>CM039597.1:51999578-52599578 GCA_022457205.1 Saccharum spontaneum
ATGATCATAGTCCATGTTTAAGCACTAGCCATACTAATCAATGCATCATAATGGGTACCAAGGTATAGGGTCAATCTCTAAGTCATCCTTAACAAGGAATAAATGCATAATGATTTTAATTGCATAAGGTGAATAGGACAACAAGGATAATCCCATGCTATACTTGCCTTTCTCAAACTGGTCCTGAAGATCTTGCTCGTAGTAAGGCTCTTGATCTCCAACGAATTGCTCACCGTCTATACTCGATCAACCATTATCAACAACACACATCCAGAGGCAATCATGCATAGACAAACAAGACTATAATTAGAACAATACACCAACAGTAAGAAAATAAAATAAAAAGTCTTTAAAATGAATCTACAACTCGCTAGGATCACACAGACGCGAAAATCACGAAAAACGGATCTAAAACGACAAAGTTATGAATTTCCGAAGATTTCCTATAGAAAAATAAATACTTTAATTAAATCTCGAAAATAAATTAATCTAAACCTACTGTACAGTTACACCATTAGATAGAGCTCGCAAATATGAATCTAACGCAATTTGAATGGATCAAATCGGATTTAAAACGAAGATTCTACGGCTAAAACAATATCAGTGGCAAATCTGTAAATATCAGAAAGCGTATTTTTCTTTTTCCGAAACGAATTACGTTTTCTTTTATTAAAAACGTATTTTCCCGAATACGCTTTGGACCGCGGGTTCTAAACTAGAAAAGAGCAGGGACTCTTTAGCAAAATAGGCGATGAAAGGGTATGTTCTAATCTGGATCGTTCATCACAGATCTAACGGTCTAGATCAAAAGGGAAGGAAGACGGCGGCGTCCAGTCACCGACGGCGAGCCGCCCGGCGGCGCCATGGCCGGAATCGCGTTCTTCGCGTTCGGGCATCATTCAACGGAGGAGAAACACCGGGAGGTCGCGCGGAACACGGTGAACTTACCCCGCGTGAAGAGAGGGCCGGAGAATGACCGGAAGACGGCGGTTAGCTCGGTATGGCGGACGGCGGCGGCGGAGCTCGCGGCGAGGCAACCCTAGATGGCGTGGCTAGGTGCTTTAGGGCTCAATGTGATGCGGGGAGCCTCGGGGATCCGTTTTTATAGTCCGGATGCCTCGACAACTATGGAAAGGGAGGGATTGAAATCGATCCGATTCGATTCGGTTGGGAAAGGAAAGAAGAACACCGACGTCGGGGAGGAGGAAGAAGGAAAGGGAAGGCAGTCGCTGACAAGAGGGGCCCACCTGTCGGCGACTCCGAGCGAAGGAAGCGGCCGCGGCGCGAGCTGGGCTGGTTTGCTGGGCTCGGCCGGCCCAAGGAAGAGAAAGCAGGCGCGCGGAGGAAGGGAGCTGGGCCGCTGCTGGCGCTGGGCCGCGAGAAGGAGCGGGCCAAAACCGAATGAAATGCATTTTTCTTTTCTCTTTTCTTTTCCGAATTTTCAAATCCATTTTTCAAATGATTTTCAAATCAAATTTGAATTTGATGCAAACCACTCAACACAAAACTCCAAATGCAGCAGCATGAATGCTCAATCATGTTTCTACCCTTATATTTGATTTTAAATTTATAAAATTATTCTTATTCTAAATTTGCATGCTTCACAAAAATAAATATAAAAACCATATTTTCCCTATTTTCTTTTCTTCAAATTTTAGGGTGTTACAACATGAGCTGACGACTCCTGGGTGAGTGGCATCTCTTGAGAGGGTGGTGGTGGCTCCCTCAGTTGCACGTCCCTCCGAGGCCAAAGGATGAAATTGTTTATTGCCTGTCTGAGTTTCACAATGTCCTTGGGACCAGGGATGTCTAGAATCTCGTCCTCATATCCTTGACCACGATCGATACCTCTACTATGAGTAGTCTTTAGGAATGTCAGCACCATGGTATTTAGGTCCTCCTGGGATCGCTTTGCCCGTGGCTACTTCCCTTGTACGATGATTATTAATCCCATATCTTATGACTAGGGAGCAAGGCGTACAAGTAACAATGTCGTCAACTGGATAGTGATCCTTGTTTGCTGTAGATGCGACACTGCTTGGAATGATTGTTTCACTCTGTGCCACCAACGGTTGTGACACCACTAGGACTAGCTGCATTTGGGGAGCCTGAGTGCTGATCTGTTGATTTGACACCGCACTCGCTAGTTTCTGCATCAACTCAGGAGGAGGGTTTTCTAGCAACTTCCCCATCATCTCTTGAAAGTCTTTCTTAGCCTCTTCCCAAAAATAAGTTGCCATTTGTTCCTTGTACCGATCACGTTTCTTATACTCATTTTCCACTGAGGGCCGAATCCATCCTTCCATCCTTGTTTTGATGAGATGCCTCGAACACGGCTAGGATGCTCGGGGTTACCGAGGCCAACACTCAGGATGTCCCTCTCCCTTCGTGGCGTGAACTTGCCTTCCTGCTGCATGCTTGCCACTGCAAAGATGCTCTTCGATGCTTTGTCAAGTATTGGGTCTTCAAAGGACACACCGGTCTCGATTTCCTTTGGTTTCCGAGCACGGATCCAATTCGCGGACCTTTCACCGACTTGCTCGGATAGCACCGGCAATCCTACCGTCTTTTTCGCAGCCTCTTCTTGCCTCCATTTGGGAACCTGGCGCTGGTAACCACCTGTGCCTAGATGGTGGTGGTACTTGTTCCTCTTTGCGAGCTGGGAGTTGGCTTCGCTCCGAACTAAGAAGTTAGGGTCATTCCTCTGCTCTAGAAAAATAGCCCACTGCCCTTTAGAAATCTTGTATTTTGTTATCGGATCCATCCCTGTCTTTGCATACTTGACATTCATCTCCGACCTCCAACCTCGAAAACTAATTGCACACTGCTTCATTGTATATGCCTTCACTAGATCATCTGGCACGTTCTGAGGAAACTGGAACCTCGTCTTCATCTTATCCTAAATTTTCGTCTTGTCATCATCGGACACACCGGACCAGTTTTTAATTGTGAGTCAAGAATGTCCCTCACATAGAAACCAACTGCATTTCGGTATTTGGGTAGGGCTTCCTCTGGAGCTAGGGGCTGTCCGATCAGGCTCACATCTGTGATGGCATATGTGTCATCTAGAAATTGGTTCAGCCCTCTCTCACCTCGTTTCAAACCTAGCCGCCGCCGCCACCAACGCCGCCACACGCCATAGCCGCCACCGCCGTCACGCGCGCACGCGCAGAGAGAGAGAGAGCGAGGAGGAGAAGCTCACCGTAGTGCTCGACGGCGGCCGGGTGTGACGAAGACGGAGGGGTCCGGCTAGACGGCGTCGAGGGCGGCGATGGCGGCGTGGAAAATTCGGGCAGCCTGTCGGCGTTCTTTCAAATGAACTGGGCGCCAGGACTTAGAAAAATTTCGGCCGGAAGAGCTGAAATATATAAGGGGGCGTTTCTACAGGCGGTTGATGTTGACCACCGCTTGTAGAAATGATTTCTACAGGCGGTTCACTACGAGGGCCGCCTGTAGAAATGCATTTCTACAGGCGGTTCACTACAAGGGCCACCTGTAGAAATACATTTCTACAGGCGGTTCCCAAAGAAAATCGCCTGTAGACAATAATTTTCAATTTATTTTAAGTTTTTCTTATATATATTTTCAGAAATTGTTTAAATGATTTAAAAAAATCATTTCTTCAAAAATATTTGTTACAAATTATTGAAAAAAAAACTGTTGTTGTGTTCCTCTTGACTAGATATACATGTTAAAAATATGAAATTTTATGTTTGAGGTACTTTTGTATGCCGCTTTATTTAAAATGATTTAAATTGAATATGTGCCTAATATCTCGTTTAATACATAAATAATTCTAGGAATACCAGAAAAATATGAATCCAATTTTGTTAGCTTTATTGTTTTGTGTAAATACTACAAAAAATATAGTCCTTGGTGCAATTTATCGTTGACAATATAAAGCTGAGGAACCCATATGTTTAATCATGGTTTGGTGGAAGGGCTCTTCTACGTATGTGAAGCATGTATCTTATGCCTATCTCCAAATATCTTGAAATTTTTTTGGCAACCTCCTACACCCAAATGATGGCCCAACACAAGATCTCAGGATTTTCTAGTCATGCTAGCTATTATTACATTTTTCTTCGCGCTAAACGAGATGAAAAATGGTGGACTACACCTAGATCCCACTAGGTTTTCCATCAACCGCAACAAAGTTTTGCTAGCTATTATTACATTTTTCTTCGCGCTAAATGAGATGAAAAATGGTGGACTACACCTAGATCCCACTAGGTTTTCCATCAACCGCAACAAAGTTTTATTTCCTAGGGTAGATGAGACCCTGTGGATAAGTTTGGCACCATTTGGAGTCGTTTCAGGGGTAGACTCAGTTCAAGCGCTAATTACCGGGTGACGTCACGCAGAAATTCAATTAAACGGATAAAGTACCAAACCACATCAGAAAAATCCCAAACTTGGTGGGTTGAACATCAATGGCACTAGTAAGCCTTAGAAAAAGTGAAATAAGCATAGGGTCTTACATGTAGAAATAGAGAAGGGCACATAGCATAAAGTACACATTTTATCATAAATGGATTACATGACAAATGACTAATAAAATCTAGGCAGCTACTGTTCTTCCTTGTCCATCGTGATGCACCCAGGGCAACAAACTCTGTGGAATGCTTCGCTCAACATTCCTTATCTTTACTGGATGATCGTCTACAAAGAGAGACATGTCCCTGAACTGGTTAAATTCATCTAGGTCAGATACACCATCAACTCCTATGGCTTGTTGCTTTCCAAGGAAAACTACATGCTTTGGCTTGTCGGTACTTTTCTTTTGATCATTAGGAGACAGGATCTGTTCAGCATAGAAGACTTGTGCAGCGCAATTAGCCATTATCCATGGATCATCTTTGTAGCCTACCTTACTTAGATCAAGAACTCTGACCTCATAGTTGTCC
The DNA here is from genome assembly GCA_022457205.1 of Saccharum spontaneum. Lineage (NCBI taxonomy): Eukaryota > Viridiplantae > Streptophyta > Magnoliopsida > Poales > Poaceae > Saccharum > Saccharum spontaneum. Next base: position 52,004,486 of record CM039597.1, read on the forward strand.
ACTGTGACATGTTTGTCTTCAACCCAATGACATCGAAACACAGGGATCTGAAATGTACCATAGTCTAGTTCTCATATGTCCTCAACGAAGCCAAAGTATGTAGTTTCCTCATCAGTTTTAGAGTCTATGGCGTCGCATCGAACCCCACTGTTTTGTGCCATGCTCTTTTGGTCCTTGAACTTAGTACAGAACGTGAAGCCACTAATGTCATAGGTCTGCCATGTCGTGACTTGGCGTGATGGTCCAGATGCTAACACCTTGATGGTGCGTTCCTCGAGTGTTTCCCCATTTGGTATGTCCTGCTCCCTTAGCCATGAAGTGAACCGATTCTTGTGTTCCTTCATTAACCATTCTTCCATGCGCCCATGATTATGTTCGCGATCCTCTTTAATGTGTTGGTTGATCAAAGGCTCCATTATCGATAGCTGATGTAGGACGCTGTGATGTGCCTCGAGAATTGTATTGTAATCGTTTGGGAGCAATGTTTTCTTTCCCATCCTCCCTCTTCCAGTCAGTCTACCCTCGTGTCGTGATGTTGGTAGACCTATTGCAACCTGGTCTTTTAGGACCCTGTTGTAGATTGGACCTCCGGACTCAATAGCCTCTTCGGTTAAGTACCCCTCTACCATAGACGCCTCTGGACGAGCACGAGTTGATACATAGCCATTTAGTATTGACATGAAATGCTCATACGTCCACATCTCATGCAAGTACATGAGACCCAGTGCCTCTATTTGTGGAATCAAGTGCACGACAAGGTGAACCATCATATCGAAGAATGCTGGGGGGAAACACATCTCAAACTGTGACACTATCTCCACTGCAAATTCCTTAAGAGATGCCAACTCATCACAGTCTATCACCTTCTGTGAGATCCTGTTGAAGAAGTAGCAAAACCGTGTGACTGCAACCTTTATCCACACTGGGTTTATAGCCCTGATGGCAATAGGGAGGAAAGTAGTTAGCATGACATGACAATCATGTGAGTTGTAGTTGGTGAGTGTAAGGTCTTTCATTGACACAATACTCCGTATGCTAGAGCAGAATCCAGATGGAACTTTCAATTTCTTTAACCACACACACATTGCATGTTTCTCATCGTTGTTGAGGTTGTAGCTTGATGCAGGGAGGTGGTACTTGCCATTTTCTAGCCGAAGAGGGTGAAGTTCTTTTTTTATGCCTAATTGTACCATGTCCATGCGTGAATTTAGTCCTTCCTTTCTCTTGCCCTTCATGTCTAGCAAGGTGCCAATTAGACTTTCAAACACGTTCTTCTGAACGTGCATACCATCGATCGCGTGGTGTACGTCTAACTCTGGCCAGTATTCCAAATACTCAAAGAAAATAGACTTCTTCTTGAATGTAGCCCCTGGAGCTGGTTTGACATTCTTTCTTGGTTTTCCGTCTTTTGTCTTCTTGCCGAAAACAAATTTGAGTTTATTGACTATGCTGAAAACTTTTTTGCCTTTACTATTATCTGATGGAGCAGTAGACTGTAGTTCACTATTATTGTCAAAGTACTTATCCATCTTTTTCTGCCGGTACCTGTGTCCTTTCGATAAGAAGCGTATGTGCCTCATGTACACTATCTTCTTAGATGCAGTAAGGTACACGTAAGCGGTGTCATCTATGCATACCACGCAACCAAGCTTCCCCTTGAACTGCCCTGATAATGTAAAGAGAGCAGGGTAGTCGTTGATCGTAACAAAGATAATTGCTCTAAGCGTGAATGATTCTTTGCGGTACTCGTCCAACATTTGAACACCTGTTTCCCACAGTATCTTCATGTCCTGCATTAAGGGCTCTAAGAAAACATTCATATCAACTCCAGGCTGTGTAGGTCTAGAGATAAAGATGGTTAGCAAAAGGTACTTTCGTTTCTGCATCAACCATGGAGGAAGGTTGTAGATGGTGAGGATCACCGGCCATGTGCTGTGCTTGCTGCTCCTCTCAGCAAATGGATTCATTCCGTCAGTACTCAGTGCGAACCTAACATTCCTTGGTTCCCTTGCAAAGTCCTTGTGGTTTTCATTGAAATCTTTCCACTGCTGGCCATCAGCTGGGTGCCGAAGCTTCCCATTGTCTTTGTGCTCATCAGAAGCATGCCAGCTCATAAGTTGGGCATCCTCTGGGTTAGTGAACAAACACCTCGATTGATCGACCACAGGAAGGTACCACATCACCAAAGCAGGAATCTTTTTCTGCGCATAATAGTCTACTTCTTCCTTTTCTTTGCCGGTGGGTTTTGAACTACTCTTCTGGGTCTTTTGTTGGGTCTTCTTTCGTTTTTCCCTTAGACATGGAGGCAGCACACTCTTCCTCTATGTAGTCTTTATTTGTCTTGTACCTACTTGCACCACACTTCGGACAACTATCCAAGTCCTTATAATCATCACCTCGATATAGGATACAGTGATTTCTACAAGCGTGGATCTTCTCAACACCCATCGTGAGTGGACTGATTAGCTTCTTTGCATAGTATGTGTTAGCAGGCACTTTGTTCTCCTTAGGAAGCATGTCTGGGATAATACTCAAGAACGCATCAAAGCCAGCATCAAAAAGACCATATCTAGCTTTGCACACCAACTTTAGCACAGACCGCAGCGTCGTGAACTCTTTGGTGCAACCCTTGGACTCATCGTACAAAGGCTCTTCGGCTGCCTTCATCAGGGTCTCCATACCTTTCATGAAGAACACTGATGGATCTTCCGCCTGACGACACAACATTGCCTCTAGAAATTCTGCATCTTCCGCAGCCATATTAATTTCGGCGCCATCTTCATTTCCTCCAGCGAAACCATGATCAGGAACATTTGGCACAACATGTTCAGCGGCTAGACCATCAGTTTCAGGTTGTTGTGTCTCGTGTATGAACTCAAACCCGTCAACAAGCACTTCTAGACCATCGGCATCGATGTTCGTAGGAATTCCAATTGCATAAGGCGCAGAGCTACCCTCTCCATGCTTTGTCCAAATCAAGTAATCCTTCATAAATCCTCGACAGACCAGATGAGTAAGGATTTGTTGAATGTCATCAGATACAGCAAAATTTCTACAATCCATGCATGGACAAGGTATGTGCGTCTTTCTTGTTCTTGAAGCATGGTTCTTAACAGCATCAATAAACCTCTGGACCTCAGTTATGTATGATGGATCTAGTCTTGATAAATTATACAACCAGAATGACCTCTCCATCACTACCTGTAAAACACCATTCATGATCTAGGGTTTAGATAGGATTTATCTAGGGTTTATTATCTAGGGTTTATGGTTTAGCTTGGGATTAAAGGAAAAAACCTAAGTTGCATGATTAAAAAAAATCTAAGTATATAGCATAATTATAGAAACACACAATTCATTAGAAATGTATAGATGTGGAAAAAATAAATTGAGAAATAAGGAGAGATATTGAAGTAAAAAACCGAAGTACCACATAATTGAAAAATAAAAAAATCTACATTTCTCTCTCTACATAAATATACAAGAACACACCATTGATTCAATCTTGCATAAACTAGCTAAAAATTGAGAAGCAAACATGAAAAGAGAGAGAGGAGAGGCATTATCCAACCATCTTGAGCAACCTCATCTAACCATCTTAAGAAATAAAGACAAGAAGCTAGCTATTCTTCTCCCATAATCATGGTGAAACCCTAGATCCAAAAAGTGGCTCTAATTGAGCATTAATGAGAAAATTGAGGCAATTGGGACATAAACTAACCTTTTTTGGCAACCTCCTTCCAAGAAATCAAGATCAAAACCTCCCCCTTGTATTTTGTAAAATCTGGACCTCCAAAATCGCCTCTAATGGAAGGTGGCTGTGAGATACAGTGCTGCTCGGGGGAGAAAGAAGTGGTATTTACACCCAGAGAAATCTAAGCCAACCGCATGTGGTAATGCTTCTTCACAGTCCCCTTTGGGATATTCTAATTTAACTTTCATAGAAATAATTTGGTTAATATTTTTGTTCTATCTGTTATGAGAATCGACTGTTTCATGGCCTAGAACACTCGATTTTGCCATCTGTCCAATTTCGAGTGTTTTGAAGCCATCTAACACTTGGGGTGTAAGATGCTTTTAAAACACTCTTGAGAGTAGACAAATTCTTTTCTTTTGAACCTGAAACAATTTTCTCATCAACTCGGAATTTTGTTGTTAAAAATATTGATCAATTGTTTTGTAAGGTCGTAATCCAAGGACATTGTTTTACTCAATAAAAATGTTACACCTTTATTAGAAAAGTATTCTCTAAAAAATATCGTCTAAATGTATCAAGTAGGGCTCATATTTTTAATATTTTATAGTAAGAAACACAATATTGCGATTGTAGTTACATTTGGATGCATAGTTTAGAAACTATTACCTTTCATGTCTCAATTTTTTGTGGTACACGCGGTGATGTTAGCGGTAACCGGTGAATAAGGTTCCTCTACTCAAAAAGTTAATACCATTCTGGCATTAGTCAAAAATGGCCGGTATACCTTATACTGATGGCGGTCATGGATTTTATAATTGTCTTGTAGAAGTACATGGTTAGTTATGAGCAATAAAGATATGCTTTTTTTAATCAAAATGTGTTTATTTACTTTGGATAGAATAGCCATTTTGGTCCCTCAACTATTACTCGAGGCTCAGTTTCGTCCATGAACTTTCAAAACGGCTGTTTTAATTCTCAAACTCTACTTTTAGACTCAATTTCATCCTATAACTATGAAGATGATCGTTTTAGTCCTCAAACTTTGCATTTTGGGCTCAATTTTATTTATAAAGTATCAAGTATATTTTGTTCTTTAAACTTTTATTTTCAACTCAACTTCGTCTATGTTCTACGTGGAATGATGTACTGTTGCACCTGGTTAGCTCCAAAACCACGGGCGATTAGAGATAGAAAAATAATATTCATCCAAAAACTCTTTCGTGGCCATTAATAATTCCAAGCTATTATTTTTAGTGTTACCTTATAATGATACCATTTATATATATCCAACTAAATGATATTTGTAGGAGCAATTACAGTTATATCGAACACTACTTAATCTTTAAGAATACATGGATATATTGAAACAATAGAAGATCTATAATTTTGATAATTTATGGATGAAATTGTGCCTCGAATGCAAAGTTTTCTTTTTGAATAGATAAAATTGAGTTAAAATTAAAAGTTAAATGCACTTTGATAGTTTATGGATGAAATTGAGCCCAAAATGCAAAATTTGAGGACTGAAACAATCATCTTCGTAATTGTAGAATAAAAAGCCTAAAACTAAAGTTTAAGGACCTAAACGGCTGTTTTGAAAGTTTAGGGATGAAATTAAGCCTCGAGTAATAGTTGAGGGACCAAAATAGCTACTGTGCCTTTACTTTGTAACTAAACTATTATAATTATAATATTTTAAATCATATTTCAATTGATATCGGTTAAAACAGTCATGCATATGCTAACCAACTTTAAAACATGTACACCCCTTATCCATGGGCATATGGACCATTCACACAAAAACCTCTCATTCATGGAGTTCAAGTTACGATAATGGTGTGGACAGGGTGTCCGTCAGTCTCCATCTGCCCGAACGCTTGATTGTTGGGCCTGTGGACTGGCCCTGGCAACCGGCCATTCATCTCTACCGCCCGTAATAAAAAAATGGAATTGCCATTTCCTCACCCAACCATCGCGGCTGGCTCCACCGTCGCATCTTGGCCACGCATCCGCTCCACCACTGCATCCTGCGTTCGTGGTTGCTCCAACACTGCATCCTGCCCGTGCGGCTAACCCCACCGGCATCTGGCCACCGCGGCCGCTCCATCGCGCCACCCGCTTCCCCTACTCCACCTCCACCGCGCGGCCAGCGTGCACCACAACATCTGGACACCGCGGCCACTCCATCGCACCGCCCAGCCTACCCCAACCCTAGCGGCCGGTTGCCTGCCAGGTTTCGCCCGTTTCCGGTGGCAGCTCGCGCCAGTAGTTGCTACCTTCGCCTCTCCCTCTCCACGGCTGCTGCACCGCGTCCTTCCTCTGCGACGGTTTCCACCAGCGGCAACCACCGCGCCACCGTGCGAGCTCTACACTAGTGAACTCCACGCGCCGACAAGCCTCCTTTCCAAGCAGCAAGGAGATATTGCGCTGAAAGCGTATGTTGCAAATGTATGTTTCACGTGTTTTAGATGATATTTCAGAGGTTGCAAGTGTTTTATATCGGTGTTGCAAAAGTAGATCAGGATATTGCACATATTGCAATGGTTATACATGTATGCTTCAAATGTATGTTCCAACTGTTTCATCTATTTCAGACATGTGTTGTAAGTGTTTCATCTGGATGTTGCAAAAGTAGATCTGAATGTTGCATATACATGCATGTTGCAAGCGTATGTTTCAATTGTTCTCAGTTGATTCAAACATATGTTTTAAGGGTTTTATCTGGCTGTTGCATATATTTTGCAATGGTTACACACATTTTTTCCGATGTTTCAGACGTATATTGCAAATGTTTCAGCTGTTTCACGGATGTATATTGCAAGTGTTTCATCTTAATATTGCAAAAGTAGATCGGGTATTGCACATATTGCATTGGGACCCAACTGCTGCAGCTGCAAGGGCATCGTACATGCGCGTGGGAAGTGGAGGGACAGAGCACAGCGCGGCGACGGGCGCAAGAAGTGGAGGGGGATGGCGGTAGGGGCGCGAGTAGTCCCCGCCTGTGCCTGCAGCAGGGTACGGGCGTGGGCAATCCCCGCTTGTGCGTGCAGCAGGGCGTGTAGCAATCGTTTTCTATTGACGGGTGGAATTAGATATCGTTTTTTGTTGACGAATGGAATCAGATAACGTTATAGGCTAGGTGGGAGCTGTGTCCGAACGCCTCCTGGGGCCGGATGTCTGGGCGCTAACGTCTCCCTGCGGGCTACATACCAAACATGTTCACCTGCCCAGAAATTAAGAAGTGGAGCAGCTTTATGGTAGAATTGGCGGAGCAGTGTTAAAAAAATTGGAGCAGTGCACGGCCCGGCCTCCATATGGGCCAATGCTAGTTAACATAGGCCACACTAATTCCAGTTGTATCGTGACCGGTGTCAAAACTCAAGTAACACCTCATTTGATGTGTAATTTTATGAACTCGTTGAACCTTTTTTTTTAGCGTAGAAAGTCACTAAGCAAAATTAGATTGAAAATAGTGAAGTCCTAGAGCACTTAATTAGACAATGCGACTGGCCATACCCAAATAAACATTAATGTTATCAGGCCACTAATCACCTCAAATCCATTCCAATTTGGTTTTGTTTTATTAACTATAAATGATGATTTTTTTGGGTATACACGATGGCAGCTTTTCATGTTTAGAATGAAAAAATGACAAATGCACATAGGCAGCATGCTATTGAATACATAGGGAAAGATGTATGAAGCAAAATACAAACACCTTGTGTATCTACTTGCACAATGATAAACCTAATCGCCTTGGATTTGGAACTAACCACACTGGGGCTGGCCAGTTGGACCAAAGCTGAGGAGATACTATTTCCTCGCTGCTACTACATTCCAAGTCAAATACCCCAATGTCACGACGTATATTCTTGAAAGCCGCATTATCTGGCCCATCATCAGTGAAGTAGACATGATTTGCCTTCAGCTGCGGATATTCTTCTGCATGGAGGCAAAGTGATTGGTTGTGCCCAAGAAACAGCACATTCGCACCCAAGCTACTTATTCCAACAAGGTTTTTTGATGTTGGTTCCACTTTATGAACTTTGATCATGGAGGTAACGTACACAAGTGACTCAGGATCCAACTCAGGTTCAAAATCTGAATCATATTCATCTTCTTCGTCCCCTTGTGGTGTAGTGTCGTCGTCAGACCTCCATAGTTGCAGCAGCTCACCACATGAAGATTGAACAATGTAAATCGTCTCGTCATAGATTTCTTTAACCCTATCCAAAAATATCCTGTGTGTGACTGCAGGGGTACCAAGATCAAATTCATGGATTTCTCCTCCTTTAGTGCAGGCATACAGCAACTGCCCATTGAATAAGCAATCTTCATACCAATTGCCTGTTGGCAACCAGGTCCACTTATCATCCCCTGCCCTTGCAAACGAAAGCTGGAAAAGTGGGTTATGGATGAGCACCACAAAATAGTCTCCTGTGGATGGATCCGAAGACAGAAAGGCCTTGTGAAAGAGTGAGTCACGCGGCTCACTGAGATCATCAACGATGTCTGGTGGTTCCCAAAGTACGTCCTCTCCACTGTCGTATGAGTCGTACTCATAACAGCAAACGGCTCCATTATCATCCAAGATTAGCTTCACCGGCTCAATGGTGGTGGCCGATGGCAAGGCAATCTGGTCGCCAGTGATGGGGTTGACAATGTGCAACTCAGACCTCTCGTCAGCGGTGACAATCCAACCATATGATGAGCCAATGATATACCTGCTACAAACAGGTGGGTCCGGCAGTGTCAATGTGTAGGCCTTCTTCTCTGCAAGGCTGTAGAGACACATTGCTCTTGCGCCGGCAGATTCAGAGGTGTAGAGAAGGCATGGTGTCTGCTGCGGTTTGCAAGACCCACTGTTGCATAGGCTGGTGTATGCGGCACGCCATGAGGAGCAGACTGATCCAGCGCGCACAAGGTCAGGTACCTCCAGGGTAGCAAAGATAAGCCACAGGACATCGAGCGGCAGGTCCTCCGGCGATTTCTCCGTCAGCTTCAAATCAAATAGAGTGCTACTCAACTTGGATACTATAAGTCGCGATTTCTCCATCAGCTTCAAATCAAATAGAGTACTACTCCACTTGGATACTATAGACCGCGATTTCTCCATCAGCTTCAAATCAAATAGAGCACCACTGAACTTGGACACTGCAAATCGAAAATCACCAAGAGTATACATCCTCAATACGCAGATCAGATCCCCACGGTCGAAATCGTGGAACTGGCGATCCTGCTCTCCTTTCTGGTTGATGTGAGGGTGGGGAGCCATCGAGGTGAACTTATATAGGCCACAGCAGCACTTCCAAATCGGAGTAGGCTTTGGGATTTGGGTGCTGCTCGGTTTCGCAGGACGGGAAGAGAAGGTGCGGCAACGCTCGCCACGCGTTCTGCGCTCGCAATGCCCGGCACCGACTACGATTTTTTTTTTTCCACGCTCGCAACGATTATTTGTTCCGGCACCGATTACAATTTTTTATTATTATTTTCCACGATTAATTTTTTTATTTTTTCCGCACGATTATTTATTCCACGCCCACAACAATTATTTATTCCAGCACCGACTATAATTATTTTTTTATTTTTTCCGTGATTATTTTTTTATTTTTTTCCGCGCTCGCGACACCGATTATTTTTTCAGACGCTCGTAACTTTCCCGTGCCTTTCTCCAGGGAAAGAAAATTACATTTACAAAATAGTAAAAATAGTGAGAATGCAAGAGTTTGAGCCCAAGACCCCATAGTTTAGGATGTAATTACCCTACCACTACAACACATTAATGTTTGTGATAGATACAAAATATTTGAATTATTAAACCATATAAAGTCACAAAAATATATCATACACCCTCATAAATACTATATGAATACTAAAAAATAATCATAGAACTTTAAAATTAATATGCACATCCAAAAATATATCATACAACATCACATGTGTGCCATGTGAACATTCCAAAAAATACAACATAAAACATCATATCTATACCCTGTGACCATCAGAAAAATACATCTATAACATCACATCTATACTATATGAACATCACAAAATATAACACAGAACATCACATATATATATACTATGTGAACATCACAAAATGCGTCATAGAACATCATAAAATACATTACAGAAACATCACATGTATACTACGTGAACATCATAGAATTAACGTTTATATCATGTGAAAATCACAAAAAAAATCGTAGAATATCACATGTATACTATGAGAACATCACATATATACTACGCGAACATCACAAAATACATAAAACACCATATGTATACTATGAGAACATCACATATATACCACACGAACATCACAAAATATATCATAGAAAATTACATATATACCACATGAACATAAAAACATCACATGTATACTAAATGAACATCACAAGAAACATCATAGAACATGTCATTATATACCACGTGAACATCATAAAATACATATAGAACATCACATCTATACTATATGAACATAACATCTCATGGAATATAGAAATAAAAATTAAACATGGAAAAATAATTAAATAAGGTAAAATAGAAAATACAAAATAAAAAATACTATAGAAAACATAAAGATAAAAGGGAAAAGGAAAAAGAAAGAAATACTTAATGAATAAGATATAAAAATAAAATAAAATAAAATAAAACAAGCATAATAATTAGTTATAGTAAAAGAAAAAAAGAAATAAATAAATAAAAATATAAGAAATAAAAAGAATAATGAAAAATCACATGAAATAAAAAATAAAAAAATAAAAAATGAAGAAAGGAAATAAAAAATAATAAGAAAAGGAAAGAAAAAAGAAAACAAAAAAGAGAAAAGAGAAAAAAATAAATATAAGAAAAGAAATGAAAAAATAATAAAATAAATATAAATAGGAAATAAAGCACAAAAGAGAAAAGAAAAAGAAAAGAAAAGAAAAGAAAAGAAAAGAAAAATAAAAAAGCAAAGAATAAGAAAAGAAAAGAAAAAGAAAAAGTAAAGAAAAGAAATGAAAAGAATAAGAAAAAGTAAAACAGAAGCTAACGTAACTTCCGTGGCTTCCGTAGTTTCGCCGCATGTCGCGGCTTCCTCGGGTCCATCGTTCCCGCGCATTCCAATTTCCCGTGCACGTCTGTTCGGCGGAGGGTCGGGTCCGAGCGTTCGGACCCGATGAATCCCGGGCTGGCCTGGCTACATGAAAACGCTCGATTCGACATATAGATGGCATGTTGTCTGTTGAGGAAGTTTTGGTGGGGCTGCAAGCATGGAAAGCAGAAGACACGTTGGGTGACGTGGGAAAGTGCCATGGTGGGCTTGGTTTTCGAGACATGGAGTTATTTTACCTTGCACTATTAGTGAAACAAGCATGCAGGATCTTGCAAGATGGAAACTCGCTGAGTGCCAAGGTATTAAAACCAGTTTATTTCCCTAATAGGGATTTCCTAGTGGCTGAGGTTGGACCATCACCCTCTCACATTTGGTGTTCTATTCTTGATGGCCGAGAGGTGTTGAAAGAGGGTCTGATAGACGGATCGGGACAGGCAAAACAACCAGCATCTGGATAATGGACTGGTTGCCTTCGTCGGGTCTGAAGGGGCCGGTACCGAGCAGCCGGCCTAACCCACCTCAACTGGTCAATGAGCTTATAGACTCAATGTCGGCTGGTTGGGATCGGGTGAAGCTAATGGAATTCTTTACACCATCGGATGTAAATTTGATATCGAGTATCCCACTCAGTACAAGGCAACAACAAGACTTCTAGGCTTGGCTCTTTGAGAAGCGTGGTGTCTTCTCGGTCCGTTCAGCATATAGAATGCTTGCACATCGTAAATCTCTAGCCGGATCGGCGGGGGCCTCGAGTAGACAAGCAGTTCAGAAGGAGTGGTCTAAGTTGTGGGGAGTTAAAGTCCCTTCCAAAGTGCGCGTGTTCTTGTGGAGGCTTGCTAGATGCTCCCTCCCATCGAAGGATCTTCTTCTCCATAGGAATATGGCCGATAGCAGTGCCTGCCCTATCTGCGGCACCGGGGATTTGTGGCGGCACTCACCTCTTGAGTGCAATATGGCGTGCTACGTTTGGGCGCTGGAGAAGGAAGAAATAATTGAGCATATTATATTCAGCTTTAGGATCTAGATGCAAGGGGTTGGTTGGCCGCAGTTATGAAATCTTTGAACCATGAAGACCTAGTTCGGGTTTCTATTACTCTTTAGGCAATTTGGCATGCAAGACAAAAGGCTATTCATGAAGATATCTACCAAAGCCCGCTTTCGACATATTGTTTTGTTACTAGTTTTGTGGCTGATCTTCAATCGATGAAACCACAAGCTAAGGAGCGACTTGTAGTCCAGAGAAGCTCCATCCGGTGGATTCCTCCCCATGGAGGCTAATGAAGATCAACGTTGATGCTGCCTTGGCCAAGAGCTCAGGAAGTGTCGTCGCTGCAACTGTTGCGTGAGATTTCATTGGACGTTTCTTGGGGGCCTCAACAGTGGTGATGGAAGGCAGCTTGGAGCCAGAAACAATGGAGGCGATAACATGCAAGGAGGGCCTGGCTCTTGCTAGCGATTTGCTCCTACAGGACTTCGGATTGGCATGTGACAACGCCGGAGTCATCGCAAGCATTCGTGAAGGAAGTATGGGCTCTTGAAAGTCCTATGTTTGGTGTTGGTAATTAGTGACAATGCCTAAGTACTAATCCTATGCCTAAGTTGTATGTAGCGTATGAGGATTAGTACATTCCAAGGTTGGTGGCAAGATGGACATGGTGATCATGATGGCCACACTTGGATTTGGACGCGACCCTACGTGATCAAGGCAAAGGTATATGCTTAAGGGTTGTATTTTAGTAACCAAGACACCTAGTGGGTGTGGTTACATTATAGGATAGATAGCCGTACTATAAAGAGGGGAATGACGCGGCTATTGAACTCCTAAGTGCCTCTAGGTGTGCATTTCATGATCATATGCATTTGGATAGAACTAATAACGCCTCGAAAAATGATTGTGAAAATGCTAACACACTCACACTTGACGAGATCACATGGTGGTGTTAGCACATTTGCGATGGCGTTGAAGTTTAAGCGGTAGAGAGGGTTTGGGGTCCTCTCTCCCTCCCGCCGAGCGTGCGAGCGCGGGATTCAGGCGATTTTGGAGAAATGAAATACCTACTTTCCACTACGCCGGAAGTCGGAAATCAAACGAAAATCAAACGGAGGCGAACGGAGGTCACAGTGGTGACCGGACGCTGCACCGGATGCTGCACCGGACGCGGTCACTGTTTGACCGGACGCGTCCGGTCAGCGTTCAGCGTCTGCGCGTTTTTCAGTTGGTTGATCGGACGCGCAGCGCGTCCGGTCACAGGCGACCGGACGCGTCCGGTCGTCCAGGGAGCTTACTGGACTCCGACCGGACGCTGGCACTGTGGCGTCCGGTCAGTTCTTCAGCGCGTCCGGTCGATGGTTCGTTTTGCGCGACTCAGTGTTGACCGGCGCGTCCGGTCAGTCACGGGACCGGCGCGTCCGGTCGTGACCAGCGCGTCCGGTCGTTGCGACCGGCGCGTCCGGTCGGCGTTTCAATAACTAGCCGTTACGCGACCGGAGCGTCCGGTCAGTTGGACCAGCGCGTCCGGTCAGCGCGATTTCAGCTGGATCTCGTTCCTAACGGCTATATTCGAAGGGGTACGTCTATAAATACTCGTTGGCCGGCTCAAGGCTCTTACACTTGGACATTTGACATACTTGTGAGCACTTTGAGCTAAGCAACTCCCCTCCCACTCATCTTTCTTGCTTGTTTGCATATTCGAAGTGAGATTGAGTGATCCAAGTGCATTTGCATTGTGAGATAGCATCTAGTTGGCACTTGGTGGTTGATTTGCTGCGGGATTCTTGTTTCTCTTGGTGGTTGCCGCCACCTGGACGGCTTGGAGCAGCTTGGAGGCATTGGCAAGAGTTGGTGTTTGTTCTTGGCCACCTCCGGTGATTGTGAGGGGTTTGTGCCTACCTCGGCGAAGCGCCAAAGGCAACATTAGTAAATTGCTCGTGTCATTGCAACCTTTTGCCATTTGGTAGGTTCTTGTGGCGCCTTTTGAGAGGCTCGGTGTGAGACCGATTAGCCACCGAACCACGTGGTAAAGAGGGACACAACGGGGACTAGCGTGCCGGCAAGCACGTGAACCTCGGGATAAATCTTCGTGTCATCACTTTCATATTGTGATTGATTGATCCCGGTGTTCGGTTGTTTTGGCATTCTTTGTTGATCATATTGGTTGGCTCAATACTTCGCCCCTCGGTGAAACCCTCCTAACTCAACTCCGCATTACTTTCTTAGTTATCTTTGCTAGCTAGTTTGCTTTGCTAGAGTAGCTCTTTTGTGTAGCTTGCTAGTTGTAGTTGTAGTTTCCTTCTCGATTTAACTTGTGCGTTTGAGTGCCAATATACTAGAATTGTGAATTGGATAGGTGGCTTGCAAACACCCCGTAGGCTAAGCAAAACTCGCATCTCGCTATTTATTGTATTGATAAACTTGTTTAGCTTGTCTTTGTAGAATTTTTAAAAGGCTATTCACCCCCCTCTAGCCATCAAGACCTTTCAAGTGGTATCAGAGCCGTGGTCACCGTTTGTAAGGCTTAACAACCTCGGTGTAAGATGGCTCAAGTTGTGTTCAACCATGTCGGGGGGAAGCCTCCATTCTTTGATGGTGTCTCATCTTTTGATCATTGGAAAAGAAAGATGAAGCAATATCTTGGCTCTATCAATGAGAAGGTTTGGGAGGTTACACATCATGATTATGCAATCATTGATCCCGACAACCTCACCAACAATGACCGCATCAACAACCAATGCAACACTATGGCTCTCAACACTCTCTACAATGGGATTGATGCAAAGGTCTTTGAGCAAATCAAGGATCTTGAGATGGCAAGTGAAGTGTGGACAAGATTAGAGGAAACATATGAGGGCACTTCAACGGTAAAGAGTGCCAAGCTCTATATGCTCAAGGATAAGTTTGCAAGCTTCAAGATGAAGGATGATGAGTCTATACCGGAGATGTTCTATAGGCTCCAAGTCATTGTCAATGATCTCAAGGGGCTTGGAGAGAAGGTTGAGGACAAGGACTTCTCACATAAGTTCTTGATGAACTTACCTAAGAAGTTTGCTATCTTGAGGAAGATGATCCAAAGAGAGGGTTTGGACAAGGTAACTCCAAACCAAGTGCTTGGAGATGTCATGACCGATGCTCAATATGATGATGATGAAGATGAAGATGAGAAGAAGGAGATCAAGGTCAAGCAAGAGAAGCCCATTGCATTCAAGGCCTCAACTTCTAAGGGCAAGAGCAAGGTGGAGAGCGATGATGATGATCCATTCGATGATGAGACCATGGCCCTCCTAGTGCACAAGATGGGGAGGTTCATGAAGAAGAAAGGATATGGTGCAAGGAAGAGAAGGGACTTCATGAAGGCAAAGGAGGTGCTTTGCTACAATTGCAATAGCCCCGATCATGTAGTGGCAAAGTGTCCCTATGAAGACAAAAGATATCATGATGGGGAGTTGAAGTTGAAGAAGAACAAGAAGGATAAGAAGGAGAAGAAAGAGAAGAAGAGCTTCACTATCAACAAGAAGAAGAAAGGTGGTGGCTATGTGGTCACTTGGGATAGTGATAACTCCGATAGTGATGATGATAGCTCTAGTGATGATGAGAGGACCACTCGGCGATCCATTGCAAGCATCGTCCTCTCCAACAAGCCATCCATCTTCGACACTACATCTACATGCCTTATGGCCAAGCCTACCAAGGTAAAATATGATGATAGTGATGATGATTCTTGTGCTAGTGATGGTTGTAGGAGTGATGATGAGGAGGATGAGGACTACTCCAAGGATGATCTATTGGGCATAATAGATCAAATGAGCAAGGGCTACAAGAGGACAACCAAGAAGTGCAAAATCTTGGAGCAAGAGCTCATTGCCAAGAGCAATGAAAATGATGCCTTGATGGAAGAGCTTGTTGCTCTCAAAAAGAGTAAGGAGTGCAAAGGAATTGAACAAGAGCTTAAAGCTCTTAGGAAATCTTTTGATGAGCTAGAGGCCTCTCGTGAGTGTCTAAAGGAAGACCACGAAGACCTTGAAGTTGCTCACACTAGGCTTAAGGAAGCCCACTCCTCTCTACTTGAGCTCATCAAGGAGAAGGACCTCAAGTTGGAGAAGCTCATGAAGGAAGCTAAGGAGGAGCAAGTGATTGCCACTTGTGATATTGGACTAACATGTGATATTATTGATGATTCTTTATTTGTTAGTCCTACTAATGCTTCATGTAGCTCATCATCATCCACCACAACCAACTCTACCTCTACTACTAGTGATTCATCACTTGTGGTTGAGAATGAGTCTCTCAAGAGAGAGGTGGATGATCTCACCCGCGCACTAGGCAATGCCTATGGTGGGGATGCCCGCTTGCTAAAATGCTTGGGTAGTCAAAGGTTCTCTCTTAACAAAGAGGGTTTGGGCTATACTCCCAAGAAGGGCAAGGCGGCCTTTGCTACTTCAAAGCCTCGCTTTGTGAAGAGCAATGGTCGTTATTGCAATAGATGCAAGCAAGTTGGGCATCTAGAGATTAATTGTAATAAAATGAACAAGAACAACAACAAGTTTCATGCTAAAATGGATTACATTCCTTTTAATTCTTGTTATGTGCTTACCAAGGGAGAGAAAGGTGTGCATGCTAGGTTTGTTGGTACACCAATTGTGGGTCCAAAGAAGAAGGCCATTTGGGTACCAAAGAGCTTAGTTACTAATCTCCAAGGACCCAAGCAAGTATGGGTACCTAAAAGACATTAAATTGTTTTGTAGGTAAATTACAAGGCCGGAGGAAGGCATTGGGTGCTTGATAGTGGGTGCTCTCAACATATGACCGGTGATTCAAGAATGTTCAACTCTCTCAAATCAAATGATAGTGGCATTGATAGTATCACATTTGGTGACAATAGCAAGGGTGATGTGAAGGCTCTTGGAAGGATTGCAATCTCAAATGATCATAGCATTTCCAATGTGCTCCTAGTTGAAAAGTTGAACTTCAATCTTCTCTCGGTTGCTCAATTATGTGATCTAGGTTTCAAGTGCATATTTGGTGTTGATGATGTGGAGATAGTTAGTGTTGATGGCTCTAATTTGATCTTCAAGGGTTTTAGATATGAGAATCTATACTTGGTTGATTTCAATGCTAGTGACACTCAACTCTCAACATGCTTGCTCACCAAATCAAGTATGGGTTGGTTATGGCATAGAAGACTTGGTCATGTTGGCATGAAGCAATTGAACAAGTTAGTGAAGCATGACTTAGTTAGAGGCTTGAAGGATGTCACATTTGAGAAGGATAAGCTATGTAGTGCATGTCAAGCCGGAAAGCAAGTAGGCAACACTCATCCATTGAAGAGCATTATGAGTACTTCCAAGGCATTTGAGTTGTTGCACATGGATTTATTTGGGCCAACTACATATACAAGCATTGGTGGCAACAAGTATGGCTTTGTGATTGTGGATGATTTCACTAGATACACATGGGTATTCTTTCTTGGGGACAAGAGTGATGTATTTGACATATTCAAGAAGTTCATCAAGAGAGTACAAAATGAGTTTGAGACTACAATCAAGAAAGTGAGAAGTGACAATGGAAGTGAGTTTAGAAACACAAGAGTTGATGAGCTATGTGAGGAGCTTGGAATCAAATATCAATTTTCGGCCAAGTATACACCTCAATCAAATGGCTTAGTTGAGAGGAAGAATAGAACCTTGATTGATATGGCAAGATCAATGTTGAATGAGTATAATGTGAGTCATTCATTTTGGGCCGAAGCAATCAACACGGCTTGCTTCTATAGCAATCGCCTCTATTGCCACAAGTTTCTAGAGAAGACACCATATGAGATCTTAAATGGAAGAAAGCCCAACATTGCATACTTTCGGGTATTTGGTTGCAAATGCTACATCTTGAAGAAGGGCACTAGATTGAGCAAGTTTGAAAAGAAATGTGATGAAGGATTCTTACTTGGTTACTCCACTACTAGCAAAGCTTATAGAGTTTGGAACTTGGCTAGTGGTTTACTTGAGGAAGTTCATGATGTTGAGTTTGATGAAACAAATGGCTCTCAAGATGAGGAAAATAACTTGGATGATGTGAGAGGAACTCAATTGACCAATGCTATGAAAGAAATGGATATTGGTGATATTAGGCCAAAGCAAGTGATTGATGTGGATGAAAACAAAGATCAAGTGCTCCAAAGTCCAATTACACAAGCTAGTGGGTCTCTAATGCAAAATCAAGCTAGTACATCATCTCAAGTGCAACAAGATCAACAAGTGGCTAGTTCATCATCTCCAACTCATGATCAACATCAACATCCAAGCAATCAAATGCAAGTGCTTCAACCAACCAACATTGCTAGAGACCATCCATTAGATTCCATCATTGGTGACATACAAAGGGGAGTTCAAACTAGATCAAGATTGGCATCATTTTGTGCTCACTCTTCTTTTGTGTCAATGGAAGAACCCAAGGACATTGATAAAGCATTGAGAGATCCGGATTGGGTAAATGCAATGCATGAAGAGCTCAACAACTTCAAGAGAAATGAAGTATGGGAACTAGTTGAGAGGCCTAAGGATCATAATGTCATTGGAACAAGATGGGTCTTTCGCAACAAGCAAGATCAAGATGGAATAGTAGTAAGGAACAAAGCAAGACTAGTGGCTCAAGGTTACACACAAATAGAGGGTCTTGACTTTGGTGAAACTGTAACACCCCTGGGTGTTAAGCATGCATTATCATTTCAAAACATAAGCATTCAACATCATTGCATGTTTAACATTGTTTGAATTGTATCCCTTTTTGAATTTAACTTGAAAAACAAATAAATGGAAACCCTAAGTTAAAATAAATATTAAAAGTTGGTGTACTTTTTAGAAGTAGCAATTTTAAATAATCTAAAATAAATCAACTTGATTATTGGAGCAAAGTTTGGATTCAAATCCTCCTCAAATTCTGTTTTAAAAATTATTCTAAATAAATGAGTTTTGAGTTTAAATTAGCTTTAAATCTCAAATTTAAAATCTATTGGGAATTTTGAAAAATGTTCTATATGAAAGTTGTAGAGAATAAAATTTTGAACAACTTTTGTTTTGGGACAAATTTCTGAAAACCTCGTTTTCATCCTCAAATTTGAATTTCAAACGAAATTTGAAATCTGGAATTTATTTGAAAAAGAAAAACCGGAATTTTCTTTACTGGGCCTCGGCCTCACTTCTCGGCCCACGGCCGAAGCCGGCCTGGCCCGCCTCGCGCCCGCGCCCGCGCCCGCGCGCGCGCGCTCGCGCCAGCGCACGCCGCGCTCAGGCCGCGGCCGCCGCGTGGCCGCCGCTCGCCGCCTCCGGCGTACGGGTGGCGAGCCGTGGGCTCCACCGGCCGCGCCACGCGCCTTGAAGCAGCGCCCACCTCTCCCTCGCTAGTCGCCTTCGCGTTTTTCCTTCTCCCGGCCTCGCGCGTGCAGCAGCCGCAGCCGCACGCCGCCTCCGCGCGCTCACCGCCGTTCCGCCCGAGCGCTCGCCGCCGTTCCCGCTCAACGGCCGCACCATTTCTCGATTCACCTCGCCACCGGCTCCGCCACACCCTCCTCTCCTCCGAACGGGGTTCGGTGTCCCTCGCTCACCGACGGTGAGGCCCAATCTCTTCTTTCCCGCCCGCACCATCGTCGCCGGCCGCCGAGCTCGAGCTCCGCCTCCGGTGCCCCGCTCCCTCCTTCTCCCCTTGTTTCGCGCGGTTGTGCTCGCAACCCTTTCGCAGGAGCCGTGCGTGCTCGGGAAGTCGACTCCGAGCCGGAGGTCGGCCGTTGGCCGACGGCGACCACCGCTCCGCCTCCGTGACGTCGGGGCCACGGCGCCCGTGGCCGCGCTCCGCGCTCCGCGCTCCGCCTCCTCCCCTCTTCAGTGGCTGGGCCACCGGCTTGGGCCGAGCCGCCAAAGCCGGGCCGCCCCCTCCCTTCTGTTTCCGCGCGACGCCAGCCCATTCCGGTCGCGGGCCAGTGCTGCCGCGTGGGCCGGCCCGTTCGGCGATTTCAAAATTTCGTATTCGAATTCTTATTATTATTTGGAAAATAAAATGCTTTAGAAAATGTTGTGTACAATTTATAGCTCCAAAAATCATGAAATAAATTCTAAAATGTTCCTTGTGAGTAGATCTACAGTTTAAAAATATCCCATGTTATTTTTGTGACACTTTACTGTACATTTTTATTTAATTGTTAGATATGCTGTTATCTTAGAAAAATTGTAGTAAATAAACTAATAAAGAGAAAAATGTGATTCTTGTTGCATTAATCTTCTTTAGTGATGTACTTTCTAGGAAAAATGCTAGTGAAGCATGTTCTGTGGGAAATTTTTGAAGTGTAGTTCAAATGCCTTTATTGGTTAATATTTGCTATTTTTAGTAGAAATCAATAATTGTATATAACATGCTTATGATAATTTTTGTAACATGTTAGTTTACTGTTGGTAACCTAGGAAAAATGTGAAATCTGTTGTTTGATACTTTTCTTAGTATAAAACAATTTCATGCTCACTTTTAGGCCATAACTTGTTTATTTTGTACAAGTAGTTTTACAGTTTCTTTTACCCTGAAAATTTAGTGGTAGCTTAGTTAGAGTAAGAATACACTACTGTAATTTTTGTAGATTTTTATCTATACCAGAGATAGGTGTTACAGTACAACCCTAGCTAAATAAGGAATAAATGATTATTCTTTATGAGGAATTAAGAGGAATAAAATGTGTGTGGTGTATCTTTGAAGCATCACTATGTATTGCTGATGTTGTGAATGAGTTAGGTTGGTAAGGTTTGGTGAATTAGGGTTACTTGCTTGTGTCAGGTGTATGTTAGTTAGTGTAATCAAATTAAGTAAACTTTGGGGTACATGTTCTTGGATGACGTGGACTACCTTGTAGAAGATGAAGTTTCGTACTAACTGCTCATTCCATGTGCTCGTCTGCATCTCATGTCACTTCATCATTCCATCATAATCCGATGCATCATTCGCATGTACTTATGCACTTGCATCATACAGGATCGCAGGAGGAGTCGCAGGCAGCAGTAACCGAGGAGCAGGCTTGGACGGACCAGCAGGAGCCCCAGGCACAGGAGGTGCCCGAGGAGGAAGAGCCAAGCGAGGAGCTGCCAGAGTGCGTTGACCACCATCCTAGCTCGTTCGAAAGAGGCAAGCCCCGGAGCATTATAAGTCTCCTATTTTATAAAAGCTATTCTTACTTACCTGAATTATAATTATGTATTGTTGCATTAAGTTATAGGAGTTGAGTGAAACCGTTGTTGCATTACTATCCTTGCCCACTAGAATTACTGTTACCTTATTAGGTCAGGATCGAGTAAATTGCTTAGCCATGCTTAGACCGGTAGAAGTCAGGTGATTTCCTGTCACCTGCGAGTTATAGGTGAATACCTGGCTGTGGTTAGCAGTATTTGTGAATCTTGTTAAGTAACCAAGTGTTGGTGAATAAACGGAGACCGGGCGGAGTCTTATAGGGTTTTGGACTATAGTGATTCCGTCTGTGTCGATTAAGGACCGGTCGTTGCTCGTCCCTCTTGTCATGTTGAACGCATGCCTCACATTTAGCTGGCCGAATAAAGTACCTTTCGACCGCGAAGCTAGCGACACTTTTCGAGCCGGGATAAACTCGGGTTGGCAGACTGGTGTTGAAGGGGGTGTACGGGGACGCGAAGAGTAAGCCCAAGGTGCGCCCTGGCAGTCGGGCGGTCCCTGGGTAGTGCGATCCATGATTGTTATCCCGCGGCTTCTTGGAAAGTGTCATTGGTGATCTACGCGACCCTGACGGGGGAAGCATGGTTTGTGTGAGGAATAAATCTCCAGCTGGATAGGAATTCGATTCGAATCGCCGTCGCTCCCGGTTAGTGAGCACTTGACTCGAGCTACAGCATCGTAGTATTAATGATGGAACACGGATGGCTATGTGGATAATGTTGAAAATGCTAAACCTGAGATGGTAACCTTTGATGTTAATGGTTAATCAAGTGATTGTTTTAGCAATAGGTGCTTACCTAGTATGAATAGGTTATCCTAAAATGATGCTAAAAGGACTTATTTTTAGTTACTCCTAATAACTTATGCCTTTCGCAAATGAGTCAAGCCAGTACACTATATAAAGCCTTGCATGCTCCTTTGGTGTCATTGTTATTTCTGGTTTTTGACGGGTAAGTCTAGCTGAGTACATTCTCGTACTCAGGGCGTTGTTCCCATTGTTGTTGCAGATGGTCAGATGTACTACGGGTACTGCTCCAACTGTCTGTATCCGGCGATGGGTGACAACTAGGACCTTGGGCGAAGGTCGTTCTGATTATCTTATCTACTGCTTTTGTGGACCATGACTATCTACTGGCACTGTAATTGAACTAAGTGTGTGTGCGTAAAACTATTTGCTTCCGCTACCTTATGTTGAACTATGTTGTAATAACCTTATTTCCGAACTCCGATGTATCCTACTTTTATGATCAACTTTATGTATCGTGTGAACTGTGGCTGCTAAATCAGTACGATCTTGGTTGTATGTTGGTTGGTTTGAAATCCTTCGTGATTTCACGGAATCTCGAGTTATACGGGCTTAAGTTTGTTAAATTAACCGCCTCGGTGGTAGATTTTCGTACTTAATCTCGTATAATTACGTTGATCCGTTACAGAAACTTATGCCCCGGTTGCAAGATTGGAAGCAATTAGAATCTTACTTGCCTATGCTTGTGCTCATAATATCAAGTTATATCAAATGGATGTGAAGAGTGCATTTCTCAATGGGTACATTCAAGAGGAGGTGTATGTGGAGCAACCTCCCGGTTTTGAAGATGACAAGAAACCCAACCATGTGTACAAGTTAAGGAAAGCTTTGTATGGATTGAAGCAAGCACCTAGAGCATGGTATGAAAGATTGAGGGACTTCTTGCTATCCAAGGGATTTGTCATGGGTAAAGTGGATACTACTCTCTTCACCAAGAAGATTGGGAAAGATTTATTTGTATTGCAAATATATGTTGATGATATCATCTTTGGTTCAACCAATCAAGATTATTATGATGAGTTTGGGAAAATGATGGCAAAGGAATTTGAAATGTCAATGATCGGTGAACTTAGTTTCTTTCTTGGACTTCAAATCAAACAAATGAAGGAAGGAACATTTGTGAGCCAAACCAAGTACATCAAAGATATGCTCAAGAAGTTTGGCATGGAAGATGCAAAGGGCATTACAACCCCAATGGGTACTAGTGGAAGCTTGGATAGTGACAAGAGTGGCAACATGGTGGATCAAAAGCTTTATAGATCAATGATTGGTTGCCTACTCTATGTGACGGCATCAAGACCCGATGTAATGTTTAGTGTATGCATGTGTGCAAGATTTCAAGCCTCACCAAGAGAAAGTCATTTGAAGGCAACAAAGAGAATATTGAGGTATTTGAAGCATACACAAGATGTTGGATTGTGGTATCCCAAAGGTGCAAGCTTTGAGCTAGTTGGATATTCGGATTCCGACTATGCCGGTGACAAAGTAGAGAGAAAGAGCACTTCCGGGACTTGTCAATTGTTGGGAAGATCACTTGTCTCATGGTCATCCAAGAAGCAAAATAGTATTGCACTATCTACCGCCGAAGCCGAATACATCGCCGCGGGTAGTTGTTGTGCACAAATCTTGTGGATGAAGGCAACATTGAAGGATTTTGGAATCAATTTCAAGAATGTGCCATTGCTATGTGACAATGAAAGTGCCGTGAAGCTAACCAACAATCCGGTTCAACATCAAAGAACAAAGCATATTGATGTTCATCATCATTTCATTAGAGATCATCAACAAAAGGGTGACATTGCTATTGAGAGTGTGGGCACCGAAGATCAACTAGCCGATCTATTCACCAAGCCACTTGACGAGAAGAGATTTCACAAGCTAAAGAATGAGTTGAACATAATTGACTTCTCCAACATGAGTTGATGCACCCCAATGTTATGACATGCCTCTCCTTCGAGCCCCAAGGTACAATTGGTTGACATGTCATACATTCTATACTAAGGACATGTTTAGTGCATCTAGTCATGATTTCTTATGTTCTAGGCTCATTCATGAAAATCAAATGACTTTGAAGTTTATATGGTGCCACTATTGTTTCCATGACTTGTATGATCTAGTGGTAGCATATAACTTGTTTGAGCAGCTTGTGATCCTAAGTGTTTAATCTAGAAAACTTGTCTAAATATTTGCTTCAACATGGTGCATGATAACCCTTCTAGTGAGGTGTGAAGAAGCTTGCCCTTGGATCAAACCGAAGCATTTTATTTATACAAGCAATCTAGGTTGAACTACAAACTTGATCCTCACCCCATAATTCAATATGATAATCTATCTAAAGTTAGTCCCTTGTGGTCATTGGTGCCAAAGGGGGAGAAAAATGTTGTTCACAAAGATAGATTCTAAAAAGAGGAGAATTTGATAAAAGAAGGGGATCAACTAAAATTTTGAGCACACAAGTAGGGGGAGCAAGCTCTTAAATATGAATGTTGCATTTCCTTGTGCACTTCATATGTATGACGCATAGTTATGCATTTCTTTTTCTCCAATACTTTGCTTGTGTGGTGACTTGCTAGTATACAATTGAATGGTGTATTGAAGTACTAGGATGAATAGGAAGTAGTTAGATTTCTCTTGCTTCATGTTTTTCAAAGTGGTACTAGAGCCTTGCTTATAATGTTGATCTCACAAGGTTTCTAGTTTTGTTTGTGCTTTTCCAAGTGATATCTAACTACACAAGGTGCTAAGATGATGTTTATCGCTACTCCGATGGTATCACGCTTCAAAGGTCTATAATCTAAAACACTTAGCACCTATTGATAGTCAATGCTCCTATATTTTCCTATCTAAACATGTATGCTTCCTAAATCCAAACATATAGCATACATGTAGGGGGAGCCATTGCTATCAATTTGAATTCATGATCACTTGTCCATACTTCTTACACATGGTAATATACTTGGACAATGTGACATGGGTTCAATCAAAATTTTATCATAATATCTTTGTGAAAGGGTTGTCACCAATTACCAACAAGGGGGAGATTGAAAGTCCTATGTTTAGTGTTGGTAATTAGTGACAATGCCTAAGTACTAATCCTATGCCTAAGTTGTATGTAGCGTATGAGGATTAGTACATTCCAAGGTTGGTGGCAAGATGGACATGGTGATCATGATGGCCACACTTGGATTTGGACGCGACCCTACGTGATCAAGGCAAAGGTATATGCTTAAGGGTTGTATTTTAGTAACCAAGACACCTAGTGGGTGTGGTTACATTATAGGATAGATAGCCGTACTATAAAGAGGGGAATGACGCGGCTATTGAACTCCTAAGTGCCTCTAGGTGTGCATTTCATGATCATATGCATTTGGATAGAACTAATAACGCCTCGAAAAATGATTGTGAAAATGCTAACACACTCACACTTGATGAGATCACATGGTGGTGTTAGCACATTTGCGATGGCGTTGGAGTTTAAGCGGTAGAGAGGGTTTGGGGTCCTCTCCCTCCCGCCGAGCGTGCGAGCGCGGGATTCAGGCGATTTCGGAGAAATGAAATGCCTACTTTCCACTACGCCGGAAGTCGGAAATCAAACGAAAATCAAACGGAGGCGAACGGAGGTCACAGTGGTGACCGGACGCTGCACCGGACGCGGTCACTGTTTGACCGGACGCGTCCGGTCAGCGTTCAGCGTCTGTGCGTTTTTCAGTTGGTTGATCGGACGCGCAGCGCGTCCGGTCACAGGCGACCGGACGCGTCCGGTCGTCCAGGGAGCTTACTGGACTCCGACCGGACGCTGGCACTGTGGCGTCCGGTCAGTTCTTCAGCGCGTCCGGTCGATGGTTCGTTTTGCGCGACTCAGTGTTGACCGGCGCGTCCGGTCAGTCACGGGACCGGCGCGTCCGGTCGTGACCAGCGCGTCCGGTCGTTGCGACCGGCGCGTCCGGTCGGCGTTTCAATAACTAGCCGTTACGCGACCGGAGCGTCCGGTCAGTTGGACCAGCGCGTCCGGTCAGCGCGATTTCAGCTGGATCTTGTTCCTAACGGCTATATTCGAAGGGGTACGTCTATAAATACTCGTTGGCCGGCTCAAGGCTCTTACGCTTGGACATTTGACATACTTGTGAGCACTTTGAGCTAAGCAACTCCCCTCCCACTCATCTCTCTTGCTTGTTTGCATATTCGAAGTGAGATTGAGTGATCCAAGTGCATTTGCATTGTGAGATAGCATCTAGTTGGCACTTGGTGGTTGATTTGCTGCGGGATTCTTGTTTCTCTTGGTGGTTGCCGCCACCTAGACGGCTTGGAGCAGCTTGGAGGCGTTGGCAAGAGTTGGTGTTTGTTCTTGGCCACCTCCGGTGATTGTGAGGGGTTTGTGCCTACCTCGGCGAAGCGCCAAAGGCAACATTAGTAAATTGCTCGTGTCATTGCAACCTTTTGCCATTTGGTAGGTTCTTGTGGCGCCTTTTGAGAGGCTCGGTGTGAGACCGATTAGCCACCGAACCACGTGGTAAAGAGGGACACAACGGGGACTAGCGTGCCGGCAAGCACGTGAACCTCGGGATAAATCTTCGTGTCATCACTTTCATATTGTGATTGATTGATCCCGGTGTTCGGTTGTTTTGGCATTCTTTGTTGATCATATTGGTTGGCTCAATACTTCGCCCCTCGGTGAAACCCTCCTAACTCAACTCCGCATTACTTTCTTAGTTATCTTTGCTAGCTAGTTTGCTTTGCTAGAGTAGCTCTTTTGTGTAGCTTGCTAGTTGTAGTTGTAGTTTCCTTCTCGATTTAACTTGTGCGTTTGAGTGCCAATATACTAGAATTGTGAATTGGATAGGTGGCTTGCAAACACCCCGTAGGCTAAGCAAAACTCGCATCTCGCTATTTATTGTATTGATAAACTTGTTTAGCTTGTCTTTGTAGAATTTTTAAAAGGCTATTCACCCCCCCTCTAGCCATCAAGACCTTTCAGCTCTTATGGGCATGTTGTCTAAGAAATTAGAGCTAGATCAAGTGAGTTTAGATTTGTTGAGTTTGTCCATGAAGGGAGACAATCAAATGTGGATGATCATAATCTAGTTAGGAGTTGTATCTATACTGATTTAGGGAGACATGTATGGTTTGTATCTCCGTCTGATGGCGTTTGTACTTCCTATGAAGGTCAATAAAAGGTTCTATTCCCCTAAAAAAACAAGTCAGGCTTTTACAAGCGAGGGTGGCGAGCCCCACCCGCGCACAGCAACCCCGCGTCCGACGGCCTCACCACACTATGGCGCGCTTCCACACTTAGCCACCGAGCAAGGCCACCACACCACGCAAGTGCACGCGATGCCAAGCCGGCCAGCAAGCCCTTCCATGGCACCCTCTTTCCACCTCGCCCTTGCACACGTCCCTTGGAAGCCGCCAAAAAGCGTCGTGCTTCCCATGCTCGGCTGCCGCAAGGCTGCCTAGCCAGTTGGTCTGTCGCCGCACAGATAATGCCCACTAGGTGTTCAATAGATTGTGTGAGGAGTGGCCCAAAGATAAGGTGATTCTATGCAAGCTAAGTCAAACAACCAAACACACACCTTCTAATGTAGGCTTAGAAAATCCAGGCTTTGACTGGCCTGACTTAGAAAATTAAGGCAAGCTAGGATAGCCAGGCAACCAAACACACCCCTTATTTCCTTTTGCAGATATCTTATTTGTTTCTTTCTCCTCTTTTTCGTTTTGTTTACCCTTCCTACAATTTGTATTTATTCTTTTCATGGAGCACTACCAAAAGGCTCTGGTAGAACATTGGTTTTAAAGTAGTGGAACCATAATAAAATATATACGTCATGTTTGGCGGGGCCAAATCGTTTCCGAAAACATCTAGAAAAAATTTCAAGTGGCACTTTTATAATAATTTGTATTAACTTAGTGAACAGGACTAGGAAGAAGCCACTTTTGTTTTTGCTCCAGTACATCTATAAAAAAAACAGCTTACAAGGAGCTATTTTCTTATGGGCGTTCGGCATGGCTCCTTGAGCTGCGAGAAGCTAGAGCGGAGCCCTGTAAAATGGGTCCTTGTTGGAACACTGCAAATGAGCAAAGGGAACCCCTTTTATTTTTTAAGTGCAACTTTATCTTATGAACTTTGAAACATTTTTCTCTTAAATTTGAAACAATTTTCGTGAAGCTGAAATATTTTCCTTAGGAAGCTACAACACTTTTCTCTTGACATAGAACTTTTTTTTGAACCTGAAATAATTTTCTTGTGAACCTAAAATATTTGTATTATAAATATGGACTAATTCTTTTGTACGATGGAATATTTTTTTGCTTATAAAGCTAGAACACTTTTGTTCAGACCTATTTTTCTTTCAGTAAAGCTATACTTCACTCGGGTGATTTGATCCGATCCATCACATGATTTCTGGTTTGTTTGATCTGCTTTTGGCTTCCATCCTCACCACAAGCTACGAGTTCAGGCGGGGCCGCAACCTCACCGTACGAAAGCTGAAAAAATTGGATGGTGGCAGTACGTGGCTGCATGGTTGCTGGGCCACTGCCGTTGCCTCTCCACCGGACGCACGGCTCAAATCCAAGGCGAGGATCGTCTTTGTGGTCATCTTGTTGCTGCAGCTGTTATTCAGATAACGCGTGCCACTCACCTTGATCTCCTTTGGCTGAGAAGTTCCAGATTATGTCTTATTATAGCATATTCTACTATTCGTGTTTGTGTGTAAGTTGTGTGTTTAATTGGTGTAAATTAATTGTTCATATTATTGAGAATAATCATTTGGATTACATCAACAGTTATATGTTCATTTTTTGGTGTTTTTTGTTTGTATGTATGTTTTATCTAGTCCCCTTTGGGATATTCTAATTTAACTTTCATAGAAACAATTTGGTTAATATTTTTGTTCTATCTGTTATGAGAATCGAGTGTTTCTTGGCCTAGAACACTCGATTTTGCCATCTGTCCAATTTCGAGTGTTTTGAAGCCATCTAACACTCGGGGTGTAGGATGCTTTTAAAACACTCTTGAGAGTCGACAGATTCTTTTCTTTTGAACCTGAAACAATTTTCTCATCAACTCGGAATTTTGTTGTTAAAAATATTGATCAATTGTTTTGTAAGGTCGTAATCTAAGGACATTGTTTTACTCAATAAAAAGGTTACACCTTTATTAGAAAAGTATTCTCTAAAAACATCGTCTAAATGTATCAAGTAGGGCTCGTATTTTTAATATTTTATAGTAAGAAACACAATATTGCAATTGTAGTTACATTTGGATGCATAGTTTAGAAACTATTACCTTTCATGTCTCAATTTTTTTGTGGAACACGCGGTGACGTTAGCGGTGACCGGTGAATAAGGTTCCTCTACTCAAAAAGTTAATACCATTCTGGTATTAGCCAAAAATGGACGGTATACCTTGTACTGATGGCGGTCATGGATTTTATAATTGTCTTGTAGAAGTACATGGTTAGTTATGAGCAATAAAGATATGCTTTTTTTTTATCAAAATGTGTTTATTTATTTGGGCAGAATAGCCATTTTAGTCCCTCAACTATTACTCGAGACTCAGTTTCGTCCATGAACTTTCGAAATGGCTGTTTTAGTCCTCAAACTCTACTTTTAGGCTCAATTTCATCCTATAACTATGAAGATGATCGTTTTAGTCCTCAAACTTTGCATTTTGGGCTCAATTTCATTTATAAACTATTAAGTATATTTTGTTCTTTAAACTTTTATTTTCAACTCAACTTTGTCTATGTTCTACATGGAACGCTGTACTGTTGCACTTGGTTAGCTCCAAAACCACCGGCAATTAGAGATAAAAAAATAATATTCATTCAAAAACTCTTTGGTGGCCATTAATAATTCTAAGCTGTTATTTTTAGTGTTACCTTATAATGGTACTATATATTATATATATATATCCAACTAAATGATATTTGTAGGAGCAATTACAGTTGCATCGAACACTACTTATTCTTTAAGAATACATGGATATATTGAAACAATAGAAGATCTATAATTTTGATAATTTATGTATGAAATTGTGCCTCAAATGCAAAGTTTTCTTTTTGAATAGATAAAATTGAGTTGAAATTGAAAGTTAAATGCACTTTGATAGTTTATGGATGAAATTGAGCCCAAAATGCAAAATTTGAGGACCGAAACGATCGTCTTCGTAGTTGTAGGATGAAACTGAGCCTAAAACTAAAATTTGAGGACCTAAACGGCCGTTTTGAAAGTTTAGGGATGAAATTA
This sequence comes from Saccharum spontaneum, assembly GCA_022457205.1. Lineage (NCBI taxonomy): Eukaryota > Viridiplantae > Streptophyta > Magnoliopsida > Poales > Poaceae > Saccharum > Saccharum spontaneum. The sequence goes on from CM039597.1 coordinate 52,034,544, forward strand.
AGCTTCGATTAATAGTTGAGGGACCAAAATAGCTATTGTGCCTTTACTTTGTAACTAAACTGTTATAATTATAATATTTTAAATCATATTTCAATCGATATCGGTTAAAACAGTCATGCATATGCTAACCAACTTTAAAACATGTACACACCTTATCCATGGGCATATGGACCATTCACACAAAAACCTCTCATTCATGGAGTTGAAGTTACGATAATGGTGCGGACAGGGTGTCCGTCAGTCTCCGTCCGCCCAAACGCTTGATTGCTGGGCCTGTGGACTGGCCCAGGCAACCGGCCATTCATCTCTACCGCCTGTAATAAAAAAACCGGAATCACCATTTCCTCACCCAACCATCGCGGCTGGCTCCGCTGTCGCATCTTGGCCACGCGTCCGCTCCACCGCTGCATCCTGTGTTCGTGGTTGCTCCAACACCGCATCCTGCCCGTGCGGCTAACCCCACAGGCATCTGGCCACCGCGGCCGCTCCATTGCGCTACCCGCTTCCCCTACTCCACCTCCACCGCGCGGCCAGCCTGCACCACGACATCTGGACACCACGACCGCTCCATCGCGCCACCCGGCCTACCCCAACCCTAGTGACCGGTTGCCTGCCAGGTTTCGCCCGTTTCCGGTGGCCGCTCGCGCCAGTAGTTGCTACCTTCGCCTCTCCCTCTCCACGGCTGCTACACCGCGTCCTTCCTCTGCGACGGTTTCCACCAGCGGCGACCACCGCGCCACCGTGCGAGCTCTACACCGGTGAACTCCATGCGCCAGCAAGCCTCCATTCCAAGCAGAAAGGAGATATTGCACTGAAAGCGCATGTTGCAAATGTATGTTTCACGTGTTTTAGATGATGTTTCAGAGGTTGCAATTGTTTTATATCGGTGTTGCAAAAGTAGATGGGATGTTACACATATTGCAATGGCTATACATGCATGCTTCAAATGTATGTTCCAACTGTTTCATCTATTTCAGACATATGTTGTGAGTGTTTCATCTGGATGTTGCAAAAGTAGATCTGCATGTTACATATACATGCATGTTGCAAGCGTATGTTTCAATTATTCTCAGTTGCTTCAAACGTATGTTTCAAGGGTTTCATCTGGATGTTGCATATATTTTGCAATGGTTACACACATTTTTTCCGGTGTTTCAGACGTATGTTGCAAATGTTTCAGCTGTTTCGCAGATGTATATTGTAAGTGTTTCATTTGAATATTGCAAAAGTAGATCGGGTGTTGTATATGTTGCATTGGGACCCACCTGCTGCAGCTCCAAGGGCATCGTGCATGTGCGTGGGAAGCGGAGGGACAGAGCACGACACGGCGACGGGCGCGAGAAGTAGAGGGGGATGGCGGTAGGGGCACGAGTAGTCCCTGCCTGTGCGTGCAACAGGGTACGGGCGCGGGCAGTCACCGCCTGTGCCTGTAGCAGAGTACGGGCGTGGGCAGTCCTCGCTTGTGCGTGCAGCAGGGCGTAGGTGCGGGCGCGGGTGGTCTCCCTTGTCCGTGCAGCAGGCTTGTAGCAATCGTTTTCTATTGACGGGTGGAATCAGATATCGTTTTATGTTGACGAGTAGAATCAGATAACGTTATAGGCTAGGTGGAAGTTGTGTCCGAACACCTCCTATGGCCAGACATTCGGGCGCTAACGTCTCCCTTAAAGTTAGGCTACATACTAAACATGTTCACCTGCCCAGAAATTAAGAAGTGGAGCAGCTTTTTTATGGTAGAGTTGACGGAGCAGTGTTAAAAACATTGGAGCAGAGCACGCCCTGGCCTCGATACGGGCCAATGCTAGTTAACATAGGCCACTTTGGCCAATACCAGTCATACCGTGACCGTACCGTTGTTAAAACTCAAACAGGTACTACACATAAGTAGCTCCATCCATCCCAGCCTCGATATGGGCCAATGCTAGTTAATAGGCCACTCTGGCCAATACCAGTTGTACCGTGACCGGTGTCAAAACTCAAGACCTCATTTGATGTGTAATTTTATGAACTCGTTGAACCTTATATTTTTTTTAGCGTAGAAAGTCACTAAGCAAAATTAGATTCAAAATAGTGAAGTCCTAGAGCACTTAATTAGACAATGTGACTGGCCATACCCAAGAAACAACACAAGGCGGCCATCCATCTCCGCAGTCTCTCTTCTGTCCATGTCAAGTTTGTATAACGTGATTTTCCTAGTTTCCATAGTTGTACTCTAAAGGGCCACACTCCGGATTGTCCTCGCCCATTTCCTCACTGAACTCTGAAGAATCACGCTCTGGATCGTCCTCATCGCCCACAGGACCCTCCTCGTCTTTCACTTCCTGTTCCATCCAAAAAGCTAGCAGCAAATCTCCTAACGGTGTCTGAGAAATGTATAGTGTTCTAAATATAGTTCTTCGTGCCTTCCATGATCACCTTCCTCGAGTTAGTAGTGCCAGTGAGATCAAAAGCATCGATGGTGGTCAACGGCGGGAGCGCAATCTGCTCGCCGGTGACCAGCGGGTCGTTCGAGGAGCCGATCAGGTACCAGCTACGGATCGGCTGCCCTCTGGGAGAGTGAGCTTGTGAACCCTGTTCTCTGCGAGGCTGTAGAGGCAGGCAACGTTATCAGCGTCAGAATCAGAATCAGAGGTGCAGAGGACTAGAGGAGGCATGGCGTCTGAGGCCGCTGGTAACTACTCTCATGACTCAGCAACGCAATGCAAAGACGGGGCATGACCCTGACCGAACTTCAGATCAATTTACTCAGGAACACAATCTGCAGGAGAGGCACAAACACAAATTAACAACGTAGTCAAACAGCAACAGGCTGCAACAATGGCTACCATACCACACAGTACAATGGCAGAACACAAGTTTAGCATATGGTTCGGGCATACAAATCAGCCACGCCTGGTGGCACCCTACAAGGTTTAGAGGTTCAACAGAACAGCTAGCAGACCGACAACTCTAATCTCTTATTACAATCTTCAGACAACTGACGCGTCAACACGAGCAAACTCTAGGAACATTATTCATTCAGATAGAAAGACGTCAGGAACGGCAGCCGGGTCCAGCTCGTAGAACGTAGAAGCCACGGAGCTTGCCGCGTCAACAAGAGCAAACTCTAGGAACATCATTCAGATAGCTAGAAAGACCTCAGGAACAGCAGCTGGGTCCAGCTCGTAGAAGCCACGGAGCTCGCCACCGTTCTCTTCCGTGAGACGGAACGAGGGTATCTGATGAGAAAACCTCAGGTTCTCTGTCACTGGTATCTTCAGTGCTCTCTTCTGATCATCATGCTTGAACACAGCCACATAGCCATCGACTTTGGTCAGAAACTCAAACATCGTGCTGGATTTAGTGCACCTCTTTATCTCGCCTATAGCATACTCAGCATGATCGCTACTGGAAGGAGAGCAATCAGGCGACCAGTTCAGGTAGATGGCCCAAACTTCACCTAGTTTCGGACGGATTTCGAACTGCCACTTTTTGCTAGTTTTTCTGACATTTACGACATGGGAGAAAACGTCAGTTGTGTCATACATGGTCCTCAAGTCGGAGTTACGAACCTGAAATGTACCACAGCTGGTAGCTGCCCACTGTTCCTCCTGCTTTTCTTTAGGGCATGCCTCAAGCCAGGTCAAGTACACTCTGAACGGATCCATCTCGACTTCGCTTACCCAGCCATAGAATTTGGGGAACTTGTCAACGTCACTGTATAAAGCCCATATCTGCCCACATTCAAACTTTGCACACGAGCGGAGTTCTTCAAAATCGTGGAAAGCAGATTCAGGACATGTGAACATTATGGGGGAAATAGGGTTGTGCTGAGAGGAACCATTACCAAATTCAGTGGCACCATGGGAATCTTTCTGCAATGATGTATCCTGTTCAGAAGAGATATCGTTATGATTTCCCATAGGCAAATGTGCTTCAGGGTGATTTTTCTCCAGAGCAATATGTTCAGTTCCAGGAACCATTCTACCACTCGTGCTGTCAGTTCTCAAATCAGCTGACATACTGCCAAGAGACATGTAAGATTCTAGAGTAACAGAAGGAAATGCTGCATTCAGGTCAGTGGGGAGAGCTGCAGTGTCAAGTTCCAGAAATCCTCCTGGGACGCCAACTTTTTCGTTTCCAATTGTCCTATAAAAAGGGATCCTGTGAGAAAACTTGAGTAACTCACTTGATGGTATTGTGAATGACAATTTGTCCCTAGCTGTCGCGAACAAACTGACAAAGCCCTTAATCCTGACCAATGGGATAACAGTGGCACCACCATCTGCTGATATATTTGACAAGACTTCCACGACTTCATATTCATAGGATCTATGGCTATCTGCGTCTAAGCTCCATTCCATGCTCCAACCCTTGTAAAGAGCCCATACCTCGCCCTTAATAGGGTATATTACATACGAGTTTCTTTCTTTACCTTCCGTCCATGGAACAATATGGGAAAACATGGACTTGTCTGGTGATATATCTCTTGTTTTCCTTAAGCAAAATTTTCCACAAGCAACAGGTAGTTCTTCATCTGTCCATTTCTCCTCTTTTTTATTCGCTGCATTATGCTCCAGCCAAGTCAAATGTACTTTGAAGTCTGATTCATCAAGCTGTAATATTCGAGCATAGAATCTTGGCATGCCATCAAGGTTATCATAAACGGCCCAGATCTGACCAACTTCAAACCAAGTGACATCCCTGAACTTCTCAAAATCAAAGATATTTGGGACAGGCCTGGAGAGGCACCTGGAATAGCAACTCTTCTCACCAACAGTATCAGTAGCTTCTGAATTGATATTGCCCTGATCACTAACAGTATCAGAATTAGCATTGCATTTCTGTGTCACATTTCCATCCCTTTGGCTGTCCACTTCTCTATTGTGATGTTCAGATGACTGATTGTTAGAACCAACAACAATATCATTGGACATTTTACCTCTGCCACAATTAGCATTCCCTTCATATGCTGCATTTTCATCCCCTTGGATATCCACCTTGCTGGAAAGATACTCAATTGATTGATTGACAGCACTAGCAAGACTATCATTAAACATTTTAATGTCTCCGCAATTAGCAGTGCCATCATATGTTGTGTTTCCATCCCCTTGACTGTCCATTTCCCTAGGAAGATATTCAGCTGATTCGTTGTTGGAACTAGCTACATTACCATTACATATTTCATCATTACCAGAATTAACATTGCATACAAGCATAGCATTTCCATCCCCTTGGCTGCCCACTTTGTTGTGGAGATGTTCAGTTGATAGATTGTCAGCACTAGCATCACTACCATTAAACATTTTATCATCACTGTGATTAATGTTGTGTTCATGTGTTGCATTTCTATTCCCTTGGCTGTCCACTTTGCTAGGGCAATGTTCAGCTGATTGACTGTCAATACCAGCAATATTATCATTAAACATTTTATCATCACTGTAATTAGCATTGCCTTCATGTGTTGCATTTTCATCCCCTTGGCTGTCCACTATGCTGAGATGTTCAGCTGATTGACTGTCAGTGCCAGCAACATTGTCACTAGACATTTTATCACCACCGGAATCAGCATTGGAGAATGAATTATACTTCTTTACCCTCTTGTTATAGGAGTCCCTGCTGTTGTTGTTGTTGGCACCACCATCTTGCTTTCTTTTACCCGATCTCTCAAGACTGTCAGACCCTGCATCATTTAGCACTGTAGATGCATCATCTCTACTCAAGTTCTGGGTGGCAACAAAGTGTGGATCTGGAGGATGTGGCATCATCCTTGTTGTTGTACGCTCAATTACAGAAGGTGCAGGAGAGTGAATTAGGTTTGTTGCTAAACATTCGACCACTCCACATCTTATCTCTGAGCAGCTACCTTCCAGATCACCATCAGACCTGCAATCCCACTCCACATGTTCACCCCTTTGTCTAGCATGCATCACTGGCTCAATCTCCCCTGTAGCATAAAGCTTACTGTACTGGACCTGTGGATTGTGGACACCATGTTTCTGACTTGAAAATATTTCAGATGGAACATGAGAATTATTTGGAGCAGCAAGGAACCTTGAGGGAACAGCCTCTTCATGTAGGTTGAATGCAAAAAAGTTTTTACTGCAGTCTTCACAGCGGATCACAAGGTTCCTCTGATGGTACACAAATCGCTTCCGGCAGTGTGGGCATATGGTCCAAAACACCTTTACACAATCAGATGGTGGTATGTGTTTAACCACATCACTTTTGTTTGCACAGGTCTCATCTGATAGCCATATAGTTTCCTTTGATATTTCTCGGGGACCACACTGTCTTTTGATGTCATATCGTGATCGCTTCACATGATCACACAATAGTGTATGAGATTCTGAAATCAAATTGAATGCAGCTTGAGCACTAGGAAAACTATTTTTGCCAGGGTGAAGCAAAAGGGCAAGTTTCTCATATCCCTTTCTTATGATTGTTTCATCAGCTGTAGCTTTCACTTGGAGGATACCATACCAGTCCATGTATCCATTGACCTTCACCTCTGCTGCACAATGCACTTCACAGATAGTCAGCAGCTGAGATAAGTTCTCAAGCTTTGGATAGAGCCTTTGAGCTTTAAGTGCAATCCTTTTGGCACCCAAGAAGTCTTTAGTTTTCAGCTTCCTTAAAGCAATTTCTTTGGCATGTAAGGCGTCTTCTTTGTTGCACTCCATCACAGATCTAGCAAATTGTCCCAATAGCCTTTATCATATATACTGCTACCAGCCTGGCATTAGTACCCACTGGCTACCATTCTTTCAGGAACAGACTGTCTCGAAGCAGTAGTAATGCACACTGTTGGATCAATCTATGCAACACCAATAGAACTTTTAGCGCATCAAGTCCTGCATGTATATTGCATACAAAGAAACCAGTATGTTAGCGCTCAGTAGCACCAGAAAAACTCAGACTGCATTTATACTATTCAGGATCAACAAATAAACTTTATTTCCACTTACTACATTGAACTTTGCTATTATAAATTTAGTATTAGTATACTTAACAAGATATAATAATAGACATAAGCCACACGACATGCTCAGTGATTCAGGTCCAGAGACCTTGTAAATTTGACAGGTGGACACGACTGGAACAAGCCAGATGTAACAACATGGTGACCAAATATATAAGCGCCCACAGTACACAATTACATCTTTTAATGCAAGGAGTTAATCCAAATCCGATTATGGTATAAAAATCCTACATGAGATGCTTTTCATTCACCCATGAGTACCAGGCAGTCCCGGAATCCCTGAACATAATAGGCTAGCTCACACAATAGAATTTCTTTTCTGGTGTTCTCTGAAAGGCATACTTACAATGTATAATCTTTTAAAGTTTTAAGCAATTATTTCGAAAACAAATTTTTACATGCACTGTGCTTCCAATTCCACATGCCCCCAAAAGGAATTTTGGTCAAATCGAGCAACCACAGAGGCCAAAATGGATGGTGGAAGAATGGAAAATATATCCCTGTATACAAGCAAATGGATATTTCCACGAATCCACAGCCGCAGCACCTATAACAACTCAGGTTAAAGAACCCCAAAGATGTTATCGCTCTTGGAGTGCACTGCTAGTAGCCGCAGAAATTAGCGAGGATCTTGTGGCAATTCAGTTCAGGGCATCAATCGCAAGCCTTTCAAGCACATCCACATGATATAAACCGAAAGGACCAAATACTACCAAGGCAACCCAGCAAACATCCCTACCCAAATTTTCGCTAACGTACAGAAAAGAGTTCAGCCAGTGCTGTAAGGTGCCTCGGAAATCACAAAGCGGCGCCTGCATTTGCCGTGCATTTTCTAAGCCCAAGCACCCAAAGGCTGCGCCTTTGGAGCTGATTCCACCCACAGACCCAGAGCAGCCGCGATCGGTCCAAGAACGGAAGGAGGAAGGGTACGCCGTACGCGACGCGACAGGGAAAAGGAGCCGGGCCGGGGCATGGAATGGAAGCCGGAAGCGGTACCTGAGCTCGATGTGGCGCGGAGATGGAGCGAACGGCGGAGGGTTGAGGCCGGCCGCCGGCGAGACGACGGGGGCGCCGGGGCAGGCGGGGATGGGGGTTTTGCCGCAGTGACGGCAGGAAGGGGGTGAGCGAGGTAGGCAGTAGGCACGCGTGTCGCGTGAGCAGTGGGCTGGGGGATGGGGTGCACAGTAAATGTCATTTTTGCCCTTGTGTTGGTTGCTTTTTGGTACGGATGATCATCAGCGGTGGGATATATTTTCATATTTGTGATAATCTCAGTAACTACACCCGTGCTTTTTTACCCAACAATTAGAACTGAGGCTTGATCCTACGATTCGTGCTAAATTATGTTTTTTTTCTATGATGGCAATTGGACTTGAATACCTTTCATCCAATTTGGTATATGTTTTTGACAAAACAACCCCATGTGGTAGGGATGTTCGGAAACGAGAAATCAAGTTCTTAGTTTTCTTGGAAAAAAAAAAGAGAACTTGGACAATGGATTAGAATTGGACAGAAATGGAATTTGCTTGATATTTAATAGTAAAAAAACACCCTCTCCAATCATAAATAAATACATAAATGTCACTTTGGTCAAATGTTTTATTTGGATGTTGCAAAAATAGTCTAGGATATTGCATATATTGCAATGACAATGTATGCATGTTACAAGCATATGTTTCTAGTGTTTCAGACGTATGTTCCAAGTGTTCCATCTGGATGTTGCATATGTTACTGTGGCTCTACCCGCATGTTTCAAACGAATATTTCAAGTGTTTCATATGTTTCAAACTTATGTTGCAAGTATTTCATCTAGAGATGTTGCATATGTTGTTATGTCTATACACGCATGTTTCAAGCACATGTTTCAAGTGTTTCATCTATTTTCAGACATATGATGCAAATGTTTCGTCTAGATGTTTCAAAAGTAAATCAAGGTGTTGCACAACGCCGATGGCTGGCAGACAGCGACCTACCGCAGCCGTGTGACACTATTGCTGGGGCGTAGCTGCGGGTCAACCCACGTGGATTCAGGCACGGGGTGGGCGCAGGGACGCGAGTCCTGCGACGGACGCGGGCGCTAGCGCTAGGCGTGATACGGACGCGGGTTTGCAGTGGTGGGCAGGATGTGAAACGTAGGTGTTGGAGCTGCGTCCTGATGTGACATCCCGTCTCGACGCCCAGCCGCGAGGCCTTCCGTTTGAGAAAACACATGATGTTCGACATCTGAAGTTGATCCAAGCTGCATGCAGAACCAGGTCATACTTGATGAGCTGTCACGAGGCTCAAAGCCAAAGACACATGCAGAAACAAATCCATATGGCAAAATCGACCTCCCATCGATTCCTCAAGGAGCATCGGCTATACATCTCGTTTAATTTAATGTTATTATTAGCATAGTGCTTTTTGCAGTCGCTCGGGTGTTTTGGCTCCTGAGAACACTCTTTTTCTTCAACGTCTTTTTCCTCCTCCCGCCGCCCGTCGACCATAGCCCCGCCATGGCACGGAAGGGTCTCACCGAAGCTCCATCTGGATGCGACCTCCTTCTTCCCCTCTCCCCGCCGCTGTTATCGCCATGGACACTCCTGCCTCTTGAATATGGTGGCCTTGGGATCCATAACTTGGAACTCCTTGGCTGCGCTTTAAGGATTCATTGGCTGTGGACTGAGAAAACCGATCCATCGAGACCATGGGCTAGTCTTCCAGTACAAGTCCCCTGCAAGGCTCAGGCCCTCTTCAATATTACAGTAGATGCCATAGTAGGGAATGGTGAGAAAATTCGGTTCTGGACAGATAGATGGTTGGACGGTCACACCTTGGTTAAGTTGGCCCCCAACCTGTTTAATGTTGTCCCCAAACGTACAAACAAGAGGACTGTTGCTCAAGCACTCCAGAACCGAAGGTGGGTAAATGACATCAGGGGAGATGGGTAAATGACATCAGGGGAGCTCTCACAGTACTAGTCCTGATCGAGTACCTGCAGCTCTGGGACATGGCGGATGGAATGGTTCTGCAGCAACAGGTTCCAGATTAATTTACTTGGAAGCTAGCCCAATCTGGTTTATACACAAGTAAATCAGCTTATGCCGCCTTCTTTGTGGGAACCATCAGGTTTGGTCCTTGGAGAAGAATTTGGAAAAGCTGGGTGCCTCCTCGTTGCAATTTTTTTTTATCTTGTTAGTTTTCCACAATTGGTGTTGGACGGCTGAGCGCCTTGCGAAGAGGGGATTGCCCCATCCCGAGGCTTGCCCTTTGTGTGATCAAGCTGAGGAGACTATTCACCATATCCTGATCGGCTGGGTATTCACTCGTCAAATATGGGCTCGAATCTTCCAATATTTGGGTCTTAGTTCTCTGTCGCCAGAACCTACAGCATCTCGTTTCTCTAAATGGTGGTGGAAGGAAATATCGTCAGTGCCCAAGGCTGATGTTATGGACGTCGTTCGGATGGGGAGAATTGAGGAGGAAGAGAGGAGCGGCGGCTAGAGCTACAGTACCCGCGGCACTACAGTACCACGTGGGTACTGTTCATGCGAGAGAGAGAGAGGGGCAGATGACCGGCGGCAAGGGCTGTGAGGGGCGCTGGGAACGCCGGTCGCGGGCTTCGCCCACGGCCGGCAAGAGAGAAGGTTTTTTCCTTCTAATCTCTTGCTTGATTAAATTGATATATCTGCTTTCCTTATATAGAGAGGATTTCTTGACTTACAAGCAAGGCTTATTTGACCCCTAAGCAAGCGACTAATTAACCATAACGTGCTCTCAACTCTCTGATAATTTTGGTAGCCTGAGAGGTGTGGAAGCACCGTAACTCGTGTGTTTGAAAATGCCACGCCAAGCATTCGGGAGGTTCTTAGGGCTGTCAGCGCTGAGGGCAATCTTTGGTGCAATGCTGGAGCAAGAAAGCTTCAGGAACTCTTGGTCAGGGAGCCAGCCTTGGGGGTATAAGGCAGGCTGTTATGTATGGTCGACATCGATATAGTTTGTGGGGCGCCTGTTTTAGTTAAGTGAGTGGGAGTGTGTTTGTGGTGTTTTTGTACTCATGTATTTTATTTTGCTTCTGCGGAGTGCAGTTTCTCCTGCCCTCTTGCTGGTCATGTTGTTTAGTTCTTTTGAACCTCTCTTTGTACAGCTTTTTTTTTTCTTTTTTTCAAAAATAATAAAAAGTTCTTACAGTGGGGGTCTCCCCTGCTGTAGTATCGGGTAAAAAAGATTCCATACAGTGTGTAAATGCTAAGGAGGGACAGGAAAAAAACAAAAAGAAAAGAAAAGGCAAGATAGCAACATATTATGCCAATTTGTAAAGCCAAATACTTGTGTGTCTACAATAAAGCTATATGCTAACTTAAAATTACCAAGGTTTTGTCATTAATTAATTTTAGTGTAAGGCAAATCAAAATATTGGATAATATGAAATGGAATTGTAGTACAATACTATAATGTTAACTGTTGCATGTGTTGAAATATTATTTGTTCTTCTAGGATGACTGGCTAGTGCATTCTTTTACCCTAAAATAGTTCTCAAAGAAGGACCATTATTTAGTGTTTACAATGGTGGCATTTCTGCATTTGCTGAACACTTATTTTACTAGTTTCATTCTAATAGGATGCTTCAAATGGTTCATATTGTCAGTTTCCTGGTCTTTGCAGCGATATAGCAAATTAAATAATGAGGGAAAAAAAGTATTTCTACCAGAATATGACAGAGCTACAGAGTTACAGTGAAGACCTTGGTAACTCTCGATATATAGGGAGAAGACTGTGACTAGAAGTGTGCTTACCTGTGTTGAGCACTTGAGCAACTTCATAGTATATCAACCCTTATATGGAGAAAGGCGTCCTCCAAAGTGGAAGATAGAAAGTTATCAGTTGTAGGAGCTGCAGAAAGTTATCAGTTGTAGGAACTGCAAGTAAACACATTTAAATGAAAAAACTTCCAATATTCTGACAAAGTGTAAAAGCTTTCTTTTCTCTAATATAAAAACAGCTATATTTTGTAATCATACATTTCACAGTGTGGCAGAACCCACAAACATAAATGTGAAGACTTTTTTGTAGGTGACTGTATAACAGCAAGAACTATGATGAGCAAGTGGTCATAAACCATGTTGAGTTATTGGTACTCTGAATTACTATGGTCAGTTGTTTACGGGGGAGGTTGTAGCTAAATCTACATTGATGGATCCAATTTTCTATAATCAATTCATCACAGTAACTGAACATGAAACCGGCCTTCTAGATAAAAAAAAGGTACAATTCGCATCCATCCTTTAACCTTTGCGCCCCTGGATGTATTTGTTCTTAGCACCTAGCAGCCAACAAAGCTACCTGCAGACTGCAGTGTAGGTCTAAAAATTGGACGCAACTATATGGCCCTAGGAGTAGGAGGTAACATAATTAATTGACAAACTTCAAAAGTACACTGCTGAGAAATGAAACTTCCACCTTTCATGAACCCTTTTCTTTCAACAGAAAACTAAACAATTGTGGAAATGTGACCAAAACAATATTTTAACCCTGTTCAAGAAAAACAAATTTCAATTCAAGCTAGTCAAAAGAGAGAAAGGGAAAAGTGCATGTAGAGCTAGAAGCATTCAGGACTTAATGCCTTTATATTTTTGTTCCATGTAAAGGTAACAGCAACATGTTACTTTTAAATAAACAAAGACTTACAAAATTACGATTGAACAGGGATAGGCACCAACTCTGCATCCAAGGAAATAACTAGGAATGAAGGAAAGAGCACGCTGAAGCAAGAACAGAAAATACAAGCAGCATAGAACTATCATCCGAGTAATTCAACTTAGGATCGTCGCAGTACAGTTGAAATCTGAAGTTGCACTACCCAGTTTCTCAAGAATATTCATATATTTGGTCACCCGGCCAAACCAACAAACCAATGTTAGCATTATGATTTGTGAAGCAGACATTTGATTGACACATCAAGTATCCAGCACCCAAAAATAATGCCAGATGTTCCTGAGCGGAAATATATTAAAAGCATAATTTCACAACAGCACTTACTATTTGGCATTCACGAAAAGCAATCAAAATCACAGGAGAGAAGCTACAGAGAACCTATGAAATCCAGATGTAGAATAAAATACACAACAGAAGGGTTAAAAGAAACAACCGACAACCCAAAACAACAACATTGACACAAACACTGAGGACCTGATAACATAACAAGTACATACCAGTACTGCCTACAGCGACTATTCAGTTTACTTTCCACAAAGCATGTCTACCACAAAGGAGGATACATATCAACAGAAGATAGCATGGTTCTGGATACATGAATAGGTTAAGCTAAGCAGAACACCCTAGAAGTTGACACATTTGCCCTTACAGTCTTGAGACAAGTCAGGCATAAAAAGCAGCAATTCAGGGAAGATCCTTCCTAAAGAAGGTCGGGAATAGCAGCAGGGTCAAGCTCATAGAAGCCACAGAGCTTGCCACCATTCTCTTTTGTCAAGCGGAATGATGGTATCCGATGAGAAAACCTCAGGTTCTCTTTCCTTCGTACCTCCAGTGCTCCTTTCTGCACATCAGGCTTGAAGACAGAGAGGTGGCCATCAACTTTGGTCAGGAAAGCAAACAGAGTGGTAGTTTCAGTACACATCTTGATCTCGCCAATGGCATACTTGGCAGGACGATCTTTACTGGAAGGAATCCAGTCGGGTGCCCAATTCTTGTAGATGGCCCAGACCTCACCTACCTTTGGAAGAATATTGACCTGCCGCTTTGCATCAATTTCACACCTGCTTACCGCTAAATGGGAGAAAGCACAGGTTTCACAATGCTCAGCAGTTGAATTCCGGATCACAAATTTACCACAGCTCACAGGGATGTCCTGCTCCAACCAATGCTTATCTACCCCCTCAGGAAAACTATCGAGCCAGGTCAAATGTACTTTGAATGGTTCCTTCTCAACTTTGTTTATCCAACCATATAGGTTGGGAAATGTATCAGTACTGCTGTAGAGAGCCCAAATTTGCCCATGCTCAAACTTCTCACATGAGCGGTCTTCTTTGAAATTGTAGAATTCAGAATCAGGATATGTAATACTGACAAACTCAGTGACTTTTTCCTTGTTGAGATCGATGAAAGAATCCAGAGTAATGGAAGGAAACACTGTGGCTAAGTCACAAGGAAGAGCAGCAGTATCCAGTTCCATTAACCCTCCTACACCTACCTTTTCAGTTCCATTTGTTTTATAATAAGGTATACTGTGAGAAAATCGAAGTAGCTGACTCGATGGTATCAAAATATTGGTTTTATCCTTGGGCTCCGCAAATAGGCTCACAAAACCTTCAATTTTGACCAACGGGAAAACGATAATACCAACACTCATTGAGTCATCAGAAACTTCCACAACTTCAAAGTCAACAGCTTGATGATTATCAGTGTCTCGGCTCTGCAGCAAACTTGATTCTTTGTAAAGAGCCCATATCTCGCCTTTCTTAGGATGAATTTCAAATGAAGTCCTATTTTTGCCTGCTACCCATGAAACTTTATGAGATAAGTACATGGATGGGTCTTCTAGTACACATGTCTCTCCTAAGCAGAAGTTTCCACATGCAACAGGCAATTCTTTACGAGTCCATCTGGTCTCTTGTAAATTCATTGTGTTGTGTTCCAGCCAAGTCAACTGGACATTATTGTTGGAAGCATCGACGTGATTTATCTGAGCATAACTTCTCGGCATGCAATCATGATCATCATAAATTGCCCAGATTTGATCAACTGCTATCCTGTTAAATTTTCTTAACGTTCCGAAGTCAAAGAAATCTGAACACTCATAGGTAATCACAGAATTACAATGCGTCTCATTAGCAATATCCGTCCCATCCTTCTTGTACTTTTGCTGACTGCCTTCTTGTGTTGCATTTCTCTCATCTTGGCTGTCCAATGTGATGGGAACAGGTTCAGCAGCTTGATTCTCACCACCAGCAACATTATCACTACACACTTTATCATCAGTTGAATTAGAGTCAGCAAGTGAATTGTCCTTCCTTTGCCTCTCATTGTTACAAGAGTCCCTGCTGCAGATGCTACCAGTGCATTCATAGGCAATCCCAGGATTGCCATGCGTCTGATTAGCAATATCTGTAGCTTCCTCCTTGTACTCTTGCTGACTACCTTCATGTGTTGCATTTCCTTCACCTTGGCTGTCCATGGTGTCAGAAACATGTTTGGCAGCTTGAGTGTTAGCAACAGCAACATCATCATTATACATTTTATCAGCAGTGGAATTAGCATCAGAAAGTGAACTGTCCTTACTTCGCCTCTTATTGATACAAGAGTCCTTCCTATGGCCTCTGTCAGCACAACCATCATGCTTCCTCTTGCCTAACATCTGAAGATTGCATGACCCTGCAGCATTTGGCACTGTAGATGCATCCTCTCTACCAAAGTTCCAGTTGACAACATCAGAAGCAGGAGATTCTAACATCATACTTCCAGTTGCACCTTTGTCTGCAGAAGGTGATGAATTGTGAGATTGGTTTACCGCTGAACACTGAACTACATTACTTCTAGTCTCTGAACTTCCTTCCCCATGAACACCTGAGATTCCATCCCACGTTATAATTTCCTCGGTACATGGGGAATCCACTGTTGGTTCGGTATCCATGCTCCCTCCTGTAGAACGAAGCTCAGTGTACTGTATCAGTTGATCAGGGACACCGTGTTGTTGATGTGAAAACATTTGTAGTGAAACTTGAGAATTATCAGGTGCAAGTGACAGGAATCTCAAAGGCATAGCCTGCTCACTCAACTTAAACGCAAAGAAATTTTTACCACAAGCATCACAGACGGCCAAAAAGTTCCGCTGGTAGTAGACAAATCGCTTTTGACAGTGTGGACATACGGTCCAGAAAACAATTGCACAATCATATGGTTGCACATATCTAGCCCCACTTCTTTTTCCAAGAGTTATGTCTGATAGCTCTGCAGTCTGTCTTTTGATGTCATAGCGAGATCGCTTCACATGATCAGACAAAATCATATGAGCTTCTGAAACCAACTTGAAAGCAGCTTCAGCACCAGGAAGAGTATTTTTGTTGGGATGAAGCCAAAATGCAAGTTCATCATATTGCTTCCTTATCACAGTGTCATTCGCTGTTACCTGTACTTGAAGGATACCATACCAGTCCAACTGTCTGTTGATCTTTGCCTCAGCCGCACAGTACACTTTACAGACAGTTAACAACTGGGATAAGTTCTCAAGCTCTGGATAAAGCCTTTGAGCCTGAAGTGCAACCCTTTGGGCACCAGAAAAATCTCTTTTCTCCAGCTTCTTTAAAGCAATTCTTCTAGCCCTTATGGCTTCTTCTCTATTGCATTCCATCATGTTGTCTTGCAATTTATCACAACCAACTTTCGCATTTATGCAATAATCAGGTCCTGCATGTATAAAAAGAATAATGTTGGTAACAGAAATATGCGCCTCTAACAAAAACTTTAGATGAACCTAACAATTACACAAGGATACTAATATCATGGATATATAGCAACATTAACCACACATATGAATCAAGATTTCAGAGTAGAAGAATATACATTTAAGTTTAGTACCATCAGAATTTAACATGACATAACAGCCAAAAACAATAAAGCTCAAACAACAGTTCAGGCCTAAGCCTTGTAACTGTGACATTTGATTGGACTGGAGCTAGCCAGATATAACTTAAAATGGTAACTAAATCTTGAACTGGCTGTGTCATTAGCCCATTACTTCTTTTTTGTGATGATTTGACCAAGTTCATTTGCACTTGTATCACACACAAAAGGCATGATTTACTCACCATTTCTTGGCTAATCAAGTTAGCCAGCTCCAATGCAGGAATTGTTAAATAGCAATCGTTGCAGGTGACAAATGCACACAAAAGGTGAAAAGGATATCACACAAACCTTGGTAAACCGAATCTTATATTTGTCCCCTAAAAAAAGAATCTTAGATTTGACCATCCTATGCAAATGCAGACATACAATACAACACAATAAGGGCAAGTACATGAAAACAGAGAACCAGAACATCAATGTCTTGTATTAGGTAAAGATTTATTAGGCCGTGTTTAGATGCCGATTCGGGCCTCACTGAATTCACTGTGCAGCATTGTGCTGCACTGTAGCAATTTTGTTTTTATTTGGTAATAATTGTCCAAACATTGATTAATTAGGCTCAAAACGTTCGTCTCGCAAAATACAACAAAAATGTGCAATTAGTTTTTGATTTCATCTACATTTAGTACTTCATGCATGTGCCGGTATTTTTATGTGATGGGGAATCTTCTTTTTGCATAATAGAATTTGGGGGTGAATATGGAAAAATAAACAAGGCCTTAGTGGTGGGCGCCTAGGCAAACCCGGCAACTCCTGCCGCAACTCTGCCACCTCTTCGCAACCGATTAAAATATACACGCATGTTAAATAATGTGTTCCCTTTGTTAATGCAGGAGTCAAGAAGTTCAGACACAAGATGCAGAAAGCCCCACCATCCGTGACAACTTACGGAAAAAAAAATTGCAAATCGCCCGCAGAGATCACTTCCTCTTCACAATCGATTAAAATAATGACAAAGCATGTGGCCGCAGCTGCATAAACCTAGCGTCACCATCAACACTAATCCCCAAACCCTACCGGATTAGGCGGCATTAACCCTCCAGCACAACTAAAAAAAAGGAAACCTTTCTGTCAACGACCGTAGCCCCGGCGTTGTGGACCAAAGGACCAGCGAGGCCGACTGGTCCGGCGGGGCGAATTTCGTGATCCGCGACCATTAGCCTAGGCCAGCGTCGCGCGAGCGATCCAAGAAAGGGGAAGGCGAAGGGGAAAGGGGACAGGGCGGGGTTAGCTAACCGGAGCAGAGAGGTGCGCCTGAGCTGGGTGACTGGGGAGGACGGAGGGAGGCCGGCGCCGAGTAGCCCGGCGTCGGGGCCGGCGGGTGGATCGGTGGCCAGTGGGGAGCGGCCGAGTGGTTGCGCCAGTGTTGAATGCGTTCACCGTGGAGCTGGACGCTCCGAGCGGCCCCACCTGGAAGAGACACAGAGTGCCTGGCTGAGAGCTCGCCTGGAAGGTGGAAGCTGCCTGTGTGCCATTTGGCTGAAGCCCTGAGAATCTTCCTGAGCCAGGCAGCAGCACGAGCAGCAGGCATGGGAAAATGGTAGGCTGGCTCAGCCCTTGTTTAGATACCTAAATTCACCCCTAAATTTTACTGTGCAAAAAGAAGATTCCCCGTCACATCAAAATATCGGTACATATATGGAGTACTAAATGTAGATAAAATCAAAAACTAATTACACAGTTTTGTTGTACTTTGCGAGACGAATATTTTAAGCCTAATTAATCAATATTTGGACAATTATTACCAAATCAAAACAAAATTGCTACAGTGTGACGGGACATCTACTATGCAAAGTTTGGACCCCAAATTTGGGATCTAAACAAGGCCTCAGGCACCTTGATTTGCCTGCACTAATTACATACTGAACTATTTTTTTATTGCTAATGGTCGCTTAATGAAGTTCACAAAACAATGTTTACAGCATGAAACACTATTTGCCTACTTTATTTCTTTTTCCTGGGAGACTATCGTATTACACCATACTAATATATTTTCTTTCTTAGTATTTTTTTTAGAGCTATCTTCTTTTGATTGTGAACCAAGAAAACAATATTAGTTCTAAAAAATCACTTTTATTAGCGAAAAATGAAAGAACAAAAAAACAATACTGCAATATTAGTACTTTTCTCTCTCTCTCTCTCTCATATTAGGATGCAAAGTATAATTAAGTTTTAAGTACAATTTAACTTTTTATTAAATTATTCTCTAGTTAATCAAGAAAAATAATATTAATCTGAATCAACTAGTTTCTTAATCAAGCTATATAAGTATATGTTAATCTCGTTCCGATAAAAAAAAATATATGTTAATCTCACATCATAGATATTTTAATACACATCCACGCTATGTATACCCTCTTATTAACGTTCTTAGGCATATATCTCCAACCAAACAACATTTTTCAGACTTGCCTGGCCAGGCAAAGTCACTAACTTTCTAGGCAACTCCTAGGCAATATTTTATTTCAGCCTTCCATCCAAACAGGCCTAGAGTGCGCGAGAGGGACAGCGAGCAAGGGACAGCAAGAAACGGGAAAAAAAATGATGTTTGATGTCTTTATATAAATAAACGCCATTGTGTGTGTTTTGGATTATTCTAATTCTCTGTTTGGTAACTGAAAATTGTGATATCACTTTATGTTTCCAATTTTATTAGCGTGACATCCGTTCATATAAAATGTACTCATTCCATCCCAAATAAAATGCACATTTTACATTTCTTAGGAGTTAAATTCTTTTTAAAATTTAACTATTTATATAGAAAATAGTATCAACTATTTATATCTCTAAATAATTTTAGTATAAAAGTGTATTCCACGAACAATGTAATATTTATTTTACACATCATAAAATATTAATATTTTATGTATATATTTGGTCAATTTTTTTTAAAAAAAATTACTCCTCAATAAATGAGGTATGTATTTATTTTGAGACAGAAAGTAAGTACTTTTAGCATTTAAGATTTGTCCACAAATAACAATCATTTATTATCTACTTACATTGTATCATCCAGGATGATTCATCCCCTACTTTAATTTGGGCAAAATTTGCTACAGGCCACTGAAAGTGAGGTCACTTTGCCAGTTGATGATACCGAAAAAATCGATTTGATGATGGACACTCTAGTTTGTGTCAAATCTACTCGAGGATACTGAATGCATTAAAATATTCATTTCTTTGCCAGGAGGTGATAGAACAGCTATGAAATGATGTTTTTGTCCTTGGCTCTTTCTTCTTTCTCCTTCCCTTTCTATTGTCCTTCGCCGTGGCCATGGATGACAAACACCATGGGCATCCGCCTCGACTCGCCGTTCAACCCATATGCCGGCCCCATCAACTTCCTCCTTGCCTCCTACATGTTCTAGCTGTGGGCGTGCTCGAGCTCGTCCTGACTTCACTGGAGGGTTTGCACGAGCATACCCAATGAGTATAGCCACCGGTTGATGTATAGCTTGATTTAAATACCACCGCTATACTGATGTTGGTACCAAGATTCCCACCAAATTCAGTTGTCACAAAACTTCATTTCACCAAATATGACATCGACACATCATTGTAGGTTCCACTGTCCTAGCTTCCTTCGTATGGCGGTGGAGGAAGTTCCCAGCCCATACAAAAGCGCAATTATTTCCTGAGCCGTGTGAAGATGAGTAAATAAATAAAAAATATACGCATTTATAGATGTGCACCCAGAAGACGGCATGGCACGGCTAGAGAGTAGCCACGGACAAGAAAGGCATGACTAGTAATCTGCACCGTACCGTGCCGGGCGTCGTGTGCAAAGGCAAGGGCCTGGGCACGGCCTTTCTTGACCTTAGCCGCGTCGTGCTAGCACGATATATAGGCATGACAGGTCCGGTGTGGCCATGACAATGGCCGTGCCAGCCCCAAGCACGACAGCCATTAGAACACAAACCCACTCAATCAGTTCCAATTAAAATGATATCAATAAAAAAATCACACATCCTACATTTCAGTTGCCTAAAATTGTAGGAGACGTGTTTAGGCGACTCCTCCCCTTCCTTCGTGAATATATGCGTCTTCCTCCTCTTCCTCATCTCCAGCGACCTTAGAAAAAAGGAGGGGCCTGGGGCGGCCGGACGGATAGGCAGTGGTGGCGGGTTGGCCGACGGCGAGCGGCGGGGTAGGACTCATATGGATGGGAAGTGCCAGCAGCGAGGGTGAGGGCTCGATGGCGTGGTCACGGGATTGGGATTAGGGGAGGGCGGGGTCGACGCGGCGGCAGCGGTTAGAGGGCGGCAAGGGAGGTTAGCGGCGGGTCATACTGGTGCGGACGTGTGGTCGCGAGGAGAGCGAGTTCGTGGGTTTGGGATCAGAGGAGAGCGAGGATGCCACGGTGGTGGTGGTTGGTGGGCGGCGCGGGAGCCGCTGCCTGGGGTGGCAGGTCGGGCTGTGAAGTGGCGAGCTGAGGAAGATAAACAGTGCACCATGATCTTTAGCTGTTAGATCATCATCCAGTGGCTCATGTTCGTTGCCTGAGAAAAGGGGAAAAACAAGGACTTCAAGTATAACTAATCCCATAAAAAACATCAAGATTACATATCCTCATAAATCAATCATAAGTACATGTTCATAGAATCCATAGATCAACCATTCAATCATAAACCAACAGAACTCACTGTGGGGAATCACATATCAACTCGTTGGACGGTGCTCACCATTGCTACTTGCCCACGCTGACGCACGTGTGCTACCATCACCACTTGTTATTGCCCACTTGTAGTCATTGAAGGGGTACGGTGTCGGGCCATGGAGGAAAAAAGGTGAGGCTTCTGGAGACCAAGTCCGGGCTAGGGAAATGGAAGTGGTCAGTGACTGTTGATAGGAAGAGTGTAGCCAGGGCGGATGGTGTAGAGTACAACTAAAAAGGCGAGTGTAGTTGGAGCGAGGAATCGGGAAAAGGGTGAGCAACATCACAATGGGCATATGGTGGGAGCAGCCAAGAGGTCGATTTTGATTTGTATTGTAGGAGGCAGGCCTTTAGTGGCCCACATTCGTACCTGTGTCGTAGGCCGAGGTGGTGGCCCAAGCATGGTACTAGGCAATGGGTTATGTCAGCACAGCCATTTTGTGCTTGGGTCGTGTCTTAGTAGGTTGTGCCTCGTGCCTCCTATAAAATCTGATTTTTTAGACATATATGGCCCTCGTTTGGCAGGGCTTCTCCATCGGCTGCAAGAGCTGTTTGGAGCCATTTTCTGCCAAACAGGGTAAAATGGAACGGCTTTACGGAGGGAATCCTTAAAACGTGCTGAGACAAAGGATAGATGAGGGGTGGAGCCAAAAATAGTGGCTTCACCCGACTTCACCTTGCCTATGTGGAACCTAGCGAGGATGAAAGCTCGGATTGCCCCCTCGAGGCTCACGTACTACTACAAAAAACTTATGTGAGGTGGACAAAAATGATTAACCGAGACGAGCATTCCCATCACCTCTGCACAAAGGTCACAGTTAATCCAGCATTAACGGAGGCGGTTGGTCGCCTGCCTTAGTAAATAAAATAAAAAAACTAAAAAAATGAAAACCTGTGGACAAGCCCAGCGAGCCCACTCATGGGCCCGCCAAGCCCATCCATGGGCCGCTGCCATTGTTGCTCGCTGGAGGAGAAGCGCCGCCTGCCTCACCTGCCAAATCTGCCTCCCGGGCATCGGATTCGGCCTCGCTGGCCCGCCTTGGCCGTGCCGCTACACTAGAGGAGGAGCGCCGCCTGCCTCACCTTGCAGGCCAGATCCGCCTCCCCGCCACCGGATCCGCCCTCCCCACCGCTGGATCCGGGCACCCGCTCGCCGGATCTGAGAACAAGCTCAGCGGGGCCGGTGCTCCTCGTCGTAGCGCCGCCGGAGGAGAGGGAGAGAGAGTTGAGGCGCCGCCGAAGGAGCTCGAGGGAGAGGGAAGGCCGGATCCGCTTGACCGCTGCTGCTCCTCCGCTGGACCACTGTTGCTCCTCCGCTGCCGAACCACTACTGCTCTGCGGCGTGCCAGGGTTAATAAAATTGACCACCTCGGTTAATCCCAGACATTAACCGAGGTGGTTCAAATGCCCGCCAGCCTCCGAGCCCGGCCCTTTGCCAAACGCCTCGGTTAAGTTTATTATTGTAGTAGTGACAGGCGCGGCTGCCAGGGCATGCCTATATATGTAGGCGCTCGGCCACCAAGGGTCGGGCACGGCCACGGGGTGCATGGCTGCCCACGGAGAGGGGCACAGCGTCTCAAGGAGAGGGACGCGTCCACTAGGGCGTGTAGTCACTGGGGAATGGCGACGACCGAAGCAGGCAGGTCATAGGCAGGGGATGCGGTCCCGTGCTTTCCTTGTGTTCGTCTAGCAGACAGCGGAAGAAGAAGATAGGAATAGGAAAAAGGCATTTTGGTCTTTTCATTCATTTTGTCCACTATAAGGAGCTGTTGTGCCAAACGGGATACCAAAACGGCTCCAGCTCCACTGAAAGAGTCGTTCATGGATCCAAAGCCAAAAAAATCGGCTTCACTAGTGAAGTGAAGGCCTACCAAACAGGTATATGCATTTTAGGTACTTCCCCTGACCATAAAATGATGTAATTCTCACTTTTCAAGGAGTCAAACGATTTAAAGTTTAACCAAAGTTATATTAAAAGATACTAACATTTATTATACAAAATAAGTATCGCTAACATAATTGTGAAATATATGTTTATAGTAAACTTAGTTGGAGACACAAATGTTAACACTGTTCAATATAAATTTGGTTAAAATTAGACTAGTTTGACTTGTACAAATTTTGTAGTTGCATTCTTTCTAGGACGGATCGGAGGGAGTACTCATTATTTGTGCTGCTCTACATGTAAAGCAACGGGCACACAACTTTCTATGGCTTATTCCCTCAATTGAATCCAAACTTGGATCAGTACGTGTATGTTAGTATGTTTGGACACCAGGACCAGAGTTAAGTCAGGGTCATTCATATTTTTTCGTCCTATTTAATTATAGGTCATGTGTGTCATGTAAAAAAACCAAATTTATTATTTCTTGTGCATATATACAAAGTCTTTTGAGATGCTTGATTTCAATTTGCTGGTCTTATTTAGTTGTGCCGGAAGCCTCCTGTGTGGTAGCTACCCATGTAGTGATGTTGTCCATCCTTGCATTCCGAGGAGTCAACAAATCTCAAATTTAACTAGATCTATAAAAAATAATATTAATATTTATATCTCTAATAGGTTTACTATGAAAAATTTAAGATCAGGTCAATCTAATGATGTTTATTTGGTATCATACACACTAATAATTTATTTATATGTTTGGTCAAATTTAAGATTGATTGATTAGTCAAAGTGCAAGATGTGCATTTATTTTAATTTGAGACGGATGGAATAGAGTATATGTAACAAGCAAAGTCTATAAAACAACGGTACCCATAAAACACCGACAACATCAAAGGCTAACAAAACGACCAAATTCAATTTGACAATCAAGTGTTTACTACCACTACTGGAGGTGGCGGCTTTGCTGAGGGCTCCAGGCTCTCGGCAAAGCCTCTCAGACCCTCGGCAAAGGCTTTGCCGAGAGCAGCTCTCGGCAAAGCTGACTCGGCAAAAACCCGATCGGCAAAGTCTTCTTTGCCGAGAGCCATTTATCGGGCTCTCGGCAAAGGCTTTGCCGAGAGCCAACGCGGCCCTCGGCAAAGAAAAGACGCCGTTAACGCCCGCTTTCTTTGCCGAGAGCCCATTTGGCTGGCTCTCGGCAAAGAGTTTTTATTTTTTTTGAAAAAAAATCTTTGCCGAGAGCCAGCCAAATGGGCTCTCGGCAAACTTTTTTGTTTTTTTTTTAAAAAATTGTTTGCCGAGAGCCTGGCCATATTGGCTCTCGGCAAAGAGTTTTCCAAAAAAAAAAGAAATATCTTTGCCGAGAGCCAGTCTGGCCAGGCTCTCGGCACACATTTAAAAAAAATATATTTGCCGAGAGCCGGCTCTCGGCAAAGAATTTCCTTTTTTTTAAAAAAAAAACTCTTTGCCGAGGGCCACTCTGGCCAGGCTCTCGGCAAAGCCTGTCCTTTGCCGAGTGCAACGGTCATTGCCCTCGGCAAAGCTGGGAAATGGGTATTTTTTACAGTCATGTTTCCCAGCTTTGCCGAGTGCAATGACCATTGCACTCGGCAAAGGTAGAGAAATTTTGGTTTTTTTTTTTGGATTTTCCACTTCATTACACATATAAATCGCATTCATCATATATAAATCATATTTATCACATATGAATCACATTCATCACGTATAAACACATATATCACATTCATCACATATGTCACGTTCACATACACCACGCATATAGCACATTCATCACAATATTTGAACTAAACGAAAGTTAACCATTACAAGTTATCATCGAAACATAATAAGTTTGCATTCTAAAGTTCACAATCTACTAGAGATGACACTTTAGACACAGTCATGGCCAACCTTGCCCTGGCCACCCCGGAGAAGGAGTCCCGCCTTGACCCCCGGGCGTGTTCCATCCAGGCGCTTGCGGGTTGTTCGAACCCGCCGACGGAGGCTGCAAAAATTAGATGTCTATGTCAGACAAGCAAATGCATAAACAAAACACTGAGGAATCGATACTCACAGGAGTAGAATCCGCGTTCTGAGACGGCGGTGGAGGAGCCATGAGCGTCGCGGGCACCTGCATGCCCTGGGAGGCCATGAACGTGATGAGATCTTGCATCTGCTTAGCTTGGGCCTCCAACCGGGCCTCCATCTGGGACCGCATCTGGGACTCGGCGAGCTTGCGCTCTTCCCTTTCTCTTTCCAGGCGGGCCTGCGATAATACAAAGGGAATGTTAGAACAATGCAAACATTTAAACATCAATGTACGACGAGTAAAACAAAAATAACCTCGAGCTCGGCGACCCGCGACTGCGAAGGCGACGGGCGTGGGCGTATGGGGACGCTCCCGCTCGTGGCCTGTGCTCGGAGCTGGGACAGAGTGGGAGTGGAGGACGAGTCGATGACGCCGTCGCCAAGCCAATACCGCCCGTGCTTCTTCCCTCCTCCGACCGTCATCACGAGGCTTCCGTCCAGGTCCTCGCTGGCCGGATCAAAGTCGGGCCCATGGACCGCCCTTGCCGCCTCTGTGTAGTCAGTGAGGCGGGTGTGGACGCTGGAGTTGGAGTATGCCTCGGGGGGTCGTCGGGGTTGTAGGAGGTCTCCGGTGCGGTGGCCTTGCCCTTGTGGGACATGCCGTATGCCATGAACGTGCTGCAAGGCTGGCCACCGTGTGACGCCGTCTGCGAGGAAGACAACAAGATGATTAGTAATTAGGCAACATTTGAGTGTTACAATACATAAAGTGTTTCACGTACCCAAGCTTGTGCGTACTCGGCTAGGTTGCCGTTGCCCTGGTGGTGTGGTACACCTGGCATCTGCAGACGCGCCTCCCGGGCCTCGGCGTGCTGGGCGGTCCACTCTTCAGAGAGCCACCGGTCCACGATCATCTCCCAGCATTCGGGAAACGACTGGCACCATTGGGGGACCATCTGCACATCAAAGTATTTCACATATAAGCGTCAGATGAAATGAGAATAGCTTAATCTCAAAAGGAATCACTTACCTGAATGTACTGCGCCCGGCTCAGCGTCATGCCTCTCGCCTCGACCTTCGAGACCCTCCGTCCTTCGACCGTGGCGTTGTAGTTGACGATGGCCTGAATTCTCGCCTCGTAGATGATGTCGGTGACGAGCTTCCTGCAGGACCTTGTACTCACCACCTCCGCCTCGGCCTCCTTCCCCTGCTCACACCTATAGAAGTCCTGCATACAGATGCAATACAAACTGTAAGAAATTCAAGAAAAGTACGATGAATGCGATGTTGTGTGACGAAGACTTACCCACAGCTCCGCTCTGACCCTCGCCGCCTTGTTTGGGTAGTTCGGGTCTGGGACGACGGTGTAGTGGTCAAATGTATAGGCCGGCTCTCTCTTCCCGGCATACTGTACTATGCCGGGGTAGTGCTCGCGGCACAGGAGACCTAGGATGCCATTGGGTTTGCGGCCGCGACCCTCCACAAACTCCCAATGCCTGCACAAGTGATACAGAAAGATTATTAGTTTCTATTTCAATTTTAAACATATCATATGAACGAGTAGTTAAAACATGTACCTTTGTCCAACGGGGCGGATCACTGGGCGTTGGTGAAGTGGTATCGGTCGGGCCGGGAGGCTGGCGGGACCTCGCAAGTAGGGTGTGGACCCCCCTGAGGCAGCCGAACCCTCGTTTGCCTCGGCCGACGGCTCATCCTCCTGCTCGGGGTCCTCCTGCCCCTCGTCCGCCTGAGCCTCGGCCTCGGGCGTGGCCGGCACCTCGTCCTCCGGTGGAGTCGGCTCCCTCCGACGGCGACTCCTCCTTTGCCGAGATGGCCCGTCGTCCTGCGAGGCCCGGTACAGGGAGGTCATCGACCTCTGACGTCTGCTTGGCATCTTGGCTCGACCTCCTGCATTTAAACAGAACAAACAATATTGTATTAGAAATAACATAATGAAATATATGCAAAATAAATAAAACCCTAGATCCTAAGAAAAAACATAACAGGAGTAGAATATAACATAATATTACGTGAATTAGAAATAATCTGCATCATCGGGATTAGCCGGAGCATAAGTGTCATCATCGCTGTCAACCATATCTAAGTACTCAGTATCCGAAGACGGGAGGTTGTTTTCATTTGCTTCGCCTAAAAGGAATCGTTCTAGCATTTGTATGTCCTTCTCATTTACCACCTCATCCCCAGCGTCCTCGTCATCATTCTCTACTTCCATTTCCATCGCTTCGGTTAAGTCTATCGTGAACGTCCCTTGTAGCCTAGCTTCTTGAAAGAACTCCCCATCATACGTGTTTGTGTTGAAGTTATAATCCTCATCGTTGGGGAGAGGTAGTTTAGCATGTGGCGATATCTTGTGCACAATATACCAACCCAAGATATGCTCTTTGCTTTTGCACGCATATGGTGTGTAATAAACCTGTGTGGCCTGTTGAGCCACAATATACACATCGGCTCCTGGATAGACAGAATCCTGTCGAATTTCAACTAGCCCAAGATTTGGTGTGAGCCTCGTTACTCCAGGGTTGAACCAATAGCATTTGAATATTACAGGATTCAGAGGCTTGTCACCGTGAAATGAAAGTTCATATATTTCTTCAATTCTTCCATAGTAGTCACGGTTGTCATTGCCTGGAGTACAAACTCCGCTGTTTGTGGTTTTCCGATTGGGCCGACTCTGCTCGTATATCGCTGTGTGGAAGCGATATCCATTCACGTCGTAACCGTTAAATGACTTGACCCTACGGTCAAAGCCGTTTGCAACCTGTCTCAGCTGTTGACTCATAGACGCATCGGTCTGAGCCTGCAAGGTGAAGAAAGGTATAACGTTATTAAGTCCGAACGTAGGAGCCAGTTGGAATATCAGACTAAGTATGACCTCGGTTGGACAGGACCTTCTGTCGGAACCAAGAAATGAAATCGGGCCTCCCTTGCCCCGCCCCGTTCGCAATTAGGGTTTCGGCTATCGGGTCAGAAGGAGGCCTTGGCCCATTCCAGAATTGATGAAGAAATTCCCTGTACGAAAGAAAAATAAGGGTGTTTGATGCAGAATAGTGTCGGTGAATTGAATGAACATAGTTGAGAACTTACCCCATGTACGGCTGCACCTCATCAAGGTTGTTAAGCACGTATAGCATGATCTTTCGCCACTCTTCATAGTTCAACTGCTTAACTGTGGATCCACTTGTCACGCCTTGCTGGCCTCGGAAAAGGCTAAGACTCGATTCATTTTCTCCAGCATTGTAACGAGGGGGTGCATTATGCATGCTAGGAAGGTTCTCGGAGTAGTATTGTTCAGTGAAGTTTGACACCTCCTCTAGAATGAATGCCTCTGCAATGGAAGCTTCAATTTTGGCTTTGTTTCTACATTTCTTGCGAAGAGTCTTCAGATTTCTCTCTACTGGATAGCACCAACGGCAATGCACAGGCCCTCCCATTCGAACCTCATTAGGGAGGTGTACGATCAAATGCAACATCGGAGTGAAGAAGCCTGGTGGAAAGATCTTCTCCAGCTTACAGATCAACACAGGTGCAGCTTTCTCCAAGTCAGCAATGATGGACCGAGATATCTCCTTGGCACAAAGTTGGTGGAACAAATAGCTCAACTCTGCCAGGACAACCCACATAGGCTCAGGAACATAGCCTCGAACCATCACCAGAAGAAGGCGCTCGATCCATACGTGGAAGTCATGACTCTTCATTCCTAGGACTCGCAGACTAGATAAGTTGACTCCTCTCCTCAGATTCGCTGCATATCCATCAGGGAACGTCAATGTCTGGATCCATTGAAGTATTTCTTTCCTTTGTGGCCTGCTCAAGACGAAATCGGCCTTGGGCCGTGTCCATCTCCTGCCGGGTTGAGGAGACCGCATCTCTTGCTTTGGTCTATCGCACAAGAGTGCCAGGTCTAATCTAGCCTTAGGGTTGTCCTTGGACTTTTCAGTGTCCATGAGTGTTCCCCAAAGTGCCTCGGCGATGTTCTTTTCAGTGTGCATTACATCAATATTATGTGGTAGAAGAAGGTCATCGTAATAGGGGAGCCTTTCCAAGCCTGACTTATGCGTCCACATATGTTCCTTACCATACCCCGCAAAACGACCGTCTCTTTCATTGAACTTGAGAGCATCTATTTGAGCATGAACCTCGGCACCGGTCAGCATCCGGGGTGGAGGATCTGTCACCACGAGCCCTTTAGTGAAGTTCTTGGTGTCTTGTCTGAAAGGATGGTCAAGAAGCAGGAATTGTCGATGTTGGTCGAACGTCGAATACTTGCCACCCTTCTTCAACCAGATAAATCTCATAGCTGTCTTGCAAACCGGGCATGAGAACTTGCCGTGGACACACCAGGCACAGAATATCCCATATGCCAGGTAGTCATGAAGTGAGTACTGGTACCAGATATGCATTGTGAAGTTTGACCTTGAAGCTCGGTCGTATGTCAATACCCCTTCGTTCCAAGCAGTTTCCAATTCATCAATCAGAGGCTCCATGTACACACCCATGTTATTCCCCGGGTGTCTAGGAATTATCAACGACAAGAAGACAGTATGACGTTGAAATAGGACACCGGGGGGAAGATTGAGGGGGATAACGAAGACGGGCCAACAGGTGTAGGGGGCAGCCATGAGTCCATAGGGGTTGAAACCGTCTGTAGCAAACGCAACACGAACATTACGAGCCTCTCTACTTTTGTCATGATGAATGTGATCAAAGTGGACCCATGCTTCACCATCGGCGGGATGTACCATCTTCTCAGGATTGTATCGTGTACCCTGTTTGTGCCATCTCATCTGTTTCGCGGATTCCTCGGTCATGTAGAGACGTTGGATCCTCGGTGTGAACGGCAGGTAACGCAGGACTTTCATGGGGATAGAAAGTTGTCTCTTCAGGCCTTCACCATCGTCTACCTCCATGTATCTCGACGCTTTACACCTCGGACAGTAACCTGCATCCTTGAGATCTTTTCTGAAGAGGACACACCCATTTGGACATGCATGTATCTGCTCATACGACATCTTCAGTGCACGAAGCAGTTTCTGTGACTCGTACAGGCTCTTTGGCAATATGTGGCCGTCCGGAAGCATGCTACCAAATAGGGCCAACATAGCATCGAACGCTTCTCGACTCAGGTTGAATTGGGACTTGAACCCCATCACACGGCCAATGGCATCCAGTTGAGAAACTGATGTCCGATCATGAAGGGGTTTCTGTGCTGAAGACATCATGTCGTAGAACGCCTTTGCGGTCTTCTCCATCTCCTCCTCCATACGTCCTGCAGCGTACTGTGCTTGTTGGAAGTCATCTAACAGGTCTGCTACCCCAGCATCAGCATCAAAGTCCTGCAGACGTGGTCGCACCGCCTCCTCTCTCAAATGATGTACTTCACCATGGTAGATCCACCGGGTGTAGTCCGGCGTGAATCCATGGTTCAGAAGATGTTTACCCATGTTCTCCTTGTCTTGCCTTCGCCGGTTCCCACATCTGCTGCACGGGCACAATACTTTCATCTCTCCTCGCCGAGCGGGGCCAAATGCATGGTTCAAGAAAGTATCTGTCTTGTGCAACCATTCATCACTGAAATCACTCTTGCTTCTGCGGCCCGAGTACATCCACTGACGGTCATCCATCCTACTGTCATCCATCCGAGTACTTGCATCTACATCCAAGTACTTACATCCTACATATAATGTAGCAAAACAAGTGAGATGAAATCGAGTTTTAAGCAGCCTAGGTCATTGGTGGATTGACACTGCATAAGATGTAGGATATGGATGACAGGAAATGAATCAAAAGCCTTCTTTAGGTGAACAGTGGCTCCAGCATGCTGTATACTTATATATCTATCTAGCATATACATTGTATGTTTGCTTATGTGCAAAAAATTTTGGCATAGATGAATGCCCTTGAATCAAGGATGGTCCACCCCTGTCTGATACTTTGGATTTCAGTTCACAATGGAGCTACAGATCGTGTTCATCAAGGATGTGGCTTAGGTTGAATCACCACACTGTTCTGCCAGTAGTGTTAAGTTTTTTTAACCTAATTGGAATTATGATTCCATTCTTGGGCAATTTTGATGTCTACATTAGTGAGCTATTGCACATTAGGTTCATGGACAATGTTTCCATGGACAATGTTCTTAGGTTCTTTGTTTCCTTCTCTTCACAACATGTGTTCATGTATGCATGTGTTTTGTTTTATCTACTGAAACAGTCATGTAAGCCAAAAGGAAGGAGAAGGAGAAACTAAGAACAATAGGCATGGGAGGCATTGGGAAAGAACAAATCTGAACCCCTAGTTCCAGAATTACAGAAGAGAAGAAAAATATGGTGATGCATATTGGAAGGTTAGTGATGGCCCGACCCCGATGCAGGCCTTCCCGCTTCCTCCAACTCCACAACTGGATCGCCATATCGAGATTGGCAATGGGAGCTGCAGTGTGCAGAGTGAAGTTGAGGACGTAAAGTACAAAGATTACAGTTTATCTGGTCTGATGACACAGTATACCCAATCCTTGTATGTGCATGATGTCTCAACCTGCAGCAATACCATGGCTAAGGGAACATGGTATGCCCTCAAGTGGTGCCGTGTAGAGAGGTGCTCCAACTTGGACGCCGTCTTCCCTCCAGGAGCAGATGAGTGCGATAACCTTGAGACCATCTGGGCATCAGATCTCTTAAAGGCCCACTGCATCTGGAGCCAAGGTTTGCATCGGTTTTGGTACTTCCGTGGCCTGCGGCAGCTTCATCTGCGCTCTTGCCCTAGCCTCCGCTTTGCAATCCCAGTGTTTCGCCCCTCCTTCCCTAGCTTGGAGTCCCTCCACATCACGCATTGTGGTGACCTCAGGCACATCTTTGTACTGGAAAAAAAGAGCCAGACAAGTGTCGAGTTCCCGAGGCTGACCACCATCCACTTGCATGACCTGCCAGCACTGCAGCAGATATGCGAGGCCACCAAGATGCCAGTACCAGTGCTCGAGACCATCAAGATCAGAGGTTGCCCGAACCTGCGCCGGCTGCCAGCCTTGAAAGGCCGCAAACCAGGCATGAAGCGGCCAACTGTGGAGGTGGGGAAGGATGTGTGGGATGCACTGAAATGGGACGGTATGGACGCCGGGCACCACCCTTCACTCTACGAGGCACCAGTGCACTCGCGCTACTACAAGAGGCGCTTTCTCAGGCACACCGTCCTCAGGTACGTGCACAATACACATATACCTAATGTATAGGTCTCATCAGCTACTGCTTGCATCGCATCTCTGTTTTTCAAGCTAATTAATTAAGGCAACTTGCTAACTCTCTGTGCCTTTAATTTCTTCTCACTCTGCCCAGGTGAGATCATCATCATGACTGGGATGTGCTCATTTGCATATCTGCTGCAACCACGTCAGTGGCTTGTTTGTGTGCGATGGATGCTCCTGCTGCTGCCTGCTGTCGTTGGACGATGCTGCGTGTCGTGTGTTTCATTTGCTTAGGTTGTGTGACGGCCTGCCTGCGTGGCTAGCTACTCGGCAAATGGATTGCCGGCTACAACAGCCGTTGTGCTACCTGCTTGTTTGGATTGGTCAGTTTGTTTTTCAAGCAAACCAAGGTACGGGCTTCAGGTTGCCTCCTGCCTTGACGGCCGGCCGAGTTGGCCTGCCTCCTTTTGCTGTGTGTTTGGTACGTTTCCATCAATTGGAACATCCAAACTGGTTTCAATTTTATTGTTCTTGCCTTCTAGGCAGTTTGTCCAGATTCTAGGTTCTGCCTTTTTTTATTCTTTCTAGAACATCTGGTAAAATGATATTTATGAAAACAACCGAATCAACTAAAATATAAATATTATTCTTTTGTGAATGTTTACGAAAAACATGGAAATGTTTTGCAAAAGAAAAGCACCATACAGGAAGGTCCCAATATTAGAAACAGCCCGTCGATGGTCCGGGCGTATGGACCAAGCAACATGTTGGCATCGTCAGAAAAAAAAACTAGACAGCGCTTAGCTATAAATCAGGCAAACAAGTCACTACTGGCCGGATTGGTTTCAAAAAAGCATTAATTCCGCCACATGCACTGCTGTGAACGTTCATGCTGGTGTTGCTGCATCAGGCTTTGCATAATCAGGTAGACAAAGATACGTTTGGACAAACAGGACTGTCCTTGATACAGTGTTCTAGGGTCACGGATCAGCGACTAAGCTTAACAAAACAAAACAGACCTGAATTTTGTTGGTAGGAATGTAGTAGGATCACAAATCATAAAAAGATCCTAGTGACAATAAGAACTAGGAATCGTTAATTCACTCATTGATTTAGCACCACCAATCATTAGTCAAGATCCTGACAGCCATCTCGCAACAACAGCAACACCTGATCCCAATCCCTTTCAATGTTTCGAAAGATTGAGAGATAAATGGAGGGGCAAAGCACTTGTACAAGCTTTCTTTCTCACTTTACTTTCATTCTTTCTGTAGAGGTGTCAACTACACTAGATCCACTCAACCAGATGGGAACAAAGGCAGAACAATATGATCATATAGTAGTATTTTGCAGCGGCCTGCAACTGCAGATCAGCGGACATACTAGGAGACACATACATACCGACACTGCGACTGAAGGTGTCAAAGGCATACAAGATCTCAAGCGCACACACGAACACACATCTCTATCCATAGAAATGGCTTGGGATCTTTGCACTAGTAGCAGTTAAAATAGCTTACAGACAACTGCCATGGTCATATATATCTAAGTAATTTCTACGAAGGAAGCCTAGACAGCCGCAGGGAAGGCTATACCTTTGCCGGTGAACGGACGGTGACGGCTGCAGGGACGACGCGAGGTCCGCGGCGAGCTCCTCCTCCCTCCTCCACCGGATCTTGGACGGCCGGGGCGAGCTCCTCCTCCCCCTCTTCTTCCACCTCCCGTTCTCCTTCTCCTCCACCTACTCCCCCTCTCAGCCTCCTCTCCAACCGGTCGGGCGGGCGGTGGAGCGGCGGCGCGGAGCCGGCTGCACAGCCGCGGCGTGGCCGGGCGGGGGACGGCCAGGGGCCAGGGCGCGCTCGGGCGGGGGCGGGGGCGCGGTCGGGCCGGGGCGAGGACGTGGCCGGGGCGAGGACGTGGCCGGGCGGTGGCGCCGGTGCGGGGGCAGGGGCGGGGGCGCGGCCGGGCGGCGGCGGGTCGAGTGAGGGGCGGCGCGCAGCGGGTCGAGTGAGGGGCGGCAGCGGGTCGAAGAGGGGCGTTTGTGAGGGGTGAGAGGCCGGGGCGGGTTTTTTTTAAATGTACGAACCCCTTTGCCGAGAGCTAGATCATACGGCTCTCGGCAAAGAGTTTTTCTTTTTTTTTATTTTCTTTGCCGAGAGCCCCAGCCCTGGCTCTCGGCAAAGAGGCTCTTTTTTTATATTTTATTTGCCGGCGTTCTTTGCCGAGAGCTAGGTCAGGCGGCTCTCGGCAAAGAGTTTTTATTTTTTTGATTTTCTGTGCCGAGAGCCCCCAAGGCCAGGCTCTCGGCAAAGAGGATCTTTGCCGAGAGCTTTAGGAGGCTCTCGGCAAAATATATATATATTTTTTTGATTTTTGCTCCTAATTTTTTCCTGCAGCCTTGATATAGTACTAGGTGGCCATATTTGAAATTTGGTGTATTTTCCATGCATCTTGCTATATTTCATGTATTTTTTTCATTTTCTTGATTTTTCCCGCAAGACGCACATTTGTACTGCAGGTGCATGAAATAATGAATCTCAGCGATTCAAAAAATGATATTCATGCTTCCGAGGGTATTTCGACGCCGTATCTAAGGACAGACGCGGAAACTCGACCATCTCGTGCACGCGACATGGCGACAAAGTTGCGTGAGATTTGATTTAAAAATATATAAAATGTGAACGGAGTCGGAAAATCATGAAAATAGACGGGAGGCCTTGACATCGCATGTAGAAGCTATAAAAAAAATTTGAAAATGTTTCAAGCAAGTTGTGACACAAGATGGTTGAAACCCTAAGACCTCCATAGGGTTTCAACCATCTTGTGTCACAACTTGCTTGAAACATTTTCAAATTTTTTTTATAGCTTCTACATGCGATGTCAAGGCCTCCCGTCTATTTTCATGATTTTCCGACTCCGTTCACATTTTATATATTTTTAAATCAAATCTCACGCAACTTGGTCGCCATGTCGCGTGCACGAGATGGTCGAGTTTCCGCGTCTGTCCCTAGATACGGCGTCGAAATACCCTCGGAAGCATGAATATCATTTTTTGAATCGCTGAGATTCATTATTTCATACACCTGCAGTACAAATGTGCGTCTTGCGGGAAAAATCAAGAAAATAAAAAAAAATACATGAAATATAGCAAGATGCATGGAAAATACACCAAATTTCAAATTTTGGCTTATAGTACTGTAGCAACGCTGCACAAAAAATTTGGGAACAAAAATCCAAAAAAAAAAAAAATTTGCCGAGAGCCTTGGCTGAGGCTCTCGGCAAAGAAAATATTTTGCCGAGAGCCTAACAGCAGGCTCTCGGCAAAGATGACGGCGTAAGGGTGCCGTTTGTGGGGGTGAGGCTTTGCCGAGATTTTTTGTGTACCGAGAGTCGAGCTCTCGGCAAAGTTTGGCTTTGCCGAGAGCCAATGTTTGCCGAGCGTCGAGCTCTCGGCAAAGCTTGTATTTGCCGAGAGCCAATATTTGCCGAGGGCAGGCTCTCGGCAAAGTATTCTTTGCCGAGCGCCCGATATTTGACGCTCGGCAAAGCATATGACACTCGGCAAAGATACTGTTTCCGGTAGTGTACTAAGCAACTTGGCGTAGGCTAATAAGTCTGATTTTCAAACTGACCATCGAAAATGGTCTCCTACACCAAAGAAACAATTAAACATGCCACTACTAAAATTTTTCACAAGCCTTTAGTCGAAACACACCAGCCTTCCTTGTCCAACAACATAGAATTCGACTTCAACATTTGGTTGATACTATACATGTTGCAGATCTTTCCCTCCATTCAAAACACACCAGCCTTCGTTGTCCAACAACATAGAAATCAACTTCATCAACATTTGGTTGATACATGCTGCAGATCTTCCCTCCAGTCGAAACACACACACACCTCCCTTTTCCAACAGCGTAGAACTCGACTTCAACATTTGATCCATA
Source organism: Saccharum spontaneum (assembly GCA_022457205.1). Lineage (NCBI taxonomy): Eukaryota > Viridiplantae > Streptophyta > Magnoliopsida > Poales > Poaceae > Saccharum > Saccharum spontaneum. The sequence continues at coordinate 52,070,832 of CM039597.1, forward strand.
CATGCTGCAGATCTTCTTGCATATCTCCTTGCTTCTTAGAGGAGCTTGGAACTTCCTCTTGTAATAGTAAATGACCAAATGTTTTAGTCTTGTGGCATTGCATGTTGATAACACCTCCACAAATTCCAATTCTTCATGAGAGCTTGTACAGTTACTGATTTCTACCTCTTCAAGTGAGCTGACAGTAATATCATCAACCCTGAAACTCTCTGCCTAGTGACAAGGGCAAGATAGTGGGCAAGAATACTTCTGAAAATAAGGAAAAAAAAATTGTATTAGTTGCATGGTTTGGGTCCATTAACATTAGCATATCAAAAATGGTTAAAATTAAGAAGATTCTTATATAAAGGACATAAGCTTAATTAGAACCTTTGAGTCGTCATCAAGATCGAGCAATCGGACAGAAACCTTCTTTGCACTAGTGCAGTTCCTCAAGAGATGGAACATGCTTGGTGCCAGGCCATGGCCGTTCCGCTCCAAGTTTATGTACAACGTCTTACATTCCGGCAGCTTGCTTGTCTCGTTCAAGAAGCTTTCATACCCTGCTGTTCCCTTTCATGACTCATGAGTAGAAACAAAGTAAAGTAAACCACTGGATCATAAGAGATTCGATTGGTTTTGAGGAGATTCTGTTGATAGGAACGCACCCGCGAAATGTGGATAATCAGTCTCAGCTCGTCGACTTCATCGAAATTCTGTAGCAGGGACGTAAGCGCCACCGTAGATCTTCGATCCGGTGCAATGTCTAGCAGCTGAAGGCTACGGCTGACATTGACAAACTGATGGCTGTCATCGGCGTAATCCCCCGTCCAAACCACTCTGAAAGCTTGGGCACCGAGAAACGAGCCTTGAAGGCGTAGTACACACAGAGCTTCTCCAGTCTTGGGGCCACGACCTCTATCAGAGGCGGCGAATGTGAGTTCCAGATGCAGAACCACAGCGAGCGCAGCGTGTCGGAGCGGATGGAGACGACGTCGTCCGAGGCATCATCCAGCAACGTGAGGCGGAGCTTGAGGTCCCTGAGGCACGGGCACCGTCGCGTGGACACGAGGGCACTGAGCTCGCCGCCGTCCGCCGCGAAGCGCAGCCACGGCACGGCGCGTGCGGCCGGGATGGCGTCGGCGCTGATGGCGGAGTCGGACAGGGCGATGAGCAGGCGATCGAGGGTCGGCGCGGCGTGGGCGGCGACGGCGGTGTCGACGGAGTTGACGAACGAGGCTGTCGACGACGACGGCGCGTCGAGGACCAGCTCCGGCACGTCGGCCCAGACGTGGCGCCAGCGGCGGGAGAGCACGCTGGTGCGCGCCGCGGCGCGGGCGCAGCGGAGGCGGACCAGGATGTCGTGGAGCAGCTCGTCGGGGAGGCCGCTGATGCGGTCGTCCTCGCTGGAGCGGCGGCGGCCTTCTTTGCCCATCATAAGCGGGTTACGGTTTGCGAGGCGCCGCAGGGGAATGATCACGGGGAGACGACGCCGCGATAGGGTTTGCGGATTCGACATCTGTGTGCGCTTCGGAATTCGGATAGGAGGAGGATACCGACAACGAGACGACACGACAAAGGCAGTTGAGGAGTTGATGATGATGTACGGCTAAGTTTCAGACCACGCGGCTAATGTACGCCTTCTTTTAAATTTTTTCACAAAACTTTCGGCTAGTACATACTCCCTCCGTCCCATTGAAAGTGTCATTGGAAAAGCGTGCCCTCCTCACAAACACGTTTCCCGGACGACACTTTCAATGGGACGGAGGGAGTACACTAACCCATTTAGAAGTGTAGGGCAACAACCTGGAGTTAAGTTTAATCTCATGATCCCTCTGTCCCTTTCTAGAGTTCTCCTAATTAAAAACTTTTTTATGTTTGGCTTAATTTATAGAAAAGAACACAAATATTGGTAACACCAAATGAGTATGTTATGAAAATATATTTTATTGTGTATATTTAATGAATTAATTAGGTTTCATAAATCTTAACGCTCTTTTTTCTATAAGTTTAGTCAAACTTAAAAATAACTGACTTAGATAACTCTTGAAATTAATATATTCAGGGGCGGAGCAAGTAGTTATCAGAGTAATTACATTGATTTGACCAATCAAATTGGTGAAAATTATACATAAATTATTTAGAAAACAACTTCGACATTCCTTCTTTAAAGACTATCAGGAGTCGTTTTTTCTAAAGGAAGGTAAAAACTTTGCCACAAATTTTATTAAACGACGGTAGAAGGGAAAAAACTGTACAAAAGAAACAAAAACAAAACATTTTTTTTACAACTAGACCGCTTGTGTCCACTATACTAGACTATTGGACTAGGAATAAGAAATGGATGCAGCAGTCCAAAGAAAGGCAGACTGACGCTCGCTTGCGTCTCTGAAAGGACATGGATATGTGACTATCAAGAATTGTATTCTCATTAAACCTCAGGACATACTGGCGTCTGGACGTCCGGATAGAAGTGTGCGTTAGGATGCCCACGCCTCCTCCGTCATGTATGCCCACAGTAAAAATGCTGCCGCGCCACTGCTCCTTCCCCTTGCCCCTCCTCTCTCTCCGCGAGTCTGAACGCCCGTGCTTCCTCCGTCACGCCCGCCTACGGGAAACGACGTGCCTGCAGCTCCTTCCCCCTGACCTCCTCCTCTCTCTCCGCACAAGTGGGACCCAGGAGCCGGGATAAGGACGAGCATGCCCCGTCCGCAGGCTCCCAACGTGCTCCATTCGCTTGCCCCTGGCTCACGCGCCCCATCCCCGGCGCCCGAGCGGTGCCCCCCATAACTCTCTCTAAAATATGAAACACTTGAATGCAACGTACGTCTAAAGTAGATGAAATATTTGTAACATACACTTGAAATATATGTGTGAAACATATGCAATATCCGGATAAAACATTTGCAACTTGCAACATAAAAACTCTTACTGCAACATAAAACTAAAATAGCTGAAACATTTCAAACAAATGCGTGAAACATATGCAACATCCAGATCAAACACTTGCAACATATGTCTGGAAACAGATGAAACATTTGAACTAACGTTTGCAACATGTCTCTGAAACACTTGCAAACACATGCAACATCCTGATATACTTTTACAACATCCATATGAACCACTTGCAACATACCTCTGAAACATCTGAAACACTTGAAACAAGCATTTGTAACATAGAGAGGGAGAGGCCAAGGCCGGTCGATTCTGACAGTCAGGGTGGGAGTTGGCGGCGAGCGGTGGCGCGTGAGCACCACCAGCACCGGCCGCACTCGTGGGTGCCTTTGGCTCGGCCAGGGACAACCTGAGGTGCCCCAGCACGTACGCCCAGCCGCCATCGACAGAGGCAGCTGTAGCGGTGAGGCATCCCGACGGCGCTAGGTAGGACTCATGCGGATGGGAAGTGCCACCGGTGGGGATGAGGGCTTGATGGGGTGGTCACGGATTGGGATTAGGGGAGGGAGGGGTCGGTGCAGTGGCGGCGGTTAGTGGGCAGCGCGGGAGCCGCTGGCCAAGGCGGCACGGGGAGGTTGGCGGTGGGTCATGCTGGTGTGGACATGCGGTCACAAGGAGAGCGAGTTCATGGGATTGGGATTAGGGGAGGGCGGGGTCGACGCGACGATGGTGGTTGGTTGGCAGCGCAGCTGGCTACATGGGAGCCGCTGGCCAGGGCGGTGGGGGAGGCTAGTGGCGGGTCGGGCTGTGAAGTGGCGAGCTGAGGAAGATAAATAGTGCACCATGATCTTTAGCCATTAGATCATCATCCAGTGGCTCATGTTCGTTTCATCAGAAAAGGGAAAAAAAACAGGCGCCTGAAGTATAGCTAATCCCATAAAAAACATATCCTCATAAATCATCACAGTACATAATCATAAATCAACAAAACTCACTGTGGGGACTCACATATCAACTCGTTGGACGGTGCTCACCATCGCCATTTGCCCACGCAGGCGCACACCTGCTGCCGTCATCACCTGCTATTGCCCACTCGTAGTCGTTGAAGGGGTGCCAGGCCATCGGAGGAAAAGGTGAGGACTGCTGAAAGGGAGACCTTGTTTGGACAGTAGTACCTCTTCAGCTTCATTCAATTTTCTTTATGAAATCTGATGATAAATTTGTTCACAACTTGGCATTGGTTCAGGAATAGTAGTTCATAGCTAATTCTTTCAGCTAAGTAAACAATTTGTATGAGAAATTTTAGGAACAATACCAATTGACAGGGAATTTCGCTTGGTATTAGTGAATTGCATGCCAACTGTTGCAGCCTGTTAACTGATAGTTTGTTTCAGGGAATGCTTGACCTGAATATTTGAATATTCAGTCATTAGAAGACTGATACAGCTGTAATTCCGTTAGCATGTTCAACTTTGACTTGCAAATCTTGCATTGCAGTTGCTTTTGATTATTAGTTTATAAGAGTTAACTGGGTTCAAACCTGTCGAAAGTCCTGTCAGTCAGAGGTTCAGAGCATCAGCAGAATGGTTCAGAGCATCAGTAGATTTGGGCCAAACAAGGGATGGATTAGGATTTGTAGTCAAGAATCAAGAATTCATAGTCTCAACATTATTCTACTACTTGTTACGTAAAGCATATTGATAATTTGTCCACAGCTAGACATTTTTTTCGTATTCAGAACCTTGTGAACTGAAACTCTAACAATTGTGAACTGAATCTCTGATGTTAAACTGACACTGTGTTTCCTGTGAATTGGACCTAAACAACTGATAAAATAGATATTCTTTTCTTTGTCCAAGTAAATGTCAAGTTATTGTTTGGACAGTAGTGCCTCATCAGCATCACTCAATTTTCTTTATGAATTCTGCTGAGAAATTTGTTCCCAGTTTGATATCTCATGGACACGCTCAAGCTCGCGCTGCAATGCGTGGAGCCATGGACCCGGCCCCGGCGGTCAGGCCCGAGGTACACAAGGTGCTGCGGCAGCTCGAGCAGATAGATAGATCAGGCCTGGCACCGAGGGCGGCACTGGGCCCAGCGAGGAAGGTGGCACAGCCCATGGCCGGTGGCTTGGGCCTGGTTTAGATTCCAGATTTTACCCCTAAATTCCACTATGCAAAAAGAAGATTTTCCATCATATCAAAATACTGGCACATATATGGAGTACTAAATGTAGATGAAATCAAAAACTAATTATACAGTTTTGTTGTACTTTACGAGACAAATGTTTTAAGCCTAATTAATCAATATTTGGACAATTATTAGCAAATAAAAACAAAATTACTACAGTATTCAATAGTGATTCGGGCATCCGCTATTCGGACATCTAAACACGGCCTTGTTCGGCTTCTGCCGGAGGAGATGGCAAATAGGAGCGGAGATGACGAATACCAGGCAGAAATTACGAGAAGGAATGGTTTAAGTAGAAAGAGAGATATCTAGGGATTCTTTATTCGTCTGGTCCACTGGGGGATCGATGTGATCACCATTTTCCGCGTTTCTAGGTAATTTTCAGTTGTAAGCCACATGCGTCACCGTAGGCGTGGGCGGCAAAAATTTACCATCCCGGTGCAACGCACAGGCATATATTAGTTATACATGAATTATTTGGAGCACAACTTCGATATACCTTCTTTAACTAGTATCAAGAATTGTATTCTTGTTAAATTTCCAGTAAATTCCTATGACTTTCTGGGTAAGCATCAAGATAGAATAAGAATACAATATGCTTCATTTTATTCCCTTGTATCAACTGACACATAAGTTGATGTCAAAAAAAATAAAACACTGACACATGATTTTTTTGGTCAGTCTCACTCGATTACCTATACTTAATTTGTTATTATTTCATTTTTCTTCTGGAAACACTAGCATGTGATCTATGTCATGAAAGCCCTGTATACTGTCTTCATCATATATGGGGAAATGACTAAGCTCGTCAACATATTTGATGTACTCAATCTAGGCACTGAGGACAAACTAGAAGAAGTGGATAAACCAAAATCCAGCAAAGTAGCGTCGTGCCGGTACCAGAAAAATTGGTAAGGGCGTATTAAGACTGTTCACAGTAAATCAAGGATGCAAATATCATACAGAGACAATTAGTGATTGGGGGTTTACAATGAGTTTAGCGCTATAACACCAGACATCAACCAATAAAAGGTTTAATCAATATTCTGAATCATAATGAATTTTTACATATTTTCTCTTTGTTAGAAATAAAACATGACAACCCAATCACTTAGTGATAGGGGCTTTACAATGAGTTTAGTGCTATAACACGACACATCAACCAATAAAAAGGTTTAATCAATATTCTAAATCATAATGAATTTTTACATATTTTTTTCTTTGTTAGAAATAAAACATGACAACCCAACAGTTAAGAATACATCAACTAAAACTACTTCTTAATTAAAGTCATATCTCACAATGTCTCAGTCTAACTTGAAAAATATTTGAGCTCAGGTCAAATTTGCAAGGATGAATCCTGAAAATGCCTTAAACATTCCTGCACATATTGTGCAAAACCTAGTAAAGACCACAACATTACATTAACCACAAAGCTTTAATAAGTATTCAGTCAAAGGGTACCAGCTTCGCATCACGGAACACATGGAATTCGACTTTAACACTTCTATGACACATGCTACGGATCTTCTCACATACTTCCTTGGTTATCGGACGATCAGGGAACATCATGTAATTGATGACCAACCTTTTAAGGATTACTGCATTGCTGGATAAAAACTCCACAAGTTCCATGTCTTCGAGAGAATCTGTAAAATCACTGATTTCTACCTCTTCAAGTGAGCTGAGAGTAGAGCTGTCAATCTTGTGACTTTCTTCCAAGCGACAAGGGCAAGACAGCGGGCAAGAATCCAGCTAGAAATAAAGATGCAGTGTCAGTACATTAGTGGAGAAAATTATTTATATTCGAAAAAACAACTATATTTGCTTTGTTTGACGAGAGGTTCAGCTAGCTCTAAATCATAGATATGTAAACAAGAACATATCTAACATGAATTCAAACGAGCAGCCGAAAAAGCTAAGAAATGTTCACTGGCTAAAGCACAAATCTTAAATTTGGTCCAATGATTTATATAGCATATCCACATCTGAAAACACTAAATAAACATTTCTAGAACTTCAGCCCCACCTCAAGAAAAAATATATTATTAGGAGACTCTCAATTGTCAAATAATAACATATCAAAGGTGCTAATTAAAATATTGAACAACCAACACATTACATCAATTCATATAAAGGCAAAGATCTTAGAAATTACCAATGGTTGGCTCCTAGAACCAAACAACTTTATCGAAATCTTCTTTGTACCATTGCATCTCTTCAAGAGATGCGACATGCTTGGCACCATGGTGATCCCATGTTAAGTCTATCCTGAAGCTCTTACACTTGGGCAGCTTATTCGTTTCATTCAAGAAGCTTCCATACCCTTCTACTCCCTGTCATGAGTAGAGATAAAGTAATCACATAGACTGTCAGAGAAAAAAAACTCTTAAAGAGTTTTATTAATTCCTAGCAAATTGACGACATATACCTGTGGAATGAAGATGCTGATCAGATCCAACTCATCAACTTCATCAAACCGCTTAGTCAGGAACAATGCCCTATAGGAAGTTTCCAGTAGCCGAAGAGTACGGCCAACATCAACAAACCGATGGAGATGAGGGTCATAGTCACGATACCAAGCTACCTTGACAAGCTTCGGAGCAGAGATATGGGCTTCAATTGGCTGAATAATTACTGTGATCTCTTCAAGTTTTGGGGCCAAAACCTCTAGCCGCCTTGTCTCTAAGACGCGGAGCACCAGTGTGTGCAACGAGTTCGAGTGAATGAAGACATCAAAGATGACAATCAGCTTAATGAAAAGATCGAGGTCCCTCAAGCATGGGCATTGCGTGCTGACAAAGGCTGTGAGATCGCTGCCATTCATGTGGACATAGCCATTTATCTTCAGGAACGTCAGCGCCCTGAACAGGCCGGATGCCTGGGGGCGGAGCCAGTGTGTACATGCATATTGAAGAAAGAGCTCGATTCGTTTCGCTCGTTCACATACCGGAAGCTCGAGCACCGCCTCCTCCCCGACGACCTCCGGTAGCGAAACGGAGTAGGTCTGAGGCACTTGGAGAAAGAGATTGAGCTCGCCCACCACGTGCTCCGCTCAGGGAAAAATTTATCGGCGATAAAATTTCGATAAACCCGATAATCCCGTTTATCGCTGAGGTCCGATAAATTTTATTTATCACCGAGATTCCAAATTTTACTAGTCTACCTACATGAAAGTGTGATATTCTCTTATATCAATACTATTATGTGCTAGTTCTTAATATTAAATGCTTTAGAGACAACTTATATAATTTTCTAGAGAAATTAGGTATTTTTTGTTTTATTTTTAATCGAGAAATTTTCCGATAAATCTGATAAACCCGTTTATCGGTGACCTCCGGTATTTTTTTTCTACCGGTAATGTGAACCTTGGCTCCGCTGCGAAGTGGAGCCACGGCGCAATACGTCCGGCCGGGATGCGGAGGTCGCGGCCTTGTTGGTCGGTGCGGTGGGAGACGCCGAGGAGCCCGAGGGTAGGGGCTAAGTAGCCACCGAGGGCAGCGTCGACGGTGTCGATGAACGAGGCTGGCGCTGCCTCCCGTGGCGCGACGAGGCGGAGCTCGGGCAGGTGCGCCCAGACGTGGCGCCAGCGGCGGGAGAGCACGCTGGTGCGCGCGGCGGCGTCGGCGGAGCGGAGGCGGACCAGGATCTCGTGCAGCAGCGCGTCGGGGAGGCCGCTGATGCGGTCCTCGCCGGAGCCGCGGCGGCGGCGGCGTTGATGCTCACCCATCGGAGTCGAATCGATTGAAATTTGGAAATCTGGAATGCGTTTGCCGTGGATCGGGGGGTTAGGGTATTCGAGGGGTTCCAGTGTTGCACACGCACGACCGCAACACAGAAGGGCCGCTTTGGCATAGGGGCTTCCAGTGTTTTGGGCTACTATTTATATAAAATACGTGCAGCATTTTTATCTCTAAATAAATTTATCATAAAAATAAATTCAACAATCTATCTAATGATATTAATTATGTAACATAAATATTAATATATTTTTTATATAAAACTAGTCAAAGTTATTTCTGTTTGGTAGGGCCAGTGCAAACGTGAGGCAAAATCAAGGGTCAACCAGGAAACCTTTTTTTTGGTATGATATTTTTTACTTTAAGAAAATTACTTGTTTGGTCCTGGGAAAAGTCGAGAAAATTCTTTATTTAGCATACAAAAATGAAATGGTTCCTGATTTAGCATTTAAGATAATTTTTTCCAATATAGCATTGGCTCTAAAATGGCATTGCTGTCATTTCTGCCCACTAACACTGTTAACTAGTAGTCAAAAAGACCGGTTTACCCCTATTGTCACATTGAATTGGCAACCGACCTTGTACAGTTTGTGCTAGCTAATGCTGCATGGTACAGTATTGGCCTGCAATGGTGCCATTATATAGTACTGTTTTTTTATGGCACTAACATAGAAATTAACCCATGTTGCCGAATCAATGGGACCGGTTCCTCGTCCGGCCTAATGTCACCGTGCGCCTGGGTCCGTCTTCATCAGGCAGAGATTGGAGAGGATGGAAAGAGACAAACGACAATGGGAGGAACGCGTCCATGACTTTGCCTGTGAGGCTGTGAGTTTAGTTAAGAGTATTTTGGTCCGTCCCTGAAGTGTCTAACAAGCACACAATGGTGAATGGTAGCAGAACTCGTGGGAGTGTTATATTGGGCATAAAAAATGAAAACCATTGCTATATTGGGAAAAATATCTTTGAATGCTAAATAAGAAACCACCTTAGGCCCTGTTTAGTTGTCATGCAAACCCAAAATATTTTCTCTTCCACCCATCACATCGAATCTTTAAACGCATGCATGGAGCATTAAATGTAGGTAAAAAAATAACTAATTGCATAGTTTGTCTGTAAAGTTCGAGATGAATCTTTTGAGTCTAATTAATCCATAGTTGGACAAATTTTATCAAATAACAACGAAAAGTGCTACAGTAACTTTTCACCCAAACTTTCCCAACTAAACACAGCCTTATCTTCTGATGCTAAATAAAGAATTTTCTCAAAAAAAAAAAGCTCAGCTTCCTTTCTCGGCCCTTTCTATTATGAACTTACCTTGTTGGTCTGAAAACTATCTTTAGTTCCTTATATGGCCGTTCATTAGTTTAGGGTCTTAATGGTGTTAAGTCAGAGCCAAAATGATGATTTTACCCATAGGAGAAAAATGAATAAGTGCAGAGTCTAGTTTGTCTGTGTATAATTGAGAACAATATTTCATGGTTTAAGGTTGTCATAATTTGATAAAATAAAATTAATTATTTTCGAACATTGAAGCACGACATAGTAAGATGCACAGATACATCACAATATAACTAGCTTAACAAATGCATAAAAATTCCATAAATGCATTGCAAGCGCATAAATAAGTTGTACATAAAACCACGGGATGCATACATTTTTTTTTGACCCAAACAAGTTTGTGGACTCACCCTTCCAGCCAGTCAGCCTGTACTACTTGCAGTTCATCCTGGTCGGAGGCAGCACCATCGGTGAAGCACTGGCCACGCCTAAACGCTCTTAGCGAACCCTCGATCCGCACTGTAAGAAAAATGCACCTCATGCGCCATTTAGTTTGGTCAACATGACCATTTGACCTAATTTTGTTTGCTAGTGTTTTTAAATATAGTTCAAAGGATGCAAAGTGGACTTGGATTTTAAAAAAACAGTGATCTGAATGATCAACACCTCAAGCAAGATATTAGAAGAAATATTGAAAACACGAAGAAACGGAACAAGTCAGGTGCTGCCTGCATCATCGGATCTTTCTGGTATGTTCGAGGTGGAACACCGAACTGACCAGTGTACAGCAGACGGGCGCTGCAATGGCCACCCAGTGGTGCACCGGACTGCGCACCATCCCATTCCACTAGAGAGGGTTGCAGCACAAGTTGGAGTCGGCCACAAGCAGGGGTGCAAGTTGGGGCGGGCCATGGCGCCAACCCACTGGGCTACCGGCGCCGCGAACCCGCTGGGCTGCTCACGATAGCCCACTTAGATAGAGTGGGTTGAACTACCCAACCCACGTATTCCCAGCGGTAACCCGCAACCCACATACATTGCCGCCGCGGCATTATCCGCCTGGTACGACGACATCGCAGAGGGCGCGGGTGCGGCCTGGCCGGCCGACGTGGATGGGGGCAGCGTGCTTCTGCGACTGCGAGGAGGCGATGGCGAAGTTGAGATAGGCGGCGCAGCCGCGGAGGGCGAGCGCGACAATGTCGGTGGTGCTCGGTACGTCTTCACTTGAACGCCATGTCCAGTGACGCCTTAGCGAGCACGTCAAGCGGCGGGAAAAGCGATAAGCCGCCATGCCGGCCATGGAGCAGTCCCAGCTCTTCGCCGGCGAAGTCAATTAACATATGGTACTCCTCCCATGCCTCCGCCACCTCCGTCTCGTTGGACGCCGCCGAGGAGTCGTCCCCGAGACCGATGAGCAGCTCCTGCAGCTCCTGCTTGATCATCGCGTTCCTCCTATTGACGACGGGCGTCGGAAGCGCGGACACCGCTGGCACCGTGGTCGTCTTTGTGGCGGAAGGAGCCCTCGACGTCCGAGCTCAACAGGCGCATGAAGATGTCCGCGGTCTTGGAGTAGGCCTTCGACAGTAGAGGACGAGGAGGTTTTGCGTTGCGGCACTTTGCGGGCTGCCGCTCCAACCCACAAACAGAGAGCGGCGAGACGTGGGCTGCCGCGCTAGCTCACATAACACTTGCAGTTGATGCAGATGCGGGGTGGGCTGCCCACCGCCGCCCCACTTGCATCCTTAGCCACAAGGCACCGGACCTGTCCTGTGTGCACCAGACCAAGCACCGGACCAGCACAGTACTTCAACAGTCAGCAACCTAGCTGCGGAAGGCTACCGAACCTGTCCGGTGTGCCGCACAAGACACGTTTGGTGCCTGTGAAGAGAGCTACAAAAGCTTCCAACGACTAGTTTTAACTTGAAAGCTATATATACCTCCTTGAGTGGCCATTTCAGGTGTGGGAGTTAGGAAACATACCAAGGTAGTTTTTTTTTAGCAAAACATACCAAGGTAGTTGAGGCTACACTACACTCTAGTGCTCTCCACATGCATAGTTTTTAGTGATTCACTTGGTGATTAGTGTAGGTGCTTTTGCGAAGAGCTTAAGCTAGTTAGGCCACCGTCAATTGTGTTTGCTCTAGATTTAGGCCTAGTGTACTTTTGGTGAAGTTTGCATACCTCTTACCACTCGGTGCTTGCGCTCACTATTGTTCTACACTGGAGAGTCTGTGAGACCACACAATTGTGTTTGTGATGTAGACGCCACCACATACCGAAGGGAATGAGGCCCGCGGCGGTTTGACCGGAAACTCGACAGTGAAGATGGTAGGGAGCGGTGCGGGAGGGGTTATCTCGGAAACCCACTTTGTACGTGGGGAAGGCCAGGGGGCCATCCATGAAGTTACCCAATGGGGAGCTTGGCCCTTGCGAGGTGCTCCAACGAGAATTAGGGGAAGCTTGTGTGCTTCTCGATATCTCCTTAAAAATACCGGAGTTATCAATGAGAGTTTGCATCTCTTTTTCAATTAAGCTTGTGCATTTACATTGTGTACCTTAGTTGTGTGCTTTACCTTAGTTGTGTGCTTTACTTTTGATTCACAGTGCCAAAAACACGCGCCAACCATAAAAATAGGATTTCCTAAAAAACATAGAAGTAAGAACTTTTTTTTGTATGATACATTTTTTTCACATTTCCAGTCTCCTATTTTACATTTTTACTTCCAGTTCCATACTTTTAAACATATCTTTGACGGTAATTTTCTATTACAATACATATAAAAGCTAATATTTTTAAAAATCATACTCAAACCCTTAAAAGTTTTGCCTTAATCTTGTCTAAAACAACATGAAGTATAGAATTGGAGTCTGTATTCATCAACTTAGTGACCAATGAGATCACCAATCACCCCAAATTGTTTCATAAAGTTCGAGAGAATCATCTCATCCCTGTACTAAATGTTAAAAGAAGAAAAATTTATCTTCTCACTTTTTGTTTGTCAACCCATCCGTTGAGTACCTAACAAAGGGTTACCTAGACCTCTTTAATTAGCACCATGGAAGTACAATTAACCCCTTACTGATTCTCCTAATCACCTAAGGGACTCGGGGGGCTAAACTCAACATTTGCGCTTGCACACACAGTTCGGACTATTACAAAGGGCCTAATGGACCTTAGACGGCCCACTTCGGGACAAGACCTTAGAACCCGGGAGATTGGCTAGGAATGGCAAATCTGCGCCCAAGTCACCCGCACCCCGAGGGTTTGGCTTGGCCCGCCTTTTTCCTGACCTTGGAAGGCGACAACGCATTACTCAGCTCAGCTTCTCGCCCCGACCGACGTGAGGAATATTGCCTCAGAATCTGTCAGGTGTCTAGCTAGAACCTGCCATACGGACAGAGCAGCAGGTCTTCTCGGGCACTTCCAGCCCAAGGTCACTCCCGGGCATGACGCATTGTGACAAGGACGGGTGTGTGGCCATCGCCGGTGGCTTGGGCCCGCCACTTAGTCTCTCTCTGCATGCGGCCAGACCCTTACCGTGCGATGGGCGCCATGAGGGAGACGAAGCCGAGCATGGTGCAAGGGCAACTCCAATTCTAATAGTCGTCGCTAGGCTCCAACAGATAATATCAAGGACGGTTCATGACTATCGGCCAGGATCAGTGACGAGGGATGGCGCCAAGCTAAAAGGATCTAGATAGTTAGATGGAGGTGAACAGCCTATAAGAATTTCTTATTTATACCTAATAATAAAGAGGCAAAATTTCAGGCTCTTTTTTTGTCCATCCATTTGTTTGGTCCGTCTCCCTTTAACTACCGAACGATGGAGAGTTTTTTTCTATCTAGACTCATATATATAACCTGTGCCCATACAAGTTAGAATAGTTCTTGTCCAACGTGAGGCAGAGTCCGATTCCAAAACATATTGGGTCCATGCTCATATGTGTTAGAACAACTCGCGTCTAACGATAATACGGAGTCCAATTCTAATATATACACAGTTGAAAGTCCTATGTTTGGTGTTGGTAATTAGTGACAATGCCTAAGTGCTAATCATATGCATAAGAATGTGTGTAGCAATGATGATTGGCACGAGACATGGTGAAGCATGGTGATCAAGTAATGTGACGATGAAGTGCTTACCATGATGGAGTTGGATGAAGGTGCAAAGCCAAATCATGGAGCTCAAGGCAAAGGTATATGATAGAGTTTTTCAGTTTGCATCCAAGACACCATAGAGGGTGTGGATGACTTAGGATCGATAGCCGTACTATAAAGAGGGGAATTTCTGGGGCTATTGATCACTTAAGTGCCACTAGATGAGGATTCATTTGCATATGCATTTAGATCTAGTGGAGAGCTAACTTAACGCCTCAAAAATAATTATGAAAATGCTAACACACATACACATGGTGATGTATACTTGGTGATGTTAGCACATTTACGAAGGCGGTGGTGTTTGAGCGGTAGAGATGGGTTTGGGGCCCTCTCTCCCTCCCGCCGAGCTTGCAAGGGGGGATTCAGCGCTTTCATGGAAGTGAAATGCATATTTTCCACTACGCCGGTGGCAGAGATTTTCTCTAAGTCATCATGGATAGAAACGGAGGCGAACGGAGGTCACTGGTAGTGACCGAACGCGGTCACGGTATGACTGGACGCGTCCGGTCAATGGCAGAGCAGCGTGCGACGTGTGTGCGAACAGTTCAACCGCCGCGTCCAGTCGATCGAGGGACCGACATGTCCGGTCAAACACGCGGTGAGGCAACGAGGCGCACAGGGTTGATCGAACGCTGGACGCGTCCGGTCAGTCGCGATCGGACGCGTCCGGTCGTGAAAACCCTCTCTGGAACCTTTCTGTACTCGGACCGAACACCGTGTGTAACGCGTCCGGTCAGTTCAAGCAGCGCGTCCGGTCGCGTGGTCAGCAACATGAATCAATGGCGACCAGACCCCGAGGCGCGTCCGATCAGTTTGATCGGCGCGTCGGGTCACTCTAGTGCGTGAACGAATATATTTAAGTGATCGTTACGATCGAACGAACGAAATTCAAAGCAAGACACGTGGCGTTCATCGGGGAGGTCGCGGTGGAGCGACCGGACGTTGTGCGCGTCCGGTCAGGCCGGACCAGCGCATCCAGTCACCCCGAATGTGGCTGTTTTGTGAGCCAACGGCTCTATTCTTTTAGGGGCTCCTATAAATAATTGTTGGCCGGCTCCTAAAGGTCTCTCTTGGACATTTTGACTCTCTAACATCCTCTTGAGCTGAGCACATCCTCTTCCACTCATCTCCCTTGCTTGATTGCCTAATCAAAGTGAGATTGAATGATCTCAAGTGCATTTGCTTGTGAGTTTGCATCTAGTTGGCACTTGGGTGTTCTTTTGCTGCGGGATTCTTGTTTCTCTTGGTGGTTGCCGCCACCTAGACGGCTTGGAGTAGCGGAGGAGGTCCGGCACGTGTTGGTGATTGTTCGTGGCCGGCTTCGATAAACTTGTTGTGAGGGGTTGTTGTGGTTCTCCGGCGGAGCGCCGAATTCCAACTCTAGTGAATTGCTCGTGTCGGAACTTCTCACCACTTGGTAGGTTCTTGTGGCGTCTTTTGAGAGGCTTGGTGTGTGATACCGATTAGCCACCGAACCACATGATGTAAGGGGACACAACGGGGACTAGCGTGCCGGCAAGCACGTGAACCTCGGGATAAATCATTGGTCTTCACTTCTTGATTGTGATTGATTCATCCCGATGTTTTGGTAATATTGAATATCATCTATTGAAATCATTGATTGGTTGGCTTTATTCATCGCCCCTCGGTGAAATCACTTCTATACCTACTCTTACATTACTTGTGTTACTATCTTGTTGTAGTTTAGTTTTGCTTAGTTGCTTTGTTAGCTTAAGTAGTGTAACTTATTCAATTGTTACTCTCGTGGTCTAAAATTATGCGGTTGTGTGAACCATACTAGAATTGTTAATTGGATAGGTGGCTTGCATCATTTTTTTAGGCTAGGCAAAACTCACATCTCGCTATTTGATATACTAATCAACTTGTCTAGCACATTTTGTAGAAAATTTTATTAGGCTATTCACCCCCCTCTAGCCATCAAGACTTTTCAATAGTCTTAAGGTAATATATGAATAGCTACAAATTCTAATCCAAATAAATATATCCGATTCCTACATCTGAAATAGGAATTCTAATCAAATAGAAAAGGAATATAATATAATATATACCTCTCTCTATAACGAATGCCAAATAGATAAAATTTCTTGCAATTTTTTTTTTCGTCCAACACAATTATCAACCTTCATCCGCATGCAGCCTGGTTACAATGATTGGTCTGAGTCAATTTCGTTTCTGTTTTCTATTCGGTCACTTCATCTTTTTTCCCAATTCCCACACCTTTTCATGCACGTTTGGTACGTTGGGTTTTAGGAAAGTGCCGCCCTCTCCTGGATGGTCATGTCCGTGACTTTTATGTTTCTTTTATGTGTTTTTTCTTTCCCGATGAGTGACGAAGTAACTATACTATTTATTACAGAATTAAGATATAATAAATAAAATATTACGGGTCTTTTAAACATTGACCCTTACTTATAATAAACAAATATTTCTATTACTATGTTCAAAAAAATATATTTCTATTACTAAGTTGTTGGTTTTAATTAAGAATAAATTATTGTTTATAATTTTTTTGTGACTTATTGCCTTTAATTATCAACTGGCCGAGGCCTTGAAATCGATCAAGTCATACATGCATGTCGGAGCATCAAGCCACACCTCTAAACGATGCGAACTAGAGACCTGCCTAGATAAGCAGTGCGCAACCTTATTACAATTTCTACTAATATGAGAGAAAGGAAATTCATGAAAGGCAAGACTTATCTCCTCCACCTCCTTCAAAGGATAGAACGTTGCATATCCTTGCTCTTCCATAGCTGCACAACCTGAAGGCAATCAGATTCCAGCTGCACTCTCCATAGTTCCAACTGCATAGCCACTTTGAGGCCATCCCTGCACGCCAAAGCCTCCATGGTACATGCATCGAGGCCTCGCTCATACCAGAGTGCATCTGCCGCTTGAAGCGCTCCCTAGTCATATCTGATGACAGATGTTGTTGTACCCTCTTTACTATCTTTAGAGAATGTTGCGTCCGTGTTAACCTTCGACCATCCCTCCTCCAGCCGTCGCCATTTAGGGATTTCCTTCTCTGACTTTTGCTGGTTCGGCAGGTAACTCAGGTCCCACAAGTCAAAGGTTGTATCCTTTGGCCAACTCATCACCTGTTCAGCCGATGACCTAACTAATCAAACCATATACTTAAATCTTGAACACTTTGTTATCTAATCTAATCTAAAAGATAAATATTTCTTCAAGCTATCTGCACATGCCAACGCAAATATCTAAGTTGTCCGCATATAACATTGCAAACTCTCGATAAGGCTGCCATGTGTAAATTGAAATATGATGATGGCAACCCCTTGCTGGCTTTGATAAGATATTAAAATTACATATTTTTATGGATCATAAAAAAAACCCTAAAACTTGATATCTAACTCCATCAGGAAAATAAATAGATATCCATCGTTGTCTCTATTAATTTGTGAGTGTTACGGTAACCACACACAATATCAGAAGTAGCACTTATACAAATTAAGTTGTCATGGCTGTTGCAGCCGTACATCAAGCTAAAGCGAAACGTTTGATACTTTTTTTTTCTCTCGTTGCAACGCATAGGCATGTTTACTAGTAACGAATTAAAAGCCCAAGACTAGAGCAAACTTCTATGCCCGTGGCCCGTGGGGGTATGGCAGCCTACAAAACCACCTGCAGACAGTAGTACGGCACAGTAACCAGCACCTTATGACTGCAGGGGAGGGCCACCTAATAATAGGTCTGAAAATTGGACGCAACTATATGGCCTAAGGATAAATTAATTGACAAACATCAAAAGTGCTACTGCTGACAATATCAAAGGCATGAGAAGCTTATATAGGAAATGAAACTTCCCTCCCCCTTCATGCTAACTCCAACACTTTTCTTTCAAAAACAGAGTAAACAATCGTGAGTTATGTACAGAAAACGTGGTCAAAACAACCACGTTCAAGAAAAAAAAATCAATTGAAGCTAATCAAAAAAGCAAAAAAAAAAAAAGGACATGTGCATATAGAGATACAAGCATTCATGACTTAAATGCATTTATACCTTGTGCCTTGTAAAGGTGACAGCAACATGTTACTTTTTAATAAGAAAATAGACTTTCAAAATTAGGATTCAACCGGGATAGGAACCAACTCTGTGTAGGCTGTTCGTTCCTGCAGCCTGCAGGCTTACGGGTTGCTTAATGGTACGCACATATACACAGGAAAGTAGCAACAACAATAAAGTTGACAATAGCTAAAAGAGGCTAGATTACAATGCTAAGGGACATTAGCTGAAAGAAGACTTTGACAAATTAAAGGACAAAATTACAGCTCCAAAAAAAAGCTAAGAAATCAGACAATAATTTATATATTTTTTTCCTTTTGAGAATGAAGCTAACGAAAAATAAACCCAACATGCCAAGCATAACTCCATTCAGCTGAAGCTTCATTGATAGTACAGTGATGTGCTTTCTGAATTCAGCATTATTCCTTTGTAGTGATACCAGCCATGACTTCACAGCTTCTGAGCTATATCACGAACAACTGGTTAGCCTAAAGATGAAAAGTATAGCTGTAAAACATTATGCCAGAAGAAAATGGTCTAGACAAAGTAGACATGATATACAAACCCAGATTAAATTAACTTTACTGAATGTATATTATCTGTTTCTCTACCATGAGCAAGTTCAGCAAGTACAATGTTAAAAACAGTGCTGTTGTTACAATGTTAATTTTAGTGAATGTATATAATTTGTTTCATGATCAATTCTTGCAAATTAAATTCCATCTCTAAACAATAATACTCCTGAAGGGCAGGCCTGGTGCAGCTGGTGAGTGCTAGCTCGCCGAGTCACCAGGTCCTGGGTTCGAAGCCGTCTTTCTGCAGAATTTCTGCGGGGGTAAGACTTTGCTTCGGTTATTTCCTTCCCCAGACCCCACTCGTGTGGGAGCCTCTGGCACTGGGTCTGCCCTTTTTTAAACAATAATACTCTTGACCATAAACACTACCACCACATAAAAACAATACTAATAGCAGTTTGTCAGGACACTTAATAGCAGTCTGTCAAGACACCCAATAGCAATAAGACCAATCCTAAACATGGCATGTCAAGAAATTATTCAGAAAGTTACTAAAAAGAGGAAATACTAAGAAACAATGTAGTAGGCTGCTGTGCAATGTCAAGAAAATATTCAGAGAGGTTCGCATCAAGGCTCAAATAGAGAAGTGACAGGCTGCGGTACAAGTAGCAGGCACGTCAAGTGGTGAAGTGAATCAGAAGATGTACGGCAACAGAGATTACTAGTTGATGAACTATGACTCCTTCAGCCTATCTTCTTGTACCCAGTTTTAGCCATCCTCACTTCCGACAAATATGGAGCAACCCAGAAACAGATAGCGTACCAGCAGGACATATGCATCTCCTTTGTACTAACAATCATCATCTTCATCGTCCAAAGTAAACATGCCTGGTCTGGTCATCAGTTCACCTATATTGATGAACAAGAAAAATAGCTAAAGTTCAGAGGTATCCAATTTCGGTATAGATAAGAGTAAAATTAATTAATACGTAAGCTGAAGCATGCAGTGATAACTGTAAATATTTGAATCATCAAGGTAACGAAACTTGGAAAGGGAAGCAACCTTAAAACTAATTACATCATCAAGGTAAAATCTTATTTCAATCAATAAAGGTATCATTAAAGTATAATCTAACTGCAGGTAAAAAATGAATCACCATCCTGGTTCTAAGCAATACAGAGGCATTCAGGAAATACGGCAGGCAAACAAGCTACGACGATCTATAAATAAAGCACTCTACATAGTGAGAAAGCATGATGCATGACATTTGCACCATGACAGTAAGAGTGTTTACTGAAACTTAAAGCTTGAATATGCCTTTTCTTCAAAGCTTCATGACTAAACCTGTATGGCAATATTGGCCATGGAGTAACAGAATTTCTACTATGCAGATGCACTTTCACACAACATGCAGTAAAGTAATTTTTGAATTATTGCAGTATTCAGAAGCAAAAAAAGAAGAAGAAGAAGATAATATTCAAGCAGCAACATACGAACTAAAAAGGAACAGACACGATCTGCACAAGCAAGCAGCAGCAGCAGCTCAATCTCACCTGATGCATAAAAAACAGGTGGTCAACGGCGCCTCCAGAGGCAGAGCCCACCCAAGATCTCCTCTACCCCTCACGACCACCACACCGCCACTCACCAACACCAACCGCAAAAATAATGCCAGATGTTCCTCAGCGGCGATATATTAAAAGCATAATTTCACAGCAACACTTACTATTCAGCATTCTCAAAAAGCAATCAACATGATAGGAGAGAAGCTAGAGAAAACCTATGACAATAAAATACACAATAGAAGGGTTAAAAGAAACAACCGACAACAACCCCAAGCAACCACCTTACCACAATCACTGAGGACATGATCATATAGCAGTACATACCAGTACTTTGGCAATTCAGTTTACTTTCCACAAAGCATGTCAACTACAGAGGAGGATACATAGCAACAGAACACAGTATGGTTCTGGATACATGAATATGTTAGCTAAGCAGAACATCCTAGATGTTGAGACTTTTGCCCTTACAGTCTTGAAACAAGTCAGGCATCAAAAGCGCCGGGGAACGTCCTTCCTAAAGAAGAACGTCAGGAACAGCAGCAGGGTCAAGCTCATAGAAGTCACAGAGCTTGCCACCATTATCTTTTGTCAGGCGGAATGATGGTATCCGATGAGAAAATCTCAGGTTCTCTTCCCTTGGTATCTCCAGTGGTGGCTTCAGCACATCATGCTTGAACAGAGACAGGTGGCCATTGACTTTGGTCAGGAAAGCGAACAGAGTGGTAGCTTCAGTACACATCTTGATCCAGCCAATGGCATAGTTGGCAGGACGATCTTTACTGGAAGGAACCCAGTTGGGTGCCCAGTTCTTGTAGATGGCCCAGACCTCACCTACCTTTGGAAAAATATTGACCTGCTGCCTTGTACCAATTTCGCACCTGCTTACCACTAAATGGGAGAAAGCACAGGTTTCACAATGCTCAGTTGTTGAATTCCGGGTCACAAAATTACCACAGCTCACAGGGATGTCCTGCTCCAACCAATGCTTATCTACCCCCTGAGAGCAAGCCTTGAGCCAGGTCAAATGTACATTGAATGGTTCCTTCTCAACTTTGTTTATCCAACCATAGAGGTTGGGAAATGTATCAGTACTGCTGTAGAGAGCCCAAATTTGCCCACGCTCAAATTTCTCACACAAGCGGTCTTCATCGAAATTGTAGAATTCAGAATCAGGATATGTAACACCGACAAACTCAGTGACTTTTTTCTTGTTGAGATCGATGAAAGAATCCAGAGTGACAGAAGGAAACATTGTGGCCAAGTCACAAGGAAGAGCAGCGGTATCCAGTTCCAGTAACCCTCCTACCCCTACCTTTTCACTTCCATTTGTTCTATAACAAGGTATACTATGAGAAAATCGAAGTCGCTCACTCGATGGTATCAAAATACAGGATTTATCCTTGGACTCCGCAAATAGCCTCACAAAGCCTTCAATTCTGACCAAGGGGAAAACGATAATACCGACACTCATTGAGTCATCGGAAACCTCCACAACATCATAGTCAACAGATTGATGATTATCAGTGTCCCTGCTCTGCAGCAAACTTGATTCTTTGTAAAGAGCCCATATCTCACCTTTTTTAGGATGAATTTCAAATGAATTCCTATTTTTGCCTGTTACCCATGAAACTTTATGAGAAAAGTACATTGATGGGTCATGTAGTACACATGTCTCTCCTAAGCAGAAGTTTCCACATGCAACAGGCAATTCGTTACGATTCCATCTAGTCTCCTGTAAATTCGTTGTGTTGTGTTCCAGCCAAGTCAACTGAACAATATTGTTGGAAGCATCGACATCATTTATCTGCGCATAATTTCTTGGCATGGAATCATGATCATCATAAATTGCCCAGATTTCATTAACTGCTATCCTATTAACTTCTCTTAATGTTCCGAAATCAAAGAAATCTGAAGACTCATCGGTAATCCAAGGATTACAATGCTTATGATTGGCAATATCCATTCCATCCTTCTTGTACTTTTGCTGACTGCCTTCTTGAGTTATATTTCCGTCATCTTGGCTGTCTAATGTGCTGTGAACTGGTTCAGCAGCTTGATTCTTACCACCAGCAACATTATCACTACACACATTATCATCAGTTGAATTAGTGTCAGCAAGTGAATTGTCCTTCCTTTGCTTGTCATTGTTACGAGAGTCCCTGCTGCGGATGCTACCAGTGCACTCATAAGCAATCCCAGGATTGCCATGCGTTTGATTAGCAATATCTGTAGCTTCCTCCTTGTACTTTTGCTGACAATCTTCATGTGTTGCATTTCCTTCATCTTGGCTGTCCATGGTGTCAGGAACATGTTTGGCAGCTTGAGTGTTAGCGACAGCAACATCATCATTATACATTTTATCAGCAGTGTCCTTACTTTGCCTCTTATTGATACAAGAGTCCCTCCGGCGGCCACTGTCAGCACAATCATCATGCTTCCTCTTGCCTAACATCTGAAGATCGCATGACCCTGCTGCATTTGGCATTGTAGATGTATCTTCCGTACCAAGTTCATTGGCATCATGGGCCTTTTTCTGCTCTGATGGATTTTGCCCAAAAGAAATATTATCGGTGTCATCTGTACAAATTGAATGGCAAATATTTTGTTCTAAGGAATTATCGTTTCGAGCAATCAACTCGTCTCCACAATCCATTTTATTATCTGCACCCTCAGTGGTTAAATCAGCAAACACACAGCCTGTCATGTTGCCGAGAAACATGTAAGACACAAGAGTGACAGAAGAAAATGCTGCATCGAGGTCAGCTGGGAGACATGCAGTGTCAAGTTCTAGAAAGCCTCTTGGGACACCATTCTTTTCATTTCCATTTGTCCTATAAAAGGAAATGCTGTGAGAAAACCTAAGCAGCTCACTCGATGGTATAAAAAATGAGGACATGCCCTTAGATCTTGCGAATAAACTGACAAAATCCTTAATCTTAACCAGTGGGATAACTGTGGCACCATCATCAGCTGACATGTTAGACAGGACTTCCACAACCTCATACTCACAGGATCTATGGTTATCTGTATCTGAGCTCCATTGCTTGTTCCATCCCTTGTAAAGAGCCCATACCTCACCCTTGTTAGGATATATGTCATACGAGTTTCCTTTCTTACCCTTTGTCCATGCAACAATGTGAGAAAACATGAATCTGTCTTGTGATGTATCTACTGTTGGCTGTAAGCGGAAGCTTCCACAAGCAATGGGAAGTTTTTTATTAGTCCAATTCTCCTCTTCTTCATTAGTTGCCTCATGCTCCAGCCAGGTCAAATGTATTTTGTGGTTGTGAGCATCAAAATGCATTATTCGAGCATAAAATCTTGGCATGACATCAAGTTTATCGTAAAGGGCCCAGATCTGACCAACTGCAAACCGATTGGCATCCCTGTAGGTCTCAAAATTAAAGATATCAGGACAAGCGCAGGCAATCACAGACTTGCCAGCGGACCTCTGGGTAGAAATATCAGAAGTATGTTTCCTGTAAATTTGCTGACAGTCTTCATGTGCTGTATTTCCTTCCTCAGGGTTGTCAAATTCACTGGGGCAATGATCAGAAGATTGATTCTCAGCCCTAGCAGCATTCTCATTACACATTGTATCGTCACTTGACTTAGCCTTGGAGACTGGATCATATATCCTCTGCCTCTTATTGTTACAGGAGTCCATGTTGTTACCAGCCTGACATTACTAGAATGCCCTAATCAAAATGTGTTTCAGGAGCCAAGTATCTTAAAGCAGTAGAGATATAGACCTGCAGATCACTTTATGAAACAAAAATGTATGAACACAACTTTTGCTGCATCAGGTCCTGCTATGCAGAGAATCTGTTATGCTTGCAATAGAAACGTGTTGCATGTATACAGAGAATCTGCAGGCAAACGATTGTACTCTTTTATCAGCTACACAACAAGTATGATGCTAGTGTGGAGCAATCTAACATAACCATGTATATGCATCGTGAACTCAGGATAGATTAATAAAGTTATTATGATTCATTACATTCAGTTTACTAATGGTAGAGTTTAACATGATACAACAGACCTAAGAAAATGTGATATTAGCACATGATAAGCAATTCAGGCCTCGGTATTGTAAGTGCATACTGACTGAATTTCCACGTGCCCCATTCGTTGTCTCTCATGATAATGTGATTCAAGTTTGTTTGTGATCGAAACTACTGCACAACTTTTGAGTCATTCACCATTACTTTGCTAATTAACTAATCAGGCTCAGATCTAAACAGAAATAGCTGCATTGTCCAAAAAAGCTAGATATTATAGTATTATTAAACCAACCACCAATCTCAACAAAAAGAGATCCTAAATTTGATCAATAGATAAGCATAAAAGACAATGAGGACAAGCAAATTGAAATAGAGAAGCCACATGTCAATGTATTGAGTGAGGCAGGGAAAACTATCATCAGCTTCATCTAAGTACCCTCCGGAGAAAATGTTTTCAGTTTGCTTGTGGGAGTCACTGTGACTACTGTTTTGCTATCACTACCCCTCCCCTGTTCAATCGCATAAATGCAGACCTGGGTAAAGGAAGCCACCTCTTTGGAGATCTTTTAAGTGATGAGCTTCATCTAAGCTATAATTTCCAGTTAGCGGAAATGAAAGTACCAAATTTATGCAATTCCAGTTAGCACAAATTCCAGATGATCTTTACCCGAGAGAGAGAGAGAGAGAGAGAGAGAGAGAGAGAGAGAGAGAGAGAGAGAGAG
This sequence comes from Saccharum spontaneum, assembly GCA_022457205.1. Taxonomy (NCBI): domain Eukaryota; kingdom Viridiplantae; phylum Streptophyta; class Magnoliopsida; order Poales; family Poaceae; genus Saccharum; species Saccharum spontaneum. The sequence goes on from CM039597.1 coordinate 52,095,927, forward strand.
AGAGCGCACCGCAGCTCTATAATCAACTGTAGTACTGCAGTACAGTAGCACCCTCTCTTTCAGAAGGATTCACTATCAGCTAGACAGAAACAATCCAAGAAATGGCAGACAATTTCGTGTCAGGGCAACAGAGTTTGTCCTTTTGAGCATTCTACAGCCGCGATTACAGAGTCTCCCCAACCCCAATGCGGTGGTAGGCTAGGAGCCAACCAACCAAAATGCCGTAGCTCAGACTCCGACCAGCGCATCGCGGTGGAAGCGCGACGCCCCATCCATCAGCTCAGACCGGCCGCCACAGTACGAACCGAGGGAAAGGGGAAATGGTAGGGAGGCAGCGGCGACGGGGTAGGGTAGCTCACCGGCGTGTTGGTGGCTTGGTGCCGACCGCCTGGACGCCAGAGCTAAGCTGGGTGCGCGCGGGGCGGACTCGGAGCCGGGAGTGACCTGCTGTGGTCGGAGCTAGGGCGGCGGCCGTGCGGGAGTATGGGCTAGCCTACCAGTCAATGCGGGCGGTGGTCTCTGTTGTTGTCTCGTTGACGGTTGACATGCCTGCTTACCATTGTTGAGTGTGCGTTCTTTAAGCAGCTCTGTTTTTTTTTTTTTGATCGGTTTTAAGCAGCACTATTGGGTTTGCTTAACAAGATGAGAGGGGAGGTAAGACCGTAAGAGAGGAGATGGCGTCGGAGGCACCGGTGTGGGCTAAACTCAAGCACATCATCCAAAACTAATTGTTACTGGCCCATCCCAAATTACAAGACGTTTGACTTTTTTGACACTAAGTTTGACCATTGTCTTATTCAAATTTTTTATAAAATATTACTTTTTTATCGTGACTTGCTTTATTAATAAAAGTACTTCAAGAATTACTTTAATTTGACTATGTTTGCACAATTTTTTTTGAATAAGACGGGTGGTCAAACTTAGGGTAAAAAAAAGTTAAACGTCTTATAATTTAAGATAGATAGAGTACTTCGCTGATTGGTATAGCTAAAGTTTAGTCATGTTTTATTTAAATACAATAACTCTTGAGTCATGACTAAGATTAAAAAAATACCCTTGTTTTTTTTTAAAAAAAAATCTCTCACTTCTCTTCTTTCCCACACGCTACCTTGGCTTGTAGCCTCAGCCTCCACCTCCGTGCTAATCATCCATGTCATCCCGAACAGTGGCTCCACAGCATATGAGAGCATCCTGCAAAGGCTGCAAATGCTTCGAAATGACAAAAGACACTACCCACTACTTTTCAATGTGTTGTGAGAGAACAAAAGACGCGAGCCAGCGGCCGGGTTTCTCTGTAAAGAGAGAAAATAGTACTCCCTCCGTCCAAAAAAAACATGCAACTACAGGTTACATGCCAGTAAAAATAGTCTATGTTTGACCAAATTTCTAGTGAATACTATTCACATTTATGACTTCAAATTAATTTATTAAGAAAATACATTTCATAATGAATCTAATGATATTTATTTGATATCATAAATATTGACATTTTTTAATCTATAATTAATTGAACTTGAGATACTAAACCATGACACTGTGTTAGAATTATATGTTTTCTTGGACTGAGGGAGTATAATTAGTAGCAAATAAAATAATATAGCCTCCATTACATGGAAGACAACTTTGGACGTCTTTTATCTACAGGACAACTAACTTTTAATTGAGACCATTAGCTTTACAAGCCTGCGTAGGAGCTTTAGAAACCTTTGGAGAAAATCTTCTATCATCTTCTTCCCATGGTTTGCGCAATCTACATTTGCTATTTAGCTGTGCTATTCAATTGCTTGTGCAGTTGTTTATTCTAGAAGTAGCTTGTTGCTTATCTTTCTCACTAAATTGTGTAGATTTGCTTGAGTTTTGCATTAGCTAGTTGTCATGTTACTTTTTAGCTTTGCTATTAGACTTCTATATGCCTTGCTCTTGCTTGGCTTGCTTAGAGTAGGTGCATAGTGCTTATTAGGACTTCTTTTTAGATAAACGAACAAAGAGTGCTTATTAGGACTTTTTTAGACTAGCAAACATGCGCGTATATTGTAACGGGAGAATAATTTATTGCATTGCCGGTGGCACGAACAAAGACAGTTTTTACACTCGCCGAATTACAAATAAGAAGTTGCTAAAATTTTTCTCAGACCAACTTTCCACATTCAATAGCAAGTTGTTTCCTTCTCTCTCCAGTTTTTTTTCTTCACGTGTCTATTTTCTTTGTCCCAGCCCTTATATCGATTCAGGTCAAGCACGGCCACCGTCAACCTACTGCCATGTACTGACTCGCTAGATGTGGCCGCGCCATTTAGGGTGGGGGTGGGGGTTGCAATTGCACTTGGTTAGCGCTAGCTTTTCCAAGGCTGTCCTTAGCCGTGCCAGCTAGCCACCAGCTACGGCGGGATCTGACCTCTGGCAACCCTCCAATTACCCGGACCAAGTTAAACCGCCGTCGTTGGCTCACACTCAACTTAACCATCTTTAGACGTGAGTTGTTCTAACTCATATAAGCACGGCTCATGAGTCCGGATCATATATACACAACCCATTACATCTTGGAATCAGACTCTGTATCGCGCTAGACGTGAGTTGTTTTAATTCGCATGAGCACGGTTATATAAGTCAGGACGAAAGAAGCTACACTATTGGGTAGTTAGAAAGCGGACCAAAAATTGGGCTAGAATTTTGGCTCTTTAATTAATAAAATATTAGGTATAGGTAGATCTAGAACGCGTAAAAAAATGGTAGCACGGTGAGAGTAGATATAGATACATCAAAATCTTTATATTAAAGCATATTATACTATATATGTTTACTTTATAGCCCCGGTCAAAGGGAGTGTAAAAAAACTGGTTTGGTATTTTATGATTTTTAGAATTCCTAACTGGTTTAAAAGAAAAGAAAACAGAAAAGAAAGGAAAAGGGCTACTGTGCTGCTGGGCCATGGGCTTTGGCCCAGCCCAACATGGACCGAATCCGAGGCCCACCACAACAAGCCCAAGTGAAAAAAAAGAAACAATAAAAAAAGGAATTTGGCATCAGGAAGTCTAAATTTGTTTCTAAAACCGTTTAAGCCCTCCCACTATTTCTTTGTCTCTGGTATCTTTGCATCTAGAACCCCATTATTTCTTTCTAATTCCTCCTTCAACCCCTTTTCCTTCTTCTGTACCGAACGCGACTTCGAAAATAAACGAGGATTACCAGACATAAAAAACAGAATCCGGATAGAGATTAGAGCTGGATGAAAAAATTATGGCAGAAATTTTGATCTTTTATTATTAGGTATAGAGTTATTATTATATTAGGTATAGATAAGGGAATAAAAAGTGCTTATTAGGACTTACCTTTGATATTAATCTTGGTCATAATTTTATTTGTGTCCTAAAGCATTTCTAAATAGACTATTTATCCCTCGAACTAGCAAGTGATGCTTTCACCGTACACCGGAGGGACGCCTCGTTTGGTTGTGCCCACTGAGCCGCCTCACCTCGGTCGTGTGCCGCCGCTTCACTCGTAGGGCCTACATGCTGGCAGGCCACCTCGCCTCACTGTGCTCGTTTTTTTCTTTTTTTTTTGACAACAAACACATATTATATTCACAGCAACCAGTTTACAAAGAGGACCAAATTACAACAAAGCCCTGGATCTGAAAAAGGAGATAGCTCTGTTCATGGCATCGGAGACGACGAAGCCGCCGACGGAGGGTCGCAGGGGCGCCGAGGACACATACACCCGGGTGGATTGACCGCGCGAAGCGACGGTTGAAGGCGGGCCAGATGAGCCATTGGAGAAGTAGTACACCGGCGACCGAAGGATGCAGTGGAAGACGTCGCTGGAGGTTGAAGAAGAGGCTCAAACCTGGATCCTAGGGGGAGGCGGAGCTGTCGAACCAACACCAGGAGGGGAGCCCGTAGCTGTAAAAGAGGGCACCAGGACCAGAGGTTGTTGTGGAGGTGAGGAAGCGAGTGGCCGGGAGGAGTCAGAGAGGGCAGATGACGCGACCGGGGTGGGGAGGATGTGAGAGGCAGCAGCAGGGACCAGATCCACCCAAAAGGGGATTCGATCCGTAGGCACAGCCCTCAAATCGACCTCAACCTCGGACGGATCGAGAGCGGCGACATGGGAGCTCAAGTAGCTATGGATGGGAACGGGCGGAGATGGAGTTGCTTGAGGGGGCGGATTTATTTTATTTGTACTAACCTCGGAAGTGACGACGATGGCGACGAAGATGCTGAGGGAGACCTCGGCAACGGCAACGAAGACGACGACGGCTATCTCCGGGCAGAACTTCCCACAAGGGGCTACAGCCATACAGGCACTCTACAAGACCTAGGAACTAACTACTAGCTACTGGGGGCGGGGCCCCTCTCCCTGCACGCTCCGGCGAGCTCGTCGGAGGCGGGAGGGAGGGGGCCGGCTGGGAGTCGCAGGAGCGGGCTAGGAGGGAGACAAGTTCGCTTTCGCTTCCACCCCCGCAAACCTTCGCCTCACTGTGCTCGTTGTGCCGCTTGCCGCCCTGCACACCCCTGCCACGCGCTGCAATCGCTCATCAAGCCGTGACGTGAACAAACTGGGAGAAGATGTGGATGAGCACGTGAGAGAAGATGGTGAAATTATGGTTAAAATTTATTAGACGCCATACAAAGAAATGATGCATGGTGTGGTGTACTCCCTCTGTCCCTTAATATCTGTCGTTTTTATTTTTCGAGAAATAATTTTAACTAAGTATATATTAAAAAATATTAATATTAAAAATACTAATATTTATGGTACATAATTAGTATCATTGGAAAGATATTTGAATCTAGTTTTTTAATAAATTTATTTGGAAATACAATGTTGCATGTATTTTCTACAAATCGAGTCAAACTTATGGAACACATACCAATGGCGACAGTTATTTAGGGACGAAGGGAATAGTTTCTACAATCAGTGTCTTGTTGACGTGTCAGTTATAGAAACCATTCACTGATTTTAGAGTTGGGACTACCCCCTAGAGCTTCTCCAGTAGGCTACCTAAACAGAGCCCCTACTCTATTTTTAGTAGTGGAGCAAAAAAATCCTGCTGCCCAGACTACCTACTAGGGCCCCCCCCTATTTTAATTGGCCTCATATTTTTCTCCTTCCACCATCCACTTCTGCTAGCCCACCAGATGGGCACCTAAAATGTTTGTTCGTATGTTTCCACTCTCGCGGTCGCACGGTCAAGCCCACGCGTGGCTCTTTCCCTGCTGCCACCCCAAGCGGAGGTCACCGCCGGGCCCTTCCATCATCGTCTCTCTCATCTTTTCTCCGGCTCCTCTCGCCTTCTCAAAGCCTGACGACCCTCGACCACCACCGCGTGGCCCGAGCATGGGGCCTTCTCCACTAGCGTCGGTCCCTCTTCCGGATCGATGCCGCCCACTCGCTAGGACTGGCGCCACCTCGAGAATGGCCTCCTCCTCCTCCTCTCCCTGTTAGGTGCCACTACAGTCGGATCCTCCCTTCCCCGTCAACGGTGACCTCGCGGATGGTCGAGTCCCCATCTCGAGGAGGAAGATGGCATGTAGGTCACACACGTCATTGACTGCTGGAATGAATTTGAGAGCCATGGTTTAGGTAGTATTATTGTTGGAGTTAAAAGCAAAAAAATAGGTGGTATCAAAATAGATGACTACCCAATCAGGTAAGTAGGAGACCTGTTTTAGGTAGTCCTGCTCGAGATACTCTAGCTAGCAACAACGCTACTTCAATTCAAATAAGGCTAGCACTACAGCAGAGAAGAACATCACTAGCGGTTCAGAACCCCCCTTCACTGGCGGATTTTGAACCGCCATAACCAACTCGGCAGTGATGAGCTGATCACATCACTGCCGGTTATGCCAAACCGGCAGTGATAGCTCATGTATCATTGCCGGTTCGTGTTACAAACCGGCAGTGATACTTGAGCCATCACTGCCGGTTGTTTTAACCAACCGGTTGTGTAGATTATATTATCACTGCCGGTTTTCTTTGAACCGGTAGTGATATACTTTTCACAATTTGCATTTTAATAATTGTTTTATTTTCATTTCGAGGGGAGGTGGTGGGGTGGGAGGTCGGGGAGGTGGAGGTGGTTGCTATCGATCAATTTGATATCGATGTGAAGGTGGTTGTTGATCAGCGACAATACAAACCCATCAACATTTATATTACAAAAGTTTCAAAAAAAACTTTAAGTATCGAATTAAGAGTCGCATTACAATAGCCTATCAATGTGGTCTCTTCCGTACTGCGCCTTGTACTTCTTAGTCCTCGCAATGGAGAATGATCCTGTCTTGGTCAATATCTCGTCCATCACAAACCTTGCTACCTCCTCTTGAATTCCTCTCATCTCAAAATCTAGCAACTGGTTGTGATTGTTTGCTTTGTGCTGTAATTGAAGCAAGATGATATTGAGATGCACAAACGTAAGACAAAACAATAGAAATGGGATGCCTACGTACCATGTCATCTCCCTTATTTGTTTTTGCACCAAAGTATTTTAGCATTGCCCACATCACATAGAACCCGCATTCGTTGTTCCCCATCGGTTGATCTAGGGTCTTGAGATCCTCCATATACTTTACACTGAATGGGGCACTCCATTGCTTTTGCATCTTGCTATCGAGATTTTTCCAATTCGGTAATGCCTTCATTCTATGTTACATTGTAAATGAAGTGTGAAGACCGAGGACATTGCAATATCCTATGTGATTAGAAAGTGTTGTGATATTGGGTTCACTTACTTATTCAACACTTTGACTAGGGGGTCGATAAGAGAAAGTGGCTTTTTCTTTGAGTCCCACACCTTGATATGTGAATCTTCAAGATAGATATCTACGAGGATGAAATGGTTGCTGCAATCACAAAGTCCATGTTATTGAATGACATATCAAGAAAAGAAACACTAAAATAAGGGTCGAGAACACATACTCGCAGTTGTAGGGTAGGAGTACGTTTGTTTTGTTGTTTCTGAACATCCTTTCAAACTCAATCTTCAAACTTGTTGGTACATAGTCATCTTCACCAGGGGCGGTGCATGTTGTCTCATTTACAAATATGGGATCCAAGAAGTCTATATTGCTCAATTGCTTCTTTAGGCACCATTTTGCCATACACCTGCATAATAAACATATGATATATTCAAATGCAAATCACGTAGTTTATTATAACGTTGTGAGGGTAGGGTACTTACATAGACCATATCATCAAAATTTGCGTATCGAGCGAGCGCCGTTGGAAGAGCTGAAAGAGGTGTTCATAATAAATAATATGCACCGTTTCTTCAGGATGATTAAAAACCATTCCGGGAGGGATGCAAACTTCAAAACCGACACAGTCTCCGTTGGCAGTATCCAGGGAGTAATAATCATGCAACTGTCGCATGTATGTTGGCAAATCACTATACTCTTGTTCGGTGGCGACCAAAGGTTTGCCTCTTGAATACTTGTATGCGACCGTGGCTTTTTCAAAATCTCTCGTTCCGTAATACAACTCCGTGGCCCTCTCCATGGATATGCCCATGTTGTTGGCCAAGTTCTGTATCTCTAGCAATTCTTTGGTGTGTATTTCTCTAGCTCTGATTTGATTACTCTCTTTGTTGTGTTGCCTTTCAAATTCGGTCTGTTGTCTCCACTTAGGTAGACTGGCTATTCGATTAAAGAAGGCAACGTCGGCTTTCTTGCTTGGAGGCTCCACAGCCGGGTCCTTCATCTTACTCGTAATGCTAGCATCCACCTTCTTTTTACTTGTTTAGGGAGCATTACCAACCGAAACTGATGACCTCTTGTGTTGTGAGGTCGAACCTGATCGCACTTTAGATTTTCGCGGAGGAGGAGGAGGTGTCTTCTCCTTTGGCTGTGGAGGAGGTGGAGGAGGTAGAGGAGGTGTTTTCTCCTTTGGCGGTGGAGGAGGTAGAGGAGGTGTTTTCTCCTTTAGCGGTGGAGGAGGTAGAGGAGGTGTTTTCTCCTTTGGCGGTGGAGGAGGTGTCTTCTCTTTCGAGGCAGGAGAGGGAGAATGAGGATCTTGCAGAGGAGAGAAACCTCTTGGCGGCGGCGATGCTAATGATTCACTGCCATCCTCATCATCCGAAGATGGCTGCTCATCCAGCTTGATGAAGCGTTTGCGCCAAGCCACATGAGTGCCCAAGTTGTGAACAAGACGCGGCCTATCTTCCTCCACTGGAAAATCAATGTGTATCTTATTGTACTTCTTATCCAAGATCTTATCAATGCTGACCCTGGCATACCCGGGTGGCATTGGCTTGCCATGAATGATGCCGTCTCCTCTTGGAAATGCTTGTCCGACCGCCACCTTGTCTTTTGTCCACTGCTGACGGATGTACAACCTGACATTAATAGGTCCAGTGATATTGTCCACCGGATGAGGAGCATTGACCTCTTCTTTGTCAAGCATAGGGGTTGAGCCGTAGCTACTGCGACCCTTGGGCACTGGGCTATTCAAAGTCAGGATAGGCTACGGTTGTGTCGAACACATGGATTGCATAGCTGACATAACTCGTGCATCAACTTGAGCAGCTATCCGTGCTTCCATGCTATCTTCATTTCCTTTCGAAACCTTTGGAGCTCTTCTTCTCTTTGCGTTCTAGCCCTCACCCGGCTCCTATAGGATGAAGATTCACCTTCGAATGCTTTCACCCAAGGAACATTCCTGGCTCCTCTAGTGCGACCGGGGTGCTCCTTGTTTCCAAGTGCTTGTGTGAGCACGTCATTTTCTCTATCAGATTGCGGTTACCTCTATTCACTTCCTCAGTTATGGTTGAAATCCTCTGGAGGAGATTGCTGACGGGTTCACTACTGGCATTAAGGCTCCCGTCACTATTGTATTGTGCCCCCCTTGCGAGTAGGTAGTTTACTGATCTGGGCTGCCAATCGCTTGTCTGAGGCCTAACGCCGCGCTGCTCTAGTTTCTGGACTTCCATTTCCCATTCCGGAATCTTCCTTACATAGCCACGCGATCCTAGGCGATGAGGATCCTTTGCCTTAAGCGAGTTTGCTCTATTTCTTTCGCTTGATGCCTTGGCCTCTTCGGATAGCTTGTAAGCCTTGAACTCCTCCCAGAAGTCTCTCTGCTTGGTGTATTGACCTTCCTCAAAATTCGGTTCTCTGTCCTCCTTGATTAACTTGTACAAGGTTCCCTTGAAAGTCTTGAACGAGCGACCCATGATTTCCTTGGCCTTCTTCTTGACTGTCGCCTCGTCATAGTCATTAGAAAAAGTGAAATACCCTTTCAACTTGTTCCAAACTAGCTCCTTCTCACTTTTCTGGAACCCTCCATGGGTCATCCTCACGACCAGTCCATTTCCTGTATTTGATCGGGATAAAGTCTCTTACAAGTGCCTCGATGACACTCTTGTATGGGCCTAATGCTGTAAGAGGCTCCACCGGCTCCCCTACTTGGTCGAACTCAGAGATGTGCCAATGTTTACTTGTTTGAGGAAGCTTTATTGCACCACGCTTAGTCCTGCTGGTACCCTCACCACTTGGCTCTTGTGGCGGAACCTGCTTCAAAATTCATAAATAAGTCCCCATCAAACTTATCTAGCGTGATTTCTTACTATCGCGTTATTAGGTATGACCTAAGTTATTACCTCGTCTCCTTGGTCTAGCTGCAGATAATGGCTAGGGCTCCAATCGTCCTGATTACCACCACCATTAGTTGGATCCTGCGGTGCTCCTGTCGCAGTGCTCTCTGCTTGTGGGGTATCAGTAGTTCGGCGACGGGTGGTGAATTGGCGATGACGAGTCATGTTTCTGGACATGCAATCAAAGGCATCACGAACATTGAGGTGGGCATTCAAAGGCATCACGAACCTAACAAGCTTGCTTGAGGGTGGCTGAATTGCCCATAAGCTATGTTGCCTAATTAGTACATGATTGGACACTAATTGCCAAATACAAACGTAAGTGCTATAGTAGCCCAGATTACAAAAGGTTGCAATCTAAACAAGGCCTACATTGTCTGAGGCCAAATTTTCTGACAATCTGACGTGATGAGTAAGGCATTACCAAGCTATTCCTTCAATAGTAGCCTAACATGTGTGTACTACATATTCACGAGTAATCGTCAGGGTAACGAATCATCTCAAGGAAATGGAGTAACAAGGTGAGAAGATGAGTTATAAAGCAAATGATGATGAAACAGGCTTCATGTAATTATAGCTAAAAACTGAATATTTTCTGTAGCTAAATTTATAGTTGAGCATATGAAGTTCGTGCCAACCATCCCTATCAAAGTGTGACATTTCTTTATCATTGTCTTTAGATATCAAACATAGAAGCAGCAAAATTTCTATGGAAAGAACATCAAAGATCGACCAACTAACAAAAAACTATATTCTAATGTCTTTCTATTACCTCCCTATCAGAGTTTTGAAACTTAATGGTATTCAGGTGGTTGCTATGTAAGCTTCAAGGATGCTTAAGGGCAGATTTCAAGAGTGCAGCCCCTAACTTTATATAATAATTTCAGAAAGAACAACACTTATATATATGTTTAGTGCAAGGAAAATAAAGTGTTAAGGTGTAAATGATACCATGCCTTGAGAAGAAGAGAGTACAATAATTTTCTGAAAGAGCAACACTTACTCTGTTCTTTTCTTATTCTCTTCCCTTGCTGTATTTTTTGATATCTTAATTATCTTATTATTTTGGAATCTGGTTGGATATTTCTATGTTTCAAGAGCAAAATATACATTATGTATATAGAGTATAACCACATTAACTGTTCCTTTTAATTTTAAGTACCTGGTTTAACGTGTTAAGCGATAATAAAATTTGAATATGTTCACTACAGATCAAAAAGGACACATTAGGTATACATAGTATTAGCAAGTTCAACTGGTCCTTTGAATTTCATAAGAGTTTGTGTGTGTGTTGAAATTTTTCAGTAGAAGGACATAGGAAGGGAGTAATAACCCCCTACTATAACAGACAGCTGCATCGGTACCAATGTCCAATGAAAAACTACAAAACAAAATGAACATGAAAAATGAAGTCATGAACTAAATTACACAGCATCATCAAGTCATGAGGCCATTTGATCCAGAGCCTATAGAGCTCATCACCAGCTTGCTTGAGGCATTCTATCGAACACCTTATGGGCACTCACCGAGTAAGCAGGGGTGGCGCGACAGCGACGTGGAGGAGCTCCTGGCGGCGTCGTGAACGACGGCGTCGGGCTACGGCGTCGTGAACGGCGGCGTGAATGGCGTCGTGAACGGCGGCGTCGGGCTGCGGCGTCGTGCAGTGCACGTCGGGCGGCGGCGGCGTGCACTGGCGAACAGCGTGTCGAGCGTCGTGCACTGGCCTTGGAGCGCTAGCGCCTTATATAACCCACGCATCACTGCCGGTTGGTTATTAGAACCGGCAGTGATGTCCCATATCACTGCCGATTCTAATAACAAACCGGCAGTGATATGGGACATCACTGCCGGTTCTAATAACCAACCGGCAGTGATATGGGACATCACTGCCGGTTGGTTATTAGAACCGGCAGTGATATTGATTATTTTTAAACATTTTGGGTCCCCAATTGATCTCAAATGGAAAAGTTGTAAACAACAAAGTTGTGGAACTCATGAATGTCTACAACTTTTATTTTAGTCATTTCTTAATTTGAGAAAGTTTTATTAGGCATGTCTCATAAAGTGCTCTGTCTCACACAAAGTTATGTCACTTTGTTGGAAACATGGCATTCGTTATATCAACAAATTCCAAAATAATAGTGGTAGAACTCATCAATCTCTACAACTCCATATGATCTCAAATTCGATGCAAATTACTAAAACAACATTTCATTAAGGATTACATAGTTTATGATATTCTAACTATGATGGCCTCATCGTGATCACTCCAGAGGTAAGCAGGTTCGTCACCCTCTTCAAGGATAGGTAGGGTAATGTCTGCCCCAAAAGGAGCCATTTCTTGATAACCTTTGTACTCTTCTTCGTCCGTCACTCCTTCAACACCGACAATCTTCCTTTTGCCTTGCATGACTACTTGTAGTCTTCCCTTTGTATTGTTATCCCTTGCATAGAAGATTTGCAAAACATCATTTGCAAGGACGAAGGGGTCATCTCTGTATGCGGTCTTGGATAGATCAACGGTAGTGAACCCATCATTGTCGGTGTTGATTTCATCTAGCCGGACCCACTGGCAACGGAAAAGAGCGACCTTCAACTGTCGTCCATAGTCTAGCTCCCATATCTCATCTATGAAACCATAGTATGTTGCCTCCACCGTGCTGTATTCATCGTGGGCGTCGAAACGAACAGCACTATTTTGCTTGGTGCTCTTTCCATCTTGTTTTTTTGTGTAAAATGTAAAACCATTTATATCATAACCTTGGTACATCATCACCGTAGTCGAAGGTCCAGGAGCTAAGAGATCTAGCTGACATCCCGTCACCATTCCTAGCCTGCGGCGTCGAAACCAGTCATCGAATTCCTCCTTATGTTTTTTCTCAAGCCAAACCTGTGACCTACCGATGTGCTTACTTTGCAGTAACTGCTTGTGCTCATTAATGTATGCCATCACACCGTCGCCCTGCTGGAGAACAGCGAAGTGTGCCTGTCTGAAGGAAACCACTTCGACTATTTTGACAGCTTTCTCACCTATCGTTCCTTTGCCCCCTAGTCTTCCATCGTGACGAGATACTAGAACTCCGACCCGATTGATGTCCATATAATATGTGCAGAACTCAATGGCCTCCTTCGTTGTCCATCCTTCTACCATGCTCCCTTCTAGTCTGAATCTATTCCTAACATACCACCTGAAAACTTTCATCAACCTCTCGAAAGGAAACATCTGGTGTAGGTACATTGGGCCAAGGGCTTTAATTTGGTCCACAAGATGAACAAGTAGATGCACTGATATGTCAAAGTAAGTCGGTGGGAAATGCATTTCAAGCCTGCATAGAATCTCGGTTATCTCCTGCTTCAGCTGGTCTAGCTTGGCCCCTTCAATGACCTTTTCAGAGATCGCGTTGAAGAACGAACACAACTTTATGATTGGGGCACGGACCTTGTCAGGGAGGATACCTCGCATTGCAACTGGGAGCAGCTGAGTCATAATGACATGACAGTCATGGGCCTTCATACAACCATAGTTAAACTTAAGTTCTCTCATGTTAACTAGCCTCTTCGGGTTTGCACAGTAGCCAGTTGGCACTTTGAGATCATTGAAGAAAGAAATAAGCATGGCCTTTTCTTCCTTTTTCAGTGTCCATGATGCCACCGGAAGTTTCAAGTGGCCATCTTCAAGAGTTATTGGGTGCAACTCCTTCCTGAGGCCCAGGTGTTGCATGTCCAAGCGTGTCGCGAGAGAATCCTTTGTTGTTCCCCCGGTGTTCATCAACATGTTAAGTGTGTTACCGCACACGTTTTTAGTTATGTGCATTGGATCAAGACAGTGACGTACACTCAAAAGTGACCAATAAGGTAGTTCTCAAAATATTGATTTTTTCTTCCAGATACTACCGACTGGCGCTGGTACTGCACCTTCCCCCTTCCCAAGGACAACATCTGTGAGTTTGCTTACTTGTTTAAGTATCTGTTTCCCGTCTCGATACTTTGGAGGTCCACGTTTCTCAGTAGTCCCATTAAAATCTTCTATTCCTGCGGTAAGGGTGATCCCTTCGTAGGAACCTACGGTGTCCCATATAGACCATCTTCTTGTTTTCTGGTAGATGTATAGCATCAGTCTCGTCCAAGCACTCGACACACCCAGTGTATCCTTTTGTCTTTTCTCCAGACAAGCAACCTCGCCCTGGCAGGTCAGTGATTGTAGCGATAAGTATAACCTTTATCGTGACATGTTCTTTTTTGTACTCATCCCAAACATCCTTCACACCCGTCTCCCACATCTGTAGTAGTTCATCGATCAATGGTTGTAGAAGCACATCGATATCATTACCAGGTTGTTTTGTCCCTTGGATTAGTAGTGGCATCTGGATGTATGACCATTTCATACAAAGCCAGGGTGGAAGGTTGTATATACATAGCGTCACTGGCCAAGTGCTATGATTGCTTCTAACCTGGTCAAACGGATTCATCCCATCTGTGCTCAAACCTATCCAAAGATGCCTTACCTCTCCACCGATGTTCTTATAGAACATAGTGTTGATAGTCCTCCAGTCCGACCCGTCGGCGGGGTGCCTCAACATTGTATCTTTCTTACGCTCTTCGCCGTGCCAACGCAACAGTTTGGCTGACTTTGCATTTGCAAACAACCTATGCACTCGTGGAGCTATAGGAAAATACCATACGACCTTTATGGGCCCTCCTCTGGTCTTGCTTCCCTGATTTGACGGCCCTTGCTTGTATCGGGGAGCTTTACACTTGGGACACGCATCCAAGTCTTTGTATTTTTCTCCACGGTACAATATGCAATCGTTGGAACACGCGTGTATTTTCTCAACCTCGAGGCCGATTGGGCAAATCATTTGCTTGGCCAGGTAAGTCTTTTCTGGTAACTCGCTACCCTTCGGGAGCAGTTTATGTAGTATACCTAACAAGCTATCGAAGCCTTTATCACTCAATCCATTCGTTGATTTGAACTCTAATAGCATGATGTTGGCTTCCAGTTTGCTTATTGGGCAGGTCGGATACAATGGTGTTTTTGCATCCTTTCTCATGATCTCCAGTTTTTTCAACTGTGTAGCACTAAGGAATCCGCCATGCACATCATGTAGAAACTGTGAAATGCCATCATTTTTCTCTGTGTCATCAACTAATGTATTCCTAAACACATTATCGTTGGTAGGCACAGGTACTGTGTAGCATTGGTCATCATCAATAGGCAGAAATGCGTTTAGGGATACGCTAGGCATGGGCACATCATCATTGTTTTCTTGTGCAACATTTTGACCAACTTCCCCATGCAAAGTCCAAATCGTGTAGTCTCTCATGAACCCCCTGGTAATCAAGTGCAATCGTATATGCTCCACGTCGCCCTATTTTCTCGTATTCTTGCAATCTTTGCATGGACAGAATACAGGCTGTGAGTCCCCAACATTGGCTCTAGCGAGCTTGATGAAATCGTCGATGCCTGTCAAGTACCGTTGGTCTGTACATGACAGATCGTACATCCACCCTCGATCCATGTCTGCACAGGTAAAATGGGCCGGGCAGAGGAAACATAGGAAAGTTTTAATAAGAAACAATTATTGCACAATATTGAAGAACAATTATTCTACTCCATGCAACATAAAAATGGAGAGACTAATTTAAAAAAGACTAAATTTGGAGACATGATCATGAATAACAATGTAGCTCCAAACAATGCCCATATAAATTAAAAATCGCAGCCCCATAAAAAATAATTATTGCACAATATTGTAGAACAATTATTCTACTCCATACCACATAAAAATAGAGACATTAATTTAAAAAAATACTAAAATTGGAGACATGATCATGAACAAAAATGTAGCTCCAAACCAGTGGCCGATGCAGGATGATAATCAAGGGGGGGCTAAAAACAATGGAGATGTTGATTTGCATGAAGATTTAATGGTGATTTGAGATTTTTGCTACAGTGTTTCTAGTAGTAAATCAAGTTATTAGGGGGGCTGGAGCCCACCCAGCCCCCTGTAGATCCGCCACTACTGCTCCAAACAATGCATTGTTTGGTGACACATGGGTTAATTTGCTCATCAACATTGTAAAAGAATCTACTCTACTCCTAAGAACCAATTATAACATCACATACTAACAATGCATTATAGCCATGAATTAGAAAAGTGCTCTGTAGAAGAATGGAGAAATAAGAATGAGAATCAAGTATTATAGCCATCAAAACAAAGCTAATTAAGCAACAAAATCGAAGGAATGGAGGCTGGTTACTAACCTTAAAGCAAAAAGATCAAGCCATTCTTCCAAATCCAAGTGGTAGCTTCATGGATTTGGGCGACCGCAACATTGGAGGGAGTGGCCCAAACGCGCGCCTCTGTTCTCGGGATAAAAGAGTGGAGGAAGAAGATGACAGCTACAACCTTTTTGTGCTGTCAGGCTCATCACTGTCGGTTCTATCCTAGAACCGACAGTGATAGAATCAAATCACTGTCGGTTCGTGGCTTGAACCGGCAGTGATAAGTGGAGTTGTCATCACTGCCGGCGGGAGGCACAAACCGGTAGTGATAGTTGTCATCACTGCCGGTTCTCGCACCCCCAATTATTTTCTGGTTGTCAGAGCCTAGAACCGGCAGTGAAGGGTTATCACTGCCGGTTGTCCTAATTTCGGCAGTGATGTGGCCGACACTGATGACTGAATCTGTAGCAGTGTAGCATTTGAGCAGTGACATCCAAAATATATTTATTTACATGGTACCGCGCTTTCTGTTTTGCCTCCCAGCTATGGAAGTTATATCCCCCTCACGACTAGGGATGCAAGTGCGTTGTCCCACGAGCCCGTAGAATTAAGCCTATATGCGGATTAGTGAACCAACCCACTTGCATTCTCTACTCACGTTAATTAAATTGTCTTTCCAACAAAAAACCACAGCTCCATGAAGATGGTGATATCATACATTCAAGAGACCATTTTTTTTAGCAAATTCAAGAGACCACTTGAGCAAAGCATGTAGTGGGTATTGAACATTAAGATCGATCCGCTTGTGGCCCAGAGCAGGAGTGAAAATTAAAAGCGTGATTGGTTGGGCCAGTGGCCCACCCAGGCCCTCGAGTTGCAGCTTCTGGTTATTGCATCCTGTGTTGCATCTTGTGTACTTCTCTAACAGGCAACCAAACAACCAATAAACCTAGGATTACCCTATATCCCTAACTAAACAAAAAAAAAGATTCCTCCTTTTCACCATCGATTGAAATAACGGAGATCCTAGCGCCTAGATGTCCAGACAAAAGCGTGTGTTTAGACGCCCACGCCACCTTCGTCACGTGCGCCCGCAAAAAAGGCTGCGCCTGCTGTTCCTTCTCCTGCCCCCTCCTCTCTCTCTGCGACTGCAAGTCCGGACGCTCACGTGCCCGTGGGAAACGCCGCGCCCGCCACTCCTTCCCCCTGACCCCTCCTCTATCTCTAGGCGGGCAAGACCCGAGAGCCAGCATGAGGACGAACACTCCCTGTCCACAAGATTGCATTGGGAGCCCCGATAGCCGGCCCATGGCTCACCGCGCCCCATCCCTCGGCGCCCAGGCCGTGCCCCCTAGGACTCTCTACCTCTGAAACACGAAACACTTTGGAACATACAATTGCAACATGTGTGTGAAACATATGCAACATCCAGATAAAACACTTGCAAATTGCAACATTAAAACATTTATTGCAACATAAGACCGAAACAGCTGAAACATTTCGAACAAACTCTTGCAACATAGGTGTAAAATATATGCAATATCCAGATAAAAACGGCTTGCAACATACGTCTGAAACAGATGAAACATTTTGAACAAACGCTTGCACATGCCTCTAAAACATTTGCAACATATGCAACATCCCGATCTATTTTTGCAACATTCATACGAAACACCTGCAACATAACTCTGAAACATCTAAAACACTTGAAACATACATTTACAACATATGAGAGGGGAGGTCGGGGCCAGTTCGATTGATTCCGGCCTCAGGGTACGAGCACCACCAGCATGGGCCACGCTCATGGGTGCACTTGGCTCGCCCGGTGACCGACCTGAGGCCCGCGATGGCACCATGAGCACCAGCAGAGGCGGTGCGGCGCGCCCGACGATGCGGGAGCGAGTGGCTCGAGTGGGCGCGCGGTAGGTTGGGACTGCAGGAGCAAGGAGCGAGAGATGCTGGTAGGCGCTCGCGATGGGCAGGAACAAGAAGCGAACACCACAGGGTGGGCGCGTGCAGGAGATGGCTGCGGCGGCAAATGCGGAGTGGGACGGATATATGGCCGCACGGCGCCGTGAAGCGTGTGATGGAATAGATATTTTTAAGAGAGAGACGTGAGAGACGTAAAGAGGAGGTAGGCTTGGTGAGCCGCACATAGCCCGGAAGGCCACCCCTTAGCATTAACGTTAAAATAATGGCGCGCATGGGACCGCCACACCATAAACCTAGCATCTCACATCGATTGACACTAATCCCAAGCATCCTGATCAGTGGATTGTCCGACCAAATGCCGAATTAGGCAGCACTAACCCTTCCATCACGACTAATGAAAAAGAAAATCTTGATCGCAACGATTGGCAAATGTGTGATCTGAGGCCATTAACCTAGGCCAGACGCGCGCGAGCGATCCAAGAAAGGAAGGGGCAATTAATTAAGTGCAATGGCAACGGGAACAGGAACAGGGGCTGGGGAACAACCTGTGACTATTTCAGTTAGCTCAAATTTCTTCTTCCAAGTCTCGTTCCTTTCAATTACTTCAAGGTTAACCATTCAGCACACAGGACATAAGAGAAGGCCTGGTAATAAATAGACAGACACAATTAAGCTGCCTACAGGACCTGCCCTTGGTTATTACAGAATAGCAGTTAACAGGATGCCTCTACATTAAGCTGACATATCAAGACACAGTAATAATCCTAAAGAGTTCAGTTCTACTATTCCGAGAGTCTGCTACGACTATCACAATTCACCGGATGAGGGTGTTCCCACCCCTTTCTTCAGCAGGTGGAAAGAGGCTATGAGGTGGGAGAACCTCAATTTCTCTCCAGAAAATGCTTCCAGGACACCCTGTCCCTGTCAGGTTTTAACACAGATATGTAACAGCGAACTTGAAGGATCATAGTAAGGTTTGTGCTAACTTCAGATGCATGTGCAAGCCAAATCAAATGCCCAGATCACAGTTCCATTGAACGGTGAAACAACAGTACAGTGGTAAGGTAATGCAGTCCAACAACAGTAACTGGGATGACTTCAGTTTAGTCTTTGAGCACATAATACAAGTGAGGAGCCTGGTAAAGAGTAATTACTGGCTGCAAGCAGCAGTGCGTTAACACAAAAGTACCAGTGAATATAGGGCCTGCCCTTAATTACAGTGCCGATTGAAGAGCAAGGAAACCCTCCAATTGACATGTTGGCATGGTTCTGTTCTAGCATTCAGTAAGACTAAACTGACTGGAATATATGTACACCGACAGGTTTCGATAGGAGAACATATATAAAATACAATAATCCTACAGTGAGATTCAGGTCCAATTCTACTAACACAATCAGCTACAGCGTTAGTTTCCAAAGATTAGACACGTACGTTAGGTATCCCTGTAAAGGAAGACATCAGGGAGAGAGGCTGGATCAAGCTCGTAGAAGCCCCGGAGGATGCCACCCATTTCTTCAGTCAGGCGGAACGACGGTATGCGGTGGGAGAACCTCAAGTTCTCTCCAGCAGGTATCTCCAGGACTCCCTTTGTATTGTCAGGTTCAAACACACACCTGTATCCACCAACTTGAGTGAGGACAGTAAGCTTTGTCCCAGCTTCATTGTGCTCAATGATCTCGCCGATCACATATTCACAAGCACTGTCACTGGGTGGAACCCAGCCCGGTGCCCAGTTCATGTAAGTGGCCCAGATTTGGCCAACTTGTGGAAGAACCTCAAACTGCCACTTCATTCCTGTTGGTCTGGCATCTACTAAATGTGAGAAATAAGTACATGTATCATACTCAGTTCTCCAGTTCCGAACTTCAAATGTACCACAGCTGATAGATAGGTTCTGCTCCAACCACCGTTTCTCCTGCTCTGACTTAGGGCAAGCCTCAAGCCAGGTCAAATGCACCCTGAAAGGTTCCGGGCCGACTTTTCTTATCCAGGCATAGAAATTGGGGAATTTATCAGCATCGCTGTATATAGCCCATATTTGTCCAGGTTTAAACTTCTTACACGAGCGACCTTCCTCGAAATCATGGAAATCAGAATCAGGATATGAATAATTATTGGGTGATAGGCAGTTTTGCTGAGAGGAATCACCAGATTCATTGGCACTATGGGCATTTTTCTGCATTGATGTATTTTGTTCAGAAGAAATATCATCGCTGTCATCTGCAGAAATTGAGTGGCAAACATGTGGTTCCGAGGGATTCTCCTTTCGAGCAATCTGCTCATCTTCATAATCCATTTTATTATCTGCACTCTCAGTGGTTAAATCAGCGAACACACAGCCTGTCATGTTGCCGAGAAACATGTAAGACACAAGAGTGACAGAAGAAAATGCTGCGTCCAGGTCAGCTGGGAGACATGCAGTATCAAGTTCCAGAAAGCCTCTTGGGACACCAATTTTTTCATTTCCATTTGTCCTATAAAAGGAAATGCTGTGAGAAAACCTAAGTAGCTCACTTGATGGTATAAGAAATGAGGACATGCCCTTAGCTCTTGCGAATAAACTGACAAAACCCTTAATCTTGACCAGTGGGATAACTGTGGCACCATCATCAGCTGACATGTTAGACAGGACTTCCACAACCTCATACTCACAGGATCTATGGTTATCTGTATCTGAGCTCCATTGCTTGCCCCATCCCTTGTAAAGAGCCCATACCTCACCCTTGTTAGGATATATGTCATACGAGTTTCCTTTCTTACCCTTTGTCCATGCAACAATGTGAGAAAACATGAATCTGTCTTGTGATGTATCTACTGTTGGCTGTAAGCGGAAGCTTCCACAAGCAATGGGAAGTTTTTTATTAGTCCAATTCTCCTCTTCTTCATTAGTTGCCTCATGCTCCAGCCAGGTCAAATGTATTTTGTGGTTGTGAGCATCAAAATGCATTATTCGAGCATAAAATCTTGGCATGACATCAAGTTTATCGTAAAGGGCCCAGATCTGACCAACTGCAAACCGATTGGCATCCCTGTAGGTCTCAAAATTAAAGATATCAGGACAAGCGCAGACAATCACAGACTTGCCAGCGGACCTCTGGGTAGAAATATCAGAAGTATGTTTCCTGTAAATTTGCTGACAGTCTTCATGTGCTGTATTTCCTTCCTCAGGGTTGTCAAATTTACTGGGGCAATGATGAGAAGATTGATTCTCAGCCCTAGCAGCATTCTCATTACACATTATATTGTCACTTGACTTAGCATTGGGGATTGAACCATAGATCCTCTGCCTTTTATTTTTACAGGAGTCTATGCTGTGGCTACTGCCTGTGCCACCATCTTGTTTTCTCTTGTCAAATCTCTGAATACTGGATGATCCTGCAGTATTTGCATTTGACACTGCACATGCATCTTCTCTACTCAAGTTTGGCTCCAGTGTCATGCTTTCAGTTGGATCCTTATCTATGGCAGCTACAGGAGAATTAATTTGGTTCATTGCCGATAATTGAACTACCTCGTCTTCTGTCTCTGAGAAGTTTCCTTCTCCATCATCACATGACCTGTCATCCCATTTTACATGTTCATCTTTTTGTGTGGCATTCATTGTTGCTCTGGAATCCATGTCCCTCCCTGTATTTCGAAGCTTTGTGCAGTCAAGATATTGATTGGGGTGACATGAAAACATCTCTGATGACACTTGAGCATTATAAGGTGCAGGTGGTAGGAATCTCAAGGGCACAGCCTCCTCATGCAGCTTGAATGCAAAAAAAGTTTTACCACAGCCATCACAGCAGACAAAAATATTCTTTTGGTAGAATAGAAATTGCTTCTGACAGTGTGGACATATGGTCCGGAACACCAATATAAGCTCAGATGGAGAATTTTTTTTTATTTTTAGCCCAAATTTGAAACAAATTTTAAATTTAACCCGTGTTTGAAATTTTTTTTAAATCTAACCCGTTTGGCCCCGCCACCATGCATGGCGGGGCAAATGCACTAAACCCCGCCATGCATGGTGGCGGGGTACAGGTCCCGCGTGGCAAGCCGACGTGGCAGCCACCCGGGCGTACCCCGCCATGATCGGTGGCGGGGTAGGCCAAACCCGCCACCCATCGTGGCGGGGTGTACCCTCGGCGAGTTCTAATGCTTAAACATGCACCGCGGCAGGATGGTCTGATCTCTGTCAACGCACACTGCCCAATGCTAGTTCTGAGCTCTCTGGCCGGCCATGCATCCGGCCGTTCTGAGCTCTCTGCTTGGGACGACGTCACGAGGACACACTCTGACACGTCTTGCACATGGCCATATATATATATACTCCCTCCGTCAAACGTAGCTACAGGGGCGATGCAATTGTAGACCTGCCCTAGGCTACGTGCTACAGGCTAGCAGCTGGCGAGCCCGTCCTCGTGAGTCGTGAATGCAGCTGGGAAAGCAGTAGTAGTACTAGGCCTAGTTTAGTTCCTAGAATAGGGGAGAAAAATATTGTATCAGAATTTCTGTAGCATTTTGTTTGTATTTGGTAAAAATTATCCAAATTTTGACTAACTAGGCTTAAAATGTTCGTCTCGTAAAGTACAACAAAACTGTGCAATTAGTTTTTATTTCATCAACATTTAGTACTTCATGCATTTACCGACATTTTGATGTGACGAAGAATCTTCTTTTTACATAGTAAAATTTGGGGGAGAATGGATAAACTAAACAGGGGCTAGTGAGAAACGGAAGCAGAAGAAGAAAAGCTAAACAGTCAGTGGCCTGAGCCTTGTCTCGTCTCAGTGCAGAGCGACGTGACCCACGGGAGAGTGAAGGCCTTGATCGGCACGCGTAGTGCGCTTGAGAGACAGGGAAAGTAGGGCTAAACAGGTAATTTTGCTCGGTCGTTGGCTCCTCCTCGGTAGCGTAGATTGCTTCTTTTTTCGGACGGAGGGAGTACCTCTGTTTCTCCTTGCATGCATGCCTGGTGTGGTGATTAAATAACCTAGCGCTCGTACGAAAACCACTACGTGTTTAGCGTAGCAGTGAAGGCAAGGGTGCACGGTGCAAGTGTTCGTGTGCGTACGTTGCTGCAGTTGTGCTACCTGCTATACGTACTACAAGGTTAGGCTGCGTTTAGTTCGAAAAAAAATTGAGTGTCACATCGGATGTGTTGGAAAGACGTCGGATGAGATTTTCGAATACTAATAAAAAATAAATTACAAAACCTGTCAGGAAACTGCGAGACGAATCTAATGATAATAATTAATCCATCATTAGCACATGTTGGTACTGTAGCACTTAAAGCTTTTCATGGACTAATTAGGTTTAAAAGATTTGTCTCGCAATTTCTCCGAGAACTGTGCAATTATTTTTTTTATCTACGTTTAGTACTCCATGCATACGTCAAACATTCAATATGATAGTTGGAGATAAAAATGTTTAGGAACTAAACCAGGCCTTAGTGCCGGCGTAAATTAACAGGACGACTCGACGAGAGGTTAGCTAAAGGCTTTAATTACTCTTCACTTAATTATTACTAGTACTACGTGCAAGGATATGATGGATGCCCTTGTCGCGTTGACAAACAGTTTCCAACTGATGCATGATGCAAAAGTTGCACGCATCTACAGTGAGCCGGTGCCCTGGTGACGTACTTTCCGATGGAACGGCACACTGTCAGCGTACGTACGTAGCTATACACAGCTGTTCGAGTTGGACGCCACGCTCGATCGGATCAGGGATCACCCTGCCGTGACTTTTTCTCCTTGGGCTGGTTTAGTTTGCAAAAAATTTTGTAAAAATTTTCAGATTCTCCGTCACATTGAATCTTTAGACACATGCATGAAGCATTAAATATAGATAAAAAATAAAACTAATTACACAGTTTAGACGAAATCCACGAGACGAATCTTTTAAGCCTAGTTAGTCTATAATTGGATAATATTTGTCAAATAACAACAAAATTGCTACAAAATCTTTTAAGCCTAGTTAGTCTATACAACGTGCTGCTAATATGGAACGGCAGGAGCACTAGTCTGTCCCTGACTCCCTGTAGCCGGGGTATGAGTCACGATGGGTGGCAGGAGCACTAGTCTGTCCCTGACTCCTGACTCCCTGTAACCGGGGCAGAGCACTAGTCTGTCCCTCCCTCATCTCGAGAGGGGTACACCCCGCCACGATCGGTGGCGGGTTTGGCCTACCCCGCCACCGATCATGGCGGGGTACGCCCGGGTGGCTGCCACGTCGGCTTGCCACGCGGGACTTATACCCCGCCACCATGCATGGCGGGGTTTAGTGTATTTGCCCCGCCATGCATGGTGGCGGGGCCAAACGGGTTAGATTTAAAAAAAATTTCAAACACAGGTTAAATTTAAAATTTGTTTCAAATTTGGGCTAAAAATAAAAAAAAATTCCAGATGGAACCCTATGTCCTATTGCATCACCTTTGTTTGCATGAGTGCTGTCTGCTAGATGTGTAGCCTTCTTTGCCATTTTTCTGAAAACATGTTGTGTTTTGATGTCATAAAGAAGCCGCATCATATGATCACACAATATTTTATGAGCTATACAAACCAACTTGAAAGCAGCTTGAGCACCAGGAAGAGTATTTTTGTCAAGATGGAGCAAACAGGAAAGTTTGCAGTATTGCTTTGTTATGACCTTGTCATTTGCTGTTGCTTCCACTTGAAGAATACCATACCAGTCCAAGTTTCCATTGATCTCTGCCTCTGCTGCACAATGCACCTCACAGACAGCTAACAGCTGGGACAAGTTCTCAAGCTCTGGATAAAGCCTTTGAGCTTTGAGTGCAATCCTTTGGGCACCCCTAAAGTCTTTCTTTTTTAGCTTTGTTAAAGCAATTCGTCCTGCCCTTAAACCCTCTTCTCTATTACATTCCATCATACCAAATATGTCAAATTAGCCCTGATATGTGTTGCCACCAGCTTGACATTAGTATGTTCTAATCAGCATGTGTTTTAAGAGCCAAGTATCTTAAAAGCAGTAGAGATGTCTTGGACCACTTTATGAAACAAAATTATACACGGGCAGAACTTTTGTCTGCATCAGGTCCTGCACATATACAGAGGATCTGATATGTCAGTGACAGAAAGGGAAATGTGCTCTGGAAAAATGTTAGCAGGCCAAACAATTGAAATGTTTTGTCAACAACACAACAAGTATGATGTTAGTGTAGAGGCAAGTTAACCTAACCATATCTGTGCATCAAGAATTCAGGATAGATGAATATAATTTATTATGATCAAGTAAATTCAAGTTCACTAATGGCAAGGTTTAACATGATACAACAGACCTATGAAATATTGCAATAGCGTATGATAAGTGATTCAGGTGCCGGACTCTAGGTATCACAAGTGCATACTGACAATCTACAAGTGCCCTCACAACTTCTTGTTTCTCGTGAGGATGTGGTCCAAGTTTGTTTGTGACTAGAACTACCTACACAGTACATTTGAGCCATTACTAGTTCTTTGCTAATCAAGTAATCAGGCATCCCAGAAGACATTCAAACACGAATAGTTGCATTGCAAGGTAAAGAATAGGCCTGCAAAAGCTAGAAAAGTACATATAAACCAATCTCAACAAAGAAGATCCTAAATTTGATCACTATATTATATAGGCATAGAAGACAATGAGGACAAATTGAAAATACAGAAGCAATATGTCAGTATCTCAAATGAGAGAAGCAGAACTATTATCAGCTTTATCTAAGTACTCCCCAGAAAAAACGCTTTCAGTTCACATGTGGAAGTCATCACCACTGTTTTGCAATCACTGTCCCTGTTCAATCACACAAATTCACACCTGGATAAAAAGGAAGCTTCCTCTTTTTAATTTTTGAACGAATTGGCAAGATATTGTGCCCATTTCATAGAATAGAGAAGAGTTTGTTACAGGAACAAACTCATATATACATATGCTAGATGCTACTGATGATCTTCCAATCTAAGCTACTTATGTCAAATAGAGCAACTCCAGTTAGCAAAAATGATAGTGGAAAATGCATCCCTCTATACAGATAAACATATGCTACTGATGATCTTCCAATCTAAGTTACTTATGTCAAATACAACAATTCCAGTTAGCAAAAATGATAGTGGAAAATGCATCCCATCCCTCTATACATATAACTGATATTTCCACCAAACCACAGCAGTATAGTACTATAATGAGTGCCACGGTAGCACCCTCTCTGCAGTAGGATTCAAAGACAGAAACACTGTAGGTACTATATCCTTGCAGAAACATTTGGAGAAACGCCAGAAATTAGGAACTCCATGCAAGAATTTAGTTCCGAGGCAACAAATTTAGCCCCTTTGAGCATCCTACAACCACAACTACATTCCCCTTTTCATTAAAAAAAACATTTGGACAAACGCCAGAAATTAGGAACGCCACGCAAGAATTCCGTTCCGAGGAAAAAATGATGCGATCCAAGTTAGTTTGTGATCAAAACTACTGCACAACAACTTTTGAGTCATTCACCATTATTTAATTAAGTAATCAGGCTCAGATTTAAACAGGAATAGTTGCAGTGTCCAAAAAAAACTAGATATATCAGAGTATTATTAGACCAATCACCAATCTCAACAAACAGAGATCCTAATTTTGATCAACAGTAAGTATAAAATACAACGAGGACAAGCAAATTGACATAGAGAAGCAACATGTCAACGTCTCGGGTGAGGCAGGGAAAACTATCATCAGCTTCATCTAAGTACCCTCCAGACAGGGGCGGATCTACCGGGGGGGCTGGGGGGGCTCCAGCCCCCCCTACAGCTGATGCATCAATAGAAAATGGGGAGGGTGAGGGAGAAGAATTGGTGGAGGAAAGAAGAAAAATGGAGAGAAAGAGAGAAAAAAGAAGAAACCAGCCCCCCTGAGCCTCATAAAAGTTCTACCATTGAAGTTTAGGAAGGAGACGTTAGACACTAGACAGAGGTTGAAAACGAAGGTCGAGCCAGCCATAAAGTTCAGCCCCGCCTAGGATTTTGCCCTGGATCCGCCACTGCCTCCAGAGAAGATGTTTTCAGTTTGCTTGTGGGAGTCATTATCACTACTGTTTTGCTATCACCACCCCTCCCCTGTTCAGTAGCACAAATGCACACCTGGGTAAAGGAAGCCACCCCTTTGGACGATAAACTTGTGACCAATCATCTCCAAACAATAAAAAAGCATATATGCATATGCTAGTGATGAGCTTCATCTAAGCTATAATTTTGTAGCAATTCCAGTTAGCAAAACTGAAATTACCAAATTTATGCAATTCCAGTTAGCACAAATTCCACCTGATCTTTACCACACACACACACACACACACACACACACACAAAACAGCGCAGGGCTATAATCAACTGTAGTACTGCAGTAGCAGTAGCACACTCTCTTTCAGAAGAATTCAGAACAAGGCACTGACTATCAGCTAGACAGAAACAATCCAAGAAACGGCAAACAATTTCGTCTCAGGGCAACAGAGTTTGTCCTTTCGAGCATTCTACAGCCGCGATTACAGAGTTTCCCCAACCCCAATGCGGTGCTAGGCGGAGCCAACCAAAATGCATTGTGGGTGAGCGGCGTGACGGTGGTGCCTACCGGCGACGGGCGACCCCACTCGCCACACCCATCATCCCAGACCGCAGGAAGTAACGGAGAGGGGAAAACAGGGGGTACGGAATGGCCACGGGTCACTCACCGGAGTGCTATTGGCGATCGCCTCAGCTGCGGGGGGCAGACCTGCGGTGGCCGGAGCTATGACAGCGGCGAGCTGGCGAGGGGGAGCCGACAGCGGCCGGCGACGGCGAGGGGAGGGTTTTGCGGCTGTGTGTCAGTGAGCGAGTGAGAAAGCGGCTTTGATGGCTTCCTTCCTAATATACGGTACGTTGGTTGAGTGGGCGTGTTTGGTATGAGAACTTTTAGAATTTGACATCAATTTTTTTTTTCTTTTTTTAGAATTAGAATTTGAGATAATAGTTGATAGCGTTGGTTAGATAAATAGAAGAAGCTATTTTTGTTTGGTTGATGGTTGAGAATGGGTAGAATGATAATAGCTGACTAATTATATTTTATTTAAAATAGCAACTAATTATACAATAATAAATATACACTAGCACTATGTCATGATAATCATTAATTAGATATAAAGTTGGTTTTCTATCCAATTTTGTGGTCATCCCTAAACACTTTTTCCCTAGAAAAAGACGTTAAAATCCAAAATTTCATAATACTCCTTCCATCCTAAAGAAAGTGTAAATCTCACTTTTTCAAGGAGTCAATCAATTTTTAATTAGATTTATAAATAATAACATCCTTCTATATCTAAATAGTTTAAATTTGAGATTGGTTTGTTTCTCAGAAAATGGAATACGCGTCTTTTTGATAGAGTTAGGTCTGATTGGTTCAGCTGTGAACTATGAAAGAAAAAAAACTACTACAAACTATAAACTGAGAGAAAAAGGCGGTAATATTGGGTCAGGGCATCCATCTACCCGGACTTGCTTGCTGGGCCTACGTACTAGCCCAGGAAACCGGCCTGTGGCTTCCCAACTCATCTTTCTACTGTGCATCGTCTAAAACATTTCCCCACTCTCGACCATCACGACGACTTTCACTGCTTCGTCCGCCCACAGCGTCCGCGTCCACCGCGCCATCTGCCCACCGTGGCCGCGATGCGCCGTTCGCCCGCCCCACTCTACCTCACCACCGCGGCCATCCCCGCCGCGCCTGCCCCAATCCCACGCCACCCCGCAGCCCATCCCGCGCCACGTAGGGCATCCCCCGCTGCGCCCCTATCCACCTCGCCCATCATGGGCACGACGTGCTACGCGCCACCACCACCCCGACGCCACCAGGACGAGGTCGTCGTCGGTCCAGACATCATCTCCCGCGGCCGGTCGAAGACCTCGCGGCAGGAAGGGGAAGCCGCCTGCGCCTCGGTGTACGCTGGACCGTTGCTCTCAACGTCCCCCTGACCCGAGCTTGCTAGCTACCACAATTCCTCGCCAGGTAGGGCGTGGCCATCGGCGATGCCGTGTTTCAAGTGTTATGTTTCAAATGTTTCATCTGGCTGATGCAAAAGTAGATTTAGGATGTTGCATATGTTACAGTGATAATATACGCACGTTGGAAGCCTAATTTCAAGTGTTTCATACGTATGTTTCAAGCGTTTCATCTGGATGTTGCATATATTGCTATGGCTATACACGCATGTTTCAGACGTATGTTTCAAGTTTTTCATATGTTTCAAACTTATGTTGTAAGTGTTTTATCTGGATGTTGCATATGTTGCTATGGCTATACACCCATGTTTCAAGTGCATATTTAGGTGTTTCATCTGTTTCAGACATATGTTGCAAATGTTCATCTGGATGTTTCAAAAGTAGATCTCATGTTGCATATATTGCAATGACGCCATTGGTTGGCGGATAGCGACCTGCCGCAGCCGCCTGCTGCTGCTGGGGAGCCACCATGGGTCACGTGCAGGAGCCTGAGGCCGGCAGACGCCTCCATGGCAGGTGACATGGGACCCACGTGGTTTTCCCCATGCGGCCCCGGATGGGCGCGGGTGTTGCGTCCGGGATGCGGGCACTGGCGCTGGATAGGATGCGGACGCGGGGGTGTGGGATGCGACACGGGCGTGGGAGCTATGCCTGGACGCGACGTCTGTCCGGACATTCGGGCGCTAGCCCTTTCGAAAAGACTATTGTGAGTTATATGTTGTGTAGAAGTTATAAGCTAGTGGTTGAAATAACTATGAAACATAACTCCTGTCTATCTCTCTTGAAATAGTTGTGAAACGTTTTTTTTCTATTTCCACCCACTTGGAAAGGCAGAAAAGTCGAAAGAAGGATCCAAAGTGCTGCAAAAATTGTGCTACATGAAAGCAGCAACTTTCGGGGAAAAAACAGCTTTATGCTTCACCTATTTAGTTGGTGTTTTTTTTTTTTGCAAAATCATTTTTCAGAAGTTGAATGAAACACACCTTAATACATTGGAATTGCGGCTCCTGTACGGCTATACTAGAGCAAAATACCAAGCAGCCTTAGATAAAAGAATTGACCGAGGATAGTTAAAAACATTGTTTACTTGTCAACAGTAATCACAAACCAAGCCACTTTGCGGGTTCGGTTAGGAATGCACTTATCCGGCTATAAAGGACCATATCGTATTAATTCATGGATGATATATAATTGGCCATGCAGAAGGAAGAGCTTAGTTTAGATTAAGATGGGCCATAGCCCTCCTTGTGACCTTGTCTAACAAAATTCTTCATCACTAAGGCCAGTCTTAGTGAGAGTTTCACTAGAGTTTCATTTGCATTTAATAGCCTGCCACATATGCACTTTTGATGACATGACAACGTTTTAATGAAGAGAGAGAAGAATTAGGTTTCATGGGGATGAAACTCTCTTGGCACAGTTACCAACTCTCTATGAGTCATAGAATTAAATGTTTATGAAACAATGGAATGAAACTTTCTATTGAGAGTGAGTGTTTCATCCAAGTTTCATTTCATTTTATATGACATGACAGTTTTGG
Source organism: Saccharum spontaneum (assembly GCA_022457205.1). Classification (NCBI taxonomy): domain Eukaryota; kingdom Viridiplantae; phylum Streptophyta; class Magnoliopsida; order Poales; family Poaceae; genus Saccharum; species Saccharum spontaneum. The sequence continues at coordinate 52,126,206 of CM039597.1, forward strand.
AAACAGTGAAATGAAACTCTCCACTGAGACTGGCCTAAGTAAACAAAACACTCTCTTCATTCTATTTTGTAAGGCACGATTTTGAAATAACACGGCCTCTTAAATTATATTTTGACTATTTATTTAATGTATGTTATGTTATTTATACTTATAAACTTAGATTACTGGATAGCACAATTACGGTATCAAGTTTATATTATAATAGTAAAAAATTATTAGCTAAATTATTGATTAAAACTTTTGAAGTTTAAATATTGATATAGGTGTACACCTTATAGAAAATGGAGGTAGTAGTTTTAACACTGTTTATGATGTTTATTTATAGCGAGTTTACATAGACCAGCCCTGTTTACTCAGTTAAGCTCCGCCTCTGCGTACACAGGCGTTAAATCCAAGGCCCTTCCCACACTACCAAGAAGTTACCCGGGATTGGAACCAATCGAACGAGAGCTAAAAGCGTCTCAAAGTTAATTTGTTTTATCACAAACGATGTGCCACCATGGAGGATTGGTTCACGTTGACTAACCGAAGAAGACTAGCTGCTAGCTTCTTCGTCATGTCGGTTTGAGTAAAATATCAAGTGTCAATGGCATATATAATCAGTGCTCATACTGTCACTTCTATACATTTTTATCTCTACTCCTAAAAAGGTGAAACTGGCGACGTCAACAACACATCAACGTGCCTCCGACTCGCCTGCCTCGCTGACCCGACGCACCTACCCGACTCCCTCCACCTCGCGAGTCCTTCTCAGAAAAGAAAAAAAATCGCTGAGTCCCGCACCCTTCCTCTCGCCACCGAGCCGCTGAGCTCCCACGACGCCGCCGTGGTCGCCACCACAGGAGGAGGAGGGGGCAGCGGAGATGCGGGCGGGCGTACCCACCCCATCCCATTCCCGCATCCAGCATCCTCCCACACGCCGTCTGACCTCCCCCGCGCAACCCCGCAATCCGCCTGGTCCCGGCGCAACAACGCCTGCGCTCCACTCCTCCCCCTCGCCGCCGCAAGGGCCCCCTGCGCTCCAGTCCGCACCCGCGCCGCCGCAAGGCCGTGCTGCTTTCGCTCGGCCACATCCCACGACACCTTCGCCCGCGCCCGCCCTTCCCTACTCGGCTGCTTTGAGGACCCAGGAGAGCGCTGACAATGAATCCTCCAACGCGCGACCCCAGTTGAAGGAGCTTCGAGAAGGAGAAGAAGTGCGCCCTCTCCCACGGATGTGACCTGCAGTCTAGGGTTAGGGTTCGAGCCCCTGGCCGACCGGATCCGGCAAGGAGGCGGTCCGACCAGGGTGGACCTGGCCAGGGTAGAGGCGCTCTCGCTCGGAGAGGAGGCCGCCCGCCCGCCCGTTCTCACACGACTAGCTGCCATCGTTCGCACATATCGATCTTTGGCTCTGGAGCAGGTAGGCCCCCGGGGCGGGGTGTGGCCATGAGGATCCAAAAGCGCACCCCAGCCAGGGCCGCCTGGCCTAAACCGTCGATGTCGCATTAGTCACTGACTCCCTGCTGCTGCCACAACACATGGTGAGATGCCAGTCTCTTATTGCTTTCCTGTGGTCGCCTGTGCATATCTATCTGCTCTCAAAATTCTAATATCAGAATATCTATCGTCATGTTTTGTTTTTCCAGTAAAGCACAAAACCAATTAGCTTGTAAGATGGTTCGATTGAGCATCTGTTTTGCACAACAATTTTTCATAAACAGTTCATAAACTAATTTGGAGTAGACACATTCAGTTTGTTTGGGACATTTGACTCAGTTAATAGCTACAACTGTCCTTCCGACTAATTCATGTATCACGTGAGATAAAAAAAATAGACAAACTCTGCAGTTCACAGGTATTAGGCGGAGCAATGCTGAGCATTCTGCTATATCGCTTGTTGTTACTAGAGTGTTGCATAGTAAATTCGTGTTCCTGAAGTGCAAAACGGGTGGTCGTGTGGGCTGCCACGGTTCCTTTGTTCTCTGTGCAGAATTAGTCTCTCAGAATATGCATTAGGAAAAATAGTTTGGTGGTGACACATATGAGTTGATGATATATGGAACACCTTGATATGTAAATGCAATTTATATTACAAATTCTGAAATTTTGCAACATTTCTGGACAAACAATTTGGTGGTGTCCGATGCTAATGTTCCATTCCTCCCGATGGTGAAGAGGCGTGACCTAGGTGAGAACACAAGCACCCGGCATCCTTCAAGTGATTCTAGCATGGAGGTTTCTCCCATAGCATGAGCCTTCCCCTCTAGCAATGATTCAGTTGATTACTGGATTATTTTGCCTTAGCTTTGTATTCTGAAAGGTGTTCTAATTGGAGCTTCCAAATACTAACCTCAAATGGTTTTCTGATTTTTTTCTTCTAAATATGTTAGTACAAGAGCAAGCTTGGCTTAATTGCTTTATAATGGAAATGGCCGAATGTTGTACCAATTTACTTGTTTGTCACAATCTTCTAAATCATGGGCTGCAGCTAGAACGCTATATACATTAGGGGTTTCCACTAATATTGTGTTTTTGTCTGTATAAAATTAAGGGAGGGCCAAACTGTACAAAATGTTCAGGAAACCTACTGCATCAGAAGATCTAGCGTGGCAGCAGATGTGATTGCCGGAGCTCGACTTCGACGGTCGTGCATGCGGTCGGCGTGCCAGCGTCTGGCACGCCAGCATAGTGCCGATGCAGCTCACTTCTAGTTCTGAATTTGTATTTAGGAAATGAAGACAATAGTTTTTACTGCACGAATTTACAAAATGGATCTGTTCAGCTGCAAGTGAGGGGGTATTTCAATCCATGTTACATCCCCTGGTATTATGCTAATGATTCTTTGACCAAGCAAGTATTATTAGGTTAAAATTACATTGATAATCATCAAAGGCTGGGTGGAATGGTGCTCCATCAGGAAGGCTAGAGGCATCAGTAATTCAGTATAACAGTAGGATACTGTGCTAGCGTGCTGGTGTTTCAGATTTGGGAACTGTTGTTGGGCAGAGAGTATAGTAGCATGCTGAGGGCTTTGGCTCTATTTTGAGTGAGAAAGTTGTGTGTGTATATCTCTTAATCTCTGATTAACTTGCAAATGGTAAGGGTGTTGTCGGGCAGAAGAATTAAGCAATGACTCTAGGTGATTTCATTAGCACTTATATGAAAGCAACGGACTATAATAAATTGATCTTTAATTGGTGAAAGAAATGCTTTAGTACCTGTCATTATGTGCTAGAAACTATGTTAACATGCTGTTTTTTAAGATCAGTTAGGCTAACAAGTTTTCAGTAATATAAACACATTAACATAACCTCTTGCAATGTAATTTAGTTTTTTTCCAGGTGTTTTTCAATGATTTGTGCAGCTATGCATTATTTGATGTGTTGGAATTGATTAAACAGGCAATGGTAGCCATATATGGGTTGTGTAACCATTATGATTCTTGATTATGTGTATTGAGTTCCTTTATGCATTATTGGTAAATATTCAGTTTACTCCACCACTGTCTGCACTTTCTCATAGACATTTTTGCGTAATTTATATATGTTGTTTATTAGGTTCTTGGTGCTGCAATCATGGTGAGCCCGAGAGGAAAACATCCAGGACAACTGCAAGATCAGGTCACTTCTCCCGTAGCGACTACAATAGCCAGGTTTAGAAGCTCAGGAAGGGTGATTAGTGCTGTTGTTGCTGCCGCAAAGCAATGCTGCAAACTGTCATATAGTTTGATTGATGTTCATTTTGGCGGATTTCGACAATGTTGCATACCGAGAAGGGTGATTAGTGTTGTTGTTGCCGCGAACTGTCATATAGTTTGATTGATGTTCATTTTGGCGGATTTCGACAATGTTGTATTCCCTTTGTTGATACACATGTCTTATATAGTTTGATTAATATTTCATTTCCATTTATACCAGTGATCATAGATCATGTGTCGCTTTAACTTCATTATTGGCATCAACATCGTTTTGAAAACCCTTCTTATTGGAACAAATTGAATTAATATAATTTTTTCATCCGTAGCAACGCACGGGCATTGGCTAGTTCAGATTGAAGTGATATAAGTTTCGAGCATGCAGTATTTACATTCCCTATCGTTTTATTATTTTCATGCTATTTTTTGTTTACAAAACAGCTATTTTGTATTTTGAGTACACAATATTTATATTTTAAAGCAGGGATCAAAACAATCGGAGCCTCTACGTGGCGCCAAGCTCTGGCCATGTCAGCACCACATCCTCTCGCCATGCCATCAAGGCCTTTAGGCTCGGCCCCATGACCTATTGCACCGAGACATGTTATCTTATCATCATGGGCCACGGCACTCACTCCAAGTCCAAAAACAGGTTTAAGATGCCCAAGGATATAAATGTGAATATTTTTTTAAAAAAAAGGGTTAAAAAAATACGGTCCTATGCAGTGTGCCAGTGTCCAAGAATACCCTACTATTTTCTCACGCAGCATTCTGGTCTGGATGTAGCTAAGCACTGGTCGCCACCCCCGGACGAGCACCGCCTGGATTTCCAAACTAAAATGGCATAAGCTATAGTTTGAATCACCAACAGCAAGCAGCGCCAACATGCGTAGCAAACCATCCTGTGGAGAGAATGTAAATTTCCATATAGGTAACATAAGGTAGTCACTCACCATTGCATGCTACAACAGAGACAGACAGCATTCAACGGCCATATTTCTAACTGTCCTGGCATAACAGACAACTTCATATATATAGTATTACCTTGAACTGTACAGGTTTCAGCTCCAAGATTGCATAGTAAAACCACGGTGCAGCGGTGAGGCGCTACAGATCCACACTAGCATATAACAAGTTAGTGTTAAACACTGTCACGCACAAGACATGTCTGGACCCTGGTAGATTAAACCAGAATTAACCTAACCGGTAGCAATGCACTGTAACTAGCACAACAGCGCCCGAGACCTTTTCCATAGGCACTGGTACGAAATAGCAACCCACCCCAGGCACCTCCATATGACTATATCCGCACGGTTCCAGTGAGACTAAGCTAATCGCCATATATGTACACCGAATAAACTGACAGCCTAACACTTGAGACATAATGCTAACCAGAATCGGGGTTTGGTTCAGCATCTGCCAGCCGTCATCATCAGGTGTCCCCATACAGGAAAGCGTCGGGGACGGAAGCAGGGTCAAGCTCGTAGAAGCCACGGAGACTGCCGCCTCCCTCACCTGTCAGGCGGAAATAGGGTATCTGGTGGGAGAACCTCAGCTCCTCCCCGGCAGGTACCTCCAGCACTCCCCTTTGCTTGTCAGGCTTGAACACGGATCGGTAGCCACTGACTTGGGCCAGGAAGGTGAGCTTTGTGCTAGCTTCAGTGCACTCGACGACCTCACAGATAGCAAACTCACAGGCATCAACACTGCATGGAACCCAGTCAGGTGCCCAGTTCATGTAGACGGCCCAGATATCACCAACCTGTGGGAGGATATCAAGCTCCCGCTTTTTGCCGGTTTCTCTAAAATATACTCGATGAGAGAAGGTATCGCTTGTGTCATACTCAGCTCTCCATTTTAGGATTTTGAATGTGCCACAGCTGATGGGTATGTCCTGCTTCAACCACTGTTTCTCCTGATCCTGTTTCGGGCAAGCCTCAAGCCAGATCACCTCAACTCTAAAAGGCTCTTCCCTGACTTTTTTTATCCAGGCATAGAACTTGGGAAGTTTATCAATATCATTGTACAAGGCCCATACTTGTCCACGTTCAAACTTCTCACAGGAGCGACTTTCTTCAAATTTGTGGAAATCAGAATCAGGATATGTGTATATGTTGGGGGAGAGGCTGCCTTGAAGAGAGCAATCACCAAATTCATTGGCATCACCAGCAGTTTTCTTTAAGGGTGTATTTTGTTCCGGGCACAAATCTTTAGGATTGTCTGTAGACATTGGGTGGCCAATATGCTCTTCGGGGTGATTCTCCTTTTGAGCAATTTGATCATCTCCCAGATCCATTCTACAATTTGTATTGTCAGTGGTCACATTAACAGGTGTGCTGCTTTCTTTCTTGCTGAGAGACATGTAAGAGTCAAGAGTAACAGAGGAAAATGCTGCATCCAGGTCAGCAGGGAGACATGCATTATCCAGTTCCAGAAATCCTCTTGGAGCACCAACCTTTTCATTTCCTTTTGTCCTATAAAAAGGGATTCTGTGAGAAAATCGGAGCAGCTCACTTGATGGTATCACAAATGAGGATTTGTCCTTAGCTGTTGCAAATAAACAAACGAATCCCTCAATCCTAACCAGTGGGATAACAGCGGCGCCACCATTGGCTGACATACTTGACACGACTTCCACAACCTCATACTCATATGATCTATGATTATCTGCATCTGAGCTCCATTCCATGCTCCACCCCTTGTGAAGAGCCCACACCTCACCCTTGTTAGGATATATGACATATGAATTCCTCTTTTTACCTTTTGTCCAAGAAGCAATGTGAGAAAACATTTCCTTGTCTTCTGATATGTCAGTTCCTTTCCCAAGGCGAAAGTTTCCACAAGCAGTAGGCAGTTCTTCATCAGTCCAGTTCTCCTCATCTTCATCCATCGCAACGTACTCCAGCCAAGTTAAATGTATTTTGAAGTTGGAGGCATCAAAATGCTTTATACGAGCATAATACCTTGGCATGCCATCAAGGTTATCATAGAGGGCCCATATCTGACCAACTTCGAACACATTGATATCCTTAATCTTCTCAAAATTGAAGAAATCTGGATCAGGGAGGGTGACCTGCTCAGAGTAAGAAGGCTTCTTTTCGCTAACAGTTTGAGGAGCTTCTTCCATAATATTGTCCTGATGGCTATCAGTTTCAGTAGCTTTTTCCTTGATATTTACCTGATGATCACTTATATCAGCAACTTTTGGCTTTTGTTGGGTGTCTACATTGCCGCTGGACACATGAGGTGGATCTGATTGTATGCGAGCATTAGTGACACCATCATCACATACTTGTTTACAACTCATGTTAACATCAGATGGAAAATTATTTTTCATTGGCCTCTTGTTGGTATCCGTGTCCAGGCAAACATTGCCATCAGCATACGTCTTCCTCTTAACTGAGCTTTGGGTACCAGAGGATCCGGCACCAGTAGGCACTGTAGATGCATCTTGTCTATGCAAATTCCTTCTGCCAGTAATATTTAGATCAACAGGATCTGGCATCAATCTACTACCTGCAACATTTATCCTTGCATCTCCATCTATTTTCCCACCTGCAGAAGAAGGCTTTGCAGAACCAGGCAAATCCATAGCATCCGGCACTGCAGATGCATCTTCCTGAACTGATTTCTGTGTGTCGACAATGTTTGGATCAGCAGGATCTGAAATTGGCAGCTTTCCTTGCATGTCCCCATTTCCCATAGGGACAGAAGATTTATCTTGATTCAGCGTTTTAGATTGAAATTTCCCCCTCAACACCTCTGGGTCATTAGCTTTCCCTTTCATGTATTCATCACGCTGGGCCACATTCATCCTCAGCTTTGCATCTGTGTCTCTGCCTGCAGAAGGCTTCACAGGATGGCCATTTTGACTGTAAACACCATACTGTTGATTTCGAAACACGTGTGCAGGGTCTTGGGAACCATTTGGCTTCACATTGGTGCCTCTACCTACAGATGAAGGATTCACAGGGTAACCTTGTTGATTGGGAGTGTCACGCTGTCTATTCGCAAACCTGCTTGCAGGAACTTGGGAGCTGTTGACACCTGAGGAAGTGGACATGGGCTGTGGATTCAGCTTGTATGCAAAAAAATTCCTTTTACAGTTCAGACAGCGGACCATGGTGTTCAAGATATTGCTGTAGTACTGGTATTGGATCTGACAATTTGAGCATATAGTCCAAAATGTTTCTCTAGATCCAGGCATGCTCTGTTTATGTGAATCAGTCTTCTTTGATGGCTGCTGTTTGGCTGGCTTTGGCACATTTCTAAATGCATTCCTCCTTTTCAGGTCATAATCATTTCGCTTTGCAGTATCACATAGTACAGAATGAGCTTCAGCAACCAACTTGAAAGCTGCCTCAGCACCCGCAAAACAATTTTTATCAGGGTGAAGTGAAAATGCAAGCTTGCGGTACTGCTTTTTTATCAAGGCTTTGTCAGCTCCTTCCTCCACTTGAAGGACTCCATATAAGTCCATCTCTCCATTCACCCTTAACTCTGCTGCACAGTGCACACTGCAGATGGTTAACAGCTGAGACACATTCTCAAGCTCTGGAAAAAGCTTTTGAGCTTTAAGCACAATCTTCTGGGCACCAAAAAAATCTTTATTTTCCATCTTCTTCACAGCAATTTCCCTGGCCCTTAAGGCCTCTTCCCTATTGCAACCAACCATATTCTCAGAAAAGTAGAGCGCAACCTGGCATCAAATAAGTTCACATCAGATGAAGATGGATATACTATGGAAAAATGTTATTATTTAAGTGCAAATTATTAGAAAGTGGATGAACAACTTTGGATCGCTTTCTCAAACAATATTATGCTAAAACCTTTAGTGCATTAGACCATGAAAAATACCAGTGTGAAACTAATAATGGAATAGTGATAAACTAATTCAAGAAGACATGCAAAATCATGCAAAAAAAAGGCCCCCTTCTTTCCATCATAATTCACTCTGTTAGCCAAAGACACAGGTATTTGGGGCAGATTTTCTATTTCTTAGCCACAAACCATGAGAGGATTTTTCTGAGTACATATAGGAGTAGCAAACTTGCAACTTAAGAAAGTTTTAGCATATCCTACAGTAGATGCTAAAGCATACAGCATATCCTAAAGTAGATGCTAGTCTAGATAAGATAGATGATAAGGGTGCTGACATGCAGCAACTACTACTTAGGATAAGCACAAGACTTATAGACTTGGTCTATCACACTCCACTGAATATTGCTAATTCTGTTATGTTAATAGTTGAATTGAAAAGGAATGAAAAGTAAAACGAAATCAACCATGAAAAGATAGTAGATACCAGTGATTCTATCTATATTGCTGCATGATTCAAACACTATTTTTTTCTTACATATGCAAAGCAAATTCATATATTGAACGCATATGATCTTGCACATAATTGTGATTGAACATTTGAGTACTACTTCAGTCTAGCCCTTCTTCGAATATAAGCTATTTAGCTTCACAAGCATCAGATGAGTAGAGGATGGCGAATGACCCAAATATCATTCTAAGTGGGGAAAATAAAAACTCTCCTTTCAAACAAATAGCAAATCCACAAGTATGTATATGATTTATTGCAGCATCTGATGTAGCACTGAGTCAACAAACAGAAGTCAACATATAAACCTAATGAGACAATATACACCATATTATTGTCAATAATATGATGTTCAACACATCCAATGGCACTTCATTATGGAGGGTATAATAGAATTACAGGGGACAAAGAAAAATAAAGACACATAGGTAAAGCATGCACAGGATCAAAATTCAAAATCAACATAAAAAGAAACTTTACGTTAGCATGGCATCACTTACAGAGACACGTTTGAGTGGAGCATAGGTAAGACCTCTTAACATCGTTTGCATCATGCATGATTTAGTGAACAAAAGACTTGTAGTAGATGATTCAAGGCACTCAAAGTCAAAGTAGAAGCAAAGTGTCAACAAGAATAGAATGTTAAGAGAGCTATTTAGTCCTCAAGAATAGTGCAAGGTAGCAGGTGACAATGGGTCGGACTTGTTAACATTGTTTGCATTACGCATGATTTAGTGAGCAAAAGACTTGCAGCAGATGATTTAAGGCGCTCAAATAGAAGCAAAGTGACAACAAATACTTGAGTATCTTTGTTATTCCTGATTTAGTTGTCAAATTTTTTTAAAAAATAATGAGATGAAATAGAGTTAAGAAAGTGGCATCCCTGCTGATTCTAGAGAGCAGACACAATGGAGAAGTCACCACAGAAAGGTTAACACCACCTACCAATTGCAGCCGTAGTGTGTTCAAAGGGTCGAAAAGGAGATTGATGGGGCCCAAGTAAGAGAAGTAAACAGGAGGTTGAGGAAAGTATCTAATTGACATGAATGATCACAATACACTCACTATGAAGTGGGCTCTCTTAACTGATATGAAGACTAACTGTACAGAATTATTGAGGTATGAAAAGTAACATGGATTCACAATAGTTGGAAACAAAGTAGCAGAATGAGGTGCCTATTCAATTTAACCAATCCTCCCTGATATATCCCTCCTTCTCCAAACAGTTACAGTGTCTCTGTGGGAACCATGTTACAAAAATATTATTGATTTACAGAGCCCTGCAACCCCTTTTATTGGATATAATCAACTCTTCCTCTTCCCAATGAGGTAAATTTAGCACTTCCACTAAAAGCTAGCTTAGCTGAGAAGTAGGAAACGGTTGTAAGCCTAGATAAAATGGCCCAGTTCCAAACAGGCATTTAAACTGATCAAGACTGATAGTTATGTATAACAGATCTTTTTCTTCAGTGAGCATGTTAAGAGGAAAGGAATCAACTTAGACATGGGTTACCAGGTGTGCCTATGAACGCTCACAGCAACAGCAGGTCATCCTTGTGAACCATTTATGACTCATCGCTCCAGCTTTTTTCCAAAAAGAAACTATTGTTATGCAGTGTCACCTGCACAATTGCACACAAAAGATTGCATGATTATACCCATACATGTGCATACATCAAGAAATAGGAAAGCATTGAATCGTGCAATAACCACGTGTGCTACTTTTTGTGCCTACTGGCCACTATTGCCTTTGACAAATTGGACCATAAATTCAGCATGCAGGGCAACATTAAATATATTGCAGCTATGTAATTTTCATAACAGTACATCATCTTGTTGTTTTTTCAGTAAGAAAATGTGAGATTCATAGAGAGAGAATATGGCAGGTATGGCCAGAGGAAGTAAGATTCATAATTAACTGTCCAGCCAATGCACCGTCAGAAGTGTACATAATGGTGCTTATGTTGCAAAAACATTTCTACAAGGCATAACATCTGAATAAGGATGGTACTCATGTTGCAAACAGGGGCAGAGCCACAGTTCAAGCATTGTTGTCATGTGACAGCAATGACTTTTGGGCAAATTACTTTGTAAACATTGCTTGTGCAAGAGATGATCCTATAATTTTAGCAATATTACTATACTATGACATCAATGCCTGAATATTCAGGATCCGTTGCAGCTAAAAAAAGACTCTGCAAGGCATAACATCTGAGTAAGAATATTCATTGTCACTTGCAAGCTTCTAAAAGCACACAGCAGGATCCATTCGGTCACCCAACTCATAGTGATTGTGAAGCCTAATCAGCCTGACTACAGAGCTAGAGACAAGCTAGAAATAGACATCACACCCGTCTATGTGACCAAAATACAGGATTATCATGCAACAAGCAGAGGACCCCCAGAAACCAAATCAGAACATGCTCAGGCAAGCAAAACACCACACACTTACACTTACAGCCAGGGGCGGACCTAGCAAAGGGCATGAGCGTACACATGTACATTCAATAATGTTTGTAAAAGCAATCTAGGTTAGTAGGCATGATACATGTACACACTCGTAATTAGATCGGATCCGAATACAACCAAATAGCGTAGTGTAGGGTTCGGGAACTCAGTTTCGCACAGCAGGAATGGGGAGAGAATGTGGTGCGCATACCTGGCTGTGCTCGTCGCAGGCGAAGGGCCCTACGACTAAGGCCTGGAGAAGAGACCCGGGCACCTGGCGTAAGGCGGCGGCGGCGCTGGGTAGGACGCCGGCGGGAGGAAGGGCGCCGAAATCGGGGTGCGGGCGGCGGTGGCTTCCGCCTTCCAGTGATGTGTGATGTGCTAGGGCTATTTTGATTTTTGCAATTGCCCGGAGCACTGCACTGGGCCTACCTCCGCCCCGGCTCTGTGGAAACTATTGGGCCGATGAAGTTCATGCTAGCCCAATTACCCAACGCAACCAGCGCCGGATCCGTCAAAAATGGAAAAGGGCCCATTCTACCTCCAACCTCTTTTAGGGGGCCTCTGGGTGTGTTTAGTTGGTGAAAAGTGGATGAAAAGTTCCTGTAGCACTTGTCGTTGTTATTTGACAAATATTATCCAACCATGAAGTAACTAGGCTCAAAAGATTCATCTCGACATTTACAGACAAACTGTGCAATTAGTTATTTTTTTTACCAACATTTAATACTCCATGCATATGTCCAAATATTTGATGTGATGGGTAGAAGAGAAAATATTTTGGGTTTGCATAGGAACTAAACAAGCCCTGAGGAACTAATCCAGCCAGGATTGTGTGTCTAATTTGCATAAGCTTCCTCTCAGTTCAAGTCCAAACGAACGAGGCCTTAGCCATCACGTTTGATTTTCAACTCCAAACCCAAACATCGTAGCTTTCTAAACCGTTCAAATTATCTCTATATCCTGGATTGGAGTGGTTTTGAAGGCAGTTTTTTTTTTCATTTTTAGTTAAAAACATTCGGTAAATATTTGATAAGGTTTTAAGCCACAAAAAGTGTCTCGGACCTTTTAAAATTCAAAGAAAAGCATTCTAGAGATAGATTAGGATACGAAAAATCCAAATAAAATACACAGAGAGCATGAAGACATTTTTAGAAACTTCATTCTGAAATAGGATTATAGCTCTAGAAAAATGGGAAAATACCTAGAGAAATCTCAAAGCATCCTAATTGATGTATAAACATGTCTTAAAAACTTTGCTTGGCAAAAATATAATATGCTACGAGCATGAATGCACATAAATTCATGTTGAGTGCATTCGTGCTACGTATTCGTGTTAGTTGCGTTACCCAGGACTATTCTAGGGCGGTATTGAACGAATAGGTTGAGATGTTCTTAGAGGGATTTGGATTTTTTGCCACTCCTGTGAGGTGGCTTCCAAATGTTTTGATCAAAAAATTAGATTAGAAGAATTGCCATTTTAAATATGATCATACTCAAACCAGTTATTATGCAAATTTACCTTTTTATTTATTATTTTTCTTTTTCGTCTATTATCTACATGGGAAATAACCAAAACACCCAAGGTCACAAAGCCAATATTCACTCCAATTAGGTGTCCACCCGCCATCGGCAGCCACCCCACCTTCCGGTAGTAGCTCCCATGTCCCATCCACCATCATTGTTCACCAACACGAATCTCCTCGCTCTCATCCTTTGATGCCTTTGTCACTAATTGTCAACCTATTTTTTGACTTTGAGCTAAGTACATAGATTTTTAATTTATTATTTTCTATTGATATTTTTATGTATATTGTACATAATACTTGTATACTATTTTTCAATTGTTATTTTTTTCTACTTTGTATACTATTTCTTGCATATTCTTTCACTAAGAAATATAGGAGATAGATGGACCATTGTCCAATAAAAACCTATAATTTTGTGGGTGGCCCACAAAAAAATTTAGGAAGATATGTTGTTAGAATATTCAACACTATGCAAGCCACCGAACCAAACAAGACTTGAGTAAAGTAGACTAGTTTTAAGGCCAGTTTTAGCAAGTCTCTAGCTCCTCTTGTTGAGTAGCTTCTCTGGTGTAGGCGAAGCTCTTTTGAAAAACGTTTGACGAAAATGACTCCAGCCTCGAGTGGTAGTTCTATTATAATTTGTGCCAAGTTTAAGGAGTTGGAAGAAACCACATTTCCCATGACTCTGTTGGAGTCGTCATTTTGTAAGGCTGCTCCAGAAAACCTCACCCAACGAGCCCTTAAGTCTCATAACCAAACCCAATAGACTCGGCTTGTGTTAGCCTCTCTATCTCTAGCTAGGCTTATCTTAGCTAGGTTAGGAATAAGCCATGCGACTAGACAACCTCATATTATTATAGCATTAGACCTAGCATGCCTGGACGGAACATTTCATAACCTTGTGGTGATCTAGCCACATTTGCTGGACTTTTATGTTGGCTGCCATGCTTTAATGCATGTGCAAAACTGAAGTCATAAACTCATCATGCTCAAATTTGAAATGTACGCAAGGTTTTATTGTCAAGATTCTTTTGACATCTATCAAAATGTTTGATAAAAAAAAATGGGCAATACCACCCCTCGGATGGCAGCCCTTTCGGGGGTTCCTTAGGGCAACATAATCAGAAATATAGTGGCAAATGCGCAAGCAGTACAAGCTAATAATCATTTTATAGCTGAATCTACAATTTAAGTGCTAATGAACAGGGGCAAACTCTAAAAAGTAATGACAAAATCACATAGTTGAAAAAATACGGGGACCATCAAAATCAAACAGGGGTACACGTAGTGATGGATGGAAATGGTTGATGTTGGCGTATGCTGCTTTCAATTCGTAGTGATGGATGGAAATGGTTGGTCCTCCACCAACTACCATCCTAGACTTGTTCCATTTGCCAATCTGTCTAGCCACACATACAAGAATGCTCACCATGGGAGCAAGGACTGCAGTCAACGTTGCCCAAAACAATTTCACCCTTTCAGCTAAGACTCTTACATGAGTTCAGTCGGTGAGATGAACTGAAGGAACGAACCCTAGAATGGATCATTTGATACATTGGCACTGCAATATTCCTGGAAAAAACATGCAAATTCCCCATGTGACATCAGCACAACCGTGCAACCCTTCCAAGAACCAAAGCCTAGAGATAAGATAGGATGTTCTCGCATATGTGATACAAAGAAAACAATCACAATCAAAACTAATTGTAACACTCCGGTGTTACGCAATGCATTTTTGCATGGCAATCATATTGCATAGCATTCATATCATTATAATCATGTGTGATAATTTATAATTTGATTAAAATAAAAGCTTGAAAATAATGTAGGTGATGGATTATATTAATACGATAATCACATTGTACCAAAAATCTTGCAACTATAAATTTTACATCACTTGGAACCCTAGTTCAATTTTTGGAGCAACTAGATGACCCAAATTTTGTCAAAACTTGTTCAAAAATATTTATGAAAAATATTCAAAAATATCCCCTATTTTAGCTTTTATTCTGCCATTCAAAATCTATCAAGAATTTTCAGTTGGCCCCTTAATCAAAGTTGTAGAGAATTTAATTCTGAGCAACTTTTATTTTTGGGTCAATTCCAGAAAATGTCTTCTTCTTGTTCAAAATGTAGTTTGAAGTTTGAAATTCATTTGAATTAAATTTTTGAAAATTGGAAAAATGAGTTTTCGCCTTAGCAGGCCGCGGCCTCACTTCTCGGCCCGCTCGCGAAACCGCCCGGCCCAGCCGGCCGCGCACGCGCCCGCGCGACGCAGGCGGCCCGGCCCGCAGCCGCTCGGCCTCTTCCTCCTCCCGCGCGCCGCGCGCCTCGCTGGCCGCCGCGGCAGGGCGCGTTCGCCGCGTGTCGGCCATGCGCTGCTGCCGCTCGCCGCGCGTCGCCCTCGCTCTGCTCTTCCGCCAGCGCGAGCGCACTCAAGACCGCCTGCCCGAGCCTCCTCGCTCCCTCACTTCCCCCCCTTCGCTCGCCAGCCGCTCCTTCTCTCCCAACCGAGCGGGCGAACGGCTCGCCGCCGCGAGCTCCGACTTCGCTCCCCCGTTCCGACGTCGGCAGTCCACCACCGTCGAATCCATCTTGCACCAAGCTCCGCCCCGTCCTCCTCTCCTCCGAACGAGCATCGACGTCCCCTCGTTTGGATCGGTAAGGCTCAATCGAGCTTTCCTCGCCGCGCCACCGCGTCGGTGCCGCCGGACTTGCGCTCCGCCCACCGTCTTCCTCGCTCCCTCTCCATCCCCCTGATCCTCTCTCTCGGGTTCGCTACCTCCTCGCGAACACCGTGCGCGGGCTCGCTGGTCGGGTCATGGCCGGAGATGGCCGTTGGCCGTCGGCCACCGCCACGCCGTCGCGGTCAGGGACGCCGACGAGGCCGCCCCGTTCTTTCCCCCCCCGTAGCCTCCTCTGGGCCATCGCCCTGTGGGCCGCGCCCCGAGCGGGCCGGCTCGGCCGTCCCCCGCGCGCGCGAGCAGGCCAAGAACGGCCACGGGCTGGTTGTTTTTCCCGGGCCGGCCCAGCGCCAGTTAAAGAAATCCCTTTTTCATTTTCTTTTTATTATTCTTGATGAAAAATACTTTGGAAAATGTTTTCTTGGTCATTTTAGCTCCAAAAATGGTGAAATAAATTTCTATGTACTCATTTGAATCAGATCTACAATATAAAAATGTTGCATGCCAATATTTCATTACTTTTCTGTAGTGTTTTATTTAATCCTTGAAATTGGTGTTTTCTTGAAAAATTGATAATAAAATGTAGAAAAATCAGAAAAATGTGGTTCCAAGTTTGTTAATCTTTGTGTGCCCTCTATTTGCTAGGAAAATTTTATGTCATGTCTGTTCTGTAGAAAAATGTATAGGTGTAGTTCAAATGCTTTCTATTACTAATATTTGTTATTTTTGTTAATTAAATAAATGTGAATAAAACATGCAAGTGATAATTTTTCTATAGTGTTTGTTTAGGGAGTAGATAGTAGGAAAATTTCTAAATCTGTTGTTTGATACTTTTCATAATGTAAAGTATTTTAAATCTCCATTTTGGGCCTTAGTTTGTTATTTTTGTATAGTTAGTTCTAGTAACCCAAAAGCAGTAAAAATCTTGTGTCAGACTATTCTTGATATTAGTAATCCACTGTAATTTTCTAAGATTTTTCTGAGCTACAAAAATGTGTGTTGCTGTTCAATCATAGGGCTAATTAGGGTTTCCATTCATTCTTAATGCAAAGATAGTTAGTAAAATATACTTTGGTGTATCTTTGAAGCATCTTGATTGTTCAAGTACTCTTGCATGGTAGAGAATAGTGGTGGTAGTTTTCGAGTACATGTTCTTGGATGACGTAGACTACCTTGTAGAAGAGTCATAAGTTCTATGTAATCCAACAACGTAACATGCTCATTACATCGCATGCATTCAGCATCATCGTCATCTCATGTCACCTATGTAATGCACCATGCAAGAGGCACTCATACTTCTGCATCATACAGGATCACAGGAAATGGTCCCGGCAGTAGTTCCCGAGGACGCAGAGGAACAGCCCGAGGTGCCGGAGCCGGAGCCAGCAGAAGCAGAAGAGGAGTCCGGTGAAGAGCTTCCGGAGTGCCCCGATCATCGTCCCAGCTCCTTTGAGCGAGGCAAGCCCCGGAGCATTTCTTCCCCGGTTTGCAATCAATGATTTATTAACTTTACTTAATTTGATGCATTACGTTTAGGAGTTGTTTGCAAACGTTGCTGCATTACACCTTGTCTCACCTTGCTTTACCCGATCCTTGTTACCCTGGTGTCCACGGTCAATACTTGCTTAGCTTGCTTAGACCGGTAGAAGTCGGGTGATTGCCTGTCATCCGCGAGCTATAGGGGATTACCTGGATTTATGTGAAAGAATGTCATGTGAGAATAACTAAGTGTCGAAGTGAATCTGAGACCGGGCGGAAGCTTGCAGGGTTCTGGACTGTAGTGTCTTCCGTCTGTGTCGATTAAGGACCGTCCGATGTCGGGCCTCGGGTCATGTTGAACGCATGCCTCACATTTAGCTGGCCGAATAAAGTACCTTTCGACCGCGAAGCCGGGAGATTATTCGGGCCGAGTGGATTGCCCGCAACGCACTGTACCGGAGCAGTAGTGGCAGGAAACGGGGGCGCGATGATAAGGCCAAAGAGCAGTCGGGCGGCCCCCGGGTACATGTGGTTCCTGGCAAGCTCGCGACTTTACCTGAATGGTTGACTCGGTGACCAATACCTCACTTTAGCGGGTGAGTGAGGTTTGTGTGAGGAATAAATTACTAGCTGGTCAATAATCGATTCGAATCGCCATCATTCACTGGATAGTGAACACTTGACTTGAGTTACTTCATTGTAGTAACATTGATGAAACACTTGGATAGTTATGTGGAAAATAACATGGTAATTATTGTTAATTATCAATGGTAATCCTTTCTTGCTTAATTACATGGTTACCTTAGCATAAGTGCAAACATAGTTGACAGGGGAATAAAGAATCAACATATTACATGCTTTTGTAAAAGAACTGCTAAGCTAAAAATGCTTTTCTTGCAAATGAGTCAGCTACCCCACCAAAAAGCCTATCATGATTCTTGGTGTCATTTTATTTTGGTTCGGTCGGGTAAGTCTAGCTGAGTACCTTCTCGTACTCAGGGCTTTGTTCCCACTTGTTGCAGATGGACAGATGTACTATGGTTATTGTATCAACTGTCTCTACCCTGCGATGGGCGAAGCCTAGGACCATGGGCAATGGTCACTCACTACTCCTCGCCTGATGCTTTTGTGGGAGATGATCGCGAGCTGGCACTTTATTTTGGAAAGTTGTGTGTATGTGCCTTGAACTAATGCTTCCGCTACTTTTATTCGAAACGGGTTTGTAATAACTATGTTTAAACTCCGATGTATTTTGTGCCGCGAACTTCTATGTAACTTATGACGGTAATCGCTAAACTTAGTACGATCTTGGCTGTGATGTGAAATGGTTTGAAATCCGTCGGGATTTCACGGACTACCGGGTTATACGGGCTTAAGTTTGTTAAATTGTCCGTCCGTTGGATGATTTTCTTACTTAATCTCGTATAATTGGGCGGTTCTGTTACAGCTGGCATCGAAGCATGGTTTAGCGTAATTACTGTTCATAAGTGTATTTAAAACAAAATTTTGTTCAAAAAGTGTGATTTTCAAACTAAAAGTGTGCCAGTGGTCATATCCGGTATGCCCAGTTAAGGACTCTAGGTGGCTATTTAAGTACTAACTTGGGGTTCTTGCACCATATTTCTTTTTCGTTGCTCATACGGCGTGCTATTGTATGAGTGCCACTTAATTGAGTGGTAATGTATGAATCAGTTACCTCTACGCTTCGGTAAGTGTGAGCTGTGAGAGCATGATCGGATACACCGCCGATCTAGGGAGAGTGCTTATATGATACTAGAATAATTACATGTTTTCCACATGT
Source organism: Saccharum spontaneum (assembly GCA_022457205.1). Classification (NCBI taxonomy): domain Eukaryota; kingdom Viridiplantae; phylum Streptophyta; class Magnoliopsida; order Poales; family Poaceae; genus Saccharum; species Saccharum spontaneum. Next base: position 52,145,149 of record CM039597.1, read on the forward strand.
TTTTATGAAAGTGTCGCATGTGTGGGTGTTCCGTCCGTTGAGGCGATGCCGTCAATAGGACGATGTGTTTGGGTAGTTACTACCGTTGTACACGCATCTGGGGATTCGTGTAAAGCGTGTAGGTAGATTTACTGCTTTTATGCATTCATGGGGAATGGGCTTAAATGAATTTTCTGCAGGTACATAACAGCGTTATCGTGTAGACCGAATTAGTTACGTATATGAGAGATCGTTTGTATGCCACCGAATTCACCGTTAGATGTCTTTATTTTCTAAGTTTGTGAGAACGTAAGACTCGTGCATGCATCATATTGTCTGTGCATTCCATTCATGGCATGCATTCCTCCCCTTATAAAAGGATTATCCCATTTTGATAAAAGCGACCTCAACTAAAATATGTTCTCACCGGGTAATTAAAACTTGTGCTACAGATGGCCCGCACGAAGCAGACTGCCCGTAAGTCCACTGGCGGAAGAGCACCCCGTCGTCAGCTGGCCCCGCGGGAACACCGCAACACGGACACTTTTCTAAGCGAGTTTGGCATGCCCACCTTGCTTTGGAGAGTGCTCCATGATATGGGGTACCCGGAGGGTCAAGAACCGGTATACTCTTGGAGCGAGAGCCAGTTAGCTGAGGATGGACTTGCTGTTGTGGAGATCACCGTCCCTGCTCTTGGTGATGCACCAGAATGGGATGGTTGGCATCTGGAATTTGAAGGGCGCACTCCATCCGAGGGTGCAGAGGGCGCAGCCTTTCACGTCATCCGAGACATCATGAGCAGATTTCCCAATGAGTTGGCAGCAGCTTTGGCCGGTACTTTCCCGAGAGATAATCCTCGCGACGCCATTTGGGTACAGCCGCAGGGAAGTGCCTTGGTTAGAGGCCCCAGCGAAGGACGGGCTAGCGACAGCCACACCATGAGTGCCATGTATGCAGCCATCAGAGCATACCAAGGTCTGGAGAATACCTATTGGACCTTGACTGGCCTACGTGGTGATGATCGGCTTGAAGCAAGAAAGCAGAAGAAAAAGCAAGCACGTGCCATAGCTAGCTTGCAGGAGCAGTTGGTTGACATGAGCTTGCAGCGGGACCGAGCTCTCGAGAGAGGCGAGAGTTCCATGCAGCAGGTACAGAGGCTGACTCAGGCCAACAGAAATGCAGACCGCATGATGGAACAGCTAGTACAAGAAAGGAATGAAGCCTGGAACGAGAGGGACCTTCTGAGGCAGAGGGTCGAGGAGCTAGAAGAGTACAATGCCAACTTGCATGAAGAGTTCCACGCCCTCTACAACGGGATGGGCCCGTATGCTCCTCCGGACGCCGCTCAGATGGACATCGACGACGACGCTGCTGCTGAAGGTAGCGATGGCGATGCCTCCGACCTCGACGACGGCCCCGAGGAGTAGGATAGTGTCCTGCGTTAGTAGCTAGGCTTGTCGCGATGGCCTTCTTTTGGTTTTCTTGTATCATGTTGTACCATGTTTGATCCCGAGACAGACGACCTTTTGGATCTGGGTAATGTGTGCAACATTTTCACCGATCATAAGAGTCTCAAGTACATTTTCACCCAACCAGAATTGAACATGAGACAGCGAAGATGGTTAGAACTAATCAAAGACTACAACTTAAATGTACAGTATCACCCTGGGAAAGCCAATGTGGTAGCTGATGCTTTAAGTAGAAAGTCACATTGTCTGAATATGCAACCCTTGCTTGAAGATGGTTTCGATCTAATGCACCCTGCCGTGCTACATAGTATTCAGGTCAGTTGTTCCTTAGAGAGTAAGATAATAGAAGGTCAAAAAGCAGACAAAGGGATATTCCACATCAAAAATAAGATTCAAGAAGAACCCTCGAAACACTTCAGGGTGGATGAGCAAGACGTGTTGTGGTTCGACAACCGTCTTGTTGTTCCAAAGGATAGAGAGCTTAAGAATAAAATTATGGATGAAGCTCATCTCTCTAAGTTGTCCATTCATCCTGGCAGCAGTAAAATGTATCAAGAACTAAGACCTCGTTATTGGTGGACCAAGATGAAGAAGGAAATTGCAGCGTATGTAGCCAGATGTGACACATGTTGTAGAGTGAAAGCAATTCACATGAAACCTGCCGGAATGCTACAACCTTTGTCAGTACCGAGTTGGAAGTGGGATGATATAAGTATGGATTTTATCACGGGTCTACCCACTACTCAAAAAGGTCACGATTCTATTTGGGTAATTGTGGATCGTCTTACTAAGACAGCCCACTTTTTGCCTGTCAAAACAGAATATAGACCACCTCAATATGCCGAGAAGTATATTGCGGAGATTGTGAGATTGCATGGTATACCAAAGACTATAGTGTCTGACAGAGGGTCACAGTTCACTGCTCACTTTTGGGAGCATTTGCACAAAGGTTTGGGGACTAGTCTGATTCGTAGCACTGCATATCATCCTCAAACAGATGGTCAGACTGAAAGAGTTAATGCTGTTCTAGAGGATATGTTAAGAGCTTGTGTGTTGTCTTCCAGAGGTTCATGGGAGTCATGGTTACCGTTAGCAGAGTTCGCATACAATAACAGCTATCAAGAGAGTATCAAGATGGCACCTTTTGAGGCTCTGTATGGCCGAAAGTGTAGAACACCTTTAAACTGGATTGCGCCAGGAGAAAGAAGGTATTATGGTATTGACTTCGTGGAGGAAGCCGAAAAGAAAGTTCATATCATCCAGCAGAATATGAGAGCAGCTCAGTCACGTCAGAAAAGTTATGCGGATAAGAGAAGGAGACCGCTTGTGTTCGAAGTTGGTGACTATGTTTATTTAAAAGTCACGCCAATGAAAAAGAAACGGTTTGGTGTGCGCAGAAAGCTGGCCGCCAGATTTGTAGGACCTTACAAAATCTTGGAAAGGAAGGGTCCCGTGGCTTACAAATTAGAATTACCAGAGTCAATGGGTGCTATATTTCCGGTTTTTCATGTATCGCATCTCAAGAAGTGTTTGCGCGTCCCAGAGGAAAGGATTGAACCTCGAGGCATAAAACTCAAGTCAGATCTGGTGTATCGTGAGCAGCCAGTTCGAGTCTTGGATTCCAAGGAAAGGGCTACTCGAAACAGTGTGGTGAAAACATATAAGATACAATGGAGTCATCATGATGAACAGGATGCATCTTGGGAAACGGGTGAATACTTAAAGAAGGCATACGAAGATTTTTATAATAAATGGTTCGTAACCCAAATCTCGGGACGAGATTTTTATAAGGGGGGAGGGCTGTAACACTCCAGTGTTACGCAATGCATTTTTGCATGGCAATCATATTACATAGCATTCATATCATTATAATCATGTGTGATAATTTATAATTTGATTAAAATAAAAGCTTGAAAATAATGTATGTGATGGATTATATTAATACGATAATCACATTGTACCAAAAATCTTGCAACTATAAATTTTACATCACTTGGAACCCTAGTTCAATTTTTGGAGCAACTAGATGACCCAAATTTTGTCAAAACTTGTTCAAAAATATTTATGAAAAATATTCAAAAATATCCCCTATTTTAGCTTTTATTCTGCCATTCAAAATCTATCAAGAATTTTCAGTTGGCCCCTTAATCAAAGTTGTAGAGAATTTAATTCTGAGCAACTTTTATTTTTGGGTCAATTCCAGAAAATGTCTTCTTCTTGTTCAAAATGTAGTTTGAAGTTTGAAATTCATTTGAATTAAATTTTTGAAAATTGGAAAAATGAGTTTTCGCCTTAGCAGGCCGCGGCCTCACTTCTCGGCCCGCTCGCGAAACCGCCCGGCCCAGCCGGCCGCGCACGCGCCCGCGCGACGCAGGCGGCCCGGCCCGCAGCCGCTCGGCCTCTTCCTCCTCCCGCGCGCCGCGCGCCTCGCTGGCCGCCGCGGCAGGGCGCGTTCGCCGCGTGTCGGCCATGCGCTGCTGCCGCTCGCCGCGCGTCGCCCTCGCTCTGCTCTTCCGCCAGCGCGAGCGCACTCAAGACCGCCTGCCCGAGCCTCCTCGCTCCCTCACTTCCCCCCCTTCGCTCGCCAGCCGCTCCTTCTCTCCCAACCGAGCGGGCGAACGGCTCGCCGCCGCGAGCTCCGACTTCGCTCCCCCGTTCCGACGTCGGCAGTCCACCACCGTCGAATCCATCTTGCACCAAGCTCCGCCCCGTCCTCCTCTCCTCCGAACGAGCATCGACGTCCCCTCGTTTGGATCGGTAAGGCTCAATCGAGCTTTCCTCGCCGCGCCACCGCGTCGGTGCCGCCGGACTTGCGCTCCGCCCACCGTCTTCCTCGCTCCCTCTCCATCCCCCTGATCCTCTCTCTCGGGTTCGCTACCTCCTCGCGAACACCGTGCGCGGGCTCGCTGGTCGGGTCATGGCCGGAGATGGCCGTTGGCCGTCGGCCACCGCCACGCCGTCGCGGTCAGGGACGCCGACGAGGCCGCCCCGTTCTCCCCCCCCCCCGTAGCCTCCTCTGGGCCATCGCCCTGTGGGCCGCGCCCCGAGCGGGCCGGCTCGGCCGTCCCCCGCGCACGCGAGCAGGCCAAGAACGGCCACGGGCCGGTTGTTTTTCCCGGGCCGGCCCAGCGCCAGTTAAAGAAATCCCTTTTTCATTTTCTTTTTATTATTCTTGATGAAAAACACTTTGGAAAATGTTTTCTTGGTCATTTTAGCTCCAAAAATGGTGAAATAAATTTCTATGTACTCATTTGAATCATATCTACAATATAAAAATGTTGCATGCCAATATTTCATTACTTTTCTGTAGTGTTTTATTTAATCCTTGAAATTGGTGTTTTCTTGAAAAATTGATAATAAAATGTAGAAAAATCAGAAAAATGTGGTTCCAAGTTTGTTAATCTTTGTGTGCCCTCTATTTGCTAGGAAAATTTTATATCATGTCTGTTCTGTAGAAAAATGTATAGGTGTAGTTCAAATGCTTTCTATTACTAATATTTGTTATTTTTGTTAATTAAATAAATGTGAATAAAACATGCAAGTGATAATTTTTCTATAGTGTTTGTTTAGGGAGTAGATAGTAGGAAAATTTCTAAATCTGTTGTTTGATACTTTTCATAATGTAAAGTATTTTAAATCTCCATTTTGGGCCTTAGTTTGTTATTTTTGTATAGTTAGTTCTAGTAACCCAAAAGCAGTAAAAATCTTGTGTCAGACTATTCTTGATATTAGTAATCCACTGTAATTTTCTAAGATTTTTCTGAGATACAAAAATGTGTGTTGCTGTTCAATCATAGGGCTAATTAGGGTTTCCATTCATTCTTAATGCAAAGATAGTTAGTAAAATATACTTTGGTGTATCTTTGAAGCATCTTGATTGTTCAAGTACTCTTGCATGGTAGAGAATAGTGGTGGTAGTTTTCGAGTACATGTTCTTGGATGACGTAGACTACCTTGTAGAAGAGTCATAAGTTCTATGTAATCCAACAACGTAACATGCTCATTACATCGCATGCATTCAGCATCATCGTCATCTCATGTCACCTATGCAATGCACCATGCATGAGGCACTCATACTTCTGCATCATACAGGATCGCAGGAAGTGGTCCCGGCAGTAGTTTTCGAGGACGCAGAGGAACAGCCCGAGGTGCCGGAGCCGGAGCCAGCAGAAGCAGAAGAGGAGTCCGGTGAAGAGCTTCCGGAGTGCCCCGATCATCGTCCCAGCTCCTTTGAGCGAGGCAAGCCCCGGAGCATTTCTTCCCCGGTTTGCAATCAATGATTTATTAACTTTACTTAATTTGATGCATTACGTTTAGGAGTTGTTTGCAAACGTTGCTGCATTACACCTTGTCTCACCTTGCTTTACCCGATCCTTGTTACCCTGGTGTCCACGGTCAATACTTGCTTAGCTTGCTTAGACCGGTAGAAGTCGGGTGATTGCCTGTCATCCGCGAGCTATAGGGGATTACCTGGATTTATGTGAAAGAATGTCATGTGAGAATAACTAAGTGTCGAAGTGAATCTGAGACCGGGCGGAAGCTTGCAGGGTTCTGGACTGTAGTGTCTTCCGTCTGTGTCGATTAAGGACCGTCCGATGTCGGGCCTCGGGTCATGTTGAACGCATGCCTCACATTTAGCTGGCCGAATAAAGTACCTTTCGACCGTGAAGCCGGGAGATTATTCGGGCCGAGTGGATTGCCCGCAACGCACTGTACCGGAGCAGTAGTGGTAGGAAACGGGGGCGCGATGATAAGGCCAAAGAGCAGTCGGGCGGCCCCTGGGTACATGTGGTTCCTGGCAAGCTCGCGACTTTACCTGAATGGTTGACTCGGTGACCAATACCTCACTTTAGCGGGTGAGTGAGGTTTGTGTGAGGAATAAATTACCAGCTGGTCAATAATCGATTCGAATCGCCATCGTTCACTGGATAGTGAACACTTGACTTGAGTTACTTCATTATAGTAACATTGATGAAACACTTGGATAGTTATGTGGAAAATGACATGGTAATTATTGTTAATTATCAATGGTAATCCTTTCTTGCTTAATTACATGGTTACCTTAGCATAAGTGCAAACATAGTTGACAGGGGAATAAAGAATCAACATATTACATGCTTTTGTAAAAGAACTGCTAAGCTAAAAATGCTTTTCTTGCAAATGAGTCAGTTACCCCACCAAAAAGCCTATCATGATTCTTGGTGTCATTTTATTTTGGTTCGGTCGGGTAAGTCTAGCTGAGTACCTTCTCGTACTCAGGGCTTTGTTCCCACTTGTTGCAGATGGACAGATGTACTATGGTTATTGTATCAACTGTCTCTACCCTGCGATGGGCGAAGCCTAGGACCATGGGCAATGGTCACTCACTACTCCTCGCCTGATGCTTTTGTGGGAGATGATCGCGAGCTGGCACTTTATTTTGGAAAGTTGTGTGTGTGTGTGTGCCTTGAACTAATGCTTCCGCTACTTTTATTTGAAACTGGTTTGTAATAACTATGTTTAAACTCCGATGTATTTTGTGCCGCGAACTTCTATGTAACTTATGACGGTAATTGCTAAACTTAGTACGATCTTGGCTGTGATGTGAAATGGTTTGAAATCCGTCGGGATTTCACGGACTACCGGGTTATACGGGTTTAAGTTTGTTAAATTGTCCGTCCGTTGGATGATTTTCTTACTTAATCTCGTATAATTGGGCGGTTCTGTTACACTAATCCTCGTGCATCCTGCCACCAAGTTGGGCATCTCTTCTTGGACCTCCTGCCGGCTTGGCCATGATGATCTAGACAGTTCATATTTATTCAAATATTACCATGTGGACCCATGAAACACAAGCATCGAAAAGGATTTAGAATGCAAGCTTAGCAGTCCAAATGGTTGGCAACGCTGTTGTACACCATGAAGACTTGCGCGTATGTAAGTTACACCTAAATCCTTTTTGTTTCAATGTCTTTGGTTTTTATTTTTTAGGATCAAGCATCTATGCAAACTATTTCCACTTGAACACATAGATTTGTAGTGAGGATCAATATTGAGTGAAATTGTTCTATCAGAATTCTACATTTTCATTCCCCTTTGTGTTCTTTATTTATATTGTAAATCAATAGGTAAAGATCAGTGATTTTATATCTATTCCCTTTTTGATTGGTCTTGGATCTATATGTTCATTAAAAGTAGGATGGTGAGATCCAGGCACATGTACATATCTATGGTTGATTCATCCAACTCTCCTTGCTTCTCCTAGCAATGAAATACAACATTTCCTTTGTTCTTTGGTTTTGTGCACTCTATTCTTGTCTTGTTTTGTATTGCTTTCATTTCCACCCTTTAGTTCATCTCTCAAATAGTGATGTGTTAGGTATATAAACAAGCTCGATTTCTAATAGGGATTCTTGATTTGGGCATGCGAGCTTATTTTGAAGGATGGAAGTTATTATTTAGGCAACTTGGACTCGGTTTGGGAGATGTGGACTAACCGTAATCTACACTATCACCAAATTAGGTATTGTTGCACATTGACTTTGATGGACCAATTCAATCTACTGGCATAGTGAACGACATTGAGATTTGTTAGGCTAACTGAAGCAAACCATGCTTCAAAGATGATGGGGTAGCTAGTGAACCTTTCCCAAGCAGGAGAGCCAAATCAAGTCCTCTCTCCTCTGCTCCCTATGTTGGAAAGCATGCAAATTTGTACTTTTTTTTAATCTAGTCTCTTTTTGGATAAGACTAGGATATGAAGTATGCTCATCAAAAGTAGAACGACAAGATTTAGTCTATGGAGTGCATTGTAGATGATCATAAACCCCTATTACATTGAATTGATTTGTGAACCACTTGTTTTGTTGAGCAACATAAATACTCAATATGTATTTATATATCCAAATAGGTATAAAATTATTAATTGTATGTATCATATGTTCCGGTAACATGATGAATTGGAAGGCTAAAATAGGTTTGAATTTGTCTATTGAATATTATCCCAAGTGTTGTAGACAACCTATACAAAAGAGGATAGCAAGATCAGGTCGTATGATGGAAGAAGTATGTCACTACGTATGCTAAGGTATTGTCTATGTTATAATGAACCTATCCTTCTTGCATGTGTTCTTTTGATAATTTGTTCAAATTACTCATTTCTGCCAATTTGATAACAAATTTTAGCCTCAGTAGATGAGTGATAAATTTTCATGTTATTTAGGAAAAAAAATCTTGTTAGGTTTTATCCTTACAAAGTTCCGTGAATCTAAAAGTAGCTAACTCTTTTATTGTTCAGCATGGGGTGGACGGTTGTTTTAGGAAGGCTATGGCCAAATCATGTGGGACTCCAATTTTATGGAGAAATTTTTATGACTTATGAAGTTGTTAGAATCAATCTTATCCCATGGTGTTTGATTCCTAATATCCACATATTTGAGGTATGTCTTTCTAACTAGCTACTTGGATTTGCTATTTAATATTTTTTGTCTATTAATAAAGTGTATAAAAGATAAGAACCAATATGCATTTAACATTGATTGTGCAAATCTTCAAGGCAAACTTCATATGTCATAAAAAATATATATATACTTATAAGTCCTTGTTATATGCGCCATGTGGGGATAAAAGGGTCAATGAGTGAACTCTAAATGGACAATCAAATGAATACTAAAACATTAATTTATTTGTGTACCTTTTTGGATTTTCATCATGAAGGCACCCTAAATTAAGAAAAATCCACATGCATAAACATGGATAATTGCAACAAGCGTACATAAGACAATTTTATTGAACTTTGTGGCCAAACTGCCAAAGACAACTTTTTTCTTCATTGCAATCTCATCCTTTCATCTTCGGTCTAATAACTTGAACAGAAGGAAGACAAATTTTGTAGCTGTTGATAGTGGAATCAAATTTCCACGTTATTTTTGCATGATGTGGGGATCACTGGTTTAAATGGGTGAACCTCTAATATGCATTGGTTATGTGTCCCCCTTTGCTCATTCACAACAACAGGCACTAATGGTAGCCACAAAGGTTAGTACCATTGGTAGTGGAGCTGCACATCATTGATGCAGCATATGTCTGTGATGGATGAATGCCCAATTTTTGGGCAGAAATTAACCCATGCCAATAAGAAAAACAACCCCATACTTGTGTCAATTCAAGAATGCCTTCTATTTACTTAGTTCTACAATATTTCTACGTATATTAGCCTAAAAAGCTTGCAACCAAAATTTTAAGCTTAGTATTTTCTGGCTAACAACCATGAGCCACAACTCTTAAGTATCTATAAAGATTTGCGTAGTTCAAGAAGGCACAGTGGGTGATCAAAGGAAGACCATGTAAATACATATAACGACACTTGAATTTTAAGAAGGGTTTTTCATATTATTTATGGGTTTGTTAGAATTGGATCTCACATTATCTGCTTTTGGTATCTACATCCCTAAGGTATGTGTTTCTAACTGTCTCTAGTTGATTTCCCTTGACTATAAAGTACTTCTCTGACATGAAGTGTACAAAACGAAAGAATTACTGCATTAATTTATCTTTAATATATGTAATCTTTAGCAAAACTTTTGCCATGCTTATGCATCAAGCAAAATAAGGTTAGTTCGTTTAGCAAGAATCTCTACAATATTCTTGGCTTTCTCTTTTTTCTTTCCATTTCTTTGTCTTCTTTTCATCATTTTTTCTACTTGTATGTAGCTTGTCATTTTAGTAAAGAAAATTGTATGCATATAGAACTGGGGCTCCCCCCACACACTTTTCTAAAAAAAGCCTAATAACTTCATATATCTAGTGATATATACTGTACTAATCTGGCCATTGGATGCTTGCACAATAAAGTCTTGAATGTATTAGCCCTGTTTATAGATCTATACCTTATATAATAATAAAGAGGCAAAATTTCAGGCTCTTTTTTTTCGTCCATCCATTTTTTCGTCTGTCTTCCCTTTAACTACCGGACAATAAAAAGTTTTCTTCTGTCCAAACTGATATATATAACCTGTGCTCATACGAGTTATAATTAGCTTTTGTCTAGCATGATATGGAGTCCGATTCCAAAACATAAGAAAAGGAAACATTATGAGTGAATTATGGATATACAGCGTGTTTGGAAAATAAAACAGAAACGAAAAGGAAAACACAATAGGCTACAAAAAAAAAAGAAACACCAACAGGAAATCGGACACAACAGGGCACACCACTGCAACACGGGCAGGAAGAAAAGAAAATCGATGCGGGCATCAACCGAGCAAACCAAACCGAACACAGACTAAAAAAATTAGACACAGATATTAATTAATGGAGTAATAAAAACAAATAAATAAAAGGAAAAGGGTTCAGGAAAACCCCCGGTCCGTAGGGACAGAGATCCGGGACGAGCAGGTATCCAACGGGAACTCCTCATGTACGTATCTTTTCCGTTTTAAATTAGTTTTTCTCCTTTTGGAATCATATCTTTTCTGTTTTTATTATTTTTTCCTTTTCTTTTTTTGCGAGACTATTTTTTTCCTTTTGAGTACACGGTGGATCAACCAGAGTGATATATATACCCATGTGCAAGAAGAGCAAATCGAAAATAAATCGACATGATCACAATGAATTCAAAAACCATATGAAACTGCCGCCTTGGTGCTACTTCTTGGTAACGCAGTCGCGGGAGCTGGGCCGTTGTGCCACTAGCCATTGGTCTGCCGCGCCACTTGCCTAGCCAAGCCACCCACCTACAGCCATGCCGTGTCGCCTAAGCTACCGCATCACCCGTTCGTCGTGTATAAGATGAGGGTGAGGACTATTATAGTTACAAATCTCCAGTGTAGAATAGAAGCTCTCGCTATGGGACCAACAAGACCTGGCCCTGTTCGGCAGGCTGTTTTTTGGCTTATAAGCCGGCTGTGGCTGATTTGCTGTGAGAGAAAAACACTGTTCCACGGCTGATAAGCCGTGCTGATAAGCTCAGCCGAACAGGGGGAATAGCTGCGGGAGCTCCGGTCGGTGCTCTTCCATCGTACCACTGTGTTGCTCTCTGTGGGGTGGTGGGACTCACGATAGGAGGCAAAAGAGAGAAGCATCCATGGTCCTACACTCACGACCATGGCCATGGTCATCGGAAGACGAGCCAGCGTTGGTGTTCTTTTTATTCTATGTGGGTCCCAACTCAAAGATATTACATACTCAGTGTATCACATATTAAATTGGGTTGCAGTAAAAGACTACTTTGGTAGAACCCACTTATATAGATGCATCCGTCGATTTAGTATAATCATTTCATCCATGCATGTTTGTTTTCATATCCTAATTTCAATGTTGTTTAATATGATACATGCTTAATTGCTTATAATAGATATGTAGTGTTATTACATATAAAGATATTTAGGGCGTGTGTTTGGTGCTGCTCTAGCTCCGGCTCTATGCAGCAGAGCCACACCAAATGACAACAGAAGGAGAGCGCTTTTGCACAACGAGAGGAGGAGCCTGAGCCCTTTTTCCTATGGAGTAGAAGTCGTGATTTGCAGCTTCGTCGCTCTGGCTTCGACAAAGGGGCAGCGCAGGCAAAACCCAGAAAACACACCCTTATTATGTTATTAGCTGGTAGTCCCTGTGTCCAAGATAAATGCTAAGCTATGATTAAAGTCAGCAAGGAGTTAGTTGTTTATAAAATTAAATGTCTAAATATTTGTGTGTTTTGCAATGAGAAAAATTCTGTAGCTTTTAAATTTTATAATGAGAGTAAAACATAAATATATATGTATCATTCTCTCGTTGTTGTTTCTAATAAATATATTTGATAGTTTTCTCCGTTGCAACGCACGGGCATGTTTGCTAGTAGATTAAAATAAGTCATAAGCTGCTAAAAAAAACTCAAACTGATCCAAACAGTCTGTTTTATGACGAGTCCGCCGGGAAGAGGCCGATGCCTCTGGACGGCTCCATCACCTGGGCGCCGCTCCTGCATGGCGTGGTCTCTGCATCTCCGCCGCGTCCAGCGCCGGGAAGACGGAGCTCGTGGTTGAATTTGCACACAGGCACGCACACGAGTACAAAAATGTCCTCTGGGTTCACGGTGATCGGTGAGGCGTGGTACCTGCGCCAGAGCTACCTCAAGCTCGCAGACAATGTCTTGCATAGACGACATAGCGGGCCAGAAGCCTCCACGGGATCGAGGGAGTCGCCATTGCAAAGATCAAGAAGGAGCTCACCTGCGACATACCCTACCTCGTCGTCGTCGACAACCTCGAGAGCGAGAGGGACTGGTGGGATGGCCGGGCCATTACGGAGCTCCTTCCCCTCGGCGGCGGCGGGCGCACGCACGTCAACGTCATCACGACGCGGCTCCCCAGCCTGCAGGGGGTGAAGGTTTCCGAGCTAGGAAACCTCGACGAGCCCAGCTCCATGCATCTCATGAAGGGCACACGGAAGTTTAGAGATGAGGACATCCAAGAGAAGGTCTGCGGCGTGGCTGTAGGCCTGGCCCCTGTCTGCTCGATACTGTCTGAGATCGCCGTTAGCCGAGCCGAGCTCCGGGAGTCGATGAGCGACGCGCCGCATCGGGCGCCGACGTGGTCAGCCAAGGACGTGACAACCCGGGCCTCGTCCAGCTCCTGGACGCGTGCTTCGAGCTGCTGCGGTCTGGGGGCGCCCACCGGGCTCGGCAAGGTGGCCGAGAGGTTGCCTGAGGCCAGCAGCTTCTTTGCGCCGGTGCCAATCCTGATGGCGATGCTCCTACACGCTGTCCGCGCATGCGCGGCCGGAAAGATGCTGTGGAAGCGCTTGACGCGCGAGCTGCGGCGACGCTGCACCTCGCCGCGCGCGCCACTGGACACCGGCCGCGTCGCTGAGCAGAACGCGCTGGCGACGTTGCTGCGCCTTGGGATCGCCCGGCGGCGGAGCACGCGGGCTGGGTGCGTCTCCGTGCACGGCGTGTTCTGGACCTTCGGCCGCAAGATCATCGGCTCCGGCGGCAGAGTCGCCCGTGCCGTTGTGGAGACCATCGCCGAGCAGGGGAGGGGTGCGGCGCAAGACACCGACGACCACACGTGGGCGGCGTGCCTGTCGCTATTCAGGTTCGAGGCGCCTAACATGTCGGTCGAGCTGCCGCCGCCGGAGCTCGGGCGATTCGTCACACGGTCCGCGCTACCGCTCGCCGCACGCTCCGTGACCGGGTACTCTGCGTATGGTGCCGCGCTCGAGCTGCTCCGGGTGGTCTCCCGGAACAACTCAAACGCGGGGCTGAACGCCGATTACCCTACCACGTAGTGGGCGACGACGAGCAGGGGCGCGGAGGCCCTGACGAACTGCTCTCGTTCGGGCGCCGGCAGCTCGACGGACACGTCGGGCACCTCGAACCTGAACAGGGATAGGCACGACGCCCAGGTGTAGCCGTGGTGTCTTGCGCTGCGACGCCACCCCCTGCTCGGAGATGGCCTCCACGATGGTGCACGGGCAACTCGGCCAGAGACGACCTTGCGGCCGGAAGGCCTGGGACACGCCGCCGTGCACGGAGACACACCCGGTCTGCGTGCTCCACCGGCCGGGTGAACCCAGGGCGCAGCGGCGTTCGTCAGCGCGTTTTGCTTGACGTGGCCGCTGTCAAGTGGTGCCGGCGGCGCGGTGCAGCATCGTCGCAGCTTGCACTCCGAGTGCTTCTGCAGCATCTTCCCAGCAGCGCGCGCTAAGGGGAGCGTGTATGAGCATCGCCGTTGGGATCGGCACCGGCGTGAAGAAGCTGCTGGACTCAAGCAGCCTCTCTCGGCTAGAGACGGCTACCTTGCCGAGCCCGGTGGGCGCCTTCCAGCGCAGCAGTGTGAAGCACGATCTCGGAGACTACTGAACCCACGAGAGAGAGGCGTAGAGGCACGCCGCCCGCACACCTTCTCTTGGATGTCACTAAGGACAGCCATGTCCTCATCTCAGAACCTGCTTGTGCCCTTCATGAGATGCATGGCGCTAGGCGCGTCGAGGTTTCCTAGCTCGAACACCCTGACCCTCCTCGTCGTGATGTTGACCTGGGCGCGCGGCGCGCCCGGCGCCGAGCTGAGGGGCAGGAGCTCCTTAATGGTCCGGCCGTTCCACCACAGTCCCTCTCGCTCTCTTGATCGAGGTTGTCGCTTGTCGGTGACGATGAGGCTTGGTGCGTCGTGGCTCGTGGGTGAGCTCCTTGCATTGATTTTTGCAATGGCGACGCCCTCGATGTCGTGGATGCTTCTCGATCGCGTGCTCTGTAAGATGTTGTCGCTAACTACGATGCTCAGGTACTCAGTGAGCTTTGAGGTTGCTCCGGCGGCGCACAGGTGGCAGATCCTAGCCTGCTTGTCCGTGCACCCAGAGACGTGAATGTTATTTTTGCCCATATGGGCATATGTCCCATGTGTATGCACCATTGGATGCACATGAGGATGCACACTTCATTGTTTGAATGTTAGTGTTGCCCTGTACTTCATCGTCTCATACACATCTCCGCCGACAATAGAGACATCCATCTCCTCTCGTAGGCCATAGCACACTTTCAGTTGAGCAACATGGGAGCATATGCCCTTAAGGCCAAAAATAACAATAGAGATAGTGTGGCCTGCTTGGATTTGAATTTTAATGTTGCTCTCTACTTCATTGTCTCATACACATCTCCTCCTGTCAATAGAGACATGCATCTCCTCGGTGGAAGAAAAAAACACGCTTGGCGACCACCACCAGGTACATCAGCTTGGACCTCGGCTCATGGAAATAGTTGTCCCTGGGAGCACCATGTCCGCGCCTCCGTCGAAGTGCAGAACCAGCGGCGGAGTTTGCATGGCACCCATCGCCACCCCGCTCGGCAGCGCGAAGCACACCTCGGAGTCCTCCATGGTTCTGTTGGTCAAAGGGAGGTCAAGAGTGTGGAGGACTGCCTCCTTCAACGCAGTGAACGCCGGCTCCATGAGATGGGCGACTGTGGAACCGGAGTCCACCACAGTGACTCCTCCCCGTGCTTCAGCGCAAATGTAGCCGCCGGCATGTCCAGCTGCCTGGTCCCGAGGGACAGGCCAACCTGCGGGACGTAGTAGTAGAACATCCACGATACCAGATTCCTCAAGATAGGCATGACTTGTATCAGCCCCGTCGTCTTGTACCTTCGCAGATCAGCCAATGCACCGAAGAAGAGGGGGCTGCTCTTGTGGTCGACGTAAGGCGTCAGACAATAGGAGAACTTCGGTATCGCCAGCTACGACACCATCGACAGAACCGTTGGACTCATCCGATCCCCAGGATGCCGGAGGCACCCTTGTTTCTCGAGTTTGTGGCCATGCATGCGCACGAGTAAAATAAGGTGCTCTGGGGGTAGTTATTTTTGCCCTCAAGGGCATATGCCCTCATATTGCTCAACGGAAGTCTGAAGTGTGTTGTGGCCTATTGAGATGGATGTCTCTATTGTCAGAGGAGACACAGAGACGATGAAGTGCAAAGCAACACTAACATTCAAATCTAAGCAGGCCACACCACGCACAGCGCAGTCGCCATCTCCCAGGTAGCCATGCCTGTTACCGCAGCGGCAAGCTACAAGGCACTGGGTAGCCACCGCCATCGATCATGTTGAACTGGGAACAAGATGGAAGTGGATGGTAAATCACGAGTCGCGAATCATGTCAGACATGTTGAGGAACTCAATAACCGTCTCGATGGGCAGATTGAGGATGCGAGGTGGCAGAGCGAAGAGCACCACGAACTTGGCTGCCGCGAACTTCTTCCGCTGGGGACATTGGGGCGTGTGGAGCCTCGATGTGAGCACAAAGTACGGCACAGCCGCGATGCTCTCGCGGTCTCGAGCCACAGGAGGAGGTGACGAGGAGGACAGCGGCGCCACCTCCGGCGTTGAGGGCAGGGGCGGGCGACAGGTGCGACTCCAGCGACGCAACCTGGCATCACGGAGGCAAGCGAGGGCCCTAGGATGGAGGAAGCGGAGGTGGTCGCCGTTGGAGAAGGCAAGCGACGGACGAGTGGTAGGGAATGTCGCGACGGCCATGCCAGTTGGGAATGTCACCGTCTTTTTTTTTATTTTGAGAAACAGTAGAGGGTAAAGGGAAACATGCCTATAGGTCTGATAGTGCACAGGCCCAGTTGTTTCATTGTTTGAGCTGGAACTTCAAAGAGCAAAATTCACCATCTGTCCCTGAACTTGACTGGCGGTGTCATCCATGCCCGTGAACTTCTAAAGTGATATTAGTGGGTCCCTAAACTTGGCAGACGGTGTCATCCAGGTCCCTAAACTTTTACGGTAATCACTGTAGGTCCCTAAACTTAGTCGTCAATGTCATCTCGGTCCCTGAACTTTCAAGGTGATCACCGCAGGTCCATAAACTGGCAAGTGGTATCATCCCTGTCCAAATGTGATCTAACTTACTCTATAAGCTAGCGTGACACGCTGACTGTGCATTAGACGTGAATCCAACATGTGTCAATTAATCAATCATTATTTATATAATATTTATCATGAAAATATAAATTATATAAAATAATCTACATCAACAAAAAATAAATTAAAGTATTAAAATAATTTACAACAACAAATATATTAGGTTTAAACTAAAATAGAAAAATACTAAAAATAATTTAGTATTATAGAAGTAACTTTTCTCTATTATTAATACTACTATTAAAAGTAATAGTATTATAGTATTAGAACTTTTAATAATAATATTATAGTATTAAAAGTTTTAATAATAATGTTATAGTAACGATAACAGAGAAAAGTTACTTCTATAATATTACTATTAAAACTTTTAAAATAGTACTAAAATTAGAAGTAACTTTTAATAGAGAAAACTTTTAATACAATAGGTAACTTTTAATATTATTACATTTGGAGAAGGATGACACCGCTTGCTAAGTTTAGAGACTTGCAGTGATCACCTTGAAAGTTCAGGGACCGGGGTGACACCGCCAGCCAAGTTTAGGGACCTGCGGTGATCACCTTAAAAATTTAGGGACATGGATGATACCGTCTACCAAGTTTAGGAGCCCGCAGATATTACTTTAGAAGTTTAAGGATCTGGATGACACTGCCGGCTAAGTTCAAACACCGGCGGTGAATTTTGCTCAACTACAAATCCCACCTGCAACTGGAATGGAAGCTCCTCCCTTTGAGCTTTCCCACTTGCCACGTACAACTGGCATTAACCGCCTCTCCTCCGTCCCTCGATCGTCCCTAACCTCCGTCCTTAGCCCCCGTCCCAAACCTCCACCATTATTGCTCCCACCAATCAATGCTCCAGCGGCGATCTGCTTTGCTAAAGCTGCGGTTGTTAAGTTTCACCTGCAAAAAGGAGGTCGGATCCATTCAACTTGTAACAGTACTCCGTCCTGCACTGTCGTCGGCGGGGCCACCGATCCATCGACCTGCTTGCTCCTTTTAAGCCCGCGAGGCTCCGGGCCTTTCTTGCCCGTGGACACGGAGGAGCGCGCGCCAGAGGTTCCATGGCGGCGCCGCGTGTCCTGCTCGCCAGCTGGTTCGCGATGGCTGCCGTTACGGCGGCGGCGGCGGGTGTGGACGCGCTCGGGGTGAACTGGGGCACCATGTCCACGCGCCGGCTCCCGCCCAAGGTGATGGCGCGCCTGCTCACGGACAACGGCTTCCAGAAGGTGAAGATCTTCGACGCCGACGAGCGCACCATGAAGGGCCTCGCCGGGACGGGCATCGAGACCATGATCGCCGTGCCCAACGACATGCTCGCCGCCGTCGCAGACTACGACCGGGCCCGGCAGTGGGTCAAGGACAACGTCACCAAGTACACCTTCGACGGCGGCGTCAACATCAAGTGCGTATATTGATCCGTTTCTCTTCTGAGATGTTCTTGTTTGCCGTGCGCTGGTGATCTGAACTGACCTGTTACCGTATATCGCCGGGCGGCCAGGTTCGTGGCCGTCGGCAACGAGCCGTTCCTCAAGGCGTACAACGGCTCGTTCGACCACGTGACGGTGCCGGCGCTCAAGAACATCCAGCGCGCGCTGGACGAGGCCGGGCACGGGGCGGCGGTCAAGGCGACGGTGCCCGTGAACGCGGACGTGTACGACTCGCCGGCGAGCGACCCGGTGCCGTCGGCGGGGAGGTTCCGCGACGACGTGGCGGGGGTCATGACGGACATGGTCCGCTTCCTCAACCGCAGCGGCGCGCCGCTCACCGTCAACATCTACCCGTTCCTCAGCCTGTACGGGAACGAGGACTTCCCGCTGGACTACGCCTTCTTCGACGGCGGCACGGCGAAGCCGGTGGTCGACGACCGGGTCACCTACACTAACGTGTTCGACGCCAACTTCGACACGCTGGTGTCGGCGCTGAGGAGGGTCGGGTTCGGCCACCTGCCGGTCATGATCGGCGAGGTCGGCTGGCCGACGGACGGCGACAGGCACGCCACGGCGGCGCTCGCGGAGCGCTTCTACGCGGGGCTCCTCAAGCGCCTCGCGGCGAGGCGAGGCACGCCGCTCCGGCCCGGCGCGCGCATCGAGGTCTACCTGTTCGGGCTCATCGACGAGGACGCCAAGAGCGTGGCGCCGGGCAACTTCGAGCGCCACTGGGGTATCTTCACCTTCGACGGACGGCCAAAGTTCCCGCTGGACCTGCGCGGCGACGGGCGGCCGACGATGCCCGTCCCGGCCAGAGGCGTCGAGTACCTGCCCCGGCGGTGGTGCGTGCTGAACCCCATCAGCGCCGGGGACGCCATGGATGGCCGGATCGCGGACAACGTCGGGTACGCGTGCTCCCGCGCCGACTGCACGGCACTAGGGTACGGCTGCAGCTGCGGCGCGCTGGACGCGCGCGGGAACGCGTCGTACGCGTTCAACGCCTACTACCAGGCGCAGGGGCAGGTGGAGTCGGCGTGCGACTTCCAGGGGCTCGCCGTCGTAGTCGACGAGGACGCGTCGCAGGGCGCGTGCAACTTCAGCGTGCAGGTCGTCGGGTCCGGGGCGCCGGTGGCCGCCGCGGTCACCACGGTGGCGGCCGCGGCCATACTGGTGCCTCTGTTTCTTGTGTTCCTTTGAGCTGACGCCATTACAGTGTGGTGGCCTGAATCCTGATGAGTGTAGATTTGTAGGTAGGTGATGCCATTACAGTGTTGTACTAGTAGGTACTTTCATGTTTTGATTGATCATCACGTGGGATGTGTTATGTTCCGTAAGGCACAAATTCCAAGTTTTTTCACTCTCTTTCCATCACATTAATTTTTAGTCATTTGCATGAAGTATTAAATGTAGATAAAAAAATAATTAATTACACAGTTTAGTTGGAAATCACGAAATGAATCTTTTGAGGCTAGTTGGTCCACGATCGGATAATATTTATCAAATAAGACAAAAATGATACTATTTATCAGGTTCACTTTTTTTTACAAAGTGAACCAGGCCTAACTCAGGAAATCTAGGCTATGCATGTACCACAAGAAATTAAGGACACTAGCAGGCTCCTGGCTGGCCTGTGTACGTGTTTTTTTAAAAGAAAAAATGTTAATTACGCCAAATTTCTTCGTGGAAAACGTAACTTACACCAAGTTCACTGGTATTTTGTTGATCAGCTTAGAACCTTGCATTTGGTCGATGGCCATATCTATATCTATATATCTTATATTCCTAAACCTCACTAACGATTTCTCTTAACATGCAAGCTGTTTACCTCAGCAATGCACTATCACATACAATTAAAACCTACTAGCATATTCAATTTTGAAGTCCATGTCAGCAAGACATTTAAGCATTTCATAGTCCATGTCAACATGCCATGTAATCCACTAATGTTAATAGTTTATTCCTTCGTATAAGTAATTATATATAGTATCCGCAATTCCCACACTAGTATATAGTTCAATAGAATTTTACCTAAGAGGAGCTCAAGTCTTTAAAAAAATTGCCTAAGAGGAAAAGACAGCAATCTTGTAAATTCCATTCCAAAGGCCATTCGGGTTTGGCTACTAGAATAGAGCATTCTGGTACCGGTCTATACCGACTTCCTGTTCCAAGCTTTATTATTATAATAATATATTAGTATATAATTATTCACAAATATACATATAAATATGAGTTAAATGCACCGGTGGTTCTTAAACTTGTGGCGTTGTGGCACTTAGGTACATGAACTCTCGAAATCGAAATTTGACCCCCTAAACTTGTTAAGTCGTGCACCGTAGGTCCTTAACCCTTCAGACACACCTTCCTCCTATGTGGTAGTGCTAGCGTGGACCAATGTTTTCCTAAACGCTAAACGGTAAACAGTCGGTCACCCTTCGTTTAGCGTTTAGACCATTTAAACGGTGTTTAAACGGAGTTAAACGGCCTAAACAGTTTTGTACAATAATAATAAAATATACATATTTATGTAGGTAAAAATAAAATTTGCTAAAACCCATAAATATTTACACATGTAAAAATCAAATATTCTACCAAATAATCTTGTTGGAAGAAATATAAATCCCACAATACTTCATATAATTACAATATTAATTAGTTTCATGTTGATTGTGATAGACGTAGTCCTTTAATTCACTTAATTATGTATTAAATGGTTGTTTAGCTCATTTAATCATGTTTAATCTAATTTTGTTTAGACCGTTTAGACGGGATTGAACGGTTTAAACGGGTTTAAACGGCCCAACCGTTTAATTCACCGTTTAGGGCCTAAACAACACGGCTGACTTCTGTTTACCGTTTAAACGGTGTTTAAACGGACCGTTTAGGCGAACAGTGGCGTGGACACTGAGTGCGTGTGATCCACATGTGTGGATGGTGAACCCTTGCGCAATATGTAGCAAGCCCTCTCCTTGTCCCCAAATCCCAACTCATTTCCTCCTCTTTTCTCTTCGAGATCATCTAGGAGACAAAAGCGATGGGTGACGGTGGAGCGGCGGGTGTCGGAGGGAATCACCATCGAGTTTGGAAGATTTCACGAAGGAGGAGGGTTGAGAGCCACCTGGTGAGTGCGGATTCCCATGGTTGAATCTGCGCGATGGCACCAACGTTGCATGGTGAAGGCGAACCGCTACCTGACTATGATAAGTGAAAGGATCTAAACAATGCCTAGAGGGGGGTGAATAGGCGTATCTAAAAAAAATTCTACACAAACTCAAAGACAAATGTCAGTGATAGCCGGAAGTTCCGGCAGTTTGTCCTGGAACTTCCGGCGGGCCGGAAGTTCCAACACAAATTCCCGGAAGTTCCAGCAGCTACGAGAAAACTACAACAACCTAGAATATGAACTTTGAGCAAGTGATAACTTACAACCCCACTCCCTAGAGGTAAGGTGAAGTGTTGGGGTTGATCTCTTGACGCCGAAAAGTCACCACTACGTAGATCGTGTCCAAACCCTAAGAGAAGCTTTGGGGAGGAGGAGAGTCAACACGAACAAATATGCAAGAACAAATATCCAACAACAACAAGCATGTGGGACACAAGGATTTATCCCGAGGTTCGGCAACCCCACTAAGGAGCTCCTACGTCCTCGTTGTTGAGGTGACCACAAAGGTCGGAGTCTCTTTCACCTCCTTGCCTCTCTCAAAGCAACCACAAAGGTCACTCGAGTTTTCCACTAAGAGATCGAGGGTAATACAAACTTCCCAAGGCTCTTCCACAAGATGGAAACTCTTGGGCGATGCCTTGCCGGCTAGGGTTCCAAGAACCCAAGAGTAATAGACGCAAATCCAACCAGCTTAACGAAGAAATCAAGTGCTCAAGCTTGCGAAGATGATTTTCTCACTCAATCCACTCTCCTAACACTCAAATCCTTGGAGAATCGAAGTTGGGAGCAAAGGAGAGAAGAAAGGGAGCTCTTGGATGCTTGGGCGCTGTTTGAACGAAGGGGAATGAGCAATGAATCGAGAGCATAATGGTTAGAAGAAAGGAGAGAGCTATTTATACTCAAAGAAATCCAACCGTTCAGATCTGAGCCGGAACTTTCGGCGACACAAAAAAAACAGTTCACAAAGAAGTCCGATGGGCTAGCTCGCACAGGGAGCCGGAACTTCCAGCAGATGCCGGAACTTCCAGCAAGATTTGCGGGCTGGAACTTCCAGCTCCTACCGGAACTTCCAGCAAGTTTGCGAGCCGGAACTTCCAGCTCCTGCCGGAACTTCCAGCTCGGACAGCAGGTGAGCCAGGGTGCGCGAGATGGGGCCGAGACTTCCGGCAGTTGCCAGAACTTCCAACAACTTTGCGGGCCGGAACTTCCGGCAATTTCTGAAACTTCCGACAGGCAAAGTTCCCAAACTTGCACTAGGTGTTCGTGAGGTGATTTTGTGTCTCTCTTTTATTTTATTTTTATGCTTGAGCACTCTATCTTCCTCAGACCACCTAAACTTGCATCTCTCTTGATAGTACGGCATACCTACACCCAAATCAAATAATAAAAGATTTTGAAGATCGCTTTGGGTTCAACCGCCTTTTGCACTTGAAGAATTGAGGGATATCATTTCATCTTAGATCAACTCTTTAGAGTTTACAAGGGACTAAAGCTGCAATACACCTCATTGAAAACTTATTAGTCCCTAACTTGGGTGGCATCAATACACCAAAACCCACATGGGGGCAAATGCACTTTTAATCTCCCCCTTTTTGGTAATTGATGACAACCAACTTAGGCTTTCATAAAGGTATAAGAATTTAAAGCTTTTGAATCCCAAAATTTGTGAAGAGCTCCCCCTCAGTGTATGCATGAAATTGAATTTCAAATATGATCATCTTTACATGATTTGCATTCATTTAGACAAGAGCTCCCCCTAAATTTTGCAATCCATGGGGTGCAACAAGTGAATGTGAACAAATATATCCGTGAAAAAGATATGCAATATGACATGATATATTCACTCAACAAATGAAAAGAACATGATGGCCAAGTTCTCAAAGTAGGAACTTAAAGCAACAATTGGTCATCCAAAATAACATTCACCAATCACAAGAAGAGACAAGCATAATAGCTAATAAGATAACTAAGTAAGCATTACTTGTCCTTACACACATCTATCACACATAGATATATAGAGGTCCATCACATACTTGCCACCACATGACATGGTTCAAACAAGTTAGAAGATATACAGTCTCAAAACTAAGCGACCAACTAAGCTATTACATAGATAGATCAAAGCCTAACACTCCCCCTTTGTCAACGAGTGCCAAAAGGGGTAGGCTGCGTCGAAGAACCAACTACTCATCCTCATAGTCCTCATCGCCATCATGGTCAACATCATCACCATCATCGTCATCGTCATCTTCTTCTTCAATGTACTCCTCCTCAAAGGGGATAGTCGGGCTCTTGCCGTGAGGACAGGAAGAGGCCTCATCCGCATATGCCGCACATGCCTCATTGTATAGCTCCATAGGGTCACGGGGAGGCACATACGCCGGTGGAGGAGAGGATACAATGCTAGCCTGCTGCTCCATACAATAGAGCCTCTCTTGCATATCATGCTCCCTTTGAGCACTAGCACAACATTGTCCAAACATGTACTGCATGAGAAACTTGAACTTGTTGGGCTTCTTGCTCTTGCCAGAGGATGAAGAAAAAAGGTGCTGCGAGCCAGTGGAGCGGGAAACAGCAGGAGGTGGAGTAGCACCACGACGAGGATGAGAAGAGGAACCACCAGCAGCTGCACTTTTGCCCTTAGCTTTCATCTCCAACTCCTTCTTTGCTTGAGTGGACATCTTGTTGGATATCTTGAGCTTGCGATGTGGAACATCAGTGGGAAACTTGATTCTAGAAACTTGCTCAATGATATGCATGATATAGGGTGCATAAGGGAAATGAGTTGACACATCCTCACTTGCCTGAAAGATTTGATTCCACATGTAGTAGGCAACATTGAACTTAGTGAAGGAGTCGCCAAAACAGTCAAGCACAACCATAGAGTCACCATGGAGAACCGTGGAGTCACTGCCCATTAGATAAAGAATTTGTAGGGCTTCAGCTAGGTAGACTTGCCATCAGCCTTGTGACCATCTAAATACATATACTGATACTCTATCATTTCAAGCTGATCAAAGTCCGAAACACGAGGGAGCTTGCGAACCTCTTTGCCAAAACCAAGAAGGCGAGAGAAAGTGACGGAGTCCAACTTATAGTGCTTGCCCTCAGTTGTCCAATGAATGGAATGATTGGAGATATCCAAGTAATAGGTAGCATAAAATTGACAAATGGTCTCACTATTCCAAGGCTTGCGAAACTCCATCAACTGCCAAAGATTCATCCGCTCCAAATCATGGACCAACTGTTGCAGCTCCAACTCAGGCACAGGAGGCACACCCTTCGAACCATCACGAAAATGACGATAGACCAAGAAGTGATAGAGTTGAAGTGAAAGTGGTGCCAAAAACAGTACTCAAGCCTAAGGTCCTTGCCTTCTTTCTCATAGAGATTGGTGGCACGATAATTTTGGAGCTCCCCCAGGTGGTGAGAGTAGTCAATCTAGAGATGAGGAGTATAACCTTCAGCTTCATTGGGAGTGCGCTACGGCTGATGAATCTTGGGAGGATCACCATGGAATGGAACAAGCCGACCCTCTGTGAAATGCTCGAGACCTCGCGGAGGGGTGCGAGGACACACGTCCAGAGCAATGGTGCGGCCTTCTGCATCCAGGGCTTCTTCAGCTGGATCCACAGCAGGTATGTCGCCAATGCCAGGAACAAACTGCCACGCCGCTGCACCAACCGGATTCCACGGTGGAGGGGCTGCCGGAGAAGAAGTGGCAGTGGCACTGGCACTGGCACGGGCACTAGCACTGGCACGAGTGGAGCGAGCACGTCCACGGGCACCACCAACATCACGAGCACAAGCAGCCTTGGTGCGCGTCGGTCGTGAAGAAGATGCTGTAGCACGGTCTTGATTTGTCTTTGACCGCTTCTCATTGCGGCGAGGGGGACTATCCGCGCCATCCGACAAAGCCATCACTGCGTAACAAAAGGATCGAGCGCTAAGAACCATGGAAGAAAGGAAGGAATGAGCATCGAAAGATGAAGCAACATGGATGAATAAGTCACCATGGGGGGGCCGGAAGTTCCAGCAGAAGCTAGAAGTTCCAGCGCCCGTGCGGGTCGGAACTTCCGGCTTAACCCGGAACTTCCGGCGCACACCGAGACCGCCGGCGCACATGGTCATGAATCCATCCACAGAACGTCAAATCATGATGCACATTCATCAAAGAAAGATAGCAGGAGATAGCATGGAGGAGAAAAGAGGCAAAAATCAAGGTACATTTGAAAGATAGGGCAAGGACACCATGGATATACCTTGAGAGGGAAGAAGAGATCGAGAATCGTCAAATCCGTAGCCACCAAGAGCAGAACCACAGCCACCACGGACCCTCAACCCGAATCGGGAGCAACCGGAGGAGGACGCGGAGGAGCACACGGAGCCGGACACAGGGCCACGAGCGCGGGGGCGTGCGGAGCGCGGGGGGAGCAGCGGCTCGGGAGGGGGGCACTGGAACTCCACCGAAGGCGCCGGCTGCCGCCGGTCGCCGTAGAAACGACCGGGGGGCGCGGGGGCATAGCGAGGCGCAGGAGGCAGCGGCGTACGGGTGAGAGGGAGAGGAACACAGTGAAAAACGATTACAAGTAACCCTAGCCAACGCGCGGTCAACAAACCGGTCAAAAAGCACTACCCAGATCTGTGCCGAAAGTTCCAGTAGGAGCTGGAACTTCCGGCGCCAACGCGAGCTTGAACTTCCGGCGGAAGCTGGTAGTTTCAGCACCCACGCGAGCCAGAACTTCCGGCAAAAACCGGAACTTCTGGCGCAACCAGACCAGAAAAGGTTCCAACTCAGAATCGCCATGCCAAGTAGTGCAAATATATGATGGACACAACATTTTCACATGTGACTAGATTTCAAACAAACAACACATAGCTATAGTCACATATGAAAATTACAAAATAGATTTTGAAAGTGTCACACAATATTTTCTCAATCTTTTTTTCTCCTAGCTAGACCATACAAAGTATGTGCAAGACATCAAGCCACGTTACGAGAATCAATGATATTTAGCTCACTCCTCAAAGCACAAAATCTTGACTCATCTAGGGGCTTTGTAAAGATATCGGCTAGTTGCTTTTTGGTGCTCACATGATGGATTGCGATATCTCCTTTGGCTTCGTGGTCTCTCAAAAAGTGATGTCGGATGTCTATGTGCTTTGTTTGAGAGTGGTTTATGGGATTGTTTGCCATTTTCATGGCACTCTCGTTGTCACACAAAAGGGGAATTTTGGTTAACTCACAACCATAGTCCTTAAGGGTTTGCTTCATCCAAAGTAGTTGGGCACAGCATGCACCGGCCGCCACATACTCGGCTTCGGCAGTGGACAAGGCAACGTAGTTTTGCTTCTTAGAGCTCCAAGACACCAAAGACCTACCAATAAATTGGCAAGTCCCGGTAGTACTCTTTCAATTTACTTTGCAACCGGCATAATCCGAATCGGAATAGCCAAGTAACTCGAAGGTGGAGCCCTTAGGATACCACAAGCCAAGATTAGGAGTGTGCACTAAATACCAAAAAATTCTCTTAACAGCCATCAAATGACATTGTTTCGGATTAGCTTGAAATCTTACACACATGCACACACTAAGCTTAATATCGGGCCTAGATGCACAAAGGTAAAGGAGGGATCCAATCATGGAGTGATATACCTTTTGATCGACGTCCTTTCCTCCTTGATCAAGGTCAAGATGTCCATTGGTGGGCATTGGTGTCTTGATGGGCTTGGCTTTGTCCATGTCAAACTTCTTCAACATGTCCTTGGTGTATTTGGTTTGACTTATGAACGTGCCATCCTTGAGTTGCTTGATTTGAAATCCAAGGAAGAACTTCAACTCACCCATCATGCACATCTCGAACCTATTCATCATAATCCTACTAAATTCCTCACAAAAAGCCATATTAGTACTACCAAATATTATGTCATCGACATATATTTGGCAAACAAAGATATCATTATTGACTTTGCGGGTAAATAAAGTAGGATCGGCCTTTTCCATCTCAAACCCTTGTTTGAGTAGAAAGTCCTTTAAGCAATCATACCAAGCCTAGGGGCTTGTTTGAGCCCATAGAGCGCCTTGTCGAGCTTGTAGACGTGGTTGAGATACTTGGGGTCTTCAAAGCCCGGTGGTTGCTCTACATACACCAACTCGGATAGGGGGGCGTTGAGAAATGCACTCTTCATGTCCATTTGATATAACTTGAAATCATGGTGAGTGGCATAGGCTAGAAGAATACGAATGGATTCTAGCCTCGCCACCGGTGCATAGGTCTCCCCAAAATCCAAGCCTTCAATTTGAGTGAATCCCTGAGCCACCAACCTAGCCTTGTTCCTTGTCACCACGCCATGCTCATCTTGCTTGTTGCGGAAGACCCACTTGGTTCCAATCACATTTTGCTTGGGCCCTTCCACCAAGGACCATACTTCATTCTGAGTGAAGTTGTTCAACTCCTCTTGCATGGCTATCATCCAATCCTCATCTTCAAGTGCCTCTTCCACCTTGCTAGGTTCCAAAGGAGAAACAAACGAGTAATGTTCACAAAAATTTGCTAAACGAGAACGTGTAGTTACCCCTCGTCGAATGCTCCCCAATATATTATCAACAGGATGATCCCGTTGAGTGGATTGATGCACTCTAGGATGTGGGACTTGAGTTGGTCTTTGAATGGGGCCATGATCTTCATCATCGTGGTTATGATCGAATGGAGAATCACAATCATGAGCTTGTGGAGGGTTCGCTTCACTTCTTTCTTCATTGTTGAGTTGAGCTTGAGCTTGCACATTGTTGGCACCATCTTGATGAGAATGACCTTGTGCATCATTTGATTTTCCATCTTGAATGTTTCTTGTTGTGGAAGCTTCACCATGCCCATTGGATGGAACATGACGAATGGTAGGATCATGATCAACATGTACAACATGGTCTTCATCTTCTTCTTCGACGGGCTTTATCTCACCAATGGCAAGCTTCTTGATAGCTTTATGTGAGACTTCCTCATTATTTACAATCTCAACATTGACTTGCTCCTTTTGAGAGCCGTCGGTTTCATCAAAAGTCACATCTACCGCGATTTCAATCAAACCCGGTAGTTTTGTTGAAAACACGATATCCATGTTCGTTAGTAGCATAACCAAGCATGAAGCCTTCATCAACCTTTGGTGCAAACTTTGAGCTTTTGGATTTCTTGTTAAGTATGAAACACTTAGATCCAAAAACTCTAAAGTAGTGCACCTTGGGCTTTTTACCGGTTAGAAGTTTGTAGGCGGTCTTGTCTCTCATCTTGTGAAGATATAGGCGGTTGATAGCATGACAAGCCATGTGAACCGCTTCCGCTCAATAGTTGACCGGAGTCTTGTATTCATCCAACATCGCTCTTGCGGCTTCTATGAGTGTTCGATTCTTCCTCTCCACAACACCATTTTGTTGTGGAGTGTATGGAACCGAAAACTCATGCTTAATTCCTTCCTCATCAAGGAACTCTTCAATGTTGGTGTTCTTGAACTCCGTCCCATTGTCACTTCTAACTCTCTTGATCTTGACATCAAACTCATTTTGGGCTCTTCTTGCAAACTTCTTGAAGATGCCTTGTACTTCACTCTTGTCACGCAAAAAGAATACCCAAGTGAAACGAGAATAGTCATCAATAATTACGAAACCATATTTGTTACCACCAATGCTTATGTAAGCGATGGGTCCAAATATGTCCATGTGAAGCAATTCTAATGGCCTTTCGGTTGACACCACATTCTTGACGGGATGTTTAGCTCCAACTTGTTTTCCCGCTTGACATGCGCTACAAATCCTATCTTTTTCAAAAGAAACATTTGTTAGTCCAAGGATGTGTTCACCCTTTTGAAGTTTGGCCAAGTTTCTCATCCCAACATGGGCAAGTCGGCGATGCCATAGCCAACCCATGCTAGATTTTGCCATTAAACAAGTCTCATGATTGACTCTATTTGATGTGAAATCAACTAGATAGAGTTTCCCTTTTAAATGACCCGTAAATGCAATAGAGGAATCCTTCCTTCTATAGACTTCCACACCCTTATCCATAAAGAGACAATTGTAACCCATCTCATAAAGTTGCGAAACAGATAACAAATTGTATCTCAACGAATTCACAAGTAAAACATTAGAAATAGAGTTATCATTTGAGATAGCAATTTTACCTAAACCAAGTACTTCTTTTCCATTGTCACCAAACACAATGTTTCCACTTTCATCATTACTAGGTTGGAATGATGTGAACATGTTCTTCTCTCCGGTCATATGATTGGTGCATCCACTATCCACCACCCAACTTGTTTCACCGGAGGAGTATTCCTACAAAGACAAATCAAGCTTGTGTTTTAGGTACCCAAAGAGATTTGGGTCCTAGAGGGTTAGTCACATAAAACTTCGGCACCCAAACACTCCTCATAATCTCCTTCCTCTTTTGGGCACCAACATACTTCACCACAATCTTGCCATCCTTGCCCCAACAACACTGTAATCACTAGCATAACACCATGGAAGTGGTGCTTGTGGCTTGGGGCCTCGAATTGCTTCATCTTGTTGCTTGTAGGTTGGATCTTGGGAATGTTGACCTTGTTGTTGGCCTTGCATATAAGCTCATCAAGGGCAACACCCTTGTTGAACTTCACACAAGGCACACCATTGACCATGTTCCTTCCATTCTAGCGTCGTGGCGACAAATGTGGGGGCCTAGTTGAGGATTCAAGGTTGCGGTGTCAACAACGGAGGAAAGCGGTCAGGAGGAAGGCTTTGGCGCGGCGACTCGAGGGCCTCGCATCTGCTGGCTGTGGAGGGCGATGGTTCGATGGGACCGTATGCTAGTTGTGACCACGAAGTTGGCAAGGAGGCCAGCGTAGGATGCGCCCACGAAGCTGGCAATGAGGCCGGCGTGGGAGGTGATGGCCAGCAGATTTGAGTTGCCGAGATGACCTGCGTAGTATGGTGGCGGACAGTCTCACATTGTGATGGCTTTTTCCGGCGCGAAGAGGCGTTCTGACTAACAACTAGAGGGCGTGTGTGGTACTTTTATCTTTGTTGAGGCATCTAGGTCCGGGAGTTACCGTGCGAGTGTGTTGTGTTTGAGTTTGTGTGGTTTTGAAGTGCTTGTGGTGTAATAAGGAATAGCTATATCATCGGTCGATGCAGAGGCTAGGATATTAATATATTCCATTTTTTAATAAAAAAAATCTGTGTAATGTAGATTACACCCTTGGCTCACGGGAAAAAAAGAAGGTGCAAAATCTTCTTCATTCTTCAAATTAGAAAAATAGTTATGAACTCATATGAAAGGGGTGCATAACTGCAAGAGTGTCATTGACAGAACAAATTTGAGATTCACGAAGTCACCACAGGCGCCTCGCTGTCGATGGGGACGTGGCCTACCACTGAAAGCATAGCGCCGTTAAATCCTAGAATAAATCCAGAAAAATGTAAGCACTCGTGCCAAGTCAAGAACTTAAACTCAGATGGGTAGGTTCTACCACAAGGAACCTAGGATCAGTTGGCAAATATTGGGTCACATTAACACACTTAGCCATGTAGATGAGGCGGCAGCAGTAACTACCGTGCTTGCCGAAGTAGAGTTTTAGGACACCGTGTAACAACAAAGGCTACTTGCTAGATCATATGAAGTTTAAATAAAAAGTAAAAGTAGAGTAGTCTAGCATATTATCATAGAAAAAGTATGAGTATAGACATATAAATCAGAACAATGATAATAATACAGCCTGTTGTTGGTTGTATGAATCTTTGTAGCTCATCCTCGTCCCACCTAAATTGTAGGTAGCTTTTCACTATTAACACATGGTCTACTTTGTTCTCTCGTAAAGTTTTTTTTGGTTCTTGTGCATAAGCTGATCGTAAACTTACATCCGCTCTCTCCTTTTCTATTCCCTCCACCTCAGTATTTATTCAGCTCATCCACAGCCAGTTATTATATTTTCTCTCATAGGAAAGTATGCGATTTAGCTCTTTTTTAAGAGCTAACTAGTTACTTTTTATTATTATCTCTCATTTTTGTTGAATAAAATAGATTATGAGCTAACTTTTTAACTACAGTTGGAGCTCTCCTTATGGCTGCATACATGGCATGGCCATGGTTGGCTATTCTAGTCTAGCGCGTGCATTCATTTTATGTTTAACCTAGTTTATAGAAAAACATAATTATATGTGAAACCAAATAAGCATAACAAGAAAATATATTTTATGGTGTATCTAATGATACTAATTCAGTGACATAAATCTTTGTGCTCTCCGGCGGAGCCAAGGGAGGGCCAGCAGGGGCCATGGCCCCCCTAACAATTCAAACTTTTTTATAATTTATGTATAGAGTCTAATAGTCTATCTTCATATTAATAGGGTATAATACATAAAATCTTGTTATATATGTCTACTATAATATCCTCAAGACAACAAAATTAAATAGAATACAATTACAATAAAATATTTTGACTTATCTAAATTTGTTTGCCCACCACATTACGACATATATACCACCGCGTCGTCGACACAACGGTCACCTTAACATCCCTGAAAATCCTAAACCCAAAAATCACAATTTTCAAAAACTTTTCTAAGCCCTTGCTTGGTGAGTGATCATGCTAGGAAGCCACCATAGATGCACAAGTAGAACCAAACTTAGATGACTTAGCATGGCATTAAATTCAAACCTTGAGTTGCTTCTTATTGAATCTTTTGTGTTGTTAACAAATCATTAATCAACCCTAAGCCAATTGCTTGTTGTGTGTGGGAAGCCTGGTTCGACCAAAAGCCCTTAAGGTTGACATAGGTGGACCCCACTTGGGTTGTATACATGTAGCTACTACATGTATACATGTAGAATACTAGGAGTGAGGAAGTAGAACAAGAAATGGTAGGGAAGCATCGGACGTTTGGAGTGGCTAGCAGCACGAAACCACAGCTTGACCACCCGGGTTCGATCCGGCGACCCACCGTATTTCCATGCACAGTGCATGGGAATGAGGAGCAAAGCTCCCCGTGTCAAAAAAAGAATAAGAAATGGTAAACTAGAAATAGAAAAGGGAAGAAAATAAAGAAGAAAAGGAGAAGTGGAAAGAGGTCCAGCCAGCGGCGCCCGAGCCCGCACCAAGCCAGCCCAGCCTGCCCTCGCTCCAACGCCCACAGCCACGCTGCCGGCCCAACTCGTGGTAGCGGCCCAGCTTGCGCCCGCACTCGTGCCTCCTCTCTCTGCGCTGCTAATAGTTGAACCCCCGGGCCCCGCCTATCATCCCCTTCCCCCTTTCTCCCCTCTGCTTTTCACCGTGCTCGCCCGCCGGTGTTTAGCCAAAGATGGCAAAGGCCATCCTAGCCATCCCCGTTTCCTACCCCTTGGGCACACTGTGGATGGCCGCCACGTCGGTGATCCACGCCACCATCACCTGCCCCAGCTCACGCTCGAAAACATGGGCGCCAAGCATTCCCGAGCCCCTGCCGAGCCCCATAACCCTAGCCTAGAGCCCCCGATCACCATACACGTGTTCCCAAGCCCTTCTCCACTGTCTGTCGCCCGCCATGGGCGAGCTCGAGCTATAAAAGACCCGACCCTAGTGCCCTAGCCCCTCCCGTCCACCCTGCCACCACTCGATGGCTACACCCGCACCACACCAAGCCAAAGTGGAGGGCCGAGGAGGAGAAGGAAGGAGGCGCCACCATTGTTGTCGTGTAGCCGCTGACGGAGCCAGAGCCGATGCCCCAATCAGCTACACCGGTGCAGCTGCTCAGCACGGCAATGCACCACCTTGCTACTGCACCACCTGCCATCGCACCGCTATCCTAGCCACATGAGCCCTACGATGAGCCCCTTGCCCTACTCTGTTCTTCGCCGACGTCCACCCCATGGTTGTCGTCGTGTTCTTCCCACATGGGGGGCCGAAAGGTGGAGTCTTTGGCCATCACCAAGCACCACACACACACACACACGCACACACCTAACAACCTAGCACAGCGACGCCAAACCACTTGGGCTTGTGAACGCTCGCACCGGCGCACTGCACGCACAAACGCTCGCAGTGGGCTCCGTTTTGGCGGATCCAGAGCGGTAGGAGTAGAACTGCTGCCGTGGTGACCTTCACCTTGCCGCGAGACGTGTGTAGCCTTAGCCACGTTAGCTTAGGAGCCCTAGAGGCACTAGCGTGCTCATGACGCTGGCAGGCCGAGCGCTCTGCCGCCACCATCCTGGCCAACTTCAGCCACCTCGCGCATCGAGGAGAGGTGCCGTCGAGCTTCATGTGACTTCACGCACCTCGTAGCATAATCGGTTGAAGGAAAAGCCCCCACCTTGCCTAGTTCACTATAGCCGGCCACTGGCCGGAGTTCCACCACGCGCATGGTCACAGTGTAGACTTCGTCGTGCTTTTTGGTCACCGTCGCATCTTCTGGCTCGCTCGTGACCCCAATCGAGCGAAAGGAGCCACTTTGCGCTTCAATTGCGAGCGCAACCGCCTTGCCGTGACCCGCCGTAACCGTCGTATAGCCAAGGCCATGGCCGGCCTCGCCTAAGCCCTAAAGCAGTGTCCTTTTCACTACTACAAAAAAAATTTAGGAGGCATTTTCAAACAGGCCTCAGAGGCGGTTGGGCTGGCGGCCCGCCTCCGTTAATCGAGGCTAGGCTGCCGGCCCAGGAACCACCTCGATTAATAGGTTAACCGAGGCAGGCGGCCTAAAGCAATCGCCTCTGTTAATCATCCATTAACGGAGGCAGTTGCCTTAAACCAACCGCCTCTGTTAATCGATTAACCGAGGCTATTAATGTTTATTAACTAAGGCATTTGGGTTATGCAGCCCGCCTCCATTAAGGTTTAACCGAGGCGGTTGCCCTGTTAGTACACAATTAACCGAGGCAGTTGCCTTAATTTGCCCGCCTCCGTTAAGTTTGTACCTATATAACAGCAGGCACCCCTTCTTCCTCCCGTGGCTCCTCCTCTATTTTTTAGGGTTTTGAGCTCAAAACCCTAAAATTGGTCATTTTAGAGGGGGGAGGTTTTGCTCTTGGATTTGGTGAAGGGGGGCACCGCAAGAGGTAGATTTCTTACTCTATAACTCTCATCTTCTCTCTTTTACATGATTTAGGTGGTTTTTCTCTAGATCTAGATCTAGATGGAGGAGAGAGAAAACTAGATCTAGAGCTAATTGGATGCTTTTTTCTTCTACTTACTGCTTTGTTCATATGACTTTATTATTCTCATTGTGTGAGTGTGCAAGGTCGTCGCGGTCATGGATAGGGAAGAGTGAATGTACAAGATACCGAGGGTCAACAACGATATGTGTTTCCTGGGTCATGTGAGAAAGTTTGTTGCCGCTGCAAAAAGCATCATCTGCGTCTGGGTTGGGAGCGCACCATTTGTTCATGCAATAGCTGCAAGAACAAGCTTCTCCAAGAAGATAATGTGGTGTAATCTCACTTCATCTGGCATGGCTTCGTCAAGGACTACACCATTCGGAAGTATCACGGCGAAGAAGCAGATCCGAGTGCCATCGGTGCATCCAGAGGAAACTCATCGACGATGAATGACGGAGGACAACAACCCTCATCATCAACAGCAGCGGCGAGCAGTGACAGTGCGAAACATGATTACACCATCATTAATGATCTTCTCGAAAACATCGCAGCTGACAATGATGATGGTGAGCATGGTGATGTAGTGCTGGGGCCCGAAGATGCGAAGATTTTGATGCAAGGCAAGATCAAGTACAGAAAGGAACAGTACGAGTAAATCAAAATGTTACTTTCAATAGCTACTAGGTTCACCACTTTCATACTTCAATATTTGAGATCCATATTGTTTCAATGGTGTAGCTTGGGCGTCGTGGGCCACTGGATTGTATTTATCATCTATCCTCAGGTTGGAAAGGTTGTCATATTCGACTCCTTGCGGGACACTAACAAAGAAGGGTACAAGCGTTTCGAAAGCGTTCTGCAATAGTAAGTGATGACACATCTTCTTTTATGCACTCACAAAGTATGTATCAAATCTGTTGTTGACACTAGTGGTTGGCATACAGCACTTACAGGAAGTACGTGGAAAACCCCAACTGCTATGATCAGAGGTCCGAGAGAATGAAGAAGTATGGCACAAAGCTGTCCGTGAGGCGACATTTCCCGGTACTACTACTATTACTTACTCCTCCTGCCCCTACTTGTACTACTACTACTACAACTACTACTACAACTCCTCCTCCTCCTCCTCCTACTACTACTACTATCCTACTACTACAACTACTACCCGACTACCCGACTACCCTACTAGTACTACCACTTACTCCTACTACTCCTCCTCCTACTACTACTACACTACTACTACGATACCCTACTACTACAACTCTTACTACTACTACCCTAGTACTACTAGTACTACCCTACTACTACTACTACCCTACTACTATTACCCTACTACTACCATACTACTACTCCTACTACTACTACTACCCTGCTACTACTACTACTACCACCACCACCACCACCACCACTACTACTACTAATGATCATGTGTTACATATATCATGCATGCAGTGTGCCAAGCAACCAGAAGGATCACTCTTGTGTGGATATTATACTTGTGAGTACCTCAGGGCTTGCAGGAGATTCAGCAGGAGTTGGTAGCAGTCGAAGAAATCCCAAAGATGGTGGGCAAAAAAAGGATTGATCATAGCACCATCACTCAAACAGTAGCTGACATTTGTAAGTTTGTCACGGACGAATGTGGTGAAGTTGGGGGAAGTTCTTCAACGCCGAGAGCGACCTAGGGAGGGAGGAGAAGTTCGAGAAGCTACGCAACTAGAGAACCAGTGATCTAGACATGAACGACTACAAGTTGTCGAACATCTTCGAGTAGGTGACTTAGCTTCTCATGGGAACATTAGATGTGCTTTTGTGAACTATGTGTGAAACATTATTGTAGTATGGACTAAGTGTGTGATGACATGCATGGATTGTGGAACGATAAGGATGATGAATGGATGGATGTAATATATGTGCTTATCCTTCATACATGTGTCTTCTGCTTTGTATGTGTTTTAACCTAACAAAATTCGGTTTCAAATTCAAAAACAAATTCAAAAAAAACTTTTTTTTAATTCTAGAAATCCTTAACGGAGGCGGGCAATTAACAACAACTGCCTCGGTTAAAAACATAACGGAGACGGTTGCCTTAAGGAAACCACCTTGGTTAATGGATTAAAGGAGGTGGTCGCCTTAGGACAACTGCCTCCGTTAATAACGGAGGCGGTTGTCCTAAGGAGACCGCCTCCTTTAGTCCATTAACCAAGCGGTTGGGCAACTACCTCGGTTAAGGTCACGATTAACCCTGACCTTTGCTCTGAGGCGGTTGCCCTGCCCGCCTCCGTAAAGCCATTTTGCCTGTCTCCGTTAAAAATAGTGTAGTAGTGTCTGGTCCTATAGTGCTCATAGGAGACCTAGGGAGTAGTGGAGCCCCGCCGCAGCCTCACTGAAGCCCCGCGAAGCACCACCACCATCGTGCCGTCATGCCCTGAGCCTCAAGTCATCACCTTTAGCCCCTTGTCGTGTTCACTGACACCCCGCAAAGCCCTAGGAACCCTTAGCCATCTCGTCGAGCCACCGCCGAGCCCCGCTATGCAACATCATCGTCGGCGAGCCCTTAGAGGCCCACATCGAACACCTGGCGGAGGAGCCCGCTTCCTTGTCCGACCCCGTGTGAACCCGGTCCAGCCGTGGACCGGTCTGTGGTCCACGGTGCATCGCGCTGCAGCCCACCATGAGCCATCCCGCATGGATCGAGCCCATTGAGAGCCTAGCCAGGCCATGTGGCTAGCCCCTACACCTGTCAGGGCTGGCCCAGCCCAAACCTGCCCATGACTCAGCCCACCGGTCCGAGTCAGCCTAGTCAAACCCATTTTTTTGGTTTTCTAGAAACCACATCACTGTCAGTTCTAGAACCATCACTAGTGAGCCCCTCATCACTGCCGCTTTAGTTGTGCCAGTTAAAAAACGGAAGTGATGTTACATTCTGCAGTAGTGATTTAGTTTTTTATTGTAGCAAGAGCATCTCAAAGAGTACTTGCTCTCTTCGGCCTAATAGGTTCCTTGTATACAATGACCTTGCGCGTCAAGTCTTCGGTCTAATTAAGCGTCGTCGAAGAGCTAAACCCATTATTCCTCCAAGCGGTCAGTATCTATACTAAGTTGTTTAATCAAGTGAACCCCAATCTGTACATGTGCCTTGCCGCTGAGCACGGCAGATAAAAAAACGTACTGTGTTTGGTCAATTTTTGGTGACATCTCATTTTGAAATAATAAGTTGTGCCTCCATGCATGTGATCGATAGATGCTGTTTAAAGCTCATCGTGGTTGCTCCACGCAACTTAAACTAGCACAGCAAACTACCACCAACGTAGCCACACTCCCAGCTAGGGTGAAGTCAGCAAATCAAAATATGAGGTGGCTTATCACAGTGGATTGACTTTGGAACCGAAGTGCAGGCACAAAGATTTATGCCTGTGTGAAACATGTGTGCTTGCACAATCAGGAACTGATCCAAACTCATGGATACGGGTGTCATATTTTCTGACTGGTCAACCGGCCAAAGGGCTTCAGTATCTGTATGAAATGTACCGTATCCAGAGATTTACACATTTAAAAGAGAAGAAATATATTCTAGTTGGGGTAGTAGCTGCATTATATATGTTGGGTAATTTGGAGATGTCGTAGTGATCTAATCTTGAAAATTGCAATACAAGTTTTATGCAAGCTATTTTTAGGGGAACGAACTGGCAGCGGTTTTGGGCACTGCTGCAATGTAATGGTGAAACAAAGGAATCTTTTCAGATAGTGAGCAGGAAATTAGAGACCACTGCATTGGAGCTATTCACCTCTCACAGATGGAAATTTAATAATGGACTGTGTCATGCATAATTTATGTATTTCTTATTACCCAGATTCATCAGCAATATGACTGAAACTATGTAATATTCTAAACGTTGTGTGTGGACATGCAAAGGCGGGAAGTTCTCCTCCATTGTCTAAAATATCAGCCTTTTTATACTCACTCAAGCTCGACCTGCCCGCACCGCCGCCGACTACCGTCCCTAGAGCCGTCGCCACATTGCCATTCAAGTCGCCGCCCGTGCCGCTGCTCGAGGTGCCACTGCCTGCCCCTTGAGTTGCGGCCCGCGCTGCTACTCAAGCCTCCGCCGCCTGCCTGCCGTGCAAGCTAGGGTTTGAATTTGGAAGTGTGGGCACCGATTGGGGAGTTGCTGAGTTGGGGCTGGCAGTGGGGACGGGGACGAAGTCAGGGGAGGCCGAGAGTACGCTGCGATTATTGGGCCGACTAGGTTGCTGGCTTGTTGTCTACCTTCTGAGATTCTTCGTTCTTGGCTTGTCTTTGGTTGTTCGGCCCGTCGATTTGGTTCGAGTGAGCCAGAGGTGAACACCAAATCCATGGAAAACAAAAACCAAAACAAAACAAAAAATCCAACATTTCAGTTCGGTTCTCGGTTTTCGGTGAAAAACTGCCCAACCCTAGTGACATGCTATGCGCCGCAATCTTTTTAGTGACATATATGGAATTTTGAAACTCTTTAATGACGCATAGGTAAAAGCATCAGCAATTAGCCCTATGGATCAAACATATATGTACTCTTAGCACTTCGAACTACCACCAACATAACCACTCCTAGGGTAGTTAGCAAAAAAAAATTTAATGTGGTCTTATCACGCGGTGGATTGACTTTATTTGGGAACCGAAGACCACCAATCTGCAGGCACATGCATGCGCAGTCTGGTACTGATTCGAACTCATGGCGCTGCTGCAGAAAGGAAAGTCTTTGTCAGAAAGGAATATGTGTACAAATAAACAGCCATTTTATACTAACTCACTGCGCGGAAGAGAAATGGCATGTGTACGAGTAGTAGGGACGACTTTTGCTCGAGCTGGTACAACGGATTGGGGACAAGAGATCGCTGATCGAGAGAATAGATTTATATAGAGGGTGCATGCTACAATTGGTTCGTGTCTATATATACAATAATAATGACTCCACTCCATAAGCGACCGCGTCAGTCAAAAAATATACTATCAGACAGGCAGGTGGAAATAAACAAAAGAACGGTGGGTGGGTGGTCCATTTCTCGCTCCAAGCGCGGTCAGTTCATGCTCTGTTGTTTAATTACGTCAACCATGCTGCATATATATGCGCCTTGCCGCTAAGAAGGCTAGCAACACTAGCTGGCCCAGAAAATTATTTTATTTTATATGCTTACATTTTTTCGAAGGGAAGGGGTATTATATTAAAACTCGACATAATATATCCCCAAATTATAAATGAAAAAATTTGAAATAAAAAATACATAATATTCTTTTCAGATTCATCCATCGTCTTCTTCCCTAATGACTTCCCTCAAACGCCGGAACCAAAGTGCAATCTTTATACCGAATCCAATCACCAACCCGAAAATATTGGACATGCCATAAGATTCAGCGCTTCGGAACTAGTCCAAACGCATCTGAATCGATGAAAGAATAATATTGGCAATTGTATCATCGGGTACAACATAGGATGCAGATTCATCATCTCATCTTGATCTCTCCATGACTATAGATTGATGACCCGGAGTAACTGCCCTGGTTGAGAGCCCCAGAATTTTATATGCATACATGGAGCCTTCTTCACGACGAAAAAGGCAGGACATAAGCACAAAAGATATATTATATATAGTGTGCAGCGTTTTGGTTAAATTCTGATGACATCTCATTTTCAAACAATAAGTTCAGCCCTACTTGATGGCATAGATACCGCTTCAAGCTCATTTATAAACTAGTGCCACCATTCGTTTATTATTTTATGTTATTTTAAAATAACTAGCTAGTGCTATTACCAACCAGCAGTCGCACACCTAGCTAGGAGGGGAGCGAGGCAAAAATTTAAGGTGGGTTCATCACGCTGGGTCGTTGCATTGACTTCCGAAGCCAAGACCTGCAATTTGCTCTCTCGGTCTCGGCCGGATCCATATATCCACCACCCACACCAGTGGCGCAGCTAGCGGCGGAGCAAAATGGCTGCCGGGGTGCATGATGGAAGCCTGCAGCAGCTCCTCCACGACGACGTGGAGGTGGAGGATGATGTGGACGCTTTCTCGAAGGAGGAGCTCGCCCGGCGGCCGGAGGTGAGGTTCATCAACAGATACGCGGTGCTCCGGACGTACGTGCTGATGGGGCTAAAAGGCACCGGCGCCCTGGTGGTTCTGTGGGCGACGGTGGTGCTCCTCGGCGGCTTCGTGTCCAAGCTCGAGAAGAAAGATTTCTGGTATATCACCTTCATCGCATTCGTGCAGGCTGGCGGGTTAGTACTCTCTCTCATCATCCACCCACGGCCCTCTCATGCATATAGCTCAGGTAACACAGCGTTCATCTATCATCTGTATCTGGGAAGAGATTTCTATGATAGGTTCTCTAGACGGAGTCCTCTGAATGCATCTCCCAGAGGTGACTAAGAAGACACCTCTGACCCTAAGAAAATTAGTGGCACCTTTAGTTTAAAAATCGATAGGAATCCGCCCCCCCCCCCCCCCCCACCCAAAAAAAACACTAAGTTGAATAGGACCTCAACTCGAGTCCCTACTTTACGTAGGCTCTTAAATCTCCCCCTTCAGCTCTATCTCCCATGGGTGTGTAGAGAACTTTCTACTCTATAGGTTTTTTCTAGGAATTTTTTTTCCCAGTGCCAACTTCCTCCTGAGCCATCTTTTTTTCAGTACCGCCACCCCACACCCTCCCACCGGTTTCAATCCTCCATATTCGCCTTTGTCCAACCGAGGAAGGAGCGGCATCCCCAGATCCACTGTTGGAGCCGCCCTCTCCCTCGCCAATTCATAGGAGAGCATTAGTACAATCCATCAATGGCAAGGAGCCGCTACGAATGATTTATTGGAAAAGTATTTTGAGTTTTTTTAAAAGCAATGGCAGGAGCTCTGCCTTTTAATTAAGTAAGAATGAAAGAGAGTTTATGTACAAGAAAAAGAGAGGCACACACTACTACATAAAACTTTTACGAGGCAGACGTTTTTTATTTTTGGAGGCGGGCACGGCCAACTGCCTCCAATGAAAGGTCACTAATAAAGGAATAACGGAGACGGTTGCCCTTGCCAGACTCGGTTAATCTGTTTACGGAAGTGGGCACCTTACAAACACCCGCCTCGGTAAATCGATCGGTAAAAACAAAAAAAAAATCCATAAGTCCGCTGGCGAGCCCGTTCCAAGCCCACCGGTGAGCCCATCCCCGCGCGCCGCTGCCGCGGATCCGGCCGACACCGCGCGCCTGGCCACCGGAGAGGGAGGAGGGGGCTGCACCGCCGCGGATCCAGCCGACCCCGCGCGCCTAGCCACCGGAGAGGGAGGAGGGGGCCGCACCGCCATGGATCTGGCCACCCCCGCACGCCTGGACGCCGGATCTCGCCCGCCATCGCCGGAGGTGGAGGAAGCCGCCCCCCAGCACCGGATCTCGCCCGCCATCGACCCACGTGCGTTGCCGCCGTTGGACCTCCTCCTCGTAAATCTGCCAAGACATGAGGAGCCACGCCAGCCGCAGGTGTGGCCACCCCACGCGCTGCCGCCGTAGGTATGGCCGGCCCGTGCACTGCCACTGCAGGTGTGGCCGCCCCGTGTGCCGCCGCCGCCGGTGGGGGTTGCCTCACGCGCCATCATGAGAGGGAGTGGGAGGCCAGAGTGGAGAGGGAGAGGGAGTGGGAGTGGGAGGTTAGAGTGAAGGGGAGGGAGGGAGGGAGGTCGGAGTGGAGAGGGAGGCACTCGGTCTCGGGAGTCAGGGAGAGGGAGGCGCTCAATCTCGATCGCGTAGGCTCGGTGGGACGAGGCGCTGAGTCACAGAGTGAGGAGTGAAAGAAACCCTAGAGTCTCTGTATTTATAGTAGAAGATGGCTATCGGGCCTTGCTGGGCCTATTGGGCCTTGGCTTTTTCAAAGGCAGGTTTTATACTGTGCCTGCCTTCGTAAATTGATTTACGGATGTGGGTATCTTATGACAACCGTCTCCAAAAATAGACCATTAAAAACGACTGCCTCCATTAATCGTAGGCATTAACCGAGGTGGTTGGATTTTGTGACCGCCTCGGTTAATAATAGGGCATTGTCCTCCAAAATCATTTGTGTAGTAGTAACATTCCATAGTGGAGCAAACAGGGAAGCACTCT
Source organism: Saccharum spontaneum (assembly GCA_022457205.1). Lineage (NCBI taxonomy): Eukaryota > Viridiplantae > Streptophyta > Magnoliopsida > Poales > Poaceae > Saccharum > Saccharum spontaneum. The sequence goes on from CM039597.1 coordinate 52,187,777, forward strand.
CCACTAGGGGAGGCTGCGGCTAGGCAAAAGTGAATGATCTCTTTCTCTCCTATATATCTTCCTTAATTCTTGCAGCCACCTGTAGTACTCAGTTGCGTTGTTGAAAATCTCATGTTTCTCTCTTTCGAAAAATTCCAGAATGTGTAGATTATCACCCCATTCAGCCTTCTACGTTCAGAGTTAGGCACTCATAGATAGATTCATTTTAGCTATAGATCTGGTCTCTTGAAACAGTTGGGATATTAGCGCTCTCCTTCCCTCCGCCGCCCCCTAGGGCGCGGCCCCTCACCCCACCGCCGGCGACCTCCTTGGGCTCAGCGGCTACCCTCTCGCTGCCTCTCCTCCATGCCTCCCACGATCGCCCCACCTGCCTCTCTCCTCCGCTTCTGCTTCCTCTCTCCGCTTCTTCTGATCCCTCACTCCCATCTTCCGTAGTTCCCCACCGCCCCGCCTCCGCAGCTGCCTCACCGGAACGGCTGTGTCTCCGAGCTCCAATGGAGACCCCGCATCCAACACTGCGAAAAGGTCACCTGCGCACCTCCCTGCCCACCTGCCTAGAATCCTGCCCCCGGGTGTTCGATGAAATGTCCGCTTCTTGGCGGCAATCTGGCTTGTGCTCCCGTGGTGTGCGATGGACTCGCTGTGAAGAGCTTGACGCCCGATGACTTTGACGACTTGAACAAGGCGGCTCTCCATCAGTCGGGGAAGCAGCGCCAAGGGATGCAGAAGGAGCTCCCCTGCTACTAGCGACGTTGAAGGACAAGGACTCGCAGACATTCTACACGGGCGTCGACTCTCTACCACCAAATAACCCAGGTACACGCTTTCAATCCTTTGCTCTTGAGAACTTCTCTTGCTCTGTCATTGGGCCTATTGCTCCTTCCCCGCTTGGGACTATCTATGACATTTGGATTTCTCAATCCAATGGTATCTCCCCTTCTTCTCTTATGACTTCTACGTCCGAAGACGAGCAGCGGCGGTGGTCACCCGTGGCGGCTCGGAGGATGTACGCATGGCGCCACTGTGGAGCTCATCGCTGGCGCGCACGCTCACCGGTGGCTGAGCGTGCCACCGTCGATTGGCCCCACGACGGTGCCCTTTTGTCTGCTCTCTCTCTCTCTCTCGCGTGCGCGCGCATGGTGGCGCGGCCAAGCGCCGGCAAGCCGACGGTGACGGATCTCTAGCCGCGAGACGGCAGGATTGCATCCCGCAAGGCGGCGGTGGTGATGGCACCCAGGTAGGTCCGCCTCACTTCCATCTTTATTCATCTATTAGGGTTAGGGTTTCAATTTGAGAGCACTGTTCTTCTTCTACCTCGAAATCGAGGTGATTTACACTTTCTCTTTCCCCGATCTGGACTCAAAACCCCTAGAACCTTGCTCTGGTACCAATATTGTACTAGTTGAATCGTCTAGAGTTAGATCTAGTGGGTGTTCATCTTTTGGGAAATGATGCATGGATGGTCCTAGTGAATCGATCTACAGAGACAGAGGGAGAAGAGGGAGAGGGGTGAGTGAGCAGACCGGTGGGGGTGTGGAGGAAGAGGAGCCAGAGGCGGCCATGTCGTTCATCAGCGTGGTCATCAATCGAGGAGAAGGCGGTGCAGTGGCGACCGGCGGTGAAGACCATGGAGGCGTAGTGCAGTGGTGGCGGTACTTTTCGTCGCTGGTTGCGCCCCTCTCTGTGATCAGGAGTTAGGGTTCTTCGGTGGGGATTGTGGCTCATGGTGAACCTCGTACTGAGAGCCGTCGGCCCCCACCTCTATTTATTGTGCAATGCGACGGGGGCCCGCCAGCCATAAATGGGCTGGGCACCCCTGATCAGGGCACGAGGTCAAGGCCCAAGTGGTCGTTGGGCCACTGTGGTTGGGAGATCAATCCAACATTCTCCCCTTGATCTCAACTCATACTTTAACTTTAAAATTTGACTTTAATTCCTTTCACTTTTATTTGTTCCATCACAGATTAGTGCATAGAGCATGCTTCATCATCACGATCAATTGCTGATAGATTTAATAGCTACAATATATGTCTCCGTTCTGAAGCAGATTATTTAACTTTGGGCCTTTTTAATTGTCCAAGAATCATAGGCTTTCTCTTAAACCCATGTCGGCTACATGTTCTCTGAACACATTAGGTGGTAAGCCTTTCGTAAGCGAATCCGCGAGCATCTTTTCGGTACTTATATGCCCGAGACTTATAATATGATCCCAGATTTTATCTTTCACAACATAATACTTTATGTCAATGTATTTGGCAGCACCACTTGACTTATTGTTGTGAGCATACTGTACTGCAGGACTATTATCGCAGTATAACTTAAGTGGTCTATAGATGTCGTCAACCACCTTCAAACCGGGTATGAACTTCTTTAGCCAGTTCACATGCCCCGTTGCCTCGTAACATGCTACAAACTCGGCATACATTGTGGACGATGTAGTGATGGTTTGTTTTGAGCTTTTTCATAATATAGCTCCTCCTGTGAGAGTGAACACATACCCAGATGTGGACTTTCTATCATCTCTCGCATAATCAGAATCTGAATATCCCACTATTTTCAGGGAATCTGATCTTTTATACGTCATCATGAGGCCTTTCGTTCCTTGCAAATATCGCAAGACTTTCTTTACCAATTTTCAGTGTTTTATTCCTAGATTACATTGAAATCTGCCAAGCAACCCGGTAACAAATGCTAGGTCAGGGCGCGTGCACACTTATGCATACTGTAAGCTTCCGACAGCTGAAGCATATGAAACCGCTTTCATTTGGTTGAGCTCATACCGGTTCTTGGGGCATTAAAAATCCCCATATCGATCACCCTTGACTATAGGTGCAGGTGAAGGACTACATTTATGCATACTAAATTTTTTTAAAACTTTCTCTATATATGCCTTTTGTGACAATCCCAATACCCATTTACTTCTATCTCGATGAATCTCGATACCTAGAACGAATGAAGCTTCACCAAGATCTTTCATATCAAAACTCAAGGACAAAAACTTTTTCATGTTCAGTAGTAGACTGAAATCACTACAAGCAAGTAAGATATCATCTACATACAGGATTAGGAAGATATACTTCTCATTCTTAAATTTTGCATAAACGCAATTGTCCTCTATATTTTCTTTAAACTCAAACTTTCTTATCGTTTTATCAAACTTCAAATACCACTGTCTTGAAGCTTGTTTTAGTCCATAAATGGATTTCTTTAGGCGGCACCCCATTCATTCTTTTCCTTCCATGGCAAAACCTTTTGGCTGTGTCATGTAAACGTTTTCCTCTAGATCCCCGTTGAGAAATGCCATTTTTACATCCATTTGATGTAACTCTAAATCATAATGTGCTACTAGTGCCATTATGATTCAAAAGGAATCTTTACATGAGACTAGAGAAAAGGTCTCATTGTAATCAATCTCTTCTCTTTGCGTGAAACCTTTTGCCACAAGTCGCGCTTTAAATCTTTCTATATTCCCTTGGGAGTCATATTTTGTTTTGTAGACCCATTTATAGCCTACTGTTTTGGCTCCTTTAAGAATTATTTCCAAATCTCAGACTTTATTGGCATTCATTGACTTCATTTCATCTTCTATAGCTGCCAACCACTTTGATGAGTGGGCGCTTCTCATGGTTTCTTTAGATAAGGTGGGATCATCCTCCATATAAAACTCTTCAGTATCATAAACTTCATAATTATCGGAAATAGCTGATCTTCTTGCTCTTTGAGACCTTCTCGGGGCCTCCACATTTGGTACATCTTCAGCTTGAGGCTATTGCTGCTCCCCCTCATGTGTGGCAACCGGTTCTATGGGATTCTGAAGGACAGGTTCCTCATCATCATTCATTGTTGCTACGGGTGGAATAACAACAAGTGTTGGCACCACAGTGTCTTGCATTGTCAGTGCAGCAACAGCAGGTAGCTCGAAAAATGGTTCTTGAATCATCGGATTGGGCGCATACACCCGCTTCTCTTCAAGATCAATTTTTTGGGCTACCATGCTCCCCCTCATCATCTCATCCTCTAAGAAGACAGTGTGTCTCATTTCTACAAACTTTGTATGTCTGTCTGGACAGTAGAAACGAAAACCTTTTGACTTTTTAGGGTAGCCAATGAAATGGCAACTTACTGTTTTAGGATCTACCTTCCCAATGTTTGGGTTAAATATTTTAGCCTCAGCAGGGCTCTCCCACACACGCAAGTGGTTTAGTGAGGGTGCTCTATTGAGAATGTGAATGGTGGTTTTTAACGCCTCCATCCACAGACTCAACGGTAAGGTTGAGTACTTATCATACTACGTACCATGTCCATCAGGGTACGGTTATGCCTTTCAGCTACTCTATTTTGTTGAGGTTCGCTCGGTATGGAATAGTGGGCTACTATACCATTCTCCTGTAAGAACCTTGCAAAAGGTCCAGGCACTTGGCCATATGGGGTATGTCGACCGTAGTACTCCCTTCCACGATCAGACCAGACTATCTTAATCTTTAAATTGTGCTGATTTTCAACTTTAGCCTTAAATATCTTAAATTTATCCAATGCTTCTATTCTTTCTTTAATTAGATAAATGTAGCCAAACCAGGAGTAGTCATCTGTGAATGTTATGAACGAGTCATAACCATCCACACTTTTCACAGAAAATGGACCACAGATGTCTGTGTGAATTATCTCTAAAATTCATGCGCTTCGTTTGGCATATTTTCTAATTTTCTTTATATAGTTTCCTATAATACATTCTATGCATTGTTCTAAATATTAGAACTCTAATGGAGGAAGAATTTCATTCTTAACTAGCCTTTCTATTCTCCCCCTCGAAATATGGCCTAAACGACAGTGTCATAATTTCGAGACGCATCGTGAGTTCTCTTTCGCTTTCTGTTTACATTTTTAGACGAGGATACATTTTCATTCACATCACATACGGAATTCATATTTTCACGAAGTGATAACAAATAAAGCTCGCCTTGCTGGAATGCAAGACCAATACATGCATTATTAAACATTATCTTACATTTGCCATTTCTAAAATGGCAATCATAACCATCATTGTCCAAACACGAAACAGAAATCAAGTTTCTCTGTAAAGTAGGAACATAAAGAACATCTCTAAGTAGAAGCACGAAGCCATCAGCAAGTTCTAGTGAAAGGTCACCAACTGCATCAACATCTGTTTGGACTCCATCTGCGACTTTAATGCATCTTTCTTTTCTTTGCATTCCTCATCGAACGGAATCCCTGTAAAGAATTAGCAACATGAATAGTTGCTCCTGAGTCAATTCACCAAGTAGATTTTGAATATCGTACATACAGACAAATGTAATAATGTTCTCACATTTCTTTGCCATGATCATTTTTAAGAAATCGGGATAATTTTTCTTATAATGCCCCGTCTTCTTGCAGTGAAGACACTGGTCTTTGTCCACTGTAAACTTCTTCTATTGAGACTGATTCTGCATGGGAGCCTTTCCCTGAGCCTTTGAGGAGTTAGCATTAAAGTTCTTTTTCTTGTTATCTTTCAAATAATTGATAGAACCACCATTTGAAACATTTATTCTGTCCTCCTTCTGAGCATACATAGTCATGAGCTTCTCTAAATTCCATTTCTCTGGCTGCATGTTGTAATTGACAACAAATGTGTCATATTCCTTTGGTAAGGAAGCAAAAACCAGGTGGATAAAGAACTCTTCCTTAAGAGCCAGATCCATAGGTTTCAGCTTAGATGCCTGATTATTCATTCTTAATGTGTGCTCTCTTATGCCACCCCCAGTATATTTCTCTGTAATCAGCTGTTTTATCAGTTGGGTGGCATAAGTCTTTGAAGAGCCAGTGAACTAACTCTTTATTCGCTCAAGGCATTCTGCGACCGTATCACAGTCTGGAATTGAGTTCACCATTGTAGGCTCAATTATGTTCTTTATCACAGCTAAACATTTCTTGTTGGCTGTGACCCACTTTGCCTTTTCAAGGTCATAAGACATCTTTATGGGAGATAAAAGTCCCGCTCTCTAGTCTGCCATGCAGCATCAGTCTCATCAGCCTTCCTCACTGCTGCCTCAGGCTCAATGGGGCATGATGCGATGACTACCTAGTCCACCTCACCCAAAATGAAGGCCAAGTCAAGCTTTCTCCTCCATTCAATGTAGTTATCTCCTTTCAGGGTAGGGATATCTTTGATACAACTCATCAAGGAGTATCCACCTGAAAATACAATCCATGTAAAGTGAGAACATAATAACAATAAATTGTATGCTTTAGTTCCAACGTTGGTCAAAATTAAAACATACAACTGTTCTTTACAATAATTCTACATCACCGTTGGGCAAAAATAGAATTAATGCAAGAAAATTCATAATTGACATCATAATATTGTTATTAATCAACGTTGGTCGGAATAATAACAATATTATAATAAACTGTAATTCTATCCATTTTTCAAAATTAAATTCTCCCGTTGGTTCGAATTTAATAATGAAATAACAACTTTAAATACGCAGCGGAAACTTTAATAAAACTTTTAATTCCATTTTTTTAGAAACTCTTAAATACTATACTGTTCTCTGAATAAATTATCGTTGGACAAAAATTGTATCGAGATTTTCATTAAAATTCAATTGAAATTCTTCAAAAAACATCAAAATTCTGCTTCTGGAAAATGACTAAATCAAATCATAAGCAAAACTTTGCTTTCGGCCCAGCCAATAGAACGGCCCGCGGCCTCCGTATGCTGGCGTGCGCGTTCGCGCTGAAAACTGGCCCAGCACGGTCAAACTTCCAACAGCAGCAGCCGCTCTCTCTCCGGCCCGGCTCGCGCACGCAGCAGCGCTGCCAAGCAAAAACGGCAGCGGCGCAGCCCAGTAAAAGCGAATGCCAGCTCGGCCCATTAGCTCACTATGGCGCTCCCCGCGCACCAGGCCCCAACGTGGGCCTGGGCCGGGAAAACCGGCGTTCACCCTCGCCCGCCTGGGCCGAATCCGGCCCCGAGCGCTCACAGCAGTTCATCATGATGGACGGCTGTCCTTCATTTGCGCTGGGACAAAACCCGCCAGCCACCTCAGGTTCCCCAAACCCTAATCCATTTCATTTCATTCCTTTCTCTCTCCACGCCGCAAGCAGCATCAGTGGAGGCAGCAGCGGCGGCCATGGTGGTCCTCCGTGCCGGCAAGCAGCAGCCGTCGCCGGAGCAAGTCCGGCCGCTTTTCCTCATCGCCTGTCTCTTTTACCTCCCCTTCTTCTCTTCTGACTGCTACGTCCGAAGACGAGCAGCGGTGGTGGCCACCCGTGGCGGCTCGGAGGAGGTACGCATGGCGCCGCCGTGGAGCTCATCGCCGACGCGCGCGCCCGCCCGTGGCTGAGCGCACCGCCGTCAATTGGCCCCGCGACGGTGCCCTTTTGTCTACTCTCTCGCGCACAGTGGCGCGGCCAAGCACTGACAAGCCGACAGTGGCGGATCTCTAGCCGCGAGACGGCGGGATTGCGTCCCGCACGGCGGCGGTGGTGACGGCACCCAGGTAGGTCTGCCTCCCTTCCATCTTTCTTCATCTATTAGGGTTAGGGTTTCAATTTGAGCGCACTGTTCTTCTTCTACCTCAAAATCGAGGTGATTTACACTTTCTCTTTCCTTGATCTGGACTCAAAACCTTAGAACCTTGCTCCGGTACCAATATTGTACTAGTTGAATCGTCTAGAGTTTGATCCAGTGGTGTTCATCCTTTGGGAAACGATGCATGGATGGTACTAGTGAATCGATCTACAAAGATAGAGGGAGAAGAAGGAGAGGGGTGAGTGAGCAGACCGGTGGGGGTGTGGAGGAAGAGGAGCTGAAGGCGGCCATGTCGTTTGTCGGTGTGGTCGTCGGTCGAGGAGAAGAAGGCGGTGCAGTGGCGATCGGCGGTGAAGACCATGGTGGCGTAGTGCAGTGCCAGCGGTACTTCCCGTCGCTGGCTGCACCCCTCTCTATGATCGGGAGTTAGGGCTTTTCGATGGGGATTGCGGCTCATGGTGAACCTCGTAATGAGAGCCGCCGGCCCGCACCTCTATTTATTGCGTAGTGCGACGGGGCCCGCCAGCCATAGATGGGCTAGGCGCCCCCGATCAGGGCGCGAGGTCAAGGCCTAAGTGGCCGTTGGGCCACTATGGTTGGGAGATCAATCCAACATGTTCCTCTTCATCCGTGTAGCTACAGAGCAGCGCTATGGTGCCCAGTTCTTCCATATGGTGGCTAGCCCCCGCGGTGTTGGTGTCATGGTATTCGTCTGTTCGACACCCCAGAGACTCGCGAGTGCATTTTCTCCATGTCACCCATCCTCTATGATGAGTTGATGACAATGCCATCACCCTCGAGAAGCACGAGGAGGCGGACAATCGCTTTACCGCCGACTACTCCATCTACGCCCGCCGTGGGGTTCCCCTTCAAGCACTAGCAGGAGGAGTTTGCTGTGCTGGTCCTGGCTTCGATCGGCAACGTCTGGTGCCTCGACCCGGTGTGCAAGTAGAAGGTCCACCTCACCACCATGCGTGTTGTTGTCAAGCTCAACCATGCTAGCGTGATTCTTGCTCGTCTCCTCGTCCGCAATCATAGTGGCCCTGCCTCTCTCCCCTGTTTCTACCTGATTCGTATCTGGTCTAAGATGGGCTATGATCATGACTTTGTGAACTATCCTTTCACCCGTGTCCCCCTCCTTGGCCCTGATGGTTCCCACTCCATCCCTAGCTACCTCCCAATTTGCGCTCCTCCTCCATACCACCCTCTAGCCCCTGTCTCCTTTGACGCTCTTAACCCCCACAACATCTCTCGCACCCACAGCATTGTCCCTGTTGTGTTTGAATGGGAAGCGGGTACTTCTTCAGCGTCTCTTCGCCCTGCTGCCAGCAGACACGCCACTCCATATCTGACTCACATTCCTAATCACTGCTCGGATAGCGACTTGTCTGCCACCCTCACTACTTCCCCTCCCACCCCAGCCAGCCCTTCCCAAGCTCCCCCACCCCAAATGTGCCGCTCCCTGCCCTTCCCTGGTATGGCATTGGTGGGATTCCGGCAGGTGGTCAAGAAGATGTTCAGGAGGTTGCTGATGACGGTGTTGAGGAGGCCGTGGACACTCTGCACCTTCTTTCAATGGCTGACCCTAGTGCCAACCTTGGTGAGCCCTCCCATGCTAATCCTGCTCCTCTCCATGGCTCCAACCTTGTCTTCACCTTCACTGCTGGCTCCGAGGAGGAACACGAGAGTGCGGCATCCAATGTCACGCTCGTTGCAAGCGTGCCATCGACAGCGCCTGCAAGCTAAGGCGCAGCACTAGGCTGGCTGAGAAGGAGCGCCCCGACTTTGAGGCCCCATCTGATCATGCTTCCCGAGTCCAAGCTGCCCGTGTTGAATTCTCTGGTGTGTCTCGGCGCCTCCGCAAAGCTCTTCTCAACGCCCATCTTCTTTTTGACTCTGATCTTCCCTCAAGTAAAGATGATTCTTTGGAGGAAGTTGCCCTAGCTTCTGGCAAGGTTCTGGGATTCAATTTGGAAAAAAAAATCGGTCTCAGCCGAAATGGACGAATTTCAGGAAATTTCAGTCCAATTTCAGACTCAATTCGGTGAATTTTCGAGATTTCAAGCAGAAAATTCATTTCGGACCAACTGAAATGGACGCATTTCTCCGAAATTCGAACTATCTCGGTAGAATCCCAAATCTTTGTCTTCTAGTGCAACTGAGGAAGATCTCTCCATTCTCAAGGACACTACTGCCTCGGCACCGGGCGCCCCATGAATCTAGTCTTATCTTTGATGGCCAGCCGAAGTGACTAGAGTGAGGCATCTTGCTTTGTTCGGCGATCTCCCCTTCCATTTTGGTAAATTTTGTCCAATACGCTTAATGAAAGATTGCACATGAACCTTATGAAGTGATCTAAACCGATGTGATCAATTTTATGTCTACAAGAACTATGTGGTGTGCATTGTTCGCCTAAACAGTTGTTTAGTCTGTTTGAACATTAACAGTAAACGAAGGCCGCCTATTTCATTTAGGGTCAAAAAGGTGAATTAAACGGTTGGACCATTTAAACTGGTTTAGAACGTTAAAACCGTCCAAACGGTCTAACAGAATCAAGTTAAACATGATTAAATGAGCTAAATAACTCTTTAATTCACCATTTAGTCAATAGGAGGATTATAAATGCCACATCTGAGTATATGAGATTCTTTCAACAATATTATTTGTTGGAATATTTATTTTTTTACATGAGTAAATATGTACACTTTCTAGCATATTTGACTTCTACATACATAAATATGTATATTTTGGTGTTACTACCATTTAGGTTGTTTAACTCTGTTTAAATACCGTCTAAATAGTAAACATAGGTTGACCGACTGTTTACCACTTAGGATAACACTGGTGGTGTGGTAGACACTTTATATATGTCTATATGATTTTTATGTTTAAACTAATTTGAATTTAAATTGTTTTAGTTGAAATCATAAATTTAAATATGGTTTAATTATATCATTTACAAATATTTAAGTTGGAATTGTAGTTATGTGATACGAAGAATATATATGGAGATTATATTAAAATATATGAAAGGAAATAGTGGCTCAAATGTAGGGGGTCTTTGTTCGAGTTAGTGCTAAAAACTGAATCTCAAAACGTAGAGGAATCCCTCTACTAAAAAAGTAGGGGCTCTATTTTAGGGGTTGGGGGGCATTAGTAGTATTGGATGTGCTTAGTAGTGATATATACTATTTACTTAGCTACCGGCGTCCATATCCTGCTTGCTCTAACTAGAACCAACATACTCCGACAGGATGTTCAACGCGATGTTTGATAACGAGTTGAGACCTTTGATATCATGGTTCTTATCAACGATGAAAGAATTGATCTTGCCTTCTTCGAGAGTACAGCACAATCATGTGGATACGCAGCTGCGTCAGACATGTTGGTTCTGCTGGTGGTTGAGGACAGTAATTACATCAATGATTTCTAGAGTAACAGATCTCATTGTGTCTATCGTGCTCTACCTCGTGCTGGCATTCTTTTTTTACAGCCCATTTATCTGTGCTTCCCTCTCTTATTTGCGTCTTGGAGAGCTGAACCATGGCAAGTCCAAGTCCAACGAAGATGACACGGAACCAAACCTCAAGCCAGGAATGTACTTATTCTATTTTCTCTGTGTTGCTCAAGGTATAATCTTCGTGTTTATTGCGTGCCTTGAAACATATAGTACACCCATTGTGGTGAACAAGGTCAGCCGACAAGTTGGGCTCAGTTGGGAAGTAGTTTTTGACTACTGTAACAAAACAAAACTCAAATACTTGAAAAACCTGGCGTCTATTGATGAGAGCTGGAATTTCATCACATATGGTGTTGGCTTGCTGGATTCAGAGATACCAGAGGACAATGCGTCCGGAGCAAGGGTACTAGCCACGCTGATCAAGCAGGGTGTGCCGGTAAGACGACTGCTGCTTCGGTCACCAAGACACAGGATTCAGAAGCTTGTAGCAACCCTTTCCTGGAGGAGTCCAGCAGATGGGGAGATGAGATGGTTTGCCTCGAGGATTGTTGCACATGTCGCCCATGGTCTCAGCCTGGCTCAGTTCCCAGGAGCACTAGAATGCATATCCTCCCTCCTCGACGCCTCTGTGTATAACAAGGATGGTGGTGGTCAAGAACATGAGGTTACCCATTTTGTAGCTCAACTGAGACTTGCCAAGCAACAGGCCAAACAGAAGATGAACCTACTGATACTGTTAGTGCGCTTAATCCAAGGTGGCGCGCAGGAAAGGAGACAAGTTAGCATCAATTCAGCTGAAGGAACCAACGAGGACCTGATATTGCAAGGCCTGAGAATCCTAGAGAACCTGGCCGTTGACGAACTCAACTGCAAGGTGATCTGCAGTTCCGATGTTCTCTTCTCAAAGATTACTGCACCGCTCAGCTCTGAAAATTTGGTACTAGAAGATATGGAGACAAATACTGCATGGGCTAAGGTGATAGACGGATCACTGAAACTGGTGAGCCGGCTTATGAAATCTCCTGGTGATACTGGCAAAGAGATGCGCCGCAGAGTTGCACATAATAGCAGTGCAGTAAAGAACCTGGAGAATTTTCTGGACCAGAAGATCAACAGCTGTAATATCATAGTGCTACAGATCCGAGCCATAGATATCCTTGAACAGTTATGTTGGGGTGATGAGTCCACCTCCTCCAATAATTTGGCTAGGGAGAGAAGAAAATATCTGATTCCCAAGGTACAAGACATCTTCCTTACTGACAAATGGATGGAAGATTATTTATCAGAGACAAGGGCAAAGCTAGAGAAAGAAATTGAGAAAATCAACAAGTCAAAGAAAAGAAAGCAGCAAACCAGGCAAGCATTGGTGGAAAACCTGAAGGCAGCTAAGGAAACTGTGAGCCATCTGAAAGAAAAGGCTGGGGAAGCACTGGCCACCCTGTGCATGCGAAATCAGATTCATGCAGACGATGTCAGGAGCTTCACCTGCACAGGACCTGATGAAGGCGTTCTCTGTTATCTTACTGAAATGTTGGACTCCAAGCCCGAGGGAAGCACTGTCAGATCCAGGATTTCCGCAGCAGTGATCCTGAAGCACTTGTTTACTCACTGTACTACATCTCCATCGGATCAATACCATCTAAAGGATACCTTAGAGAAGGTGCAAGCATATTAATTTGCTACTATCTTATTTTTCTCTAACTGATACTATAAATCAAGTGCTTACTACTGTGCTAACTGCTAAGGAAGACGTACAACGGTACAAGTAGCTAACAGATTATTTGTACTATTACTACTGCAGGTCCTTACAGAGTTACTGCACATAAAGGCAGGGGCACAGGCAACAAGCACCAGCAAACTCATTCAGTGGTGGCAGCATACCATTTCACAAGGTGGGCACGACGAGCGTCTCCGTGTACAGGGACACAAGCAGCAACATGAGGAGAGGAAGCTACAAGTCGCCCTGCTATCGCTCTGCGCAGCGATCCGCGAGAGATGGATCAGCGCGCCTGAATTTGCAACTGTGGTGGCTGAGCTGGGTTCACTGAAGGATGTTGCGGAGAAGCTCAAGAAGCTCGTGGAAGAGAACAGGTACGCCACGCCATCGTGCCGGGCAATAGTAAAGCTCACCAGTGAGCTTGTCATAGCGTTGATTCCACATGATCATCGCGCTGAAGATGTAGAGACGAAGGAGGTGATCGTGGAATCGCTGTACCAGGCTTCCAAGACAATGGCCGGGCTCGAGAGCTGCATGCTTTTCGCTGGCACCGAACGCGACAGCTATGGGATACCTGTGAAGCCTTTCTGTTCTGATCTCGTGGAGGAAGCGAAAGACCTTCTGAGACTCAAAGGACAGGCACTGGGACTGAATATTGTTTGATATATTGTGTGATTTCAGCATGGAGCGGTCAGATGGTCGCCATGAACTGGTGGTGTCTACCCTCCCTCTCCCTCTGTAGCCAACTCTAACTTCATTCTGTCGTGTGTATAAACTATATATTCTGGTGACATAATCTTGTTGTATTGTATAAACTCATCATTTGGTACGGTACAATGATTGTGCAATAATGTGTTGTATGCGGTAGAAACAGCCAAACAGGGGATGCTCAACTATGTCCGGTGGTGGCCATTTCCAAAGCCGGCCGGCAAGACCAACTGTTCCTGGAAAGTACGTTTTCAGATACGGCTGGAAATCGTAATTGTCTCTAGAAATGAACACCATTTAGGAGATGGCTCAAAACACCGATCAGCTTTAGCCATTTCTAAAGGTGGCTGGTGTTTTCATCCACCTTTAGAAATTCTAGCGAGAGGTCTAGTGCTTTACAAGAAAAAGAAAAATCCTAGAAATTGTCACAAGAATAAGAAAGATATTGCCCACAATTTGTTATACTCTTATCACAAATGATAATAGTCAATAGATTATTTTGTTTTCTAAATTCTTACCCACCTTTACAATTATGAAAAGCAACATAAAAAAAACCCATGAATTTGTATCAAAATTACTCGCCTATGTCATTACGAAATATAATCTAAAATAACTCTAAATTTGGTCTAACTACATGCATGTTATTAATGATAGATAATGTACGTGACCCCTTAAAGTTGCATCTAACTTACCAATTATGTCATTATTAAAAACTAAAATATCCACTTAAATCTAAATCTAATTTTTGTCAAATCTACAGTTGCTATAAAAATGTTTAAAACCCTGAATTATATGTGTATATGTGTTTCCATATTACATTAATATTTGAAGAAAATAATTGAAGTGATCATACATGTAGTTGTATCATGGATGGACCAAGTACCCATGCATACATGAGCAATCATGAAAAATATTCTCTTAACGACTCTATTTGAATGGTACTACGGAGTTGCTAGTGCTCGGAAGTCCATTCCGGGGCGCTAGCATTCGGACGCTGCCGCGCTTCACGTGGGCACCTGTGCCACTCTATTTCCCGTGCCTACGCGCGCCCACGCGGGGACCGTGTCTTGATCGATCTGCGCCTCGCTCCATTTCCCTTGCCTGCCACTCTCACCCTCTTGCTCCTATGCACATGCACGCTGGCCCAGCAGCTGTAGCATGTGGCTGCAGCAGGCGAGTCCCACTATAACATGTGCAACACCAAACCTACTTTTGGAACATCTACATGAAATCCTTGCAACATATGTTCCAAATAATTGAAACACTTGCAACATACGTCTGAAACACTTGCAAAACACTAGAAAAAACTTGAAACAACGTATTTAGCCATTGCAAATATTGCAAATATTGCAAACATCCAGATGAAAACACTTGCAACATACGTATGAAAACACTTGAAACACTTGCATATATATATATGCAACATCCAGATCTACTTTTGCAACATCCAGATAAAACACTTGCAACATACGTCTAAAACAGATGAAACATTTGGAACCTACACTTAAAACATACATGTATAGCTATTGCAACATGTGCAACATCCCTATCCACTTTTGCAACATTGATACAAAACACTTGCAACATACCTCTGAAACACTTGAAACATATAGTTGCAACATGCGCTTTTAGTGCAAACATCTCCTTGCTCCTTCCGTGAATGGAGGCTCATCGGCGCGTGAAGGTCACCGTTGTGCTCACCGGCAGCGCGGAGCTCAACGGCAACGCGGAGCTGGAGGGCGACGTACAGAGGGAGGGGTGGGAGTGACGGTGGCGCAGAGGATGGGTGGGCGGCGTGTGAAGGTCACCGGTGTGCTCGCCTGCGGAGGACAACGGATTGAAGCCGCGACGGACGAGGCAGAGTAGGGAGTCACGGGGTGCAGACTCGTCCATACATACATATAGACGCCTTCCATGGGAGGAAACGGAGGTTGGTGAGGATCACCTGGGAGCAAAGCATGGCGGCGATAAGAAGGCATGTGGGTGGATGCAGCGGCGCAGGGAGCGAGCAGGGAAAGGAGGAAGGTGGGTGCAGCAGTGCAGTGAGTGAGCCCTTGCGGTGGATAATAAGAGTCATGTGGGCATGTGCGAAGAAGCCCAAAGCGGTGCGCCAACTCGTTTTGGTTTGTGGCGTTAATGGTGGGTGCGGCATCCGACAGAAAGAGAACCATCCGGATGCCCTAATCCAAGCATTTTCGATGATACTAAACAATTATTTCAAAATTGTATTAATATACATGACATACATATGAATTGTTTCTTTAGATGATCCCATGAGATGAACTCGTATTCATTAAAAAGTTCCTTCCCCTTCTTGACATAGTGGTGGTTGTGTTTGCACCTGAATCGGCACAGCGCCTCTATCTGTCATTATGGCCAGTTTGGGAGAGCTCCGCCTCTGAAAAAACAGATCTGGAGCACTAGAGATTCACCTAGATCCAATATAGAGCACCTCCATCGTGGACAAGGCATCGTACAGACCAAAATCGACGGTGTATCTCAACTACTTGATAAACAAGGCGTATCAAGATGTACTTAGAAACCAACTTTATTCGACAACATTTCTTTATAGCAAACTATGAAACCAACCTTCTGTAACCCTACCCCGAGACTGTATAAGGAGGGGTAGGGAGCCCCCGATCGGTCATCCCAAGATCAACCAGCACATCCTAAGTAGATTGTGCTCATCCTTTAGATAGCTTCATCCATAGACACATTGTTGTGATCCCCTACTCGCAACCGACCCTGAGCGCATGGCGCACAAGCAACAAAGATTGTCATCTATACTGGACATAGGTACACTTAGATAGAGAAAAATCATGAAAAACGGATTCAGCCGTATTATAAACGAATCGAAGTGTTTTAACAGAAACAAATTTGAACAATTTGGATGTCCAGACATCCATTTTCATCCCTAGATCAGTAGAATGAAAATTCTTCAATTCTAGGTGTGCGGCTTCAAAGGTAGAATGGTTAAGTGTCGCTTCACCGCCCTTGAAAGGTGCCGCGCGTATTAATATATGAGTCAAGAAAACCCTTGACATGGCTTACAAAGAAAGTAGTACAGAAAGTGATTCATATATGATCAAGCAATTCTAGTAATGCAACAAATCCCATACATGTTTCCATCTGTCTAACAGCAAGATCAATCAATCACATGTCGTATCAAGTTTACTACAATTACAAAATATACTTTTTCATGCCCCCTCAATCACAACTTAGGGGCCATTTGGTTGCGCTTCTGCTCTGGCTCCACCCGCAGCTCCGGCACTGGAGCCGGAGGAGCCCCACCAAACGCAGACAGACACAGAAGTGCGTCTAGGTGTTGAACAGAGGAGCCGGAGCCGTTTTAGGTGTACGGAGGTGGAGCCACGTTTTGGTGCTTCGACCTTCCGGTGAAGGAGCTGTCCACGTGGAGCCCTCCCAAACATGACCTTAGTTAGGTGAGACCGCTCTAAGTTGTTTAGCCGAACTGATTTAGACATGTGCATTTATTTGTGCACCTTTTCTCCTATATAGTATCACTAATTCACTATCATCAAAGTTTGGAATCACAAGTTATTTTTATATTTCTTTATAGACACCTAATTCAATTTGGTAGTTCGACAAGCATGTACAATCATTTATCATTAATTATTAAGATTTTTCCTACAGTAAAGCTGATGCTTGAAACTGATGCTTTCTCGCTTATAAAATACTGGAAACGACCTAAAAATGTCCAGTGCCATATGCGGACATATAGGGTGTGTTTGGTTCGTTTCCTATACAAGCCTGGCTAGCAAAACTAAGCCAGGCTAGCCCAAGCCTGCCCCTAGCAAGCCAAGATAGACTTGTTTGGTTGGATGTACCATCTGAGTCTGGCCAGCAACTGAGTATGTTTGGTTGTCTGATTTACACTGCATACAATTACCTCTTCTCTATTCTGGTGAGCTCACCCCCTCTTAGACATTTCATCAGACACCTGGTCCGCGGTGGACGTCTACTGCGAGGTGGAGATGCAAGCCTCGTCGTCATGGTTCCTCAACTCGCCGACGAAGCTGGAGTTGAGCCTCGCAGCCTCCCACGACCTCTTCGTCGCCGACCATGCCATCCTCCCTCTGCTGCGGCACCATGGCAGGAGCTCCCTGGCAAAGACATCCCCTGCCTGCGCCGAAGAACACAAGCGGGTCACAGTCCATGTCCGTGAGCTCATGCTCCCATTCCCCTCCCACCATTGGCTGCCAGCAGGCGCCATGGAGGAGGGAAAGGTCGCGCTCACTGCAGAGTCGGAGACAGGAGAATCTGGCGAGCTGGGCAAGCTGGGAGGAGATGGCGGTCACGACGAGCTGGAGCTTGGACCACACCTCTATCCCGACGAAGCTAGACCTTGGACCTCAGCATGCCCATCGCGGCCTCCTTCCTCCTCCTGCGGCGCACGTGCAGCCTCGGCGAGACGTGCTGGACAGGGGTCGTGAGATCCAGCGCGCGGGGAGGTCGAAGGGGCTCCGATGGCGGGTGGCGAGGTCGAAGGGGATGACGAGTGGCAAGGTCGAAGGAGGCTCCGATGGCGGGTGGCGATGTCGATGCAATTCCGACAGCGGGTGTCGAGGTCGTGAGATCTGGCTCGCAGGGATGACGGAGGTGCTCGGTGGGCAAGGATGACAGTGAACGTTGTTGTCCATCGAGTTCGGATCTTTCACTGATTGTGGGAAAACAAAAGGAAAAAATCTACATAACCCCTAACATATTGAGGGTGGTTTACATAACCCCTGAACTGTAAAATCAAGTATTGTATACATTAAACTTTGTAAATCCAGACAAATAACCTCCTGAGTGGTTTTGCATATGTGACGCACCATACTGTTGCCTTGGATGCATGGCCTCTAGGGCAGCTGGCACGTTGTCCGCCTCGATCTCTGTCACTCACGCAGCTCGGCGAGCCCGTTCACACCAGGGCACTAGCCCTGCCGCCAACACCACCATCGACGACGCCCTGGATGTGGCCACGCCAGGTGCTCACATGCAGGGACGAAACCAGCGGTAGGGCAAGCTGGGCTCGAGCCCCCCTACCGCCACGGAACACATGGAGCCCCCCTTGATTTGTTAGCCATGGATAAAGGTGTAGGAGGGGCTGCTAGAGGTAGAAGATGACCTTCAGCCCCCCCTTGATTATTTCCTGGCTTCATCCCTGCTCGCATACATGCGGGCAGCCCGCTGCGAGGAGCACCGTCCTCCGCCCTTCCTCTTCTCCAGCCGAGGTCCCCATTATGAGCAAGACATGTAATCCTGAATTCCGGCTCATTTCCTTTCTGATAGCGATCATGTTGAGCTCGGCTTGGAAAGCAATCCTCCTTAGCATGTCCTAGTACCATGGCCTACATGGCATGCACTACTAGAGAACAGACTTTTCGCCTTTGGATTTAGTCCCGGCCGGATTTTGGCCCGGGAGTGATGGAAGATTTAGTCCCGGTTGGAGTCTCGGTTGGAATCACCAACCAGGACTAGAATCCCCTGCTCAACGGATAGTGCAACATGCTTTTGCAGCACTATCCGTTGGGGACCTTTAGTCCCGGTTTCTGGTTCAAACCGGGACTAAAGGTTGTCTTTCAATCCCGGTTGTAACCACAAACAAGGACAAAAGGCCTAGCCAACCTTTGGTCCCGGTTGGTGGCTCCAACCGGAACTAGAGGTTGACCCTTTAGTCCTGGTAGGCTCCACCAACCAGGACTAAAGATCCCCACCTATGTATCCGCTTCCACTGACCCCCTAGGACGAGACCAGTTGGTCAAATCGGTCACCGGCCCTTGTGTTCATCATGCTCTTGCTTGGGGGAGCAAGTTCTTGCTCTCGGGCGCCACCGGCTTCATCTCCAAATCTTCCAAAGGTTAGCAACTTCATCTTCTAATCTTTCATTACTAATAATGTAGATCATTTGATGCTTTATTAATAAGCATAGAAATATTTAAATATGTGGTTTTTGTATATTATGAATAATAGTGGTGGATTTTATTTTTATTTATACATCATTTGTAGATCTTTGTTTTCTAGATTATGAATATGTGGTTGGTTTTTAAGATTATGAAATATTCAAGTATGTGGTTGTTTTAGATTATGAATAAGCATAGAAATATTCAAATATGTGGATTTTAATGCTTTTTTAGATTATGAATATGTGGTTGTTTTCTAGACCTTTGTTAGCAACATTATTTCTTTATGAGAGTTAATAGTCGTTCAAAAAAATATGTGCAAAATGTTTAAGTTTACTTGGCATGCATATATCTCTTGATGATTTATTGTTTATATGTTTCTCTAATATATAATGTTGCATGGTATATTTATATGGGGATTCTATATTTATTGAGATGTTTTGCAGTTTTTTTAGTTATGATGAATAGCGGCGGATCACTTTCCCACCCACAGGCACCAGGTTTCCACCCTGGCGATGTTCCATTCGAGCCATCATCAGCAAAGGTCGTCCCGCGTAACCCAGACCCATCAGTTGTATGGAATATTTTAAGTTTTGCATGCTAATATAATTTTTGCTTATATACATTTATTGATAATATGATTATTGTATATGTTACAGACTATAAAACCAATGAAGTGGCTAGAAGATGCACTATGGCTGCTCGGGTTGTATGACATCTTCGAGAACACAACATGTCAGGAGGCGAATGGAGGCGAGATATGGATGTGCAGCCTCTCATTCGACATGCCCATTAGTTACAATAATCAGGTGCGCCAGCAAATCATCCAGGTTGGATGACAGTCGATGACCAAGGTAGGTGCCCAGCTCGACATCGTGCATCGTACTTTGCAGGCACTTAAGCGGATTGGGTACCATATTCCTGATTGGTCCCAAATGAAGATACAAGCTTTAGTTCAGTGTACTCTGAATGTGCCGCCAGTAACCGAGAGGAATGCGTCATATAACTTAATAGATGTGGTACGGCGTGTATGATATGAGAGTAATGTTTATTTATTCTTATTATTATATGAGTGCTTTCTGATACTTTTTTGTTTGTCTACTTACAGCATTTGCTCTATGACTACACCTATGCTACATGTGGCTTGCATCCCATTCTTACACAAGCTCTTAAACAACTGGGGTATTATTGGGACTTCGTGGAAGCGATCGGCTAGAGGACGACAGTTGGCTACCAGCATTGCGTGAGAATGAGGCAGAGCCCGAATACCGGTAGTCAGAATACCGGTAGTCTGTCAGTAGGCTACATCTATGGGATGCCATGTCCTCGACGTTGTGAGGCAGTTGAGAGTGCTATAGTGTGGGCCCTGCATTACATAGACATTGTCCGTGGTTACACTATCCGGGACATGCTCTACATGCAATGGAGACATGAGAGGTTTGCAGCTGGCGATATTTAGGATCTATGTGTTAGTTTAGTTTTTATGCTATGTACTTTAATTTGAATGGTTATATACTTTAATTAGGATTATTTCTATGGATATTTTAATTATGTTTGTATGGGCAAGTTATTTATGTTTCATTAGGTTTATTAGTATGGACAAGTTATTTATTTTTATACAAAAGTACTTTACCAAATAAAGAAATGACCAAAATAAAAATTGTAGATCTTGAAAAGTTACACAACTTTGTAGTTGGCAACTTTTTCATTTGAAGTCATCCTTTCATGGAAAACTATGTTTTAATTTCTCGAATTTGAAATTTAAATCTTTAAAATGACCTCAAATGGAGAAACAACCAAAATGAAAGTTGTAGATCTCGAAAAGTTATGCAACTTTGTAATTGAAAACTTTTTCATTTGAATTCATATTTTCAAGGAAAATTATGTACGAATCTCTCGAATTTGAAATTTGAATTTTTAAAATGACTTTAAATGGAGAAACAAGCAAAACGAAAGTTGTTGTGCTCGAAAAGTTATGCAACTTTGTAGTTGACAATTTTTTCATTTGAGCTATATTTTTTTATCTACGCATTTTCTAATTTTCAGCCTATTTATTTTAATGGTTATGTTAGCATGGGCGGGAAACGAAATTGCCAGGTAGGCAGCCCTTTAGCCGCGCACCAAAAATTTGGCTTTAGTCTCGGGTTAGGCTACAAACCGGGACGAAGAGCCCTCTAGTTCCGGTTGGAAGCTCAACCCGGAAGTAAAAGTGACAACCTTTAGTTCCAGGCTGGGCCTCCAACCGGGACTAGAAGACTTTTAGTCCCGGTTGGTCCAGCAGTATATATCCCACTGCTTCGTTCTCTCCTCATCATCCTTTCAATCGCCGGCCGCCACCCTCTTCCTACCCAGAAGCTGTTGGCTGAGTTCGATCCAATCTCGTTCAAGCCAGGAGAGACCATTGATGATTTTGCAATGCAGATCACCAAACTCGCCACGGATCTACATGGCCTCAGAGAGAAGAGTGTCGACGACTTGCGCGTCGTGAGGAAGTTTCTCCGAGTCATGCCGCCACGCTACAACCAGGTGGCGGTTGTGATCGAAATGTTCTGTGACATGAAGGAGCTGTCGATCGAGGAGCTTGTGGGTCACCTTCGGGCGGCTGAAAATCGTTTCGAGCCCTCGGTGGAGCAGGTCATGGACAAAGCCGATCAGTTGTTGTTAATAGAGGAGGACTGGGCGGCCAAGAGCAAGAGCTGTGTTGCGTTGGACTTGTCACCAGGGTCTAGCAGCAAGGGCAGTGGTCACTCTGTCAAGAAGGAGAGATCTGGGGCGCACATCGGTGGTGAGGCATGCGACTCTGTTGTGAAGCTCACGTCGATGGGAACTCCACGACGGAAAGGCAAGTGTCGTAAGTGTGGCATCTACGGGCATTTTGCAAAGGAATGCAAGACAAAGGCGCAGAAGGATGAGCGGCAGGAGGCCGCACACCATGTCAACGCCGATGCCAAGCTGGCGCTCATGGTGGCGCAAGTCTACAACATCGTGCAAACCATGACCCCGTGCACGCAGCACGTGTTCTTGAATCAAGAACACGTGTTCCCGACGGAATACAGTGAAGGGGCGTGGGTGCTCGACACCGGTGCCACAAACCACATGACAGGGTGCCGGGAGTCGCTGGCTAGCCTGGATGAGACGACGCATGGCGCCGTGCGGTTTGGAGACGGAGCCATGGTGGAGATCCAAGGGATCGGTGCAGTGACGATCGCCGGGAAAAAATAAGATCGCCGGGTGCTTACTGAGGTATACTTCATCCCGTCCCTCATGTAATATTGTAAGCCTTGGTCAACTGGAAGAAGGGGGGTGTCGCATCAAGATTGATGACGGCATCCTGAAGGTGTTCGAGCTCCACCAAGCTGTGAACCAGAAGCGAGGGGTGCTGATTCGGGCAGAGAGAAGGAATC
Organism: Saccharum spontaneum; assembly: GCA_022457205.1. Taxonomy (NCBI): domain Eukaryota; kingdom Viridiplantae; phylum Streptophyta; class Magnoliopsida; order Poales; family Poaceae; genus Saccharum; species Saccharum spontaneum. The sequence continues at coordinate 52,210,506 of CM039597.1, forward strand.
GCCTGTACATTATGAAGGTGAACCTGACCTCGCCCGTCTGCCTGGTGACCAAGATGGATGAGGCATGGTTGTGGCATGCTTGGTATGGACATCTTAATTTCAGGTCTCTACATGATCTAGGTGCCAAGGACATGGTGGAAGGCATTCCAATGATCCGTCGAGCGGAGCAAGTGTGTGATGTCTGTGCACTCGGGAAGCAGCATCGCACACCATTCCCCCAAGCCTCAGCATACCGTGCAAGTGCGGGGCTTGAGCTAGTCCACGGTGATTTGTGTGGATAGATCACACTGCCTACGCTGGGCGGGAAGTCATACTTCTTGCTGATCGTTGATGATCATAACCGCTATATGTGGCTGGAACTCTTGGTGTCCAAGGATGAGGCACTGGAATATTTCAAGAAGATCAAAGTGGTGGCAGAGGTGGAGTCAGGCCGTCACCTCAAGGCGTTCAAGACAGACCGTGGTGGTGAGTTTAACTCAGGTGCGTTTATGGTTCTCTGCAGTGACCATGGAATCAAGCGCAACACCACCACAGCTTATTCCCCACAACAGAATGGAGTAGTGGAACAGCGGAATCAGACCGTCATGGAAATGGCCCACTGCTTGCTCAAGAGCATGCGGGTGCTGCCTGGTAGGTTCTGGGGTGAACCAGTAAAGGCGGCAGTGTATTTGTTGAATCGATCGCTGACGAGGAGCCTGAACGGGAAGACTCCATTTGAAGCTTGGCTTGAGAGAAAACCAAGTGTCTGGCATTTGCACACATTTGGCTGTGTGGCATACGCCAAGCGCATTGGACTGAGAGTGACTAAATTGGCAGACAGATCAACTCCAAGTGTGTTTTTGGGCTATGAGCCGGGAACAAAAGGCTATAGGGTATATGATCCGGTCAACAACAAGTTGATAGTGACCAGGGACGTAATCTTTGATCAGAAAAGAGGATGGAATTGGGTGGAGAATGGTGGCAGGGAGAGCAATAAAGCAGCAGCAGTGGCGCCGTATTTTTCAGTTCAGTACGCTGATGATGGTTCTGATGGCACTGTTCATGGTCCGGCAATAGAGCTGGCGCCGTCTGCTGGTTTGGAATCTGAAGATCCTGTACTGTCCTCGCCTGCACCATCAATTCCATTGGTTGGGGGTACTCCTGCTACACCACCACACATGCCACTTGGGTCTGTAGTTGTATCGGCACCGCATATACAATGGGCAACACCACCAACAGATGCGTTTGATGACTCTGCTGGAGCACCGAGGAGATATAGAACCATCCCAAACCTTTTTGACACCACTGATGAGGTATAGGGATTTGATTATAGCGGGTTCTGTCTAGTTGCATCTGAGGAACCGGCCACAGTAGAAGAAGTTATGTCTGAAAATTGCTGGAGGCAGGCAATGCAGTCTGAAATGCTGGCAATTGAAGACAATAAGACCTGGGTGGTCAGTGATCTGCCAGCAAAACAAAAAGCCATTGGGCTGAAGTGGGTCAGTTTAAAGTGGAAAAGGACCCGGAAGGAAACATTGTCAAGCATAAAGCGAGGTTAGTGGCAAAGGGTTATGCTCAACGCCAAGGAGTGGATTTCGATGAGGTTTTTGCACCTGTTGCCAGAATTGAAACAATGAGGGTGTCATTGGCCTTAGCAGCACAAAGTGGATGGGAAGTATACCAGTATGGATGCCAAATCGGCATTCCTAAATAGAGACTTAACTGAAACTGTATTTGTTCAACAACCTCCTCGATTCAATGTGGGCAGTGAAGGAAAAGTGGTAAGACTTCTCTATGGGTTGAGGCAGGCACCTAGGTCCTAGAATGCTAAGCTTGACAAGGAGTTAATTGCTCTTGGTTTTGTGAAGAGCAAGCTTGAGTATGCTGTGTACAGAAGAAGCAACAAAAAATATTTTTGCTTGTGGGGGTGTATGTTGATGATCTGATCATTTCAGGGCCAAATGTCAATGACATTAAACAGTTTAAGCAGGAAATGAGAAAGAAGTTCAGCATGAGTGATCTTGGGCTCCTGAGCTATTACTTGGGAATTGAAGTGAAGCAAGGAGAGGAGGGAATCACCCTGAGCCAGAGTGCATATGCAGTCAAGATACTTAAGTCCGTGGGGATGATGAATTGCAACCCATGTGCAACACCCATGGAGGCCAGGCTCAGACTCAGCAAGAAAAAAGAGGATGAGGTTGTGAATCCAACAGCATACAGGAGTATCATTGGGAGTCTCAGGTACATTGTCATTTGTCAACACCAGGCCAGACCTTGCTTATTCGGTTGGTGCTGTCAGAAGGTACATGGAGGCCCCAAGCAAAGAACACTGAGCTGCTGTGAAACATATTCTTAGATACCTGAGGGGGACTATCAGGTATGGCTGCAAGTATGACAGAGGCACTAAACTGAAACCCTTCCTGCATAGGTTCAGTGACAGTGACTTCGCCGGTAATGTGGAAGATAGGAAGAGCACCACTGGTGTTGTTTACTTTCTTGGGAAGAGCTTGGTCACATGGGCATGACAGAAGCAGAAGATTGTGGCCTTGTCATCCTGTGAAACCGAGTACGTTGCAGCAGCAGCAGCAGCATGTCAAGGTGTTTGGTTGAGCCGACTAATTGGAGATTTGATGGGAACAAAGGAGGCGCCGGTGAAGCTCTTCATGGACAACATGTCCACAATCACACTGAGCAAGAATCCAGTGCATCATGATAGGAGTAAGCACATTGATACGAAGTATCACTTCATTCGTGAATGCATTGAGGAAGGAAAGGTGGAGGTGGATCCTGCTGGACAGCTCGCCAATACTTCACAAAGGCGCTTGGGCGAGTCAGGTTCTTGGAACTGAGGAAGGCGTTGGGCGTCATCGAGCTGCAACAAGTTAAGGGGGTGTTTATAGCTAAATTGTTGCATCACTTTGTAAGAACTTTGTTCATCATTTGCATTAGCCAGGTTAGCGGGTAGCGCGTGGTTGGAGGCTAGGTGAAACGACGTTGCGCACGGCACGCGGCTTGGCGCGGGGACTCGGAGGTTGTTCCGAGATTCCAGTGTTGCATTGTGTGAATAAAAGGGCAACAAGAAGATCCGAAAAGGCTGTGACATTCTGCAGCGCATCTCTCTCGTTCATTTTCTGCATTTTCATCAACCTTGCTCTCGCCGCGGTCACCGCGCCACCGCTAGCGTTCGCGTGTGTGTTCAGCGCTTCACCTGGTTCCAGCATACGTATTGGAGGTGGAGGCCGGCAAGACCTACTTGTTACGGTTAATCAACGCCGTGCTAATGTCCGAGTACTACTTCAAGATCGCCGGGCACAAGTTCACGGTGGTCGCCGCCGAAGCCAAACTACGTGAAGCCGTACACCACAGACGTGATCGCGATCGCGCCCGGCGAGATGGTGGACGCCCTGCTGGTCGTCGACGCGGCCCCCGAGCGGAGCTACTACATGGTCGCCCTGGCCAACCAGCCATCGATCGCTAACCTGCCGTTCCCGGTCACCGTCACGAGAGGGACGCTGCGGTAACTCAACGGCGACGACGACCCCGCCGGGGCCGGGGACGACGCGCCGCTGCCGTTGGCGCCGGAGATGCCGGACGGCCGGACCTGCATGACATGGTGCCCTCCTTCTACTTCCACGGCAACCTGACCAGCCTAAGGCCGCCACACCAGCGAGGGCGGAGGACGGTGCCGGCGCACGTCGACGAGCGCCTGCTCGTCACGCTCTCCATGGGCTCCGTCTGCCGGAACGGCGGCAAATCCTGCGCGTAGGGGGGAGCATCGAGTCCATCATCATGGCCACCATGAACAACGTCTCCTTCCAGCTCCCAGCCACGACGACTCTCCTCGCGGCGCACTACGACCACAGCCATAACAGTGCCGTCGTCAACGGGACGGGGGAGCAGCAGCAGCAGCTATACGCCTGTACACGCCGCTGCCGGAGAGGCCTCCGTGGCCGTTCAATTTCACCGACCGCGCCTTCATCCCGATCGGGCCCACGGAGGCGGAGGCGGCGCTGGAGCCGACGCGGAAGGCGACGACATGGCGGCGGTTCCCGTACGGCGCCGCGGTGGAGGTGGTGTTCCAGAACACGGCGGTGATGCAGAGCGACTACAACCCGATGCACCTGCACGGCCACGACATGTTCGTGGTCGCGCAGGGGCACGGCAACTTCGACGCGGCGAGGGACGTGCCGGCGCGGTACAACCTGGTGGATCCGCCGGTGAGGAACACGGTGCTCGTCCCCAGCCTCGGCTGGGCCGTCGTCCGCTTCGTCACGGATAATCCAGGAGTGTGGTACCTGCATTGCCACTACGAGTTCCATGTGGCGGTGGGCATGGCGACGGTGTTCGTTACAGAGGACGGGCCAACAGTCAGCTCAGCTCTTCCGCCACCGCCGGCAGATCTCCCAAAGTGTGGCGGCGGCCATGGCAGCAGCCTCGACGTCATGGAAAACGACCTACTATACCCCGTTGCAGAAAACACCGATATTTCTGACGTTAACATTGTATAATAATAACAAGTTGTAAGGTGTGCCGTCTCTGTCATACGTGGCAGTGACAACCACGTACGTGGATCATATATCACCACATGAGAATTGGTCGGCAATGACGGCTACTAAAGTGCAATAGTGACGGGGAACCACTGATGTGGATTGTTTCATAATTTCCATGCTTGATTGTTTGATGAATCATTTTCTCATAAAGCACTCAGCAACCGGCAACCATTTATATATGTGGATACTATGTTTGCGAAAACCTCATGAATTTCTCATTGAAAACAAATGAAGAACTACTTGAAGTACATAAATAACATACATAATTCATTTAGGAAAAAGTCTAAATTACTCCCCTCAAGTTCGGCATATGTCCATATTGCCTCCTGAACTTACATTTGGTTCAATTTACTCTCTCCAACTATTTCAGTTGGTCTAGTTTACCCCTTAACATGATTTGTTATTTTTGTTTTCCCACATATTAGTTGAGTCTTAATATCAACTTTTGTGATATGACAGAGAACATCATAAGTTATGTTAGAAAAATATATCTTAACTTTTTGCCACTATTTTGATAGCTTAGGAAATTTAATAATATATTAACACTAGAGATACAATATCGTATAAAACATAATGACGAAAAATTCATAGTGCATTTTTCTAACACAAAATACAATGACCTCTATCACCTCACAAAATTTGAAACTAAAATATAATTTGTACATAGAGAAACAAAAAAGAAAAATCTCTTTGGTGTTGGTTGGACTAACTTAAATAGTTGGAGGGAGTAAATTGAACCAAATGTTAGTTTGTGGGTTATTTGGACATAGGCCAAACTTGGAGGGAGTAATATGGACTTTTTTTCATTTATTTATTACCATTGCTGATATATAACTAATCATATATTCATTTTTTTTCTTTCATTCAAAGCTTAACTAGAAGAGGGACAAGGTCCTACAACCGGATCAAATCAAAGCAATTCAAGAGGCATTGGCGGGATTTCTTTTTGAGCAAAAACTTATATGTATGGGCTTATATTAGTAACATAGAATACGTATACGAAAAACTAATTGAAACAAAAAAATAATTGAATTGAAAAGAAACCATAACAGAAAAGGAAAGTCAAAAAGAAAAGGAAATTAAATGTGCCCACCCTAGGGCAAGGGTTGGAGACCGACCCTTTTTAGTCCCGGTTGATATGGGTGGGGTCTTTAGTCCCATATTCGCAATCGCAGTTGGGAAACTGGGACTGAAGGGGTTTCCCAACCGGGACTGTAGCCCAATTCTGCACTAGTGAGTACTGGATCGCACTGACAATAATGGTCGATAGCGATGGCCTAAGCAAATTTGCACATGGCAAAAACCAGCCTCGGCCTCCTTGAGCGAAAAACCCTCATCGAGAGAAGTGTACAACAACAGGATATGGGTGTTGAAACAGAGATTTGGGTTTAGAGATGCAAAAGTATTAGCATTGCAACCAGGGGCGGAGCCAAGAATTATACTTAGAGGCAGTCAAAAACAGCCAGTATGTAAAAACTAAGTGTAACTCAACTCGTTAGATTTTTCGTACTATCGTCCTTGTTAATTCATTGACTTAACGAGTACTCACATTTCGTTATATGTATCCTAGGATGTGAGGCGCTATTTTTTAAGTGGTAAGCGACATATCCATTAATAGCAAGACGTCTAGGGTGACTTTGTAAAGTATATGTACCGACTCAGTCGTTCGAAGACCCAAAGTACCCTTGACATGTGATGTATTTTTCTTGAGTGATTACAAATCCAATATATATCTTCCTATGAAAATATATTACATATCTTCACACAAATAATTTTTGAGAAAATATTATTCAAGCAATTGGTGATTTTCCACATCTAGGTAATAGATCTGTGTGAAAAGAACTTAAAAGTTTTATTTTATAATTTTTAGACTCGAGTTCGGTTTCATGGTGATTTTATAGCTTTACTGCTATTCATTCATTGTACATATCTATACCTAATAATAAAGAGGCAAAATTTCTTTTCTGCCATGCTTTTTTTGTCTCCTCCGAATTCCTTTTCCAGTCCGGTTTCCATCCGTATTTTTACGGCTGCTCGCCTGTGTTCTGTCTTCCAGTACGTCTGCTCCCAGGTCTCCAATAACAGAAGAGAGACCACACACCGATGCACTATATGCTTTACGTGATATAAAACAAAATGTTTTATATTTGATTCTCTTTTGAGCTACATTGATTCGAGAAATCCAGGTTGATACATAAATTCTTGATTTCCTTTTTTATTTCACCTCAGCCGTGGCTTAGTTGGTGCCGTAGTTTGGTTGCCACAGATATATCTTGGTTGAAACCGCTTAAAAGTGGATTCTCAATTGTAGAACACGACAACCTTGCAAACACGTCATGGTTGAGGTGATTTTCTCCTCGCATCAGGCCACGGGCCATGGGATTTAAACTAGAGTCCTGTTTTTTGGTACTGTGTACTGTGACTCGCACAACAAACACACTGCACGGTGGACATGCACAAGCCGAGCCCAACATGATCAAAGTACGGCGAGCAAAATAAAAGCTACACTTGCACCAAAGTTTGACAAGAAAATAACACTATGATATATGGAAACAGTGTTAAGAAAGTGTAGCACATCGTAGTTATGACAGTGAAACACACAATTACATAAAAAACTATGACGTGACTAACTTATGGCAAGTTGTGGTTATAAGCCAAACAAACCCTAAGCCCCGCCGCCGTTCTTGGAATCTCAAGAAAAAAGGACTCCCGTTGCAACACACGGGCATATTTGCTAGTAACAAAAAAAATACGAAAGTAAAAAAGAAAGTTAAGGAAAATATGACAATTTTGTATTGGAAATCCCAAACTATTTTCTCGTCTCTAACACTTTTGTATTGGGAACCCTATTGTTCTCATTATTCTCCCCCTCAACTCCCTCCCTCTTTTCTCACGTACATACAGAAGGCACGGCGGCGGGCGCGTAAGTCCGCCGAGTCTGTCGCTCAGTCCTTCTAGACTAAGGCAAATGCATACGGCCATGGCATAGGCAGTAATTTTCACAAAAACTCGAATGGCAGCTGGAGTAGATCGGTGCGAACCACGCCCTTGGCGTTTCGAGCATGACCGTTTCGGTTCCAATCCCCTGTCCGACAAACTCGTTTGGAGCCGATTCTCCATATTCACCTGAGAAACGAAACCGTTTCGACCTGCCAAACCGTTTCGACCTGCCAAACGAGCCATAAATATGTTCTTAAAACATTTGCGTGAAGGAAATGATCTAGAATAACATCCTAAGAAAGTCTACTAAAAGCTTCACACAATGATTAGCGCGCGTGCACACACACACAACAAGATATGCAACAAAAGAGGCTAAAAAAAAGATATGCAACAAAAGAGAAGCTAATGATCACACTAAGGTAGAGTTCTTGACGGAAAAAATCAACCAGGAACCTCTCACTCCGGCTGGCACCGTACCAATTCTATCCCGAGGAAGCTGAAGGATCTCACTGTAGTGGAAGCAATTCCCGACGGGGCCGGGGACAGCATGCAACCACTCATGGCTGCACCACCGATTCTGAAGGTTTTTCCTCCCAATGTTGGTGCACTACACTCCTTCTCACCCTCATGGGAACGAGGCTTCCGCGAGATCAACCACGACATCAACCACCTCTAGCAACAAGTGGGTGATCTTCAGATTCAAACTGGAGAGATACAAGGAGCCTTGAACCAGCACATTCAAGACAACGCAATCAAGTTAACTGTGTCGCAAGCTTTACAACAAGATAATGCAAAGACATACAGTGGGCCGCGTACTGGCAACGCGTGGGCCTAAACCCACCAGAGGGAGGCTACTGATGAAAAAAGAAAAGCTTGGAGAAGAAGCCCAAGGTTTTAGTTGCATCTGCATTTTTATTTTTAGTTTGGTTTATTTGTTTCTTTCGTTTGAATAATAATATAATAACAATGAACATGGTAAAAATAACAAAAAAAATTCCTTTTCCTTGTGTTTCATGGATGTTTAATTAATCTCTCGTCTTGGGGATGATGAATACTTCCACTGTTTATGTTTTTAAAGTGCCTAGTATGCGGCTTTGACATTTTGAATTATTTGGCTCATATAAATTCATCTTAAACGTGAAACTTTGTGGGATGCAAGTGATGTAACTAAGTATAAGGTGTTGTGAGATATGATATAGCATAATATGAGCTCCTATAATCTTATTCCAAGTGAGGCATGAATTTCCGGAGTTATTTGTTTTGAAAAAGAAAGACAATGTAAAGCTCTTCGATGGTGAGAAAATTCCTACCAAAATCATACATGATCTTGCATGAAAAGCTTCTACTATGCTACTTGTATTGAGTTTTGTATGACCCATATGAGAAAGCCTATTATAGATAGCTTATTTGCAGTTTATGTCGCTCATGAGATCAAATTGAATTCACGGTGCATTCTCTCAAATAAGCAAAACAATGGCAATATGAAGATCAAATTTATGCTTAGATCTTTATGATCTATAGGTCCATGCATCCATTAAATACTCCTCCCAAATTATAAGTCATTCTAGTTTTCTTGGAGAGTCAACGCATTTCAAGTTTAACCAAAACTATAGAGAAAACTACAAAGATTTATAATATCAAATAGGTACAGTATGAAAGTATATTTAATAAAGAATCTAATGATTCTTATTTGGTATGATAAATGTTATTAGTCTATTATATAAATTTGGTCAAACTTGAAATGTTTTAACTCTCTAAGAAAGTTAGAATAACTTATAATTTGGGATAAAAGGAGTAGCTTATTATTGCGCAAATGCTTGTACACGGCCGTTCGTCCCGTCCGGACGCGTGCCTTCCTGGGCCTGTGAAGCGGATAGACCCAACAACACCTCTATGTCTCCTCCATCTTCTATCGCTAAAAATTTCCCCACTCCCAATCGCATTGGTGTTCCGGCGTCAGCACATACGCCCGCCCCACTCCACCTCGCCGCGTCCCCTTCCCCCACTACGTGCCCGTCCCCCGCCGCGCCATGCCCTTCCCCCAACCGCGCTATACCCCATCGCCGGCCGCGCCACACCCATCTCCTGTGAGTGGATGACGTTGGACAACTGCGACCGAGAAGCAGCGTCACTACAGAAGCCGCGCCAATGGCCCCAAGCTTGGGCCACGAGCAGGCGTGGGAGAATAGCAGGAGGAGCGACGGGCCGACGTGTTTCAAGTGTTTCAGGCGTTCTAGACTTATGTTTCAAGTGTTTGATCTGGATTTTGCAAATGTATATCTAAGATATTGCGTATGTTGCAATGACAATATACGTATGTTGCAAGTATGTTTCAAGTATTTTATCTGAATGTTGCAAAAATAGATCTAGGTGTTGCAGATATATGCATGTTGCACGAGTATGTTAAGTGTTTGTTTCATACATATGTTGCTAGTGTTTTATCTGGATGTTACAGATGTTTTGCAATGGTTATAAGTGTTTAATGTTTCATACGTATGTTGCATATATTTCAGCTACTTCAGACGTATCTTGCAAGTGTTTTATTATGATGTTGTAAAAGTAGATATGGCGTTGCACATGTTACAATGGAACCCGTCTGCTGTAGCCACCTGCTGAAAGGAGGAAGATCTGGTCATTTCAACCTGACTGGAGCCATTTGAACGTCGAAGCCAAAACTATCATCGAAAAGCCAAGCCAAAATACCTGGTGCAATTTGCCAATCTGTACAGATGCAAAACTATGCTTCATCTCTTTCCAACCGCATCCGTTTTGTTATTGCAGATCAAAACCTGTTGCTCCGCAAAGAATTCCTCGAGGCAAAACCCTGCGTGTCCAAGCCTGATAAAACACACACTCCAATTATGCGTCAAGCACATTACCAAACATGATGGTTACCCAGGTCACGAAGATGTGAATCCTGGAAAGAAGAATATGCATCCACCGCCGCTATACTCACATCAGACTATCAGAGATCACTTCACCCCTGCAACAGAGCGCCCACTGCTACCAAAGTAAAAGCATAATTGACATTCCAAGTGAGCGAACGCACAAACTGCACTATTCACAACCGAAAATTTATAAAGAGAACTATTATTTGCACTGCAGTATTCACGAAGCCGATTCCTCAACAAAAAAAACTTCTCGAACTTGAACGCTGCATCATGAACACAAACACTCGAATTATAATGTCTAAATGGATTCACAAATCATCTGTTAACATACAAAGCTCTAGCAGGATCACGTAGTCCTAATCTAAATCCAACTCCTTTCTGCTCTTTACAGTGGCATTCTGCTTCGACTCTGGGTCTAGAATATCCAAGTCCCATGCCGTGGCAAGGTAACCGTAGAGGACCCATGTCCGCTCTCCCTTGCCATCCACCTTGACCAGCATGGGGTTGTTATTGCCCCCATCACTGGTGGGAACGTTGCTCCTGATGCGAGCCCAAGCCGCTCGCCCGTGGCCTTGGCGCTCGAACAACTCAACGAGCCGTGACGCATTGTTCAGACCATCAAGGCTGGCAGGAAACTTAGCTTGCATGGACCTCTGACCGTCCTTCCCAGGGAGTGGCTGCACATCGACACCGGCAAAGCCCATTTCTGGAAAGTTGGCGAACATGTCAGTTTCTGATTGACGTCTATGAGAACACAAAATAACTATAAGATTCAGAGATGCACAGGGTAGGCATGAATTATTGCCCACCCAAATTCCTAGCCCTTTAGATGTATCGGCATCCTATGGACTATTAAAACATCACAGGCACATACGGTGTGTTTGGATGCAGCCCTGGGCTGGAAGCCCCCGCCAGGCATGCGCATCTGACCCCAGGCACTCAAAATCGAACGCATAACGCCTGGGAGCAATGCCTGGCAGAGGCAGCTTTCCCACACTGCCATCCAAATAGGCCCATATAGTGGGGAAACATCACTTATCACTAGCGCAGCTGAATAGTTAACACATAGTTAACTATAATATGGAAGAAGAAAAGATTTGCTAGTTTATCAAGTTACTGCACTAGGTGTAATGATGCAACAAGGCCTTATGGTCCCAAGCAAGTTGGGTCCTAGGGCTAGAAATGAAACCCAACAAAAACCACCCCAAAAAAGCAGATAAATAAATAAATAAAGTGAAAAAGCCAAGTAAAAGGAGAACCATAGCCTCCAAATTCAAAGAAAATTCGTGTATATATTTTAGCAGATAGCCTCCAAGGCACCAGCCAGATCATCCTCTGCTACACAAAATAGGAAGCTAGGGGACACTGGCTACATTTATATTATATATAGATAGAATTCTTATGGCAGGTCCAACAAACTATGTAAATTGATAAGTAACAAACCGAAATACTGAGGAATTCAACTATCAGCCAATACAGTTTTCAACGTTTCTTTCATTTCTATCTGATGCTTCTGAAAGACAGGCATCTTTAAAGAAACCAGATAACAAGTTTTGGTCAAACCAAATGATTTTCCCCCAACTTATCCGTCCAAAAGAATAAAGAGAAGGCAAAAACATCAAAAGTTCTGATGATTAATAGAGTAATCAATCAGAAGTTCAGAACTACCAAGATCACAGTGACATAGCAAGCATTGAAGAAGTACCTCTCAGCTTGCTCTCCATATCTTTATCACTCATGCCATCCTTTTGTCCATCGTGCTTTGACTTGTATGTGTTCTCAATTACAACTGTTGGTGGCCATAAGATAAGGTCTCCTTGATTGGCTTCAGCGTCGATAGTTGATAATGCTTGGTAAGCGGTTTTGTGAACAGGGGCTACGGAGTAATTCCAACCCATAAGAACACATAAAGCTTTGTGAAACCCTAGGTGATCAGCACGATGCTCCTGATTCTTTGCATAGTATGCATGATTGAGGAGCGCATGCAAATCTACAGAATCCCTGTAATCAAACCATGCATACAATCGGCTTCAAATGAAAATTATGCATAAAACATTGTCTTCAGACAATAATCCATGCCACTCTCAGAAAAACCATAGTTTTAAAACAGATTGTGTAAACTAAATGGTTCACAAAAGAAATCAGGAAAGAACAATTAGTAGGGAAACATTTTTGAAACATACTCCCTCCGTCCCACAAAAAGTGTCGTTTTAGGTTTTTCAGACATTATGTTTGACCGTTCGTCTTATTCAAAAATTTTATGCAAATTATAAAATAAATAAAACATTATTGAAGTATCTCTAATGATAAAATAAGTCATAACAAAATAAATAATATTTATTAAAATTTTTTAAATAAGACGGACGGTCAAACACGATGTCTGAAAAACCTAAAACGACACTTTTTCTAGGACGGAGGGAGTAGGAACAAAACAAAGGATCAATACACATCCATAATAATTGTTCAAAACAAAAAATGGGATTCAAAATAAGTTTGCTTTGCAGCACAACATAGTTCCAGGCAGAGGCAGTAATGACAAGGCAAGAAAGCAAAAACCAAGCATGAATGCATTCATGAAAAGAACACCACAAATGTGCAACATGTAAGTTTGCATATTAGTAAGTCCATAAAGGCCAAGATGCATTGTATGGTTATCTCTTCACAATTAAGTAATTTCATATAAAGTGGTTGAAACCGGTGAAAATCTTGTGGAAATTCTCCAGTCTAAACATACCTCACATCAAAGTATGTACTGTGTTTCTCTTCTTTTGTTGGATTATTTGCTCCAAAACTGAAACTGATTTCTATTCGCAATGTCAAAAATAATTAAAAACAATGATTACAGCTTTCCAGGCAAAATGGGGTAGTATGATACAGTTCAAGTTTTCAAGAGAGTATGGTCCTGGGATAAGTGATTCACACTGAATTAAAACAAAACTCTGCTAGTTTGGAGTTAAGTGGGATTCTTCGTATGTTTTTTGTTGAAGGAAAGGGCGTACTGATTCTCTTTAGTAAAATAGCTTAACCACCCGAATTAGTTTAGGGTCCACTTAACCCCCTAAAGCTTTAAATTTTGTAGTACTATGAAAAAACTCCTTTGATAACGGACAATGGCCAGTCAACTGTGTTCATCAGCACATGGAGCAATTGACTGGAATACACAGTAGGGCAGCAGATTTCATACTTCTAACAAATATATGACAATTACCAACATTATGACACAGAAATGAGTTGGGTACTTGCCTACTTGGATAATCCCGTAGTTACCAAGTTCCTGGATCAATTGGGTCATGGAACAGTGATTTAGTAAGGAACATGGTGTGCTCTTTGAGAAAGATATCTCCACTACTGTCTGCTGCTTTCCAAAAGAAGAACAGTGTTTCCGGGATAAGGAACGTGGCAGCGTACCACATTCCCAGTGACGGATAATCCACAATATCGCTAGTATGTGTCAGAAATAATCCTGTGTGTCCAGGTTCAAGTAGTGCATATGTTCATTGCTATCAATGCTAGCTAGATTTTAGTTTGTAAACGAGATTATGGGAAGATCATATGAGGCATTGCCTGCATTAGTTAGGGGGATATCATGGGCACGTGTACAACTCTGTATGAGAAAACAATGAGGGCTAGTGTGGCCGCATCGACCCAAAACTACCTGTGTTATTTTGGCACTTGTGTGTATCCACCAAAGAGAAAAGCTAGTATGTGTTTGTGATAAACACTCAAGAAAGATGGAGCAATTTTCAACAGTATGACCACAGGGAATTATTTTATTACAGAATAAAAAGTTAACGATACAAATAAAACTTAGTGCATGAAATGCAAAACTAGCCACTTTTAAGCCTTAGGCTGCACAAATGGGCAAATGGCAAATAACAGGAGGTAGAACTGATCTGCTGCAGATTCTGTGTGAAGCAAGCTCAAATGCTATTTAACTGTTTGAAGGTTTGATCATCCCAACATCCTTATATTTGTTGTGGCAGACTCAAATGAGGTGTATGGCTCGTGGAAGTAACTCATCCTATATGAGATAGTCGTTCATGGGATCAGCCATTCAGCCCATTATTTTGAGTAGAGATTATTCCTGTACTTCCACTAGAATGTACCTAATGATTCAGTCCATGTCATTCCTCAAACTAAACAAGAGGCCTAGGTTCATAATCAATGGATTCTCACTATCTGATTCCTCAAACCAACCCTATATGAAATAAATATCTTGAAACGTCAGACTAATAGTAATACTTCCAACAATCATTGACTTAACACAAGGAAATGTTGAAAGCCCAGGTATTCCAGAGCTTGGGGCTTTCTCAATTTGAAAGTCTAGTATGCTATAATGCTGGTACATTAATTTCATATTTAGAAGTCAACCAACATTACATTACAAGTTCACAATTAGAGAAAAGAATCAGACTAAAAAAGTAGCCAGAAAATGTTTTCCAAGATAACTTAGATAGAGATCAAACCCAAACCTAAGGAGCCCAAGAAAAATGGCCAGACTTAACTGCTTATCCAACGTACAGTCATTTGTCCCAAGCAAGTTGGGACAGGCTAGAGCTGACAAAACAAGAGCCAAAAAGAAGCCAGGTGAAGGAGAAGAGTTGTTGTAGGCCTGGTAAGCCAATATGAAAACCCAGTCACTTGTGAAATCAAGAATAAACAAGGGTAGGTGCTATCTGACAAGACTCTAGGAGTGTTGTTATTGTATATAGAATATTGAGCAATGTAGCTCAGTTACTGAATAAACACATGAAGAGTTCCATTGTGTTGAACATCATCTGATACAAAACCAATTCCCATTTGGGAAAGAAAAGGAAAACAAAGAAAACAGGTAGAGGAAGGCCAGTTAACAAAATCATGAAGAGAGCAGAGGCAGACAACGGGTACATCCATATTTCTCAAAAAAAAAATGGTATGACCTTGAACTGTGTGGAGAAAGCATGGACTGCATAAACTATTTTCTGAGAGCTTCACCCTCTGGTAGACCTATCAGCAAAGGCTAGCCAATGTCTGCTTGTTTTAAATTGAATTTTAATTGACTCTACCTATGTTTCTTCCATCTATTGGTCCCTTGTTTTAAATTCATTTTTAATTGACTCTCTACCTAAGTATCTTCCATTTATCGTACTAATAGAACACGAGAACCGCCAACTGTGATGATTTCATTTATAACACTAATCGTTAATACAAACATTTTTTAAAATAAATAAGCCTACAACTAGGTATTCCATAGCTAGCACTCCTTGGACAAGGAATGCTACATAGCTTCCACTCATAGTCATAGGCCTACACAAGTACACAGTATAGGATATACAGACATGCATGGTTTCAAAGGCGACTATGCGTCCAGGCGAGTGCTGGGTCCACCTGGACGCCTAGGTGACAAGGCGCCACTATTTCCCAAGGCGAGCTGGGTACGCCTGGGTGACGCCTTTGAAACAGGGCAGACACGTCACATAAATCTGGAAGGTTTTCGCTTTTTTCAACTAAATAGCCAAAGAAGGCTCTTCAGGTTCTTCGCAGGGGGGCAACAAAATTATGCTTATCAAACATTGTTATACATACGCTGTACCATGCTAGGCATGTACATCAAGCTTGAACATTTTAATTTTCTTGATTGTACACTCAATAAGCACATCCAAACATAAGACCAAACCAACAGGGCTTTCAGATTTTTCAGCATACCTTTGACATACAGGGCATTTCAGCTGGGAAAGCCTCCCATTGGCCCGGTAATTCTTCTTATCTGCTTCATTCTCATTCATCAGCTTCACCATCTTAAGAAAGGCGGTCTTCAGCACCTTCGGGTCCACCCCCGTCTCCTCCACCTTCACCTGCTTCGCAGCACGCGCCTCAGACTTCTGAGGCTGCTTGCGTCCGGAGGACTCCCCGGGCACACCACCATTGGCCTGATCCTCCCACTTCCGCTTCTGGAGAGGCACCGGAAGCAGCCCGGCAGCAGGCAGGAGTGCGGGCATGGGTGGCGGAGGAGCCCACCGCTCGATGGGCGGGCGCAGCAGGGGCAGCGGGGGCGGCGGCGGCGCCAAGAGGTGCGCGGGTATCGGCGGCGGCGGCTGGCGGAGCTGCGGCGGCGGCTCGTGCGGGAGAGCGAAGTAGGTGCGCACGGTGCCGTCGGAGAGCGCGACGGTGCGGCGGTCGAGGTCCTCCAGCCCGTACCGCGGCGGCGGCGGGATGGCGGCCATCACCGACTCCACCGCGGCCACGGTGAGCAGCGGCCGCGATGGGGGCGGGGGCGACAGCAGAGGCGACGCGCCGGGTGGAGGGTGCTGCTGCGGGTGAGGGGCGTGCGGGTGCGGCGCGGGGATCAGAGGCGAGCGGCTGGCCTCCCCGTTGACGCTCGGGGTAGGCTCTGGGGCCGCGGCCGCGGCACCGGCAGCGGCGGCGGCGTTGCCCGGGTTGGGGCGCTTGTTGGGGTTGAGGTCGGCGGCGGACGACGAGGAGGAGGACGCCCTGGAGGCACCGGCCTGCGGCTTCTGCGCCGCCACGGTGGGCGCCGCGGGCGGAGGCATCGGCGTGGGCTTGGCCTTCGGATTGGCGGCGGCCATCATGCCGGAGGATTTTCTAGGGTTTCGTCCGGATTGGAAGTCGATTTGGGGGAAGGAAAAGGGCAGTGGCTACATGCGATGTGAGATAGGTGAAGATTGATTTTGGCGAGTGGGACCAGGTGTCATAGACACGTGAACGGAACAACCGGACTCGGAGCAAGGGTGACATAACGGCACGTTTGGTCCACGTTTCCTTGCCTAGCCTCGCTCGGCAAGGCAAACCTTGCTAGCGCAGGTGAAATCAGCTCGTCTAACGTATTAAGAAAATCCAAACATATTTTTTGTTTTAACTTCTAGCATAGCGAGATGAGGCGAGACATTCAAATATGCTCGAATTGGCATGCGTGTTACATACGGCACTGGAGGGCGTAACGTAATGCACAAGCGGAAGCGGCATCGCTTGGCAGTTGACATTAGTCGCTTTGGTCGGATCATTTTTTCTATTTTTAATAACGAGCCAGATTAGTAATTTAGCTATGTTGCAACAACCTATGAACGCCTAAACCCTAAGGCATGACCCACATCAAAACCTTGCTAATGCTACCCATGGGAAAAAAATCTTTGTTTAGGAGTTAGGACTAAGGACCAGAGGCAACCAAAACCGGCGTGAGCTGCTGCAGTTGAAAGAAATAAAGAGAAGATACAAATCGTGCTACAAGTAAAACAGTAGATGACAACTATTACACAATGACCAACTACTTTTTTCTTGAAAGGAAAGCTATTCCTCGAGACTGCATCTGCTCAGATTATTAGTGTCCACTCACAGTCAATGCCATCTTTGATTCATGGTACAAAGGTGCATAGTTGACTCTATTGATACTAAATTTTGGATGCGTCGTGCTATTTATATGTAACCAACTACCAAACGATCCACGAGACCACCAAGATTCTTAGTGCCATCTTTTGATGAATTAAAGAGAAGAACAATGGATTATAGAGGTTACTCATAAAAAATTGAAAAGTAGTATTTTTCTCCAATACGAAGAGCACAGCGTGGAGGGTTGGAGAAAGGAGAGAGAGAGAGTATGGCCATGTTTGGAATACATGAGTATTTTCATATTCTATAAGTTTGTTATGAAAAATTGAACTTATTGCTATAAAATCCCCATATAATTCTTTTGAAATTGTTGCATTCAATGGGTCCTAATATTTTTTCATTCCTTATGGCAAGCCATATGCATTTGGGTAGTTCATAGGTGTGGTCATGCATCCAGTCACGCAATTTTAAAACCTTCAAACATGAAATTAGGTGCAATTTTTTCTGTTGACCAAAAAATTGTATAGATTGGTTACTACAACACTCCCCCTACACACACCCCCACCGAGTCTGATTGTATATCTCATCAATCAAAGCTACAAGCTCAAGTGAACCCGTACGTGACTTCATTTTGCTTATGTTTGTTGCTTGTCAATGATCAAAGTTGAAGTCAAATTGCAAAAGACTCAGTTAAATAGGAAGAACAAGTTGTAAACGCCCTGTTCACTTGAACTTATCAGCCGTATCGTTTCAACAAAATAACAATGTTTTTCTCTCACAATAAATCAGCATCAGCATAAGCCATTTTTTCGGCCAGCCGAACAAGACATTAGACAATATAACTATGTAGTTTACGTACTTCATGGATGTGAAACTGGCACTAGAGCGAATATTGCATCTCAATTGGTTTACATGCGTAGTACGTACAATCAAGGTTTTTCTATTGACCTTTTTTTTCTCCCATAGTCTTTTCTTAATAACGGAAGAACGCTCAGCTTCATCCTATATGGAGAGGATTTATACGAATTTACTGCAATTCATCGCACCACAACGACCAAACCAAGTTTATATACAAAATCGTCTCAAAACTCAATTATGAAAGCAGCCCACTCGAAGGACACACGAAGAAACGCATTGGCCATTCTCGAGCCCGTAGCATGCCTCCAACAACAGCTACTGTATTAGCTATTCCCATCGTTCCGGATTATAGGCCACTTTAAATATCATTAACTTTGACCAAGTTATAAAAAGATGCGCTGATATCTACATCATCAAATTAGCTTAGTTAAATCCACTATGAGTTATAATTAGTGTTTTGGACAAGGTTTGAGTCAATTTTCTTAAAACTGTGGTTAAAATAACTTCTTGAAATGATTTGGTTTAGACATCTTAAGACCGAATGCATAGACTTTCTATTTGGAAAAAAAACGCTTTCACAAAAGTATTAGTCTTTTAGAATGTTCAGTTATATTCCAACAGAAATATTGATCAAAGCTATGTTTTGGCGACCCTGTCCTGATCTAAAATATCAAGTATTTGCAAGCTAAGGCCTTGTTTAGATGTAAAATTTTTTAGAATTTGGCTACTATAGCACTTTCATTTGTATTTAGCAATTAGTATCCAATCATGGACTAATTTGGCTCAAAAGATTCGTCTCATGATTTACAACCAAACTGTACAATTAATTATTTTTTTATCTATATTTAATGCTCGATGCATGTGTTCAAAAATTTAATGTGATAGAGAGTGTAAAAATTTAGAATTTGGAAGGCGTCTAAGCATAGCCTATAGCACTTTAATTTTTTTTAAAAAAAACCTCTGCCGGGCTTCCACATCACCGTCCACTGATCCTGTCCCGCCCGAACCACCGATCCAACGGCCATCCCTCACTCCACCATCTCGGGCCCACCTGTCATGCTCCGAACCCACCACACCAAAATCCCCGCACCCGCCGCGCTAAAACCCTAATAAACCCTGCCTCTCAGTCCCATCCCCTCCTTCCGCCGCCTCCCTCCCTTCCCGCGCCGCCAAGACCCTGCTCCGCATCCCTCTCACACCCCAGCTCTCCTCGAGCCCAAGAGCACCACCGCACGCGCCATGCGGCCACCGAGAGGGCGCGGCGGCGGGGGCCGGTTCGGCGGCGGCGGCGGCCGGGGTGGCGGCGGGGGCCGGTTCGGCGGTGGAGGCCGCGGTGGCGGCGGAGGCCGATTCGGCGGCGGGTTCCGCGACGAGGGCCCGCCCGCGGAGGTCGTCGGTCGGTGCCACCCCCTACTCCCGTGAGAGTGCTCAGTCCTTTGCTGGGGTGATATTTTCTGACCTTGTGGTGTGATTGCTGTCTGCGCGGCGCGCAGAGGTGTCGACGTTCCTGCACGCGTGCGAGGGGGAGGCGGTGACGAAGCTCAGCAACGAGAAGGTGCCCTACTTCAACGCGCCCATCTATCTGCAGAACAAGACCCAGATCGGCAAGGTCGAGGAGATCTTCGGCCCCATCAACGAATCCGTGAGCATCTATCTCCGCCGCCACCCCGGCCGGCCTCCCTAATCTCTCTGAACATCTCAAGAATAAAAAAACAAATAAGTACCTTTTTTATGTTCTCATGGGAGCCTGGAGTTGAGGTTGTGGCGAATTTCTAGTGTGGCAAGAGCAATAGTATTGGCATAGCTTGTTGAAGGTGTGTTGCTTAGAGAGCACTGATTATTTAGTTTAGTGAGGATGAGGATTTGATGCGTGATTTTGCAGATTTTAGTCTTGTCGTAGAGGTCTTTTTCGTACTAGCATTGCACCAAGATTTTGGGATATGTTGTCACATTTGAACCGGAGCATGGTGTTCTTTTTTAAATTAGCGTTGGTCCCTGCTCTCGTTCCTGGGGTACTTGTTCTGATGTGTCATCTAGTAAGGCAATTCTTATTAAGGGTGCTTTGAAATTACTCCTTTAGCTATGTACTACTGTTGTCATGAATATGATTTTTTTTTGGTATGTGTAGTATTTCTCTGTGAAGATGATGGATGGGATCATTGCAACATCGTACAAGGAAGGCGACAAGTTCTATATCGACCCAATGAAATTGCTGCCTCTCTCGCGCTTCCTGCCACAACCAAAGTATGAGCCGATCTATTTGTTGTCTCTGCATTGTTTGCTTGCAGTTTTGTGAAAATGGAACCAAGATGCCTCATTCATTTGCTAACTTTTTTGTTTTGTTTTTGTACTCGATAGTAAATTGATAAGCTCACACCTAGCACTTCAAACAATGTGTTTGAACTTATTTGAATTGTGTGAAATCGTGAAAAAATGTCAAACCTCTCTGTTAAAATACTAATTGTTACCTTCTTACCTCGCTGTTAAGAAATCATTCAAATACTAATTGTGCGGCAATTTCTAATGAACTAGGTAGTGAACCTAGGGGTGTGTGGGTGGGCGCTGTTAGCCTCACCTTGTTTGTACCTCGTTTCTCTCTTAATGATTAATGAAATGCCGCACAACTCCTGTGTCATTTGAGGAAAAAGAAGTAAACAAGAGGCTCATAGGTTTCTAACATCTCAGTAGTTATATTATATCAAGCATCATGAGTTATTTAATCCTTTCTCCTTTTTTGCTTGCTTCAAACAGGGGACAATCTCAAGGAGGACCTAGAGGTGGCGGCCGTGGTGGAAGGGGTGGTGGCCGAGGCCGTGGAGGTGGTTCTTTCCGTGGCGGCAGAGGACCACCAAGGGGTGGTGGCAGAGGTCGGGGTGGAGGTCGTGGTGGTTTTAGAGGGCGAGGCAGGTTCTAGGTGTAGTTTGAGTTTGATGTTTTTCTTGAAGCATCATAGCTGCCCAATTGGAAACTTTCATGTTCTTGTAACCTGATATGTTTAAGGTAGCAGAGCACTTTATTTGTGGAACTTGGATTCTCAATTGAAACAAAGTATTTGTACCTGTTCCGTTCCTAAAGGCCTATTATATGCTTCCTTCTGAATTCAACTTGTGTTGTTCTGAATTCAACTTGCCTATTATGTGCTTCCTTGGTAGTTCAACTTGTGCTGATCATGCTTGTTGATTCTTAGGCCGCTGGGCTCCTTGTTGATTCTTAGGCTTAGGCTGCTGGGGAGTACATTTTTCCATGCTTGTGTTGGTTCTGAGTTGGCTGTCTCGGTTTTAAATTCACCTTTGATTGAGGAGCTATTGTTGAAATTCTCTAATTGTGCTCCAAACTGGAGGAAAATTGTGGGTTCCCTAATTGTGCTCCAGAGGAAAATAGTGGGTTCCCGATTTGTGCTCCAAACTGGAGGAAAATTGTTATTATAGAATGGTATATAGCTGAATTTTCCTCATGGTAGCCTTATTGGAATATATAGGAACTCCATATTGGAACATAGCATTGTTCTAAGCCAATTGTAAGAACCAACACGGCTGTAACTTGAGCAAAGGCAGCTTTGTTCTCATCACGTTATAATTTTCTTTTTTGTGTATGCAAAGCCCAAATAAAAAAAAACAAATTATTACAAAACACAGCAGCAGTGCAAACTACTTAAGAGAAACTATCGAAGTGCAAATGACATGCTAAAAAACCGTATTGGTCCAACTTTGGCTGGTAGCCCCAAAGTGTTAACCAACTGTTTCAATTCAACTTCTAGAAGACAAAAGACCAGACTATATTGTGCCACTAAAGGTTTTACCATACAACTAACACATTACACGATGTTACTGCTATTACATTTTGACAGGTACAATAAACTACATGACTGATAACGATGCTGGCAATGTAAATCACCATCATCACACCCAGATGAAACTATACTGATTCTACATACGAAATTACACTAAAGTGGCCAAGACAAATGCTTCCCCTAACCAAAATTTCCCTGGAAAGAAAAGATCCTTTTTCCTTTTGCAAAGATACACCCTATCTGTAAGATCTGCAAGTTATCACAGAATTGTACAATGGTTCTGTCTGCTGTCTCTGAAGACATGTTCGCCAAAAATGTTAGGTTAATAGAAGCCAAATCGGCAGTGCTTGTTCTTCAAGCATGTCCTTGAGAGAACCCTCTTCCCATACATGTTACTTTGCAGTACAGCAGTGTGCGGTCTGATAGTTTCAACAAAAGCAGCATGCTGTTCACCCTGCAACATTAAAAACCATTAATTGATTGCACATGAAATTTTTTTGGCTGAGGATTAAGTAGTATATTTACCTGGCACTGTTTAAGTGCTGTCTGAATCACAAAGTTCCCATACTGATCAAGAATGATATGCAGCAATTTAGGATCATGCATGAGTTCGTTGATGATCCTATCACAAATCAGCCGTGGTGCTAGCTTCAGGCAATGCTCCACAACATGGGAACCACACTTCTGAATGGATAGATTTCCGAAGTGACCAGCCAGCTCATCCGCTATTCTGGTTGTTGCCCATTCAATATTGAGGGCCAGAATAAACTGAATAACATAGTTCCTGCAAGAGTATTATGCAAAGGCATAATAACAGCAATATCATTCATATTATATGAGGATCTCTGCTAAGATTGCATAGTGTATTATGCAAAGGCGTAACAGTAGTATCATTCATATTAGATCAGGATATCTGCTAAGATGGATAGAGCAAAAAAGTGAACGAGCATACCCATATTGGTCTTCTGAAAGTGCAAGGGCACTGGATGTAATCTTGCACAACAAGTTGTTTCTCTGTTCATCACTTGAATGCTCAATACATTTCTGGAGGACACAACAGCCATGACGATCTCTTGCTAGTTGAAGATAGCGTGATGCAGCAGCCTCAAGAAGGAACTGCAACAGTTACACAGTGCATGTTAAAATGCGGACCGATGAATTGTGACGCGCTTCTTTGGGCAATCATATATACAAAGTGTTCAAGGAAACTAGTATTTTCTCTGCTAGAAATACAGTTGTGGGCTTATTCTATAGTGTAGGATACAACATTATATAGCAAAGAAATTGAATACAGAGATCGTTTTCTGGTATAAAAAATATTTTTAGGCACAAAAGTTTAATACAACCAACATGTACAAGTACTGCTGAAAACACACAAAAAGAACAGTTAAATCACATGAATATAACTTACTGCCTTGTGGTCAGGTAACAATTTCTGCAGGCAATGGAGCGCAACATGACTCCCATAAGAATCAGTCATTAAACGCATTATTCCAGTATTTAAGGTGGACACCACCATTGACACTTGGTCAGAGGTATTCATGGTGTCTATAACCTTCTGCACTACACGAGTCCTGAAATTTTTCGCTAGAAGATCAGAGATAAAAAAAGCAACAAATATGGATGATAAAACAGTAAATATTATTGTGTTCATACCCATGCATATTGCAAGAAGCTTTATGAAGTGTTATGGGTGCTTTAGTGATTTCACGAATCAAGTGAGTCCTTTGGTCATTGGTGCACACTTCAAGAATCTTCTGCACCAAATAGTGAGCAGTGGGATCCACCATAAGGTCACCAACATTGCCAATTATTTCAGAAAATATTTTATCAATGTCCTCTTGAGTGCCTTCTGTTAATACTTTTTGCAGAAAGCGACAGGCGTCTTGATCCTTTGACAGGATGCATACTCTTCCCATCACTTCATCAATAGATTTATATGTATCAGATTTGGAGGACAAGAACGGTGAGTTCAGCAAGTGAGCATAGGGAGACAACTCAAAATCTTTTACTGAATTTCCAACGTCGGGCCTCATTAGGATCCTTTCCGGGTAACTTGCTGTGTTGAGTTTATCAGATATTTGATGGTGTGAGAAACCTAAGCCATATGGATGAGTGAGATTTTGCTGGTGATGCGATCCATATGGATTGAAAACCTTTTCAGCCCGTTGAAAATGGCGAAAATCGCCACTGCCCCATGAACTGCCAGTGTAAGATGTACTTGGGAAGCTGTCTGCAAATGAATAATTCAGACCGCCGCTATTTCTTCTTTTCTGAAAAGCAGCACCGTTTAGGTAAGAATACCCATTTTCCAGCCAATGAACATTTGATGTTCCAATGTATGATGATGATGGGCCCTTTGCAGGGGGGGAAACTGCAGACTGCTCATTGCTCCTATGTCCAGAAGCACCAAACCCGGAAACTTGTTGCAATTGTGGACAGACATAATTCGGTTGCATAATAGAGTATGGTTGTGCACCCATATTTTGCTGCCACATGAAGTTTGAGCCAACATCCTGGTCATGGGGTGTGTACATTTGAGATTGCCACATTGGTTGGACGGGTGAAGCTGATGCAGTTGATGGGTGGCAAGGAACACCCAGATTGCTATCAAAGCTGTGCAGCCCAGAGCTTCTTGAAAATTTCCCCAGCTGCGGTGGAAATCTATGAGATTGTTCTTGGTGTTCAACATCAGTGTGCTGCATGGCATGTTGCAAACTGAACTGTAGATGCAGTGAATCATCTTGTAGTGTTGCAGGTGCATGGTGCTGGTTCAGAGTACCATCCACACGTCCAGATGGATAGTGTCCATTTGTGAGCGGCACATTGCGATGACTGGTAGGCGCATCAGTTGTGCGGGAACTGAAACTCATGCCCTCAAAAGCAAACGCCAAAGACTGCTCATCATACAGATTACCACTGTGAGAGAAACCAAAATGCTGATTGCTTCCAACGCTCGTGTCATACAACCCAAACTCAGAAACCAATGATCTTCCACCATTCGGATAAGCCCTGGCAGCCTGAGAAGCAATGCTCCCATTGTGGAGCTCCCTGTCACCAGCACTCCCCTGCCCAGAACCGGAGACATCGTTGCCCAAAGCTCTGAACCTGGAAGCATCCTGGCTACTCTGTGATTCCTCCATGATGATCAGCCGAACACTAGGCAGCAGCTGACGCCTGGTGCCGAATCAATCCACACAATGCAGGTTCCTTCACCGTCCCTACAACACAGCCAATCCAGTGTTGCAATCAGAGATCACAAAATTCCAATGAAACAGACATAAACAAAAGCGCTATCTTTCCAGATACTTGGAACAGACAATGCACCAGCAGAAAAGCGAGAATGCAAAGGCTCCACACGGGAACAAATAGCTTTACACAAGACAGCAAGTCCTCAACAAAGTTAAAAAGGAGATGAATCGTTGTGATCCGGGCATGCTCATGTAAGTTCAATCCAAACGGTCCAATAATCGCGGTATTTCTAGGCTGAATTTTGGCAATCCAGCAAAGGGGGGAAAGAAAACTCACACAAGTACACTCCAGGCAGTTCATACACACAGATAACCAAAAACTGTAACACTAGCAGAGCAGGGAGGAGAAATCAAAAGAATCCGCAATTCTGGTAGCGGAGTCCACGAAAACGCCGCCGAATGCAGCGGAATCGAGCTCCGGGAACCTACCCACCACGGGATAACCTGACACCACAACGCGGTTCAAGGTTCGCAAAACCCAAGAAAACCCCACCCCCGGCCCCGATCACTCGCAATCCGCCGCCAAGAAGACGAAACGAGGCACCTCCAGATTGAAAACCCGACCTTTCGACGAACCAGTCAAAGGATACCGACTGAAGCGACGAACTAACCGATCTAATCCGATCGACGATCCGGCAGTAAATAAAAACGGAACGAAATAAATAGTAGCAGCGCAGAATTTTTACTAGCAGCAGCAGACTAGTAGTACTCTGGTATACCTTAATAATGCGAGATCGCGACGGCGGGTTCCGGAATCTCGCCGGAGGTGGGTGTCGGGGGCCAAGGAAGCGGTCGCGGAGAATCGGATGGGGGTTGGAGAAATCGCGGAGGAGATGGAGATTTTAGGAGGGCAGGAGGCGGCGGCTTGGACGGGAAGGAGATGGAAAGAGAGAGGGGGCGTGCGTGGTGGTGTTGGACTCTTTCCTTTTGCTCTCTCTCCTTCGTCTCTCTTCTCACAGGCCCATGGACATTTCTGTCCCTGTCTCTCTATAAGAGAGAGGGGACGTACGTTTTTGAGGAAATGATAGTGTCTTTTCTTTACTCTCTCCTCTCTTCAGAGAGTCTATGGATATTTTTGTCCCTGTCTCTTTTTACCTCTGTGTGGCCTCACGGCCGGATGAATGACAGTTTGATGTGCAAGCGAGGGACGGTGATTACTGGTGAAGCGATCTAGGCGCTTTCCTCATGTTAGTAGTAGTTTTTCCGGATTTCTTAGTAGTTAAGATTTACGAATCTGGGTTAGAGATTGCGTGTTTAAATTGTTTGTGAATTGCTAAGTTGGATATAGGATGTCTCCATCCGTAGAAAGTTGGGTTTTTTTTCCCAAGTGGAATGATAGAAGTAGAAGTTAGAAACTTTGGAGGACGTGTACATTGTAGCCTAAAATTAAACTAAGAGACATTATTTGTAACATGATATTTGTATTTCTTAGTTCATTTGGAAATGGAATTGTTGTATGAAATTTAAAATTAGTGTTTTCAACTTAGTTATCAGAAACTTTGCTTCCTATGCATCAGTGGAGATGTCGCTTAGTATGGGAAATTGATTGGCTTGTTCCTCATGCATATCCCAAGGTTGGGTATTTTCATGGATATGAACAAAGAGAATAGCTTGGCATAAACTGTGTAAGTATTCGTGTAGAAAGTTTTGAGCAGCGTTCTTGCACTTTAGAATTTTCTTTTTATATATAAATTATTAACTAATGGTGCATCTGCCTAGGTCCGACTCTCTTATATAGAGGAAAAAGGGAAACTTTCTTGTCACTATTATCTCCTCTTCCAATTTTTGTATTTCCTTTCATTGCTTGTGAATTGTACGTGGTTCTTGCAATCTCGTGTAGTCTCCATATATAGAGCCTGTTTAGTTGGCATGCGTACCCAAAAAGGGAACCTAAAAAGTGCTACAGTACCCGTCACATCAAATCTTGCGGCACATGTATGGAGTACTAAATGTAGACGAAAGAAAAAACTAATTACACAGTTTAGTTATAAATCACGAGACAAATCTTTTGAGCCTAATTAGTTCATGATTAGACACAAATTGCCAAATAAAACGAAAAGTGCTACAGTAGCCGAACTCAAACTTTTTCACCAACTAAACAAGCCCATACTCTTCTTCTCTCACTTGCATTCATGTCGAAATCACGTCTTTTCTCATGTTCCTATCTTTCTTATTAGTTTTCAAAAATGACTAATTATAATGGTTTCTCTTCAATTGTCTCTCCATTAGAAAATACAAAGATAACCTTTAAGAAATGGTTACTCTATTAGCACATAATTTTGCAACCAAAATTTTTAATGGTAATTGGATTTGAAATTCAATGGTACATACTCGTCATTATGATTTTGGCCATGTTTAGATCTCAAAAGGACCCAAAAATTTTGCATAGTACCCGTCACATCGAATCTTTGGACGCATGCATGGAGCATTAAATGTAGGTAAAAAAATAACTAATTGCACAGTTTGTCTGTAAATGCCTAGACGAATCTTTTGAGCCTAGTTAGTTCATGGTTGGACAAATTTTGCCAAATAACAACGAAAGGGCTACATGAATTTTTTCCAAAAAAATTTTAGGATCTAAACACGCCCTTTACAGTAATAGGTGAACATCGGTCAAAGCCCTTATATGTGTATAATTCCGTTGCTTCTAGAGAGATACACCTCATTTATTGGATCACTTATTATGTTAGGTGTATATCCTACTTTTGCTCTCGACTCCTTTCTCTCTCCTTTACACATGGTCACTTCTGTCCCTGCCTCTTTATACACCTTGCCTCGTACTACAACGGAGCAGAGATCTTGAGATGTAAGAAATGACAACCATCGATTAGGGATGATATCGGATTTTTATTGTCGTGATTTTCAGAATTTCTTGGCTGCTAAGATATGCTTTTTTTAGTTTTGTTCGAGATTGTGTGTCTAAATCGCACGAATTACTAAATTGGAAATAGGATGCTTTTGTATGTAGAAATACGTGTTCTTTTTCCAGAGTGGAGATGGAAGACGGAAACTCTATGTGGCGTGTATGGTGTAGGCTAAAGTTAATTTTAGAGGTCTTAATTGTTGCGTGTAGATTAAACTTACTGTGTTTAAACTTGCCAGATAATATCATATACTCTATAATACTGTGTTTCCTAGGCAGCAATGGAGTTGTATAGATAATTGATTGGCTAGTTCCTCGGTCTTAATGATTCCAATGTAGACTAGTGTATTTGCATGGATATCATCGATCAGTAGCTTGACATAGTAGTACAACAAACTTTACATGTACTCGTGCAGAAAGTTCAAGGAGCGTTCTTACGCTTTGGTGTCTTTCCTTTTACTATTAATACTGCAATTATTAAATAAAATGACGCGCGCACCTGCTGCCTGGGCCCAACTCTCTTGGAGAAAAGGGTTCTTTTTGTCATTCTCCTTTTTCCAGTTTTTGTATTTCCTTCATTGCTTGCGAATTGTACTTGCTTCTTGCAATCTCATGTACTTGCTTCGTTTCAAATTATTTGTTGCCTCTCTAGACACAACGTTTGGCTAGGCATCTAGAAAATAAACCAAAGATCCTGTAATTTAGGACGTACTCCCTCCAGTTTCCTAAAATATGTTGTTTTGGACAAGGTTTGGGTCAAACATTAGGAATATAAATCATGAATAACTTTTAAATTATTGAGTTTGGAAATGTGAAAATCATATAAATATATTTATCTTGAAATATACTTTCGAAAAAATATACACTTTTCAATAAATATTTTTATAAAAATAAGAAGTCAAAGTTATTTTTTGGAAACCGTGTCGCTGTCCAAAATGACATCTTTTAGGAAACTGGAGGGAGTAGGGAATATTATTCTCCATCCTCTGCGCCTATCTATCACTTGTATTCATGTCGAAATCATGCGTTTTCTCTCACCCTTTCTTTTTTTTCATTCATTAGATTAGATTTGAAAAGGGACTAATAGGTGCATTGGTTTCACTTTTGTGATCCACTTTGAAAATACAAGACAGTTTACTCTGTCAAAGCCCATATTATAAATAAAATGAAATACTTATGTTTTTTTGGAAAGAATACTTATGTACAATGTCTTATTTAATTTACTAATATTATATAAATAAAATATTAATAATAGAATAAACATTGGGTGAAAAACGATATGTACGCCTAATTCTGTAGTCATTTATTGGAGCATTTACTAAGTCAGACATACCCTACCTTTTTCATGTTTGACTGATAATACACACATCTCTGGAAGCAGAGAGGCCGACAGCCTGTTCGTTTCGCTGGTTTATTATGGCTGAAAGTACTGTTCGCTGGTTTGTTGTGAGAGAAAAACACTGCTGGATGGCTGCTGATTCCGCTGAATAGCTCAAACGAACAGGGTGCGAGAGATTCATCTCATTTATCGGCAGCGATAAGGGCATTTATTAATATAATCTAATTAGATGTGGACTAGTATATCTTTTATTTTCACTTTGACTGGTAACGCGTTTTAAAGAATATATACAGAGTCAAAGGGAAAATGTGAATGAGCTTAGATTCTACCATTAAAAGGAGGACCTTCAAACATCGTATCTCCATTTATATCCTCAAAAATTACACAGACCTATAAAGCGTATATCAACGTAGCTATTTTAAACAAGAGAGTTTAGCATTGCAAAAGGCTGTACAATAATCTTAAACTTTACAGGGGGAATCTAAAAAAAATCCTTTTTGATTGCACTTGATGCGCCCCCAAGGTTGTGCCGCGGAAACCTTTATTTACTAGCCAATACCCCGCGCGTTGCCGCGGGTCAAGCAAAGGTAGTGTTTGGTTCAGTACAGGATTTTGTTCTAGAGATTTGCTGTTCTGACTTTAGAGTAAAGGCTGCACCTCAAATAGGTGCCAAAAAGAACTGATGGTAGTATAAATACTGGCAGTTTAATGATCAAGAACAGTAGGGGTAAATATAAGGTTGAATATATAAAAATGCTAGGAGCATTACATGACTATATATGTTGTTTGTGTTCTTGTATAAAACATATGTACATAGCGAATATTATAGCACACAAAAATGCTTTAGGACAGTATAAGGTAGCGCACCAATGAAACCTGAAGGTACAGCGCTGCTCTCAGTAGCGAAATCATCATAGCAGTAACAATTCATCATAATTGCGCTTATTATGAGAAGATGACCCGCCATATGTTGCTTTGGTTTCAAAATCTGTATAGCACCTGAAAAAGAAGCAGGATGTTCATTTATCCTGGATGCAAATATCTTGTCTGTGATGAAGAACGAAAACAAAACAAACAAACCACGATCAACACACATGACAGGGAGGTAAACGAATTTCGAAAGAGAAAATGGGGTCCTATATATGTAGAAACACAACACACATTGGTAGCGATATAATAGATTTGAGAATATCAATCCCATGGTGATTGGCATTGCTGCTAAAACATGGCTTTAGGAAGGGTACTGTAGGCATGGAATTATCATTTGGTATATATTTTGGCAGCTGTTCAACGGCACCCTGGAGTAGAATATGAATTTCCGCACTAAGTTTGAATGGTTAGAAAAGATAAAGTACCTGTAACAGTGAAATTGTCATTTTCCTTCGTGGTTTGAAATGTGCAATCACCCGAAGAACATGCCATCTGGGATTACTGAGGCAATGAGTGAAGAATTAATGGCAAACTGAGAACTAATCGCATTGTATAGTATGCATGGACTGGAAAATGTGGAGCATGGCAACTACAAATGGCATACTGAATAAGCACAAAGGAGCTGGTACCTAATTAAACCTTTGTGCCTACCTAGGTCCATCAAAGTCAAATCAGTGGCATAAATTCTTACCAGGGGTGTGTGTAGATTCTAATACATGGAACAAACTGAATATGCAGATGATAAAAATAAATAAAATTAGCTCGAAGAAAAATATATCTCACGTAGGTAACAGGGCAGTAGCAGCTTGAAGCATCGCTTCGCTGTGCAGCGAAGGATTTGGCAGTTAGCTGATTGCATCTGAAACTACATATAAGTTGTAGTTGAGCACGTAACCTGACTGTGTATTTCAAATAGGAAAAGCTGCGCGTACTAACTGGTGATGTCCTCAGGGATGACGTGGCTGCATGGGGGAAAAATTGGGCTTTGTAATATCAGTCGAAGTTCAGTAAATCCGTAAATAAACCAAAGGGACAATTGGTAGGTCACATGAGCAATAATGCACCAAATGAATTCAAACGAACCTTAGCTGCACAGGCACACAAAATTTTTATAGGAATTGAGTTCTGAATCTACACATATGAATGTGAAAGGAAAGAGAGGTTCGTAGCCAAACCAATTAGTTGTTGCCGTAGAAGAGGAATAGATAACCTGCAGCACCATCCAAACAATTAGAGCCTGAGGCATGGTCTGGGAGGAAATGTCAACAGCTAGTCAATATTCAACTGGGCTGGTACATCTGAAATCTAAGGAACTGAAGAATGAGAGGTAAATATCTCCATGGCGCGAATCATATCCCTCAGCACAGCAAAGCTTTTGAATCTCCGACAGTGTCGACTATTATTTGGCCATCATCTATGAAGGCCACTGTTGGTGGTAAATCATTTTTTTTAAGGTCGCTGAATCAGGTTTGAAATTGTTCTGTAAAGCTTCCTGCATTGCACACAAAGAAGAACCATTTTCTGACTAATGAAGCCAGGTTACAAAATTTAACTATACATGTGAAACATGAGACCTTCGTTGGAGAATATTAAATCGATAGCATGAAGTGGCCTCGTTAGTGATTCCTTCAGAATTTCCATGTCAAATGAGCGTATGGAAAACCGAAAAAGAAGACAGACCTGTCCCCATGGTTGGATTCTGTATATGTCAGTTTCCCAGTAGATTTTCTGAACAGCATAGAGTATATGCCATGAATAAGAAAAATAAGATGGACCAAGAAGTAATCCAAAGGAAGCCACAGCCTTATTTTTTTTATGGATACAGGAACCGAATGAATATATACCAGCACTATGTTATTGTCATTCTCAGAAGGAAACTAATATATGTAGAACCTGGTGGTCATATCTGAAGGAATCGAACGACTTTCTTCTGCAGCAGCGAGGAGACCGGAGCACGACGATTCATCTGCAAATGACATCGAAAATAGAATGAACATGAGAAGCGGCAGGGCAGGCCGAAATCGAGGACATCCTTACCCTAGCGCATCCGTTGTGGGCGTAGGCGACGGCCGTGAAGCCGAGGAAGGCGTGGTAGCGCAGTGAGCCGACAACGGCGTGCTGGCCGAAGGCGGCAGGGGAGGGCGGCGTGGGCGGGAGGCTGCGCCGGCGGCCGGAGGAAGGAAAAGGCATGGCTGCAGCGCCGTTGCTGGGAACGGGAGGGGGCACAGAATGCGGCCGGCAGCGCTGCTTCGCCGGTGATGGCGGCGGGGACAGGTGCGGTGCTCGGCGGGGCGGGCGCGGCGGCGGAGCTGGGAGGGCCCGAGAAGCGTCGGGAGAGTAGATGTGGGCGAGGCGTTTTTTTTTTCGGGGCTGGCCGCTGTGTTTATCCGTCGGGAG
The DNA here is from genome assembly GCA_022457205.1 of Saccharum spontaneum. Lineage (NCBI taxonomy): Eukaryota > Viridiplantae > Streptophyta > Magnoliopsida > Poales > Poaceae > Saccharum > Saccharum spontaneum. The sequence continues at coordinate 52,243,617 of CM039597.1, forward strand.
GCAAACGAAGGTTCTAGGATCAACTGGTGGGCGTGCGTGGAGGTAGGCAACGAACGGCGGCTGGTGCACGGAGGCGAACGAATGGACGGCCAGGAAACAACGGTGACGTGGCTCGCTGGCGTGCGTTTTTGATATACAGCCATAAAGTTAATAGTTAGATTCCAATTTCCAACTAATCATGCCCGGTTGAATTGACTTGTTAGCATATTGGAGTATTCTTTTTATTTTTTGTTGATTGATTGACTCGTCTAGTGCGCTGCTAGGCCCAGGCATGCATGCGCTTTTGGACTGCCCCACGTGGGGAGCGTTGAAGCATTCTACGCCAGGAATATAAAAATGGCATCGATCATGGTCTCCTTGCAAATTAAAGGATGAAGATGGTATTATAACTTTGCGTCATTAGAATATAATATAAGTTCAGGCTTCTTGTGCATATATTATAATTGAATTCAACCAAAAGCAAATGGAATGAAGATCATGCAGACGATAGCACAGCTAGCTTCCATCCCATCATCATCAAAGAAAAAGCTAGCAGCTAGCAGCGCACCACAAATGAATATTACCACGAGACTGAGGCACGAAATGACTTTGCAAAAGACGTAGTAGAACCGGTCCACACCGTCGTGTGTGCTTGGACATTAAGGAATAATAACTTTACTATTCACTTTTCCTGTGGAGGACTAGCTAGTGCTAGATCCGTTCAAATTATAATTCATTTTACTTTTTTGACTCTAAGTATGACCATTTATCTTATTCAAAAATTTGTGCAAAATATCACTTCTTTTGTTGTGGTGTGCTTTATTAACAAAAATTCTTTAAGAATGACTTAAATTTGACTATGTTTGCACGAATTTTTTAATAAGACGAGCGGTCAAACTTAAGGTCAAAAAAATCAAACAAATTATAATTTGGAACGGAGGGAGCAGTGTATATGCAAATAAAATTGTGTCAATGACACTGCAGGCCCACGGACCGTCATTTGACCCCTTGACCGGTCATGCATGCACGGAAGATAAAAAGCAAGTAGAGGAGTACTCTCCTGTCCATGAACGAAGCTTCTGTGTGAATGTGATTGTGAATGTGATTCTCGGCCGGCAACCAAAACGGGATCGGTATATCAACAGTCAACAAAACGGAAACGGGGCAGAGACGACCCCAGCATCAACATCAGTCGCCACAAGCCCACACCGGTGTGTTTACATCCTTCGAAGTTCCAAAAATTTTACAAGATTTCCCATCACATCGAATCTTTAGACGTATGCATAGAGCATTAAATATAGGTAAAAAAATAACTAATTACACAGTTTGATTATAAATCACGAGATGAATCTTTCGAACCTAATTAACCCATAATTAGATACTAATTGCCAAATATAAACGAAAGAGTTACTATGCTTCCAAAAAATTTTACAGTACAAACTAAACACAGCGAGGTCCGCAGAAATCACCTGAAGTCAGTCAGCGCCTCAACGACTGGTGTCTGGTGCTGTACGTGTGACTTTATTTTATTATGTGACGCCGGCACACACCATCGCTGTCATCAGTAAACAAAACATTCCAGGCGCACGATGATTGAGAGCGTGGATTGCTGGCTGGTTTCTATTTTTTTTTTTTTTGCTCTCAATGTTACTAGTAAATGAATAGTATTACACTACGAATACTTTGCTCCGATAAAAAGAAAAGAAAAGAAATACAACGGCATCACACAGGGATCAAAATAAACTAGTATCGTATCTAAATTGTAATCTCGCTCGGATCGTAGGCTAACCGAACGAACGAGGCTTCAGTGAAAATATTTTTTCATAAGGTAGTTTTACGAACTATACAATTGTGAAGAATTCCTGCGTTCCAAACTGACCGTCCCACACTCCATGCTTGGCGTGGTGGTAGTAGAAATTCTCATATTATAAACGAACATGCTCACGTCTTCCACTTTTGTTGAAAACCGTGGCTTTTAGACTCAATTGTAAAGAGTTCCTGTGTTCCAAACTGACCGTCACACACTTCACGTTTGGCATGGTCATCGTATAAATTCCAATGTTACAGACGAACACGCTCACGTCTTCCACTTTTATCAGAAACCATGGCTTTTAAACTCAATTGTAAAGAATTTCTCCGTTCTAAACCGACCGTCCCACACTTCACGTTTGCGCGTGGTGGTCGTAGAAATTCTCACGTCACACGCGAACACGCTTACGTACGCCTTCCCATTTTTAGACTGATGATGAGCAGTGACCCGCGCTACGTGCCACTCGTTTTCTGGTTGCCACAGCCCACAGCTGACCACGACAGTTTCCGAACGGCTTCTGCACGCGACACAACAGCCTGCTGACATCTTGCCGATTCGGTGACTGACTGCATTGTCTGCTCGGTCGCCACGTCGCAAAAGCCAACTGAAAGCTCGATGGATGGATGGGCACTTGGGCTTGGGCACGACGATGTACTACTCTGCTTGAATTCTCTGGAAATGATGGCAAGGTTGTATCTTTCTTTCTTTTTCTTTTTAAATTCTGCTTGTAACCCAGAAAAGAGGATGGTGGTGGCTAACTAACCGGGAGTAGATTACACAAGTAGCCCTAGACAGAGTGTGCAACTTGAATTACTCTTTAATTAGCAAGTTTTTAATAAATTTCTTTGGATAAATACTGATAGAATAATTTGTTCGAATATCTAATTGCACTCTACTATTTCTCTTGGATAGAAATTCCCGTGTTTCAAATAAGCTTGGCATGTCTAATTAAAATGGACATTAAACTTGTGCAACTCTATGTGAGCCTAATACCCATGGTCCAAATGGGTCAATTGAAAGGCCCCCTCACATGGGGTTCGTGGGGGCCTCTTTTCATAACTTTATCGCATTACCCCCTTCATCCCAAAATAAGCGATCATCACGTTCTTCAAGGAGCAAACTAATCTTAAGTTTGACTAAATAAACACTTCTACAGTGATGAAAGTTGTTCGTCACGTATGTTCATATTCCTACTAGTGCTGCGCTCGACCTCTGCATTGTCGGCAGGCTCCTCGCGCTCGATCTTCGTGCCGCCCGGTAGGCTCATCTTCCTCGCGCTCATCCTCCGTACCACCGGCAAGCTCGTTGTCCCAGGACTCAACCTTCACGCCTTCAGTAGGCTCGTCCTAGGCTTGTGCCTACGCTCATTTTCGAGGAACCTGTCGTTTTTGAGGAACTTGCATCATTGTCATCGTTATAATATACTGTAAGTTTAGGCTTTTTCTGCGTAACTCAAAGCAACCAAAAGCAGAAGGAATGCAGATCATGCAAACGATAGCACAGCTTCCATCCATCCCATCATCATCATCATCAAAGAAAAACCCTACTAGCTAGTAGCACACCACAGATGAATGTTACCACGAGACCGAGGCGCGAAATGACTTGCGAATCCAGTGGAGAGCGCGTTGGTGTGGCGACCCGGCCCCGGAAAAAAGAATGTAGAACTGGTCCACACAATCGGAGGCTTTTACCTGTGTACCCTTAAAAAAGATGCCACACTCCTGCGTACCCTTCAAAAGTTGGTCCTCACCTACATGCCCTCGGTCGAACTTTTCTTTTCCCTTATGCCATTCCGTCTGCATTCTGTTAGGTTTTGGCCGTTTGGCGGCTCTGACATGTGGGACCGGGCTGGAAAAATGTCGTCCTTACCCTCCGGTGCACTGACATATTAGGCGCATCTCCTTCGGTCTTACCCGAGCCTCTCTCTCAGTCTCTCCCCATTCTCGTTCCTCACTCTCTCACCCGAGCGCGGGAGGACGCGGCGGCAGCTGCTGCTTGCGGCACCTCTTGGACTCCTGGTGCTTGAGCTGCTTCCAGAGGTACATCTCGTGGGCATCCGTCTCGCTGGTGTGCTGCTTCTTCTCGACGAGGCTGCGCGCCGTCTGGTCATCTTTGTCGCGGATGCCGGGGTCGATGCGGCTGTCATTGAGAAGCATCAGCGCGGAGTGCACGTGGCTCATCTTGGCGGCGAGGTGCAGAGGCGTGTCGCCGTTGTTGTCGGCGTGGTTGAGCAGCTCCGCGGGACGGACGCGGCGGAGCAGGCACCTGAGCGCGTCCACCTTGCCGTAGACGACGGAGGCGTGGAAGGCGTTGCGGCCATAGATGTCCGCCATCTCGGACACGTCCGGGCAGAGCCGGAGCAGCGCCTTGATGGCATCCGTCGAGCCGTACCGCGCGGCGACGTGCAGCGGGGACAATTATTGATGCGGGCACGACTGTACGGGAGAACCGGAGAAGAGAGAAATATGTAGCAGTGCTGTGTATTTGAAAGTTTTGCCAGTGCTTATGGTGATGGGTGCCCGCCAGCAGCTTGGCCACCTCCAGCTTGCCCGCCTTGGCCGCCAGGTGCAGCGGGGTGTCGCCGTTGTTGTTCCGGGTGACGAGCAGCTCCTCGTTGATCTCCAGGACCTCGCCGGCGAACTCGGCGTCACTACAGGAAACTGGCTCTTTGCCGACTGCAATTTTCTTTGCCAACTGTTTTTTTTCGACACTCGGCAAAGAGGTCCCTTTGCCGACCGGAATTTCCTGCAGTCGGCAAAGCAGGATTTGCCGACTGCCTGGCTTTGCCGACTGCCAGGCAGTTGGCAAAGCCATGTCTTTGCCGACTGCCAGGCAGTTGGCAAAGAATTACAGTCGGCAAAGGCAGGCCATGGTTGACGCCGTCCACACCGTCACCTTTGCCGACTGCCACTCCGTTAGCAGTCGGCAAAGTTGCAGGCTTTGCCGACTGCCATCCTCCCTGGCAGTCGGCAAAGGCTCTTTGCCAACTGCCACTGATGGCAGTCGGCAAAGAATTAATTTTTTTTTTCGATTTTCGATCCCAGTTTTTTTGTGTTGCCTTTCTACAATAAGTACATGATATATTCCAAGTTTTAGGTCATTTTGATTTATTTTGCTATATTCCCTTGATTTTTGCTGTTTCTTTGATTTTTTCCGGCAGCTCTAGATTTGAACTGCAGATACATGAAATAATGGAATCCGGCGATTTAGAAAATGATATTCATGATGTTTGGAGCATGTTGAGGCCGTGTGCGGGGCCTCGCATGAAATTTCGACCGTGTTGGTGTCGGAACACGCCGAGGCACGCGCGTGAAAAGTGTTTTTAAATTTTATAAAATCGAAACGGAGTCCGAAAATGACGAAACTTGACGACGTGTCTTGCCATCGCATGCGGAGGCTGTGGTAAAAAATTGAGAAAGTTTCGAGCAAGTGGCGACGTCAAGTGGCTAAAACCTGGACTAACGCCGGGTGGCTAACTTGTTATCACATGTGGAGATGTCCAGGTTTTAGCCACCCGATGTCGCCACTTGCTCGAAACTTTCTCAATTTTTTACCACAGCCTCCGCATGCGATGGCAAGACACGTCGTCAAGTTTCGTCATTATCGGACTCCGTTTCGATTTTATAAAATTTAAAAACACTTTTCACGCGCGTGCCTCGGCGTGTTCCGACACCAACACGGTCGAAATTTCACGTGAGGCCCCGCACACGGCCTCAACATGCTCCAAACATCATGAATATCATTTTCTAAATCGCCGGATTCTATTATTTCATGTATCTGCAGTTCAAATCTAGAGCTGCCGGAAAAAATCAAAGAAACAGCAAAAATCAATGGAATATAGCAAAATAAATCAAAATGACCTAAAACTTGGAATATATCATGTACTTATTGTAGCAAGGCAACACAAAAAAACTGGGATCGAAAATCGAAAAAAAAAATTAATTCTTTGCCGACTGCCATCAGTGGCAGTTGGCAAAGAGCCTTTGCCGACTGCCAGGGAGGATGGCAGTCGGCAAAGAATTTCTGAGAAAAAAATAAAAAATAACCTTTGCCGACTGCCAGGGAGAAGAGCAGTCGGCAAAGTATTTTTTAAAAAAAATTTAAAAAAATAATTTTATGAAAAAAAATAATAGACCTTTTGCACAGGCTATCATTCTTAGTAACAGCATGTTGTTTTCTGGTAGGTTAATGTTTTCACTTTTCAGTGCCACCTTTTTCTACTTATTTAAAAATGGTTTCAGCGCAATTCATTCTTTTTCATAAAATAAATGATTTTCAGTACAATCAGTGGGAATATAAAATTGAGTCGGTGGAATAAAAACATCTGACCACCCTGGGATCTTAGCTAGAGTTGTTTCATCAATCAAATGTCGGGGCACCGAAACAAAACAGGGCACCGAAACAAATGAGCCCAGTAGCAGCCCATTAACAACCCTAGCTGTATAACTCTCTCAATCCCTCTCTCACCCGGTCACCCACCCCACCCGCCGGCGCCCACGAGTTCCAGCCCCAGCCACGCGCATCTCGCAGCCGCCAGCCACGCGCATCTCGTCCGGGCTGCGACCGCCGCTGCCGTCCCCGCTGGCGCCCGTGAGCTCCGTCCCCGCCATCGCCCGCGAGCTCCGTCCCTGCCGCCCGCATCTCACCTCTTCACCAGTGCCGCCCGCGAGCTCGCCATCCTCGCCGCTACAGCTGCCGTCCCCGCCATCGCGACCGTCGTCCAGGCCGCCGTCCCTGCTGCGCGCTCGCCAGTGTCGCCGTACTCGCCCGAGCCACCGGAGCCGTCATCCCCACCCAGCCCGTTGTCGCAGCCGCCGTCCCCTCCGAGCGTCCCCGAGCAGGTACTTCCCTTCCATCCCCGTCCGCTGCTTCTTTCCCCTCCTATCCCCTCTCGGCGTTGGTCCTTCCCAAGCTCCCTTCCAACCCAGTAGGCAGGCCATGTCCCTTTTCTGGATCCGCCCCTGCTCTGCGACACTGAATGATCTGTTGTCGGGTTGGCGTCATATAGGCGGGGTCAGCGAGTAATTGAGACTAGCACGAGGGTCTTCGTTGGTCTGTCTAAAATTGTTACTTTGGGTTCGTCAGGTAGTATTGAAAAGGGGGGAAAATCGTACATCAGAAATCAGGTCTAGTTTATTCTTTTTGTGCAACTACAATCGGAAACTAGAAATGATAACAGATTCATGCTGTCTTCTGCATTAATTTGTTCTGTTGTTTCATTGATTCTGTAGGTTACTGCCATAGCTGTATAGGAACATCTCATCCTCATGTATTGCACTGGGATAGCTCAATTATACTACCCTAGTAGATCCGATTGTTTGTAATGCAGGTACTGCTGCAGTGGGCACGTCCTCAGAGCTGGTTGATGGGGGCCTTTAGGTGTCCGGGCAACCATCTCTTATCACTAGTCTTCCCTGCTGCCACTGCATACGGCATACTTTGTTACGTGCTAACAGTTCTGTAGTCTTATTGAAATGCCTAAATTGTAAAATATGAACCTTACCTTCTTATAACCCCAATCAAAAGAAACTTTGTTTTGAATCATTTTTCGTGATAACTTCTCTGGGACACAGTATAAGGTGGGCTGTGGGGAAACAATTGTAAGTAGATAATTGCTGTTAGATTATATAATGGCTAGGTTCCAGCGTTGTTTTGATTCCAGTAGTTTCTATAGGCTGTTTTTTTTGGATGAAATGGAGGGGTTTAAGCCCCTACTGGAATTTTATTGAAATAAAGGGTAACAAAAGCATATACATATGGTCAAGAAGCAAAAAAGGAGTTTCTGTAAGCTGTTAATAAGAGGAGTCCTCTACATAAGCCTAGAGAGGAGATAAGGGCTGATTGTAGAATTTTTTTGGGCTGATTGTAGAATTTGCTGTTACAAAGCATTAAACATGTACTAGCTGAATCAGTATATGAAATTATTTTAAAATTAAAAACATACCACCTAAAATAGTTGAGCTCCCAGTCTTTCACAATCCCAAGCTGCAACCTTTAATCTGATGACAGGACGCACAGCTCAACCTCGACCAGCGCTTGTTTAATCAAGTGCTGCTAACTGAAAACAGTTACTGCTATCTACCCTGAATATAGGACAGTGGACGGTTTTCCATTCAGTAAAGAGCCAGTTACCACCAAGGCACCAATGCAAAGCACTCACTAGTTCAATTTCATAACCAGTTCAGAATTTGTACAAGAGACGCTCTGAGAAAACTGATAATAAAAATGCCACATGCAGTGATTACCTAATGATTGATTTGCAACCGCTTACTTTACCAAATGTAAAACTTCTAATATGAGCATGCATACCTAGGCCGTCATAAGGTGGCTGTTGAGCTACAGCATATATAACTGCAGCACAGCTTGGTTCAACTATGTACGACACCTAATGATTGATTTGCAACCGCTTACTTTACCACATTTTGCATATTGGTTTTAATCATTTGAACTAGCTCTTCCATACAAGAGACCCTTTAATATGTCGGAAGCTGATGAAAAATGTCTACGAAGCACATTTTCTGGGCACCTTTTCTGGGCACATTTTCTATTTCAACAGAAGCACATTTTCTGGGCACCTTTTTTAAGTGACCAGATTGTGAGGAAGATCTGGTCCTTACTTCTATTGTTAATTTGTCCTAACTGACTTTATTTATCATTTTAATGACAATAAAATACACTATGGTGGCATTTATTTTGTTCATCATTTTTTAATGGCAATCTGTTCAAACAGTTAACAAGTCCCGGTAAATGTGTTTCTTTCATTTGGGCCACAGTTGGATCTCATGCAAATGGTTATTCCGGATGAGTGTTACACAAAAAAGACGCCATCTCGACATATCCTGAACTAACCTATACTTCCCTGTGACACAATCTCTCTTCTAGCCCACCCCATTATCACAGATTTTCACAGACGGCATGCCAATTGGAGATCAGGTGATGGAGAGGAAAGCCACAGACTGCGACCACCTCATCCTTTAATGCCCGAAGCTCTATAGCAGCAATTTGCCTAGGTTCAGCTGCTGGGACAGCCTACACGTGGCCATTATTATTTGGCATGTATGACGCCTTGGGCCCTGCCTTCCATGAATAAAGTGTGTCCTTCCACCATTTGATTAGTAAGTCCATTAAGGCATATAAAAGGGGAAGCAACAGCGACATGCTACATCAAACAGAAACCAAACAAACTTTACTTCTTCCTACTACTTCTGTTCATCACCTCTCTCTCCACTGGCTTGCTTGTCCTGCTGTTTTTTTTTTAGATAAGGGAACAAAGTTCCGGCCTCTACCATCCACCGATGGTACACCGTCAAGAAATGGGAATACAAAAGGAAGCCATAAGGCTTGCAAAAGAAAAGAAAATAAATAAATAAATAACAGCAACAGCTCAGCTAGTGAGCACAGCATGTGGAAAAAACTAGTCCATGATATGATTATGAAAGCTCCATCCAAACTTGGCAAAGACTTCCATAATTAAATTCTCCCAGTTTCTGTAGCCCATCTTGAATAGTGGTTGGTCCTCCTCTCTATGTATGGGAGGTACCAGGAGCTATTGGACAACTTGAGTTCGAGATGTACCTAACTTGCTGTCTCTTGCTTGCCTATGCCCCTCTATTCAACCGCCTAATACCTGATCTGTAACTTCTTACACACCATGTCGCTCGCATCCTCCCTGTCAGCTGAGCACGCCACTAGAAGCTCATGCAGGCACAGAGAATGTAATGCTGTGGCTCCTAAACACACTTCTCATGTGTTTCTAAGGCACAGAAGGTCTCATCTCAGGAGGCTGCAGTACTAGAATTGTAGTGAAGGTTAGTTGAAGCAGTAGGCGTGGTGTCGTCAACAGACTTGCATGGGATCATGCGCCATCAAGGAGTAGGGTGCAAGTAGTGGACACATATATATGATTGAAATACTGCGTGCAATGATCAAATATATATGATTGAACTAGGCATTCTCAGATCCAGATTGAAGTGGACAAGTAGTGGACAAATATGATTGAAGTAGGGTGCAAGTAGTGGACAAATATATATGATTGAACTAGGCATTCTCAGATCCAGATTAAGGTCATTAATTTCTAACAGATTTAAGTTGTTCATCAATTTTTAATAGCAATCTGTTCAAACACCTAACAATTCCCTATAAATGGTGATTACGGGATTATCACTTCTTGCCCATCCCATTATCACAGGTTTTCATAGACAGCATATATAACTGCAGAAGGAAAGCAGTGAACTTAGATATTTTCTTAAAAGTGAAATCTTATTTGTGCACTATGAACCTGTAATGAACTTAGATATTTTCGTTCTCACTAATTGTTTTTCTTTTTCAGGAGGGCTCCCATTGGAGGATAGCCGGAGGAGCACGACTCGGCACTGCCCCGCTAGCCTTTCTTCACCGGCACCTGCGGTATGACCCCCCTTTCCGCCACATGTAGTCGTAGGTCGCGTTACCCAGTTAGGCGTCTCCCGTCCGAAACGGATACGGTTGGAAGTATGCGTTCTTCGCATATGTATAACCGTATCCGTTTCGGATTGTCCACGTTATTTGGACAGCCCGAGGATGCGCAGACGAGGTTAGCTCCCATGTTCCGCTCCTGTCCGAGTCAGAGTTTCGGCAGGACCTCCCCGTTGTTCTCTGGATACACACTCTCCCCGCCGGGACGTGTATCGGGAGAACAGCGGGGAGGTGCTGTCGAAATTCCGTCTCGGACGGGAGCGGAGCATGGAAGCTAACCTCGTCTGCGCATGCTCGGGTGGGATTAGGACCTATCCTTCACCTATTAGATGGTACGAGCGGAGCATGGAAGTTAACATTGCCGCATGACAGAGCATGGGTGACCGTGAGTGGATGTACTCGGGCTTCGCAAGTAAGAGCCACGAATGGATCAGGGGGACGACTGAGTTCCTGGAGCATGCATTTGGCCCAGCTGCTAAAGGGTCGATTCGGATGCCGTGTCCCTGCAGCGAGTGCAGGAACAAGAAGAAGAAAGTAAAGGCTCAGGTGTTGAGAGATCTGTTCAAGCACGGGTTCGTTCCAAACTATACCCGTTGGCGCCACCATGGTGAATACCATCCTATTAGGGACGAGGTGGTGCGACCCATCCTCGAGGAGTATGATGGTGATGCCGGGATGGCAGACATGATGGCAGACTTCCACGAAGCACGGTTTGGCGAAGGAATGGATGTGGAGGAAGATCCGGAGGAAACCGCGAAGGCCTTCTACGACATGATGGAGTCAGCACAGAAGCCCCTTCACGAGAAGACAAAGATTACGCAACTGGATGCCGTCTCACGCCTGATAGGGTTGAAGTCGCAGCTGGGCATTAGTCGAGACGGCTTCGATCTCGTGTTGAGCATTGTTGGGGGACTGCTTCCGGCAGATCATGTCCTGCCGACGAACACCTACGCTACACAGAAGCTCCTTCGTGCACTTAAGATGCCGTATGAGGGGATCCATGCTTGTCCGAAGGGGTGCGTCCTGTTCAGGGGAGACCTCGAGGAAGCAAAAACCTGTCCGAAGTGCGATGCCTCTAGGTTCGTGTTGGTAGAAGGCTCTGATGGCAGCATGAAACAGTCTAAGGTCCCCGAGAAGGTCGTACGGCACCTTCCTTTCCTATCGAGGCTGCAACGGCTGTATATGACGGAGGAGTCCGCGAAACAGATGACGTGGCACAAGAATGGCAAAAGATACCATCCTAACAAGATGGTACACCCGGCGGACGGTGATGCATGGAAGCACTTCGATAACATGAATCCTGTCAAGGCTATGGAGGCTAGGAATGTACGCGTAGCGCTGGCAACAGATGGGTTCAACCCGTTTGGAATGATGGCGGCCCCATACACTTGCTGGCCAGTGTTTGTGATCCCCCTCAATCTCCCCCCCGGTGTCATGTTTGAACCTAAGAACGTGCTCTTGACGCTGATAATACCTGGACACCCGGGCGACAATATGGGTGTGTTCATGCAGCCGGTGTGGGATGAATTGGAACTTGCTTGGGAAGAGGGGGTACTCACGTACGACCGGGCTACGAAGAGGAACTTCAGAATGCATGTGTGGTACCAGTATTCAATGCATGACTTCCTGGCGTATGGCTTATTCAGCGGGTGGTGTGTTCACGGGAAGTTCCCTTGCCCGACATGCAAGGCAGATGTGATGTTCACCTGGCTGGCCAAGGGCGGCAAGTTTTCTTCTTTTGACAAGCATCGCCAATTCTTGCCTGAGAACCATGAATTCAGGCTAGATGTAAAGCACTTCAGCAAAGGCGTTCAAGTCACCGGCCCCATTCCGCAGGTTAAGAGCCCTGCCGCCGTCCTTGCCGACATACAGGCTCTCGAACCTGAGGAAACAGGTGGGTTTAAGGGATATGCTCGGGACCACATGTGGACTCATATATCGGGCTTGACTAGGCTCCCCTACTTCAAGGACCTTCTTCTTCCACACAACATCGATGTAATGCACACAGAAAAGAATGTGGCCGAGGCACTCTGGGCAACACTCATGGACGTTGGCAAAAAGTCGAAGGACAACGTCAAGGCTAGACTGGACCTGGACGTCAAGGCGGGTCGTCCAGTAGGGGGTCCCAGCCCCCCAGCGGACGTCGCCAGGTGACCAGGAGGCTGCCGTTCTCGTCCTCGCAAGGGGGGACGACGTCGCGTGACGACGAGCGCGGCGGCGGCGACGACGACGACGACGATGACGACGACGACGGCGACGACGCGCCTACACCAGGCGAGACGGCTTCGACTTCGTCAGGCGTGGCCAAGGTGTACTCGCGCGGGCCCACGCAGCTTCCTAGGGTGCGGCCGCAATTCCACCAGCGCCCGGTGATCACACCCGTGGGCCAGACGTAAGTAACCATTATTGATTTCACTACTTGTTCATATGACATGTCAAAAATCGAACTGAAGACTAACAATTGTTCTTAATGACTCGTGCAGTTCCTGGAAGATTGTGAGTGGAGCAGGTCAAGCACGCCATATCAATGGCATCCAGGGCCTCCTGATTAAGGAGTACTACCCTGGCCTTGTCAACGTCAACGGCGAGATGAAGGTGCCCACCAAGTGGTCCCACTTCTACCTCGTCGAGGAGGGTGGCGAGACCATCGCGGCAAAGATAAAGAGGGAGTTTTGGGTGAGTCTTTCATCGCACCGCATTGCTAAATAGTACGCATTCGTCGGACTTTTTGCAAAAAGGAAATGCTACATGATGTGTCTGTGTGCAGGACTTCTTCACGTGCGAGGAGGGTAAAGCGGCCCAGGCGGCGCGAGTGCAGGAGGCGGTCTGCAAAGATCGTCTCAAGGACCTGTACCATGAGGCGCGCATACAGGCCATCCGCGACTTCCATGCCAACGTGCTTGGAGAGAACATCAAGAAGCCTCAAATCCGCCAGAGAATGAACTCGAGGGAGGCCGACCTCACCCAAGCGCAATACGAGCAGGTAATTAAGTATGACAACATTCGTTCAGATTCCTTCAGTGAAACATTACACTAATCTTCTCGCATGTCAAATACTTGATGTCATGCAGGTGTGTCCGTCGTGGTGTGACAACCACAGGGAATGCTGGACGGAGATTGTGCGCATGTGGCGCACGGATGAGGCGTACGCGAGGCGCGCCGACCGTCAGGGCCGCCGCGCGCAGATGCGAGGGGTGTCACACCACCAAGGGAATCAGCCCCTCCCCCAGTTCGCGACAAGATGGGTATGCGTCCATTCATGTCTCAATCCTTGCGCTCAATTGTCAATACTTGTAACCATGTTTGTGTTTTCAATGCAGACGCAGACGCACGGTGGGCAGGAAATCAACGAGTACACCGCGTACCTCCTCTCTCACAAGGGCAAGGCGACGGATCCGAACAACGTCTACAACCCGGAGGACGGGCCCGATGCGTACACCAACCCCACCGCCTACGAGAAGGCCACCGAGTACACCGTCGCGGCTCGCCAGCGCTACGGGGAGACGTTCGACCCCACCGCCGAGCCCCTGGACACAGACCTCCTGCAGAGGTTGGGACACGGGAAGCAGCACGGCCGCTACTACATGGCCCACAGCGCCCTCGACCCGTCCCAGGTTCCTACGCTGACCCAGGTTCGATCCACGCCCACGAGCTCCAGCGACATCCCCGTAGCGCCCCGGCGGCAGTCAGCGTCACAGGTAAGTGCCGTTTCGTTCGTCGTTAACTCGTTTCGCACCTGTACATACAATCAACACTGCGGATGTAATATTGCAGGCCCAGATGGAGGCCAAGATGGAGGAGAGGATCGCCACGTTGCACGCGCAGATGATGGCGCAACAGATGGCTTACCAGCAAAGCCTGCAGCAGCACTACAACACTCAGATGCAGAACATGGCCAACTTCTTCCAGTCCATGCAGACGTCCGGGGCGTCTACACCGCCTCCTCTTCCAATGTTCGCTCCACCGCCTCCTCCTCCAGAGTTTTTTCCTGTGCCTGCTCCTGTCGCTCCTGGAGGGACCCCGGTGAGTATATTGACTCTTGCTTTAACTTGTGCGTCCATGCTGCAGATACTAATGACATCACTTGGCGTTTAACTTGTGCAGGTACAGTCGGCGGGTTCGAACCCGTCTCCTGGAGGTCCCGGCCATCAGATGATGTCGTATCCACCACCTGCACCCTATCCACCGTATCCACCTCCGCGTGGCCCTCCTCCGACGTACTCGTGGCCGCCGGTGCGCGGAGGGTGGCAGTACTCGCAGGCGCCTCAGTTTGGGTTACCGTGGCAAAACCCTAGGGGCTCTGGGGGCGGAGCGGACGACGAGACCGGGGACGGCGCGACGAGCTAGGTACTTGTCGATTCTGTTGTCATGTATCCACCGTATCGTCGAAGTTGTTGTCATGTATTTCTTTTCTTCGTTATGGACCTAGACTTGTTATGTTGAACTTCGTGTGATGGACGTCGACTTGTGGTGTTTGACGTGTTGGACTTCATGTGATGGTTGTAATGCACTTGTGTGGTTGTTATTGTATATGTGAGATATATGTGATGTGCGTTATTGTGATATATGTGGTGATGTTGGCGACAAATGTGATGAAATTGTGATATAAATGGTGCTACCGGTGCTTCTGGTGAAATTGGATTATAATTTGTGATTTTGCAGGGTTTTGATGCGAGAAAACAGAAAACAGAAGCAAAAAAAAAAAAATTCCAGCTTTGCCGACTGTTTACAGTCGGCAAAGCTGGGCAAAAAAACCCGCACAGAGTCTTTGCCGACTGCAATGGGAGGCAGTCGGCAAAGAGGTCAAACCTTTGCCGACTGCAACTCCGAAAGCAGTCGGCAAAGAATATTTGAAAAAAAAAAATCCTTCTTTGCCGACTGCAACTACGAAAGCAGTCGGCAAAGAATATTTCAAAAAAATTCTTTGCCGACTGCAAATCCAAAAGCAGTCGGCAAAGAATATTTCAAAAAAATTCTTTGCCGACTGCAAATCCAAAAGCAGTCGGCAAAGATTATTTCAAAAAAAAAAATTCTTTCTTTGCCGACTGCAATTCCGAAAGCAGTCGGCAAAGATTATTTCAAAAAAAAAAAAATTTCTTTGCCGACTGTAATTCCGAAAGCAGTCGGTAAAGATTATTTCAAAAAAAAAAAAATTTCTTTGCCGACTGTAATTCCGAAAGCAGTCGGCAAAGAATATTTCAAAAAAAAAAATATTTTTTTCTTTGCCGACTGCCGAGCTGGCGACCAGTCGGCAAACAATTTTTGAAAAAAAAATTCTTTGCCGACTGTCGAGAAACCAGCGGTCGGCAAAGCCTGCCGTTAGGGCTGACGGCGCCACGTGGCTTTGCCGACTGCTGGCGTGGCAGTTGGCAAAGCCTTTGCCGACTGTGTGCCACGTGGCAGTCGGCAAAGCCGCCTTTGCCGACCCAGGCTTTGCCGACTGCTCTTTGCCGACTGCCACGTGGCTTTGCGGTCGGCAAAGCCTTTGCCGACTGGGTTTAAGTCTTTGCCGACCGGGGCAAGCAGTCGGCAAAGAAGCGTTTTCCTGTAGTGCGTGGCCGTGCAACGCGGCGAGGTGGAGCGCCGTGTTCAGCTGGGGCGTCGTGGCGCTGAGGACACTGGGCTCCTCCGGATCCACCAGCTGCTTCAGGCTCGACACTTTCCCCTGCGTCGCCGCCTTGTACAACGCCGGGCTCATGCGTCTCTCGCTATCCATGGCTTGCAACTGCTGATCGAACAGAGGGCGTTTTTTTATTGGGTTGCATATGCAGGGATAGAGAATGCAGATTGTCTCGTAGCTTTTTATTGGGTTGCATATGCAGATTGTCTCGTATCACCCTCTCCTTCCTCTCTCTTCTGGTTGCTCTCTCTAATAGGTGGACGATCCATGGGCAATGTAAGCAATAAGCACTAATCCCCCTTCTGGAGACGATCCCAATGGAATCGAACAAGCAATAAACGATGCCAATAACATCGAACACCTGGTTAAACCGGTGTTTTGCTCCAAGTGTGGAAACCTTGGCACCAAGCCAATTGGCCTGACAATGGCACAGGGAAACGAAAAAGTTTAGACGCTCATACAAGCCCAAGGGCAACTGAGTCATTCTCCAGAGCCGTTACCCACCGTTAGGAGCAAATGCCGACGGAATGGCATAAGGGAAAAGAAAAGTTCGAGCAAGGGCATGTAGGTGACGACCAACTTTTGAAGGGTACGCAGGAGTCTGGCATCTTTTTTAAGGGTACACAGGTAAAAGCCTCACACAATCGTGTAATGGTTCAACCACATGCTTGGACGTTAAGGAACAGTAACTTTACTGATCAATGACATCGGGGCCGGATACCCACTAGGAAACGTTTCAGACCGCCACGACGTGTCAATGACATCGGGGCCCACGGACATAAAGACTAGCTTCTATGCATGAAGCTTCTGTGTGTGGTTCCCGGCCGGCGAAACCAAATCGAGTGCTGCACGGAGCTTCTCTGCCTGACACGCGTCCAACAAACTAAAGAGGTGGAGGTCCGGAGAAATCACACCTCAACGACTGACGATTGATGCCTTGATCAACCACTGACCCACACAACCACACTATCGATCGTCGCAGTAGTCAGCCAACGAGACCTACTCCGAATTTGCTAGGCACGCACGATTTTTAGTCCGCATATATAGGGTGTGGATCGCTGCCTGCCTAGCAGCTAGTGCCTACTCATTCCATTTCAAATTATAAATCACTTTTTCTATACATCTAGATATAATATACGTAGATACATAGCAAATTATATGTTTCGAAAAAATCAAAACGACTTATAACTTGAACGGCGGGAGTACTATTTTTCTCAAGGTTGCTATTACAAATAAATGAACATTAAACTACAAAGAATGCTTGCTTAGAGGAAAAGTGAAGACACATTGGCATCACCACGGATCCGATGAAACAATGATAACCACATTTGAAACTGACTTAGTACTTTTTTTAACTATGCTTCAATTCACTCGTCCCAAAATACTACATTACAGTATTCTTCTAGCACTCAAAATTCGTCACTACAATATGTGATTTTATATATATTAGCATTGGTCTCTAGACACAACACGGTCAGTAGTACGATAAGGAACCTCCTCTACATGCTCCCAATTGACCGACTTGGTGGTGTAGCATGGATGGGCCCGTTCGGCTGTGGTGATAAGCCGGCTGAAAAACACTGCTGACTGATTTGTTGTGAGAGAAAAATA
Organism: Saccharum spontaneum; assembly: GCA_022457205.1. Taxonomy (NCBI): domain Eukaryota; kingdom Viridiplantae; phylum Streptophyta; class Magnoliopsida; order Poales; family Poaceae; genus Saccharum; species Saccharum spontaneum. Next base: position 52,261,091 of record CM039597.1, read on the forward strand.
CTATTCCGGCTGAAAAAACAAGCTGAAAAGTTTGGATTATAAACCGGATGAACATGACCATAGTTCCGCACGTGTGATAGCTGTGCATGGTCCCGGAAATTCTCGTGCCGCACGAACACGCCCACGCTTTCCCTTTTGAGAAACCGTGGCGTTGTATTTAGACTGATGATCAGTGACCCCTGGCCGCTGCCACTCGTTTTTCCGGTTGCCACAACTGACCACAGCATTATCCGAACGGCTCCTGCACTGTTCCTCCAGTCCACAGTCGTTGCCGTTGCCTCGTTGGGTTACTTGCTAGTGCGGTGGTAGGCAGGCCCAGTGCACGCGACACGGCGGCGTGCTGACATGCATCTTGCTGATTCGGCGACTGCATGTAAAGCTCGATTGCGTGCATTGTGTGCTCGTGGTTGTCACGTCACAAACAGTAGCGGGCTAAATAGAAGGCTACAAATTATACTAGCCATAGACAATTAGATATAACAGATAACGCTTAATTCATTCAATGTGTTGCTCAAACAAACAATACATCATTAATGATAGAAAGGTACCGAATAAAGAGCTTCTGATAACTAAATGATCAAATATGTCATCATAATTACGACACACCACTTGGACCGGCATCACCAAATCTACATACAAAAATGAAAATGTCATAGTTCTTCAAAATGCAAGATTATATTAGTTGTCTTTGTAAGCCTTGAATCAGCAACTATGTCATTCGTATCAAGCTCAACGCGGGGTCTCTTTTACTCAATCCGACTCTCATTAGTTCCAAATCCTTGGAGCATCTTTCTTAGCATAATATCTTTCCATTCTAATCTATTACTATGATGTACAATTACAAAGTGCAACAACCGAATCACTGAATAGTTAAAACAAAAATTAGAACAGGCAAATAGCATTCACCTCAATGGCTCAGTTGCAGTAGAAGGCCTTGGAACCTGGGGTCTAGCCTCTGCCGGCTAAGCGTTGGCCTTGGCGCCTGGCCCCTGTCCGGCTAGGTAGCTCCGCGGGACCGTGGCTGGCTATACGTGGCCGCCGGGCACCGGCCAAGGGCAAAAGCCGGAGGCGGAGGGGGAGGTCCGGAGGGCTGAGGCGAGGGGCAGCTAGCCTCTGGGTGGCACCGTGGCAGGGTAGGAGGTTAGCTGGCTGGCGGACGGGCGGAGGACGGTGTGTCGCGCGTCGGGACGAGCTGCGAGGACGGGGACGACGGGGGCATGGGACAGCAACTGCGTGCGGTTGCTCGGCACATGACTGGGGCTGACGCTAGGTTTACTGCTTGGGGGGGGGGGCGACTGCCCCCGGTGCATCCGCCCCTAGTCACAAAAGTGAAGTGAAAACACAATGGATGGGCACTTGGGCGGTTGGGCAGGACGATGTATTGCTCTGCTTGAGTTTTCTGGAAATGGTGGCAATGTTGTATTTTTTCTCTATTATTCTGCTTGTAACCCAGAAAATAGGATAGTGGTGGATTGTGAAACTTGAAGTAGCCATAGATAGATTGTGCAACTTGAATTGCTCTTTAACAAGTTTTTTATTAATTTCTTCGGGCAAATATTGATATAGGACACCTTCAAGCAGAAGATAGCACACCTTCCATTCCATCATCAAAGAAAAAAGTAGCACAGCTGGGATTATGTTTTTTAAAGCCAGATAGGTAGTTTGTATCCACGAGATGATGGTGCAACCACATGGTTGAACACATTATTAAGGCCTTGTTTGAATGTACATTGATCGACATCAATCCACATTGTCAAGGTGGAATGAAGTGGAAATTAGTTTAAGTTTCACTCCAATCCACTTCAACACATGTGGATTAAAGTTGATACATGTGCATCCAAACAAGGCCTAAAGAACTAATCACTTTTCCGTGTGCGGACTAGCAGTAAGCAAACGAAATTCTAATCCAGTTGCATCCTATACCAACTCTCTTGTCGATAATAGTATAGTAGAGTATATAGTAGTATATCATCATCACTTGGAACGTTTTGGACCGCCACAACGTGTCAATGACATCAGGGCCCACGAACATAAAAAGCTACTGGTCGTCATTTGACCCTTGGCCATTGGCAGCGCGTCGACGACTGATGCTGACGCCGACACGAGTACACGTAGTACTCCTAGCCATCATGGATGGTCCTGCACGGCATGCATGCTCTGCCTCTGAACTCCGAGTCTCCGATGCGTCGTCCCAGAAACTTCCCGGTTACGAACAAACACGCTCACGTCTTTCCGTTTTAAGAAAGCCGTGACTTTCATTTTAGACCGATGATGATGACCAGGTGGCAGAGGGTGGTGACCACTCGTTTTCCGGTTGCCACAACTGACCACAGCATTGTCCGCGAACTGTTCGCTCCGGTCCAGTCGTTGCCTGGTTGGGTTGCTAGTGCGGTGGTACCGTGGTACGCACACCACACAGCGGCACACGACACGGCAGCCTGCTGACATCTTGCCGATTCGGTGACTGACTGCATGCAAGGCCCCGTGCCCCTGTTTGATACGGGGCTAAAGTATTTGATGCTAATTAGAAGCATTATAAACATAGGTTAGATATAAAATTAATTATATAAATGAGGGCTAATTCATGAGACGAATCTATTAAGCATAATTAGTCCATGATTTGGCAATATAGTGCTACAGTAGACATGTGCTAACGATAGATTAATTAGGTTTAATAGATTCTTGTCGCGAATTGGCCACGGTTTCTGCAAATTAGTTTTATGATTAGCTCATGTTTAGTCCTCTTAATTAACATATGAATATCTGGATATAAAAAGGGGTAAACTGTAGCCTAAGAATCTAAACACCCTCTAAAGCTCGCTTGCGTTGCGTTGCATGCATTGTCTGCTCGGTCGTCACGTCGCAAAAGTGAAGTGGAAAACTCCACGGATGGACGGACGGATGGATGTGCATGGATGGGCACTTGGGCATGACGGTGTACTCTAGTATCTGCTTGAATTTTTTTTGTTTACTTTTTTATTCAGCTTGTAATAATCCTGAAAAGAGGAAAGTGATGGCTAACTAGATTACGAGTAGATTGCAGAAGTAACCCTAGGTGGATAGTCCAACTTGAATTGCTCTTTAACATACTTTTAAGAATTTTCTTTGGACAAATATTGATAGAATAATTTCGTTGTATTGATGTGTTCGAATCTCTAATTGCGCTTTATTATTTGTCCCGAATCGAAAACCAATACAACTTTTCTATAAATACCCATGTTTCAAACAAGCTCGACTTATACCTAGTTAAATGAATAACTCACATTGACCTACTACACAACTCCATGTGAGCTTAATCCCCATGGCCCAAATGGGTCCATTAAGAGATCCCCTCACATGGGGTTTGTGGGCCTCTTTTCATGACTTTACACTAGTATATAAAACACGGGTGAGATTTATCAAAATTACGGGCGTGTTTGGATTGTTACCAGAAAATGCCATGCCGAACCTGTAGCCGCGCCGCAACTGCGGCGCTGAAATCAGGCGCCACACCTGCGGCACGTTTTGGCAGCGCAAATGAACTATGGAACCACGACAGCAACTGCGGCGTGCCACAACCGCGGCAGCTTGTGGCAGCGAACCAAACGGGGTGCTAAAGTGCGGCGTGGCAGCTGTGGCGCGGCATGGCACGCTTTGGTCGTCATCCAAACGCCCCCTACAAGCTCCTTACGAGGCTTCACTTAGGAGCCCAACACAAGCACATAACTCTATGCTAAGTTTAAAATATCTACAAAACTTCCGAATGACAAACATGCTTAGCTTTATAGGAGCAATTAACATCATTCCCAAACCTTTTCCTACCGTCGCAACATTTTTTACCCTCACGGAGGGATGTAGAAGCCCAAGCTACAGCATGCTTAGTACAGATGAAAGCGGAACCGCTCACGAACCCGCGTGAAAGCTTAGTTTTCGCATGTCTCTCTGATGCTTAGAGCAAATTCATTTAGCTGATAAAGTCTGTGAACTTCAAACCAGATAGCAGCCATCCTCTGCGAAGGCCGATGGGAGATCTTGAAAAATCAAGAAAGTCCAAAATAAAGTCGGTTCATGAGCGATGTGGATAACTAAATATATCTACTACTATATTGCGTGCATGAACTTGGAACACGAACTACTACTACGCATGCATGCACATGATCAGACGGTGTTAATTGAAAGGGATAAGTGGATGACGTGGCGTAAGGAGGTTCAAGATAATAGCTTAGTTGAGTTTGTGTTAATTGTAAAGATAAGTGGATGACGTAATGCAAGGAGGTTCAAAATAATTAGCTTAGTGGGGTTTATCTTTATAGTATATATAAATTATGGAATGTTTCAAATAAAATCCTACTCCTGTTACGGCTTGTTTGGTTGGAGTGACTAAACTCTAGTCACTTTTAGTTTCTGAAATGCCAAACGGGGTGACTAAAAAAGGTGACTAAACTTTAGTCAGGTGATGACTAAACTTTAATCCAGTAACTAAACAGGGCATTAATAAAGCTCTTCTGTTAGTAAGAGAAATAAAACATTTGTGTACCCGTCGTTCCACTGCCGGCCCAGCGGCTGGCTACAACTACTGAACTACGAGGGGCCATGCGGAGGCTGCTCAAGCCTTGCGATTTGGTGAATGGCGATAGAGCCTGATGGCTTGTTGAGTTGTCACGTCGCCCTGGAGGCCTTGCTACGATGCCGCGTGTGCTTCTCACTGGACATAGGATTCTGTCACGTGATCTTGATCCGGGCAGCGAAGGAAAAAAAACGTGTTAACAGAAAGTACTACCTCCGTTTTTACAAAGTGCAAATATAGATCTAGACAAAGTTAAATTATTAATTTAAATTTAACTAACTTCTAAATAAGTATAATATAAAAGTATATCTCATGACGGATCTAATAACGTTTATTCATATATAATGCGTAAATGTTAACACTTTTTGTATAAATTTATTTAAACTTTAAATCGTTTGACTAGCATTATTTTAGAATTGCTTTGATGGTTCAGTCACAGTCAGTCGTCGCCCCCAAGGGCCAATCAAGGCCCCAAATATAAACCTGCCAACTTCACGTTCACGAGCTTTGAAATCATCTCAAGACCGAAGCACCGGCGCCGCAACTCATAATCCGAGTACAATTTGTATAAAAAATAATCCGAGTACAACACGTGGATTTGGATTAGATCCGAGAGACGACCCATGTTCTCCTGGATACCACTAGCAGTAGCACCCTGGGCCTGCTTGCTAGTTGGTTCGCGGCTGTGATCTGGGTTCTATTGCCTCAGGGCCCCAGGCACTCGGGGGGTCCTGTCGTCAAGGAGATAATAAGGAAGAGATATTTTGAAGACTCAACGTCAAGGATTAAAATATTGATTTGCCTGTGCAATGTTATACTAGACGTTAAACGCTAAACAGTTATCCACCATCTCTACTAGACAGAGTCTAGACGGTCAACTAGACGATTTAAACAATTTACACTATAGCACTAGATATAGATATAAATTATGATTTTTATATAAATGTTTGAGTGCAAATTAATTCACGAAACATAGTTACACAATTTGATCTAGATAATAAATAACTATATATGTAATCATCCACATAGTCATATAAACAATGTTTGAGTAGCTCCAAAGTTTCTTTTCCACACGCACAAACCCAATATCACCAACCAAAAGAGTTAATCTAGCACCCAACCTTTCATGGTCTATCGCCTAAACAATAGCTTAGAATGTATGTTTTCGCGTTTACACCATTTAGCCACCGTTCAAATCGTTTTTTTTGACCAGTTTGATCGTTTAGACACATCTTGTGTGTGTGTGTGTGCACACGCGTGTGCGCGCCTAAACTATTGTATGCGAACCCACTGTAAACAGGCGTTTAGACATGTTTAGATGAACATTGGCGTGTGTTGTAGTTGCCATCGCGCATTTGAGGATAGCGGTGACGCCTTCCCCCGCCAACCGCAATGATTTTATGGTGCTTGTGGAGGCCCTCACCCTGGCCATGGTTGCTGGTCAAATTAGGAAAGTGGGGAGGAAGAGGCTGGTGGTGGAGAGGGCGGAGGAAGCAACACTGAGATTAGAGTAGTAGGCGTCTGTACTGTTGTACATGGCGTGAGGTGGATGGGGCATAGACAGAGCAGGCACCACTAGGTTAGGATGGGGGTTGTGGCTAGGAGGGAATGTGTTTCGGTGTGTCAGACAGAGAGCAACTCTAAGAGCTAATGAGAATTTAGCTCTATAAAATAATATAGACCGTTAAAATAGATACTGTCCACAACAGACTCTAAATCAGGCTCTTTATTTTTTTTTAAAGTTACCTCGTTATCACTAATTCAATCGAATTTGATTGAATCCGTCACTTTTTTTGTAGGCTTTAAAATGTGTGCGGAGGGAAAAAGGAGGCCACGACGTCGTGAGAAACGGCTGAACGCTGCGGATGGCCAACTAAGCCCGCTGGCTTAATTGCTGATTGGAAAAAATGAGACAGCCACCTCTTTATTATTTTACACAAATGATGTTACTGACTCTCTTGGAGCCTTTTTTTTAAAAAAAAATTACTGATAGCGAGTGGGATACCATGTCTCTTTGAGTTGCTTCGAGGTTTGGAGGTGGTTAGCGCACTGAGATTGGGCCACTATTAATCGAACCTCTCGTGTCGTGCAGGCCGAGGGTGAAGCCCAGGAGGCGATTGCCACCTGCTGTCCATTTGGCCCATTGGTATACATGGATTCAAACGCGCCCCAAACCGAGCCACGAGCCCAGCCCACGAACACTCCAGTCCCACCGCGGGACGTGGGTGACCGACCGTGGCAGAGACACGAACGGTCAAAGCGACCGAGGGTAGAACGGTCATTCCGGCAACCCCAAATTCAAACTCCGCGGCCGCTCCGCCTCCGCGGGCCGCGGCCCCTCCCTCACCTGGAAACGCCCCCCCTGCTCTCGCGAACCCACACCCGCGCCCGCGCCTGTGGCTGCAGGTGGGCCTCCTGGACTCGCCTCCTCCGTGTGGATGGCCGAACGTGAGTGAGAAAAGTAGGCCGGGTTTGCTCCCTCCGGTTCGAAAACGCCGAGACGGGGACGCAAGAGCCCCTGCTGCCCGTTTTAACCCCCCCGCGGCGGATCTGAGCTGCCGATGCTGGTTGATTTGATTCGCTCCACCCCGCTTCTCCTCCTACTGCCGATGCTGGTTGATTTGAATGAGAGAGAGAGAGAGAGAGAGAGAGAGAGAGAGAGAGAGAGAGAGAGGAAGGAGGAGCAGTCCAGTTCTTGAATCCAGGTGAGTTCAATGCAACGCCCGAAACTTCTTTGCCAGTCTTGTTGATTCATCAGTCTCTCCAGTTCTTCGAACATCGCGCGCTTCTTCTTGCGCGGTTGGTTTACTGCTCGTCCCGCGGGTCTCTGGATTGCTTTGGTTGGTTAATGTTGGCTCATTTCCTCTTTTAGCTAACTCTCCCCTGCGAGATAGGCAGCTAAAATCCGACGCCCGTCGAGATTCCATGGACGCGGCCACCGATTCCGTGCTTCTTGCGCTTGATTCTGCCCCGAGACGCCCCCAAAACGCGCCCTTTCCCCGTGTCTGAATCGTTTCTTTTGCAGAGCTGCGTTCCGTGCTCGCCGGCCGCCGATGGGCCGGAGCCTGAGCCCGCTGCTGCGGCAGGAGCTGGACAACCTCGACAAGGACGCCGACAGCCGCCGCGCCGCCATGAAGGCGCTCAAGTCCTACGCCAGGCACCTGGACTCCAACTCCATCCCGCACTTCCTCGCCGAGGTCTCCGACACCACCGCCGGCGCCTGCGGTGCCGGCGTGCCGCCCGGCGAGTTCACCATCTCGCTCTACGAGGTGCTGGCGCGGGTGCACGGCCGCAACATCGTGCCGCAGATCGGCAACATCATGGCCACCATCATGCGCACGCTCACCTCCAGCGGGGGATCCTTCCCGCTCCACCAGGCCTGCTCCAAGGTGGTCCCCGCCATCGCGCGGTACGGCATCGACCCGTCGTCCACGCCCGACGGCGAGAAGGCCGCCATCATCGCGTCCCTCTGCAGGCCGCTCTGCGGCGCGCTCATGGGGACGACCCAGCCCCAGGACGGCGGCGCCGCGGCCGGCGCGGCGTTGTGCCTCAAGGCGCTCGTCGAGTCCACCAACTGGAGGTTCGCGTCGGGGGAGACTGTGAACGAGGTCTGCCTCAAGGTGGCCGGGGCGATGCACGACCGGGCGACGCGCTCGAACGCGCACATGGGCCTGGCCATGGCGCTGGTGAAGCACAATGGTCTGATTGCCGAGGCGTATGCGAGGTCCATCGTGCGGTCTGGGCTCCAGATCCTTGATGGGGACACGGCGGAGAGCAGCTCGCAGAAGCGCCTCTCGGCGATCCAGATGATCAATTTCTTCATGAAGTTTGTTGACCCCAGGTGCTTGTCTTCAGAGCTCGGCAGGGTGATTGATGTGATGGAGCGGTGCCAGAATGACCGCATGCCGTTCGTGAGAGGTGCTGCGTTTGAGGCGTCGCAGAGTGCCAAGAACATCGCCGCGCAGAAGGGGTCAAGGCATGAGGTTGGCACAAGCCCAATGGTTGCCTCCAATTTTCACAAGAGGAGGGAGAAGAGCCCGTGCCGGAGCCTCTGGGGTGCCAAGGGCAGCCCTGCAGGCTCCACCGTGGCTGCTTCTCCAGCCCAGTTCAGATCCCCGGAATCACAGGTTGTGGATTCATCCATCATGAATGGCAGCATACTCACCGAGTCGCCGGTCTCAGTCGGGCAGTCCTCTTGCAACTTTGATCAGAGTCGGCGCACGAACCGGAGGTTGTGGAACAATGATGGCGTGGATGTTTCTCTGAAGGATGGCTTGTTCATTCAACTTTGCTCAGACAGCAATTCCTATGAAGATGACTTGGGCGAGGTCTGTGACAGTGAGGTGACTGATGCTAACTTTGAGTGCACTAACACATTTGCAGGATTTGTGTCACCAAGCCCCAATGGCTCCATATCAAGAGACAAGACTCCCAGTCCGAGGGTAAATATGTTTACACATCTCAACTGTTTTAATGAATCTCTCAAGATTTGCCTTATGTTCTTTTTGTACAATGCGGTGCTTCATGAGTTGGTTGTACAGTACCTCAGTTGAGCCAGTAATTAACTTTATTGTTCTGTTTTCCCCCTAGGCTTCAGACAGGCCGATCAGCATTGATGACGTGAAGATATACTCAACACCAAGGAAGCTTCTCCGATTGCTTCAAAGCTCATACGACTCTGACTCCGCTAGCAATGTGGGGCAATCCACTGCAAAGCTCAGTGGCTTATCGCCACCAGATCAGGAACATAAGGGACTAGTGATCTCATCTGAACAGATGCAATCTCTGCATTCAGACAGCAAAGCTGATGAGATGAAGGATGAGAATGAAACAATTGATATGCAGAACAGCAATGATAGGACTGAGACTCTGTCCAGTGCCGATGAATCAGGACTTTCCACTACCGAGGCTGAGAACACATTGAGCAAGGCGTCCCCTGAAATTGAACACAAAGAGGATGATGTCTGTATTACAAGCAGCATAGGGAAGAGCAGGAAGTACAGAGCAAAATTCACATTTGCTCTGAGCATGATTGTGATCGTTTTAGCAATCATCACCATGTTTATTAGGATAGAGAATTATGATGATTCAGAGTACCTTGTCCCCACTTGATGTTTTTTAGGCTTCCTTGCTGTTTGTTCAGGTTGCTACATCTATTGTACCACTATAGTGTTCTGAACTATTTTGCAGTCATCTATCCATGAATGACAGCAAATAATCAAATTGTCATTTTCATGTTCACAATGTGTTTACAGTGTTCTGCAGTCACTCATGTGGCGAAATACTTAGTGAACACAGTTGAGCCAGATCAGTTTGGAATACTTTTGTTGTCCACTGGGCTTGGCTTATTGTGCAGAAATTGTCATCTATTTTTGAATGAATTTAGAGTAAGTTTATAATGACACTGTATTTCCATTTCAAGAGTTGCTGTTGAGTCAGTTTAACAGGGCTGTGGTGTCCATGGAATTGAAATGTGAGTGTTTCTGCAGGTTTTTGTTTCTAAGTAAGTTCCAGAACTGTTATGGTAAATGTTCACCCAGACTATATCCTGAAAAGATAAAACAGAATACCAAATGGAGGTACAGGTGCAATCACTAAAACATTTCGTCCATTCCTGACTATGCAATCACTGAACCGAGTCCACAGTAACACCAAAATTATAGGAACATAACAGTACTTCACGAGCAACAGCCGAACTGATCCAGGAAGCAGTAATTACAGGAACATAACAGTACTTCACGAGCAACAGCCGAACTGATCCAGGAAGCACTTCGTGACATTTCAGAATTCAGAGTATCAATTGGTAGGGTCAAGAACATGTCCTACGAACACGATCACCCCAGACCGCTCCTCCATGATGAAGAAGGTGAATGGATGGTCGGCGGTGAACTCGACGAGGTCAGGCGGTGGCCCGCCGCCACCACGCACGTGGTATGCCACTGCTCCAGCCTCAGTTCCCTTCTCGTTCACATTAACCACTGCCATGTGCGCAACCTTGGTCAGGAACGTTGGCCGCCGTGACTTGCCGTCACCTTCGTCCCCGTTGCACATGCCCCGCAGGTCGGCGGCCTCTGGCGAGAACGGCAGCGTCAGCCCCAGCTGGCAGAGAGTCTCCTTGAGGTTCCCCCAGTTGAATGTTATCTTAAACTTGGGCAGCTTCAGGTCCACGACCCGCAACTTCATCTCGGCCAGGATGCTGTACATGAACGCCGGCGACGCGGTGACCACGTCCACCATGGTCGCCATGCCGTCATGCGTGTCAGGGAGGAAGACGAACATGGAGTACTGTGTGCTCTCGTTGACCTCTGTTGAGGGCGTGTCCTTGGACTTTGCGGTGAGCTGTCCACGGCGGCGCTTGAGCTGGCCATGAGCCGGCTCCACTTGTGCCGGTGGTGCGGCACCGGGCTTGTAAGGTAGCTTTAGGACCTTGAACCCGTCCATGCAAGCAACATCCATCCTCCAGTATTTCGCCATGAAATCCACCTCGACGTGGCCTCTGTCGAGCCGGTGGAATGTGCCCGGGGACGTGAAGTGGGGTTGAAACGGCTCCATCCAATCACCTTTGAAGTAGACGGCGTTGGCGAGCACGAGGTCGGTAGCCGTGTTGATGTCGTCGGTGGAGATCATGGAGTCAATGAGGTTGTTCGTCGCCTTCTTCACCCACTCGTTGATCATCCTCACAGCGGCTTCGGGCTGCACGTGCCACGCAATGTGTTATTAGTGAACGTGCGTGATGGATCACAATCACAATACATATGTGTGCAACTGCAAGGTAGTAAAATGAACAAATGAAGCCCGGGTTAAACTGTTACTATATATGATCAGTGATGTAAAAATCAAGTTTGATAACAAGAATTTTCTATGTAAATGATGATGGCATCTAATTTTCTCCATCGCTTCCAATCCTAATTCCTAGAAAAGGAAATAAGGCACCAATCTGATCTAAATTCATTCAGCATCTTGATTTACATACTGATCATCTAACAATGCAAGAGAGTTGAAGTACAGATATCCAAATGTCACAACCGATTAAATATCTTTTGCAGGGAATAGTAATAGTGTTGGAACGAGGGGGAGAAAGCAGCTAATCTAATCTACTAACCTCATCGGTGAAGCTCACGGTTCTCGCCTCCGATTTGTAGGCCTCGGCGGCGACGTCGCGGAACGCGTCTGTGAGCCCGCCGCGGGCGGCGTCCACCCAGACGCCACCGCCGAAGAGCACGCGCGGCCCGCCGGCGTCGGAGCGGTCGGCGAGGACGCGGTTCGCGACGCGGCGGCCGAAGTCGGCGAGCCCCTCGGCCGACGGCGCACCGAGGAAGGCGAGCAGCTGCGCCTGCGTGGCGCCGCGCGCGCCCGCGGCCGTCAGCGCCAGCGCCGCGTGCACGGACACCGGCGAGAACGCGACGTTGCGGTTGTGGTTGTTGGTGGCGGCGGCGGCGGCGGCGGCGGGAGGCGGGGGCGCGAGGTGCTTGGCGAGGCGGAGAGCGAGGGCCGTCTGCCCGTCTCGGGCTGCGTCTTCGGCTGCAGTTGTGGCGGCGGCGGCGGCGGCGGCCATGGTGGTCGAAATGGGAGACGAGGAGTGGTGCCGCTTGACGTTGCCTTGGCGTGCGCTTGTGCGTATTTCAACTTTCAAGTCTAAAACGTCTCCTAAATAAAACATTTTTCTTTTTTTTCCTCTCCGTCGTCGATGAGTCAACTCATTTGAAATTCCCCTCAAAAAACTGATTTGAAATTATTTTTAGTGTACGTTTATTTATAGATAGAAAATAGTATTGGTATTTATATTTTCAGATAGCTTTTACTATATAAATGGAAAAATATATAGTGTGATTTTCAGATGGTTTGAGAACCCTATTTTTCTAGTACTACCAAACATACTGTTGCAATAGAATTTACAATTCGTTATGTTCCTCATGCCCATGAAATAATTTGTTATTTTTTGTTGAATTTAGTTAGCTTGGTCCAACATTAAATCAACTAAATTCCTAGACTCGTAATAAATGGCACAATAAAGTGTTAATCTCTGTAAATTCTAGTGTGCACCTATTGTGAGTTTTAAAAAAAGATCCCCTGTTCGGCTGAGCTTATCAGCACGGCTTATCAGCCGTGGAACAATGTTTTTCTCTCACAGCAAATCAGCCACAGCCGGCTTATAAGCCAAAAAAACAGCATGCCGAACAGGGCCGATAAGAGGTGAACAGCACGTCCGCCCACAAATTCAAGTGGCTAGGACATGACATAAATAGTATGACGTCAACGAAAGTTTTACGGCTCTCATATCGAGTGATGGACCTTGAACCGAGGAACGGAAGAGGGGTAAGACTACCCGCACTCATGAACCTCTATATTCATTCTCTATATGTTCTAGTCAGCAAGATTCTCTCCTCTATACTCAATTCTTCCGCACCTATCCATCCTCTATATCATCCTCTATCCACTCTATTCGCTGTGGAACCCACTTGTCACTTTATCTAAATATATCCATGTGTGATCTAGTTTTAAAGGATTTATTGAGACGAATTTAATGGTGCAATCGAAATTTAATTTGGATTTTTAGTTTGTGAGTTATAGCATTTTTCCTTTGTTTAGCTAGTGGGGCCCGCCACTATAAAATATAGAGTAAGCATTGTACCACTCTAAATATAGAGTGAGACAAAGGATAGAGTATCGTTTTAGAGTACCCACTGCGGGTAGTCTAAGGAACACACGAACCAAGAAGGGAGAGAGTGAAATCGAGATCTTATATGTAATCGAGAGTTAAAAATTGAGATCTTATATGTAATGGAGAGTTAAAAATCAAGATCTTATATCGGTGGTTGTCTAGTTCACACCCTCACTTATAAAACTAGATATTCTAAGAGCAACTCCAACATATGGTGTATATTTGTCTTGGAGTCTAAATTTAGATTGTTTTATGAAAAACAGGACTCCAACAGGTATTGTATCCCGTAATCCTAAATAAGAAGCCAGTATCCCGCACTTCTCGCTATCTAGAAATAGCACGCCATGGCCGCTCGTTATTCCTCTTCCTTGCGTCAATTTCTGTTCGGCGCTCACTTTTCTGCATGAATTTATGTTCTTGCTATCCAGAAATAGCATGTTTTTAAATATACAAGAGGCAAAATAGCTAGGATGGTGTAGAGTCCTCTTTTTTAAAGATTCTTCTATTTTATACAATGGCTAAAACAAAGAATTTGGCTATTAGTTTTAGACGAGCTCTTGGAGTTACTATAAGTTTCTAATACTTAAACTATTGACCGTCTAAATAACCTCTTGACACAATTTTGAAACTAGTTTGGCTAATGTGACGATATGAAAAAGTGTTATAACCCCTTAACATATGTACATAATCCCCTCAACTATAAAATTGGGTATTGTAGCACTTAAAATATCTAATAATATTTAAATATTAGCTTGAATTGTTTCATAGGCTGTTTGGACATCGTATCTGGCTACACTGGCCTGAGTACCCATATTTTTTAACGGTCTACGTGGTACAAAAGGTAAAGAAAAGAAAATATTATATGTAATACTATGGGAATTGGCCCATGATAAGACAACAGGAACCGCATAATTAGTAAGTTTTTTTTAACTCTATCTCTATTTCCTCGTATAATATACTTGTGTAAGGAAAAAGGGGATGAAGGCGGTGAAGAAGACTGCAGCTCGTCCGGCTATAGGTGAAAAGAGCAGCTATAGTGGCTGATGGCCTTTAGCTTGGGTTGGTCATTCTTTGGGCCCAATGGGCCTTTGTAACTGAATCGTGCTTAACTGGCGTCGGGTGGTAGGCGTCGAGTCGGTGGAGTGGGCATGAATATAAGCCCGGACTGTAACCGTCCAAAGGGGTATCGAATAAGAAAACTCGTTCTCTGAACTTGCCTATCGTTCGCCTGAAAACTCCCTCATGCTGTTCTTCTGAACCTTTCCCGATTCTTGCTGTTCTTTATCCCGAATTCTATTCCAATCCAGTTATCAGTTGTGTTCTGATTCGGAACACAACAATTGGTATCCAGAGCCGTTGATTGGGCAGAAAATTTTTTCAACCTAATCGATCCATCGTCCTGGCGCCCGGCCGCAAGCCAACGAAGATCCAGTCCCAGATGGCAGCATCATTGGAAGAGCTCTCCACCAAGTTTGATGAGATGGCGAAGCAGATGACCTCCTTCAGCGGGATGGCGACGCAGTTTGAGGGCCTGCGACAGATGATGCAGCAGACGCTCGATTCGGTCAACGGCATGGGTTCGCGTCAGACGAATGCAGAGGTGATGCTCGAAGATTTGCGTACCTCGACCGACGCGACGACGGCTTCCCTCCGCAACACCACCTCCCGCATCGACTCGTTGGTGATGCGTGTGGACGCTTTGGAGGCTCCGACGAACCCCGGCGTCTCCCCAGGACCTGGCGTGCTGGGCGGTCCTCCACCGACCGCGACCATGCTACCGTCACCAGTTATGGCTGCGCCGCCTCCGACGAAGAACATCGACCTCAATTTTGCTCCAGGTTCGTCATCACGCTCACCTGTGATGGACGAGGAGCGGCCCAAGGGGCACGGCGAGCACTGCGGCGGGATCACGGCATCCCGACCGCAGTCCTTCATGGAAGGTACGTTGGTCGAGACCCTGTCTGCACATTCGTTTCAGTCTGATTCTATTCCGCGTTCCCCACCTTTCCCCAAACTTGAGTTTCCCAAGTTTGATGGCTCAAACCCGCGCTTATGGCAAGATCATTGCAACATGTTTTTCGAGGTCTATGCGGTGCATCCGTCATTGAAGACACGCTTCGCCGCGTTGAATTTCGTTGGCATCGCGAAGACATGGTTGCATACATTTGAGAGGCGTGAGAGGGTGGCAGATTGGCTGACGCTGTGCAAGTTGGTCATGGGGCGTTTTGACAAGGATCAGTACCCTCTCATCCTGAAGCAATTTGAAGCCACCAATCAGACAGCATCTGTCCAGGAGTACATCACAGATTTCGAATAGGCTGCTCATAATATGTTGCTCTACAATCCTAACTATGACGAAACTTATTTTGTTACCCGTTTTCTGGTTGGGCTCAAAGAAGACATTCGTGCTGGAATTGTTCTACACAGACCTCCAGATGTGGATACTGCAAGTGCTCTGGCAATATTGCAAGAAGCTGAGTTGGGGCGTTCAAGATCCAAGACCCAAGTGAAAGATAGCTTCAGAAGCTCATTCAAGCCCAACAGTGAAAAGCTGAAAATAGCTGACGTTGACAAGCCTAAGCAGCAGCAGATGGTGACTGATTCTGAAGATAAACTAGCTGCACTCAAGAATTTTAGGAGAAGAAATGGGCTGTGCTTCAAATGTGGTAACAAGTGGAGTAAGGAACATAAATGTCCTCCTCAAGTTGCTCTGCATGTCATTGAGGAGTTACTGGATGCTTTAGAAGATGCAGGTACTGAGGAGGTTGAGCCAGATTCAGAGGCTCTGGAAGAAACAGTTATGGCAGTTGGACACACCTCTTTCTCGGATCAGTCAAGAAGAAGGACAATGAAGCTGTGTGGTACTATTGGAAAATATGAGGTGTTGATTCTTGTGGACTCAGGAAGTGTGGCATCTTTCATCAGCAATAAATTGGCTGACCACCTTCACTTACCTTATGTGCCATGTCAGCAGACAAACTTTGTGGCTGCTGATGGAAGTCCTATGAGCTGTACTAGGCAAGTGAAGGATATGCAGTGGAGTGTGCAGGGGCATTCTTTCATATCTACAGTGGGCATCTTGCCACTCAAATGCTTTGACATGATAGTGGGTGAGGACTGGTTGGAAGAGTGCAGTCCAATGTGGGTTCATTGGTCAAACAAAATAATGAAGTTCACATATCATGGACAGAGAATTGAGCTTCATGGAGTTAGTAATGTGGTGGCTCAATGTTCTGCTATATCTGCTATTGGCTTGCAAGGGTTGCCGAAATCCAACAAGTATGACACAATAATGGTGGTGATTGACAAATATACGAAGTATGCGCATTTCATAGCATTGGCACACCCCTTCTCAGCTCTGACTGTTGCTCAAGCTTATCTGGATTCTGTGTATAAGCTGCATGGGTTACCTCAAGGCATTGTGTCTGATCGAGACAAGATTTTTACCAGCGCAGTGTGGAAGGAACTATTTCGGTTGGCTGACACCCAGTTGTTGATGAGTTCATCTTACCATCCACAAACCGACGGTCAGTCAGAACGCCTGAATCAGTGTCTGGAGGGATTTCTCAGGTGTGCTGTTAATGCTTGTCCTAGACAATGGCATAAATGGCTTTCGGTGGCTGAGCTGTGGTACAACACCAACTATCATTCGGCTCTGGGACGGTTACCTTTCAAGGTTCTATATGGGCACCACCCTCGACACTTCGGGATATCCAATGAAGTACAGCTCCATTCACCTGACCTGGAGCAGTGGTTGGTGGAACGCCATATGTTGACGGATGTCATTCAGGATCACCTGCATCGGGCTCAGCAGCGCATGAAGTCCTATGCAGATAAAGGTCGGAGTGAAAGGGAATTCAAGGTTGGGGACCAAGTTTACTTAAGACTCCAGCCCTACATTCAGTCTTCGGTGGCCCCAAGGACAAATCAGAAACTCAGCTTCCGGTACTATGGCCCTTTTCTTGTCATTGAGCGCATTGGTCTGGTTGCATACCGACTACAGTTGCCTAAAGATTGCAGAATCCACCCAGTGGTGCACGTGTCACAGCTCAAAAAGCATGTACCCCAATCAGTACGCATTGAAGATGATATCTCTCAAGTACCTGATGAACCAACACGGGCTGTATCACCGGTTCAGTTCTTGGGCTCACGCATGTGCCGTAAAGGTGCGTCAACCGTATCTCAGATTCTGGTTCAATGGGATGCAGTGCCAGCTTCGCTAACAACTTGGGAAGAAGCTGAAGACCTTTGTCGCCGTTTTCCAAGATGCCCAGCTTGGGGGCAAGCTGGTTTTCGAGGAGGAGGGAATGTAAGGAAAAAGGGGATGAAGGCGGTGAAGAAGACTGCAGCTCGTCCGGCTATAGGTGAAAAGAGCAGCTATAGTGGCTGATGGCCTTTAGCTTGGGTTAGTCATTCTTTGGGCCCAATGGGCCTTTGTAACTGAATCGTGCTTAACTGGCGTCGGGTGGTAGGCGTTGAGTCGGTGGAGTGGGCATGAATATAAGCCCGGACTGTAACCGTCCAAAGGGGTATCGAATAAGAAAACTCGTTCTCTGAACTTGCCTATCGTTCGCCTGAAAACTCCCTCATGCTGTTCTTCTGAACCTTTCCCGATTCTTGCTGTTCTTTATCCCGAATTCTATTCCAATCCAGTTATCAGTTTTGTTCTGATTCGGAACACAACAACTTGTTACACTCATCATCGAACCTGTGCCAACAATGACAGCCAGATTTGAACGGACCCAGGCCGTCGACGAGGGCGTACCTGCCACATGCATATGGGCGATCCCACGTCCGCACCGGCCCAAGGCACCCAAATAGTTGGGCCTCCAAAGCAGCAGCTCAACGCGTAACAGCATAGTTCTAACCTTTTCTTAATTATTGTGCTAGACCCCCTCAAAAAAAAATTATTGTGCTAGTCTGATTTATCTTTCTCAATTGGAAAACCAGATTTTTAGAGCATCTCTATAGTTTCCAAAAAGTCACTTAGTAATTTAATGAGTTTTTCCAAGTGACTAAAAAAAGTTAGCAACATATCTGTTGGTTTCTCCAACCGTTTTAAAATCCCGCTTCTAAAAGATACAAGGTGATTTTGCATTAGTAATCTAAATTACACCAACTACTTTATATTTTCTTTCTCTCTTCTACATTTGCATCAGGAATCCTATCCTACTCCTTATTCTTCCACATCCTTCCACTTTAGGATTGGTAGATGGATACTCGGCATATATATCAGCGCAATTAGGTTGATTATACCAAGTGTGGAAAGATTGGGAGCTGAGATAGTGAGTCGTCGGAGAACAGCTTTTTCAATCTTGCCAAAGAATCAAGATTGTGAGTGGGTTTTGGAACTCTCAGAGATGCTCTTAAACTCCCTTAACTCTTAAAATTGTCTGAAGCGCCGTATAAGACAGATAATGTGGCAGCACATCAGCAGGGATGTTAATTAGACTTCATAAAAAATGTAGAAATAAATTTTGAAAAAATATCTAATTATTTTTTCCTAGAATAGATATGCATTTAAAAATACTAAAATCTGATTTAGTATTAGAAAAATTTAAAGAAAGATTGTTTTAACACAAGAAAATATGAAACCAGTTTCATATTTTTCCTAAATTATGCTCTATGTATTTCTAAGCTAAGCACCATAATATAGAACATGATTTTTTTAAAACAAGTACGGAGCCCATCCAAATTGTCTTCCTCCTCGATCATGTGTTTTCGGTGCGTGCGCAACTACAATGACGACGATGAACGAGGAAACTGTCGCATCATCCGGTTGTTGTCGACGAAGTTGCAAACATTGGTTGAGGATTCTGAGAAGTTATCCAGATGTTACCGGCCGAGTCACACGCCACATTGGTTGCCGATTAGGCCAGTCTCAATGGTGGATTTCATTTCACTGTTTTTAAGACTGCGACGTCAGCTTTACAAAGTTAGATTGAAAAATAAAACTAGCTCTCTCAATGCATAGTTTCATTTCACCATTTCATAGGATATCTGCGGCATTTAATACTTGTATAGTGTTGTGATCAAATGTGCCATGTGACGTGTAGCCATTTGAGAGTGTATCTAAACATCATCAACAGAAAATGAATAAATTAACTTCAATATTCATATATGGAGTCACATATATCTATACCTAATACTAAAGAGGCAAAATTTCAGGCTATTTTTTCGTCCATCTATTTTTTTGTCCACCTCCCTCTAACTACCGAACAATGCAGAGTTTCTTTTGTCCAGACTTATATATATAACGCACGCGAGTTAGAATACCTCTTGTCTAATTCTAAAAAAAGAGCCCTTGTCTAACACGATACCAGGTCTGATAGAAAAACGTATTGGGTCATGTATGTGACCCAGACTCTATCTGTATTTGACTATCTATATTCCTTGGAATTCCAATCCTGGATCGTGTATGTGATCCAGACTCTATCTATATTTGACTATCTATATTCCTCGTCCCATTCCAATTCAAATTCAAATAGATCCTTGGATCCTAAATAACATGAATAGAAATCCTATCGTAATCAAATAGAAAAGAATAAGATTAGAAATATATATCTTCGGTTAGTCCGAGACGACATGCAAATCACCAACTAGAGCACGTAGCCACGTACACGCGCATGGAAGCATGGCACGCAGTGGCGGAGCGTGAGGTATAATCAAGGGGGGGCAGCTACAGTAGATTACTTGTGTGTGACAATAAAAGATTAGTTCCAAATTACAGGCATGCAAGAAGTTTTTGCTGTTCTTTCTAGGAACTAGGCAACGGCACACGTCCAGATGACGTAGAACTACGGTTAAAAAAGCTAGCATGCTATGCAAGTTACTGTTTGGATAAAGTTGAATGGATGCATACTTTCATTAGTTGAGTGGAGGCATGCTTACATACTAGTACTAGATGAGTGCAGATGATTGATCTAACAGGAAAGAAAGGAGACAAGATGGATGGGCTTACCTGGCCAACCACAGTTCGAAATGACTCATGGATGGTCAGAGCCTCAGACATGTATTGCATCTCTTTCAGACTAACGCCTTGTTTAGATTTCAAAATTGGAATCCAAACTTTGCATAGTAAGTGTCACGTCATACTGTAGCAATTTTGTTTTTATTTGGTAATAATTGTTCAAACATTGATTAATTAGGCTTAAAATGTTCGTCTCGCAAAGTATAACAAAATTGTGCAATTAGTTTTTTATTTCATCTATATTTAGTACTCCATATATGTGCCGGCATTTTGATGTGATGGGGAATAAGAATTCTGCATAGTGAATTTGATGACCAAATTGGGCAATCTAAACGAGGCCTAAGGGGGCAGGCCTCCAGTATCGCCTCCATGAGGCTCCGCCAGTGATGGCACGCGCGCTGGAGTCTTGCATGCGCGTCATGCCGGCCATACGCAGGATATATAATCACATGGTATGCGTTAGAATGTGGGTACGACGCCGTAACCGACGACGAAGTCGAACACGTAGGGGTAGGAGGGCTGCTGCGACCTCGGCGGTGCCACTACAGCCATGTCGAGGTCAGCGTCATTGTCGTCCGCGCGCTTGGTAAAGCGGCTCTTGATGCGTGGACGTGACTCCGCGTACGCGTTCGGATCGTCTTCTGGAACCGCCGGTTAATTCTTTCGCTTCGGCAGTACTGCATCAGCCGTGCCTCCTTGCTCTCCGTGGTTGCCGCCATTGTCGCTGCGACCCTGCCCGTCATGATCCGTCGCACTCTGGCATTGCACCCACGTCCAAAAACGACACCCGGACATACCCAAACCAAGTTCATCAGATTGGTGCATCCTTCATCAATCCTCCTAGGTAGCAACTTGCACGTGCTTTCATCATGCCTGTGAAAGTAGGCTGTTCTCTGACGGAAGCGCAGGACACCATTTCCTTTGACTACGCAAAGTCGAGCTCGATGATGCCGCCAGTCACGCTGCTGCCACGGCCACACATTACTTCTAGGACCAGGCTGACCTACAATGATGAGCCCCGGCCCGCTCTACCAAAACCAAAGTCGAAACGAAGATTAGGTATTGTATAATAGGAATAGCAAACAATCACGGGCATAGTGACAAGCTACTACTACTAATAAGCTCACTTTATGCTATGGCCGAGCGCTCGAGCGACACCGCCGTCGTGGAGCTGTAGGACGACTTGAAACTTTGGCAGCGACGGTGCGGCGGTGGTGCCACCAAAGTAGGTCAACAGCATTGCCGCTGGATCCGTTGTTGTTAGGCAAAACGCTGTCGGCGTGCAGGAACCTGGAGAAGTCTTAGCCGAGAAACGGGTCCATGACGTCTGGGAACAGAAGTCCAGCTTATTGGCATTGGCCTTCTCTTCCGCGGCGGCACCGAACAGCACGCCTCCATAGCCTCAGAGGCAGGCGCAGCGACACCGATGGGCTGCACTGGCCGTGCTCGTGGCGGCCCGCTGGCGGGCTGGCGTCGCAGATGTCGGTGTCGCACGTGGCGCAGAGGGTCGTGTTGTTCCCAATCATGCACGTAGGAGATTCTGCTAAAAAACACGTAGGAGATTGCCTCTAGCTTTCCTTTCCTTCTTCCGGCCGATCTCGGAAATCCAAGGACCACTTGTTATATTATTCCAAGATGTTGTATACAATATTTCAATATGGAGGGAAATTCTGGGTGAAGTATCGAACGGACAATGGTAAGTTTGCGTACTGGTTTGTGCATGCATCATGTACCTCCTCTATGCTCCCTTCGTCCAGAAAAACATACAATTCTAGCACAATATCATATTTTAATATCTTAAGTTTGACCGATTATAAATAAAAAATATCAATATTTATGATATCAAATAAATATCATTAAATTAATTATAAAATGTATTTTCATAATAAATTGATTTGGAACCATAAATATGAATATTATTTACTAAAAACTTGGTCAAACGTGAACTACTTTTTCTGACATGCAATCCATAGTTGCATGTTTTTCTAGACAAAAGGGGTATCTTCACTCTCTACCTATCTCTTTCTATCTGCAGGGTTCAATC
Organism: Saccharum spontaneum; assembly: GCA_022457205.1. NCBI lineage: Eukaryota > Viridiplantae > Streptophyta > Magnoliopsida > Poales > Poaceae > Saccharum > Saccharum spontaneum. Next base: position 52,283,313 of record CM039597.1, read on the forward strand.
ATAGGAGGAATTGATGAAATGCATGACGTCTCACAAGATAAAGCGCAACTGATTTGAAGACGAATTGAAACATATGACATGTTAGTTAAATAAATATCGAGCTACAAGTTATATAAATTTCCGTGCAATAAACCATGTATCTATCCTGTTGCAACGCACAGGCAATTTTGTTAGTATTATATTAAAATGACTACAAATAGTATATCACAAGATATAGATATACCAGTACCTTTTTGAGCGCCCTGCATCTTCGCATGACCTTATTTATGGGGTTAAAGATCTGAACTGAGGTTGGTGATCGAAGTGTTCCATGCTTAAACCTTAAAGATCTCGCAGAGACAAACTATGAAGCATATAGCGAGCATATGGAGTGAAATCTGTGCGCGCGCAGCATATACAAGAGATAGCAAGCAATACGATTTCTTCACCGTGGTGAACGCCCCTGATGGAAGGTGAGGCCGGATCTCGTAAGGCCCTCGGTCCTGTCATGTCGCTGCTTTCCTCATGGATGCTGCAGGTCAACAGAGGCTCCACCGCTGCCGTTGCAGCGTGATCCAGATGCGACCTAGAAGGCACGCGAATGATGAGGGACTGACCGGAGACGGAGAGGGTGCTGAACTGCTGATCGCGCGAACGAGCTTGTGTGCAGGAGATGGACAGGTGCCGCACGGGATCTCCAGATGAAACGCTGGGCTACAGTGCAGGTTTCATTCGCTTTGATCCGCATAGCTAATCATCTCTATGAAACTCTAATCATCTCTCTTCATAATTAACCTGCCATGTCATCTAAAGTGCTGATGTGTCATAACAGTTAATGAGAATGAAACTCCATGAAATCTCCATTGAGACTAGCCTTATGGTCCAATGCACGTGTCATCGACATGATGTTCCATAAAAAAAAAGGCAATGCTGCTCTAAAGTTAAATCGCATGATATATGTTGTTGATGTGCAATCAGAGCTTGAATTATATTTTATTTGTAATTTTCCATGCATGTCTCAATGGTTAAGTAAGATATTGCTCTTGAGGAAAACATTTTTTTTAATTTGCATAAGGTACAACAATTCACGTTGCGGTTTGCAAAGATACTTGATGTGCATCCTCTATTTCATATTTGATCCAGTTTTAAATTTTAGGATATATAATTCAGAGAATCTTAAATAAGGAAAATAGAACATGGTTTTAGAAAAAAAATGCAACTGGTTTTATTTTGAAAAATAATTTTATAATTTTTCTAATCACAGAAGAACCAACACTTGCCAAGGCGGCATAAAAAAAACAAAAACACTTGCCAAGGCCCCAGCTCCCCCAAAGGCCCAATATCCATTGGACCAACCAACCCCTTTTCAGATCGAAGAAAATTTCAACTCGATGAATAGTACTACTTTCGTCTTATTTGACAAATATTGTCCAATCATGGACCAACTAGATTCAAAAGATTCATCTCGTGATTTTCAACTAAACTGTGTAATTAATTATTTTTTATACCTATATTTAATACTCCATGCAAGCAGTTAAAAATTGATGTGATGGAGAGAGAGTGAAAAAACTTAGAAACTTTGAGGCAAACTAAACAAGGCGCAACTCGGTGTCCGCTCTCTCCTGTATCTGTACGGGGCTGCCTCTCCAGTCTCCCCCCGACGTCGTCGTCGGCGGCGACGCGAGATGCAGGCACACCGGCGAGGCGGTCACGTGGTGAGTAAAGTCTGTCTGTCTCTCTGTCTCTCTCTCTCCCTCTCGCTCTCTCCGGGACACCTCAGGACTTGCTTTATTTGCCGTTCCAGACCGGTGGCCACCACCTGTTCGACGGAATGTCTCAGGGGAGTGAGGCCGCGAGGAGCAAGAGGAAGACTGCGGATGGAAGTCCAGACCGCCTCAGTGCGCTCCCGGAAGGTCTGCTGCTGGACCTTCTGTCCTTCCTTCCATCGAGGGACGCAGTGCGGACGTGTGTGCTTGCCCGCCGCTGGCGCAACCTGTGGAAGGAGGTGCCTGCCCTCCGCATCACCCCTGCTACCACGTCGAGGTACCAGGGCGCGAGTGCCCTGAACAGGTTCGTTCAACGACCTACTGTTCTTCTGCAACCGGTTGCCTCCCCATGTGTCCGAACTCAATTCCTATGGAGGTTACAATTTTGATGAGGCTGTCCAGTACTTGGAGCTTTGGATTCGGTACAGTTTATCATGCCCAGTTGCCAAACTCTCTGTCACCAGCCACGATGAATATCAACGTTGGCTGCTTCCCAAGGGACTTATCACCTCTGAGTACTTGACAACACTTCAGCTTACCCGGGTTAAAACACAGGACAATCTGGATTTCTCAAGTTGTGTGTCTCTAAAGGATCCGAAGATGACTGATTGTGACATTTACAGTGACAGAATCATGTCCCCATCACTTAAATCGTCTCATGATCACACAATGTCACTTCTTTTGGGATGTCCGTACCTAAATATTTGTCCTGAATCTCATTCTCCTTCTGTTAGTTGACTGTATGGGAAGGACTCCATTGCTCGTGAGCATGCCGCACCTAGTGGAGGCATTTATCAGACTTGGAGACTGCAATGATGGTTGTAAACATCGTTATGAGATTGGTGATTGTGGGGATGAGTCATGTTGGGGATGCCGTTTGTATGAGAACAACCATGGAAACAATAACTGCATTCTTCTTCATGGTTTGTCAAGCTGTACAAATCTGGAGTTAACAGCTGCAACTACACCGGTATGTTTTCCCTTGGCACTTAATTGTTTTCCTTTGTTCACCTTCCATTCTATCCTTGCATTTGTTTCTTAGTTGGAACCTGGAATAGCCATTGGGAAATATGTACTGTGTAGCTGACAGTGGCAAAAATCATGTCATGAGTGCACATTTTTCTCTACTTTCGCCTGGTCAGTTTTGAATGTTAAATAGACACTAATGCTCCTATTCACTTCAGTTGCATCCTCTCATCATGCTTCTTGTACTGCACAAATTAAGATGTTGAGTTATTCTTACCCAGTTTTCCTTTATGCAGTTCATTTTCAGGAAGGATTTGACGCGATGCCCTGTATTTAGCAAGTTAAAAACTTTGTTACTCAATGAGTGGCATTACTAATAACCTTGGTGCATTAATATGCTTTCTCCAGCACTCACCAGTTCTAGAGAAGCTCATTATTCAGTTTGAGCCTCCCGAGGTGCATGAATTCTCTGTGATAATAACCTGTCTATTTAAAGTAAACATGTATGATGGCCTAACTTGGTATACATGTTCTGACAGATACATGAGAGATTAGTGGAAATAGGAGCAAGTTATGACCTAAGGAAGCAACCCCTTGTATTGAAGGACCTTAATGTTGAAGTTAGATCTGATGATGGTGATGAGCAGGTTCACAAAGTCTTGGATATCTTGGGTTCCTATGGTTTACCCCATGAGAAATTCAAGATCCCTCCAAAACTGACTAGGGCCCGATTTGATGACACTTGGACTTCTGGAAGTAAGTTTTCTGTTGGCAATCTATATAAATTACTATATTTGTATGACCCTGTTTCTGTATGTATAAAATATAATGACAAGGCTCCAAATATTGGGCATGGCCAAAGTAGTGGCACTTCGCCAAAATCAGAGCTTAAAGATGATGTATGTCTTGCGCCTTTCAAAATTGGGGCTGTGACAAAATTAGTGCAGAAAAATGGTGTTCTAAATGTAGCCATTCTAAATTTTTTCAAATATTATGATATGGCATGTGGGCCTGGTATTCCATCTATTTGCTTAGGATCAAAATTGGAGAAAAAACATAATAATTCTAATTAGACTCAAAATAATATACTAGTCCAGAATACCAAAAGTAGCAAGACCATCACAAGGTAACTCATGGACACCAGAGATGTGGTGACTGCAACTAAAACACATCCATGCCTCAAGTAACTGTTGCTCCAACTATTAGGAAAGAAAGTTGTATTATGCCCATTCCATGCTGTCAAAGTTAGATGGCTTCACCTGAGACCATCTCAGGTTGCTTGCATAACTTTCACTTTAATGGCTCTTCATAAGTTGGGATGGGTTGGTATAAAAGGTTCTCTCGGAAAGCTACTACTATCAGATATGACGTGAAACCTTTAGATTGCCTGCTGGTGCAGCACTGTTTGTTTCGCTGAAAAGCCAGACTGAAAAGTATTGTTCGCTGATTTGTTGTGACAGAAAAACACTGTACCATGGCTGATAAGCCAGGCTGATAAGTTCAAGCGAACAGAAAGGGACTGAATTCACTCATCATTCTGGTTGCCTGGGAGTTGTGGAAGCATAGAAATGCTTGTGTCTTTGAGGGTCCTAGTCCCTGTGTTCAAAGAGTTTTATCTGTAGTTTCTGAAGAGTGTTTGTTGTAGTGTTGGGCTGGAGGCTGGAGCTAAGGCTCTTCAACAGCTTCTTAGTAGGTTGCTACCTTTAGCTGTTTAGGCGTTTCTTGGGCAGTGGTCGTCTGTTTTTCTTTCTTAGTGTGTGGCGCTAAGAGTCTTGTAATTGGTTCTTGGGGGACCAGGTTCTGCCTCTCCTCCGTTGTTATCTTCTTGATGAAATGACACGCAGCTCTCCTGTGTCGTTCGAGAAAAGCTTTGCCATGTTGCACAGCTCGAGTAGCAATCTAAACAATCTATCGACCCACTAGTTATTGAAGGTGATTTGACAAACGCACAAGGCGGTCCAATAAATAAGGAGGCACTGGAGACTTCATGGCCACCACAGGTCTCACAACTGAACAACTCATGGGGGAGCATCGATATCAACAGACGACTATGATATTTACCGGACCTATATGTATGGCCAGAGTCTTGTGAACCCTAAGTATTACTCATCACTGGGTACACATATGTTCTTGTTGAACAAGTGGTACTTAAAAGTGACCGAGAATGACGAAGCAGCATGGCTTGTTGCCAGAGTGAGACCAGAGCATTACTTGGGCTATGACGGTACATATTGAGTTCAATGAATTACACCAACTATTACACCAGGATGCTCTCGACAAATCTCTCGTCAGCTGATGGTGTCTGTAAATGATTCTTTCTACAATTGAATTGAAGTAACTTGCATGTTAGTTCGTTGTTCATATATAGTTATCCTCGCACTATGTATATTGTACTATATATATATGTAGATATGAGATGCTGAAATTAAAGAAAAAAATGATGATTGAGGTTGGTTTCATTGATCCGAATCGCATATTCAAGGACAGAGTTACTCCATATGATAAATGACGACCTCAAGTGGAGAAGCTTCTGTTCAAGTTCTTAGATAAGAACGCTAACAAGACACTGATACTCTTCTCATATGGCTTCAAGTGAGTGTGAATGTCTTGTGCCCATTTTATTTTGCTTACTCTATATTGACTTTAGTTAATGAGTTATGCCTGCATATAAACATGTAGCTTTCACTGGATACTGCTGGTCATCGATATGACCAGGAGTCGTGTAAAAATCTTTACTCAGCGACAAAACCCCGAGTAGATTACCAAGAAATCCTCGATATACTCCAGTGGTAATTTTAGTCTCGCACATACTGTATACTCTCTTATGCCATTTTAATGATATAACTCCATTTATTTATTTTGTTAAGCAGTGCTTGGAAAACATTCACCGAGAAACACCATTATGGTAATTGGGAAGTGCCTCTACATATAGTCCAATACCCAGTAAGTATTATCTAGGTCACCACATCTTTATTTAGTTCAGTTCATTATTACCATGCTTCATTGGTTGATGATGAATCTTTTTCTTGTAAAGTGGTGTCTGCAGCAGGGATCGGGGAACAACTTATGTGGATACTACGTCTGTGAGTTCATCATGAAGTACTTAAGGAGAACAAGTAAAGAGATCCTCGAAGTACGTAAAAAATATACACAATTTATTTATTACCATTGTGTTGATATATATAATCACTGTTCGCCTAAACGGTCGTTTAGCCTGTTTAAACACCGTGTAAACGTTACACGGTGGTATGCCGTTTCCGTTTAATCTCCCGTTTAGCCCGTTTAATGGTCTGTTTTACTCGAATAATGGCCAAACGGTAGGTGATCGACTGTTTACCGTTTAGCGTTTAGGAAAACATTGTATAATCATATATATTTATACTCTTGCTTTCATTCGAATTGAAGATTGAATGGAGGAAGCAAAAGATCCTGTGATGTGACTAGATCAAAACAATTTAAGAGGTATTGTCAGGATTTCTTTTGGAGCAGGCCATAGATCCCAAAGACATGTACTACTATGACCCTAAAGAATTCATACCTAGTAGCCAATCGACGGAGGAAGATTAGGGTTGCATGAAATCCTAAGGACATGAGTACATTTGTGACTTTATTATATATGTACATATTTCATGCATGCATATTTGTGTATATATAGTTTTATACATTTTAGTGTGTTATTTATGTATAATGCTCGAACTGAACCTTATACGTATGTATATATGGATGTACATTAGCAGCATAGAATTTGTATATGAAAAGCTAATGGAAATAAAAAGAATTAAATTGAAAAGAAACCATAAAATAAAAGAAATAAAATGAAAAAAGGGAACCTTTAGTACCGGTTGGAAACCCAACCGGGACTAAACGTGCCAGCCCCAGTGCAATGTCTGGGGGCCATTTAGTCCCGGTTGGTAATAGCAACCGAGACTAAAGGTCTATTTTTAGTCCTAGCCCTTGTTTAGTTCCAAAAATATTTTAGGAAATGTAACTGTAGCGCTAATGTAGTACTTTCGTTGTTATTTGGCAATTATTGTCCGATTATGGCCTAACTAGGCTTAAAAGATTCGTCTCGTCCATTTCGTTTAAACTATGTAATTAGTTTTATTTTTTATTTATATTTAATGCTTCATGCATATGTCTAAAGATTCGATGTGACGGGAATCTGAAATATTTTGGAAAATATTTTGGGAACTAAACAAGGGCCTAGTTCTGGGACTAGGGGGCAGTTTTAGTCCCAGATTCGCAATCCCGATTGTGAAACCAGAACTAAAGGGGTTTTCCAACCGGGACTGATGCTCGATCCTGCACCAGTGCCACTGACCAAAGATGCAAGCCGAGGACGACAGGCCTTAGAATTTACTTGATTTATTTAAGGTTGGATCAAGCTCTGACCAAAGATGCAAGCCGAGGACGACAGACCTTAGAATTTACTTGATTTATTTAAGGTTGGATCAAGCTCAATTAATAAATTTAATAAAATAGATAGTTTATTACTATTTGTATGGAAATCATATAACGTGTCCCTTGCCACGCACACGCATATTTGCTAGCGAAAATAAAAGATCCGGTTCGAAATTCAGAATCTGACTGCGGCCCTCGCATCGCATGTGCAGGTGTGTTTAATTGGTGAAAAGTAGATGAAAAGTTTCTGTAGCACTTTTTGTTGTTATTTGACAAATATTATCTAACCATGAAGTAACTAGGCTTAAAAGATTCATCTCGATATTTACAGACAAACAGTGCAATTAATTATTTTTTTACCTATATTTAATACTCCATACATGCGTTCAAATATTTGATGTGATGAATGAAAGAGGAAATATTTTAGGTTTGCATAGGAAGTGAACACACCCCAAAAACAGGACCCAGTAATCAATGCAGCCTCTGCAGTGCAGACAGAAAGACAGACAGGAGCTGCTGCGACGACTGAAACGGATCAGAGCAAGCCTACTAGAGGCCCAAGTGCGAGCTCACGGAGTCACGGGCCAAAAGGCCATAGGTCCATGTGAAGCACGAGCACTAGGCCAAGCATGACTCCCTGAAAAGTACTGCAAATCCATGTCGTAATGGTAAACTAATCCATGCAGGCAGGCACGCAGTGGCAGATAGCGTCCACTGAGATTATCAGATTAGTGTGGCCCAGGACCAGCACCAAGAGAGAGTACTTTCAAACGGATGGAGCTGGGTCGATCGGATTATATACCTATTAAAATATGCATTGTATTATTAGAATTACACCACTCCTAAAATAGTAAGGGCTGGGGTGGTGTTTGGACTGAATCACGATTCACTACCTGGCCTAAGTGCATCTTTGGATTTACTAGTACTAATACTAATAGTTAGTAGCTAAAATTAGTACTACTAATCACTACTGGAAACACGTGCTTTGCCGAGGACCTGAGCCTTTGCCGAGGGCCAAATCTCGGGCACTCGGCAAAGACACTCTTTGCCGAGGGCCAGTCCCAGGAGCCCTCGGCAAAGAACGGCCCTCGACAAATTAGGCCCGTTAGATCATGGCGGCCACTCCCGTCAGGCTTTGCCGAGGGCCAGCCGTTAGGCCCTCGGCAAAGTTTTTTTCACCCAATTTTCTGACCAATTTGTTTTTTTTAAAAAATAGTCTTTGCCGAGGGCCTGAGGCCAGGCCCTCGGCAAAGACCTCCTTTGCCAAGGGCCAGGCTAAGCCCTCGGCAAAGATTTTTTGTTTTTTTTTGTTTTTTGAGCCTAGTTTTTTTGTGGTGCTATAATATATTGTTTTAAACTCAATTTTAAAATTTGGGCCAATTTTGAATTTTTTTATATTTTTTCTTAATTTATTTTGATTTGTTGATTTTTTCCAAATATTTCAAATTTGAACTGCAGGTGCATGGAATAATGCAATGTAGTTTTTTGAAAAATGTTATTCATCGTATTCGGTGTATGTTGAGTCCCTATCCACGAACTCGCATCAAATTTCGCGCACCCTTTTCGCGTAACATGACGAGCCACTTGCCAGAAAAGTGTTTTAAAATTATATAAAATCCATACGAAGTCCGAAAATTACGAAACTTGTCGAGGTGTCATGTTATCGCATGTGTAGGATGTGAAAAAAAAATTGAGAAGGTTTCGAACGAGTTGCGATGTCGGATGCCTAAAACCCAGACATCTCCACTTGTGATCACTTGTGGTCACATGTGGAGACGTCTGAGTTTTAGGCATCTGACTTCGTAACTTGCTCGAAACATTCTTAATTTTTTACCACAGCCTACATATGCGATAACATGACACCTCGACAAGTTTCGTGATTTTCGGACTTCGTATGGATTTTATATAATTTTAAAACACTTTTCCGGCAAGATGCTCGTCATGTTACGTGAACAAGATGCCCGAAATTTGATGCGAGTTCCTGGATAGGGACTCAACATACACCAAATATCATGAATAATATTTTTCGAAACACTACATTGCATTATTCGATGCACCTGCAGTTCAAATTTGAAATATTCGAAAAAAATCAATGAAACAAAATAAATTAAGAAAATATATAAAAAGGTCAAAATTGACCCAAATTTTAAAATTGAGTTTAAAACAATGTATTATAGCACCATAAAAAACTGAGCTCAAAAAACAAAAAAAAAAAACAAAAAAAATCTTTGCCGAGGGTCTAGCCCGACCCTCGGTAAAGGAGATCTTTGCCGAGGGCCTGGCCTATTGCCCTCGGCAAAGAATTCGGCCGATCGTTGACTCAGCCCGTCGTAGCCCACGTCGTTTCTGGCCCATCAAAACACAAGCCAGGCTGCCACCCCCTCAACCCTAACTCCTTTCCTCCTCCCCTTCTCTCCCGTACAGAGTGGCGGCGGCGGCGGCTGAGCGCCGAGCGCTCTCGCGCACGCTCCGTCCCCGACCGATCGCCACCCCTGCCTCGGCCATCGCCCCTCCCCTCCAGCGCCGCCCCCTGGCAATCCCCTCCGGTGCTACCCCCTGCACGGACGCTCTACCCGCCGCCGTCCGCGCTCCCGCCCAGGGTCGCCGCGGCCTCGCATACAGGACCTCCCCGGCCGGCCGATGCGGGTGCCTGCCACCGGCACGGTCCTCTCCACCGGCCTGCGCTCCGGCCCTGCACCTCGCGGCCAGACCGGTCTGCCGTCCGTGCCACAGGGTGGCCGCGCCATCCGCTCCCCAGGCCCCAGCGCTTGGTGCACCGCCGGCGTCCCATCGCAGTCCCCCTCTCAGAAGTCCTCTTTCCCTCAATGCCGTGTTCTTTGTTTGTGTGCTCATGATTCTTCTACAGATCCATTAACCAGGTCTGCTCAACCGAGAATCCCCAACGATGATGGAGGATGAGCTTCTGCCTCTATTTCCCTGCTGGAGGAGGAGCTTCTGCCTTTGTTTCCCTGCCGGAGGACGAGGTGATGCTTCGTATCATTTACAGTTAATGTATTTTTACCTGTTTATAGATTCCTAAAAATACTTTTGCAGCTTGCTGTTCTTTTAGGTTCTAAGATTATAAATTGGCATCGAAACTTAGACACATGCAGACCATGGAAACCGTTTTTTTAATCTGTGTTTTTATTCTCTACAGCAGCTAATGTTTGCATAAATCATAGGCCATTGCCCATAGGAGCAGAGGTATGGCATAGGCGCCATGATTCAATCAGTGCATCCTTGCTTGAAAAAACAAAATCACATTCACTTATATGTGCTCATGTATATGTGCAGAATCTGTTATTGGTGACATCGATTTGATTCCAGCTTCACCACTGCATGTACAGCATTTCAGTTCGCTTAAGGAATGATGTGAGTTTTTACAACCTCCAATTCCCACTGCCTCTCTGAAATATGTTCTGAAACGCATAAAATTTGGTTAACTAAAAGCTAACGTAATTGCCTGTGTTCAGATGGAGCTGCCCCTGCAGCAATGCCGCCCCCGCCTGCGGTCATCTCCCATTCGTGGACTCTGTGTCATGTTGCAGATGGGCTGGTCGTCCAGCAATTTGGGTATGCTATGCCTTCTTTTCTATTTTCCATGTTTTCCCACTTTTATGTATAGACCTGTGAATGCATAAAGTATTAGATCTGAATATCAATTACATAGCCTTCCGAATTTTTGTTTAACATTTTTTTTGTCTGCTTCATGTCATCTAAAGAGGTGCCTTCACCTGCACGAATGCTACCTGATAAGAATATACTACTGCCACATTCTCAATTAGCAGGTGCTGTTCAGTCTATTGACTCTCTTATACTGTTTAGTTCCATGCCATCCTATTATTGTGCTAAATTATCCCTTCATTTCTTTCAAGAAGAAGATGGTTTACAAAAACAATTTCGAATTTCCCTGGTAGTAAGCAGGCTTCAATGCCTGCAAGTTAACGGCAGATGACCTTTTTCCTTTTCCATTTTTGGTCATCCACTCTTTTGCCTGACAATGTATATATACTTTACATGCTACTGATTTTTCCCCCAAATGCCACCTTTTACAGGTTATGCTGCCAACAGATATTTATTGATTTTTCCAAGGTTTGTTCAAGGATGAGGACACCAATGTAAATTCGAAGGGCGTGCACTCCTTTGCTTCAGAATGTATATAGACTTTACATACTATTTTTTTTTTTCCAAATGCCACCTTCGTCAGGTTATGCTGCCAACAATATTTATTGATTTCCCAGGGTTTGTTGAACAATGGGGACACCGATGTAGGTTCGAAGCGCCAAATGACAAAACTTCGCAGACATAGTTTCAAAGGTATGCCAGCTAAGTGTTCACCTATTGTCAATTTGTGATGTATTATATGTGTTACCATATGTGTCAATTTATTTTATCCCTGCTTTTTAGTAGAACCAATATGCTATACAAAAATGCTTTCCGTTTTCTCAATGTAGCAGCAAATACAGGTAACATCCATGTTCCATGCCATGATAACATATTTCCTCATCAGATGATTAGGAGGTCATAGGTTCATTCATTTTTATGCTAGCCAACAAACCTTCATTTAATTGCTATCACTTTCTGCTGCAAGGATGATTTACATCCATAACTCAAGATTCTATGATTTCGACTTCCGGCACGTATACTCAAGCAAACCATTTCAGATTCTATGATTCAGACTTCCTACAAGTATATTGGAGGAAAACATTTCAGTTTGCTGTACACTTGAAAAATCTGCATGTACTAATCACCTGTCCACCTACAATGTAACTTATATAATATAACGAGGTGGTTAACATATCACCTTACGAAATTGAATTTATATGCTTCACCTATATTACATGGAGAACCAAATTGTCTACAGTACATGAAGGTTAGTGTATCTCCCTGCTCACTAGATGATGCTTCTTTAGCTTACACCCATTTGGTTTCACAAATGGAGTCTGACCACATGCTTTTCGCCTATAGGCCTGTTAATAATTTGTTGACTGCGACCAATTCACATCACACTCTTAGGTTTAATGGTACTGCAACTTTTAAAATAGCAATGCAGTATGAATTTTGTTTGCAGCATAGTCAATGGAGTGCCTACAAGTGCCAAGGGAGATGGTACAACTCATCATCCTTCCTTGGAACATACTGCGCAGGCGATGCTATCAAGAACAAAATGCAAGAGGTACAAAAGCGCAATAAGAAGAGGCACAGAACTATGTTCATTATAACGGCATGTAGAATGTAGCATATGTGTTTGTTCGTGGTTGTCCCATCCGGAATGTAGCATCTGTGTTCGTACTTTATTTAGAACCATAGAATGTAACTTGAGGCTGGAACATGATCTACAAACAGTTTGAGTGATATATATATGAAGACTGTAATGATGATTGTCTGTTGCATCTTTAGATTATTGATAATTATCTGATAGTTGATATATATATATATATATATATATATATATATATATATATATATATATATATATATATATATATATATGAAATGCCTGTGTCGAAGGAATGCAAAAAAAATCTGCCTCTTTGCCGAGGACAATGACTAAGGCCCTCGGCAAAGAAGGGTCCGGTCCTTTGCCGAGGGCCCTGGCAATAGCCCTCGGCAAAGAATTTTTGGAAAAAATCCTGAAAATTTCTTTGCCGAGGGCAAGAAATGAGGCCCTCGGCAAAGTTTTTTTTAAAAAATAAAAAAACTTCTTTGCCGAGGGTCGCGGGAAGCCCTCGGCAAAGAATTTTTTAAAAAACATTTCTTTGCCGAGGGCTGGCCCTCGGCAAAGAAGCCGCCAATGGTGCCGGCGCTGTGACGGCTGCTTTTCTTTGCCGAGGGCCATCGTAGCCTTCGGCAAAGGCTTTGCCGAGTGCCCGATAAAGGGCCCTCGGCAAAGATTCCTTCGCCGTCTAAAAATTTCCCGAGGGGTCTTTGCCGAGGGCAGCCCTCGGCAAAGCCTTTGCCGAGGGTTTCTAGGCCTTTGCCGAGGGCCTCTGGCCCTCGGCAAAGCATGCGAGTCCAGTAGTGAATGGATCCAAATATATCTGCTAATAGATCAATCAATTATTAGCTTGGGGACCGGTAATTATTAGTTCCATTAGCAGATTTAGAGCTATTAGTAGGTGCCAACCGCCTATTATAGTAACTTATTCGTATAGGTGGATTTTTTAGTAGGTGAATTCAAACAAATAATGCTAATAACTAGCTGGCTAACTATTAGTGCCAGTGGATCCAAATAGGTCATAAGTATATATATATAGTTTCTCTTCGTATATACACCAACAACCTAGGTGTGCCCTAGATAGTACAAATACATTACAGCCCACATGATTCTCTTGTTGTTGAGGCACATACTCATCAAGGAGCGAATTTCAATTCCCCTCCCTATTGTTGATGAGGTTGGGATTACATCTCAACTCGGGAAGAAATAGAAGAGAAGAGAAGCATAGACTGTGCCAGGGGTAAAGACGTCCAGGTTATGAGGGTACTGGCCGACCATATTGAAGGAGAAGAACCTGGTGGCAAGGGTGGGTGACAAGGGTGGGTGACAAGGGTGGTTGGTAGGGATCCGGCTTACTTGGTGGCTTAGGTGGCGACCAGGAGGAATGCAGCCAGTGCGCGGTACCGAACATGATGAGCGGGCCATGAGGTAGAGTGACTTTATGGGCTTTAGAGGCAGATCCATCTCTCTGCCAGTCTGCAGCTTCTTGGAGAGCCCCGGTGGCCACTGTGTAGAAGATTCATATAAAGCCAGCAAAGGAGAATTTGGGTGTATCATAGTGGCGTGCAGGCGAGGCCGAGACGTGGCAGCGTGATGGCGATGAGGCGGAGGCATGGCGATGCGATACCGACAAGGCAGAGACAAGGATTGGCCTATTTTGCCTGTATAGCCTACGAAGTACGAACTATGGGCTGAGAATGATTTCGAACCGTGGGTTACAAATCGTCTGAAACTGAAACGATAGAGCTGATTCCAAAACATAATTTTCCAAGTTGTAAGTTCTTCTGGTTTTTCTAGGAACATAATTTTTACTAAGTATCTAAATATAAATTATGTCTATATAATGGTTATAAAGAAGAAGGTTCAAATTGATAACAAAGAAGGTTCAAATTGAACATACCATAGTCCCAAGGGAGTTACAAAGAAAACAACACGACAGTAGTAAAGTGATTTGAAAGGGGCCCGGGTATTATTGAAATGTATCCACGCGCATGCATGTTTCTACATGAATGACCGTTCCGCCTGAACTCAAGATGTGTCGGCGACGAAGTCCCGGATGACGGTCCGAACGGCGACGGGGATCCTCACCGAGTGCTTGCCATCATCCAGCCACGTCAGGCTCCCAAACGCGTAGCCGCCCTGCACTCTCTGCTTCGCCACGAACGTCACCTTAAACGTCGCGTTCCTAGCGCCACCTTTCTCGAAGGCGATCACCGGAGGCTCCACGCTCATCCTCACGCCCGCCGGCGCCTCCACCACGGCCCGGTACGTCGCCTTCACTGGCCCGACGTTGGTGACCGTGCGGGTGAACGTGACAGACTCCTTGAGGTCAGGCACGGCGATGGAGGGGAGGTTGAGCAGTTCAATGTCGACTTCGTCGCTGACGTTGTTGTAGTCGTCCGGTAGGATGTCGTATACCAGGCCAGGGTCAATGGCCTTGTCCGGCTGTATGATGCCGCCGCCCATGTCGAAGGCGTCCGCCGGTTTCCTTTGCACTGAGTTGGCTTGGATTGGAATGCCGAATCGATCCGTCACCGATGCTGAAGCAGATGTACAGTAGCTTGTTGTTAGCGTTAGGCTGACATGCATGCATATATATAAAATAAAATAAATTGGTAGTACCTGTGGTAACAATGGCGGACTTGAGCATGGCAGGCGACCAGTCCGGGTGAACCGCCTTGAGCAAGGCGACCACTGCGGAGACATGAGGGCATGCCATGGATGTCCCAGACATGAGCTCGTACGAGTCACCCTTGGCTGCCAAGATGCTCACTCCAGGAGCAGCTATGTCGGGCTGTCGTCCAAACACAAACCAAGGGCAGCTATGTCGTCGTCACGACAAAGATCAATGCATGACCCAAGAGAATGTACTCCTATATAAGTATCACATCACCTTGAGTATACCGGGGTACTGTGCACTGGGGCCCCTCGATGAGAACATGGCGACTCTCGATGAGGCAACCTGGGCTCCGACCACGGTCGCCGCCGGAGATATCTTGGCCACCTTGCTGGCAAAAGTTACACACACACACACACACACACAGGAACAGGGGACGACGGTATCATGAGAAGAGGAACAGAAGAGCTAGGCATTCGAGGACTAGCTGAATATGGTGTCTTTGTCCACACCTTTCGCTGCTTAGGATCCTGAATATGGTTTCTCTGTCCACCGCCACGCAGGGCATGTGGCCTTGGCAGTACATCTGATTCTCGAGGACGTCGGTGCTGTACTGCTCGAAGATGATGCCCTTGGCCCCGCCGGCGATGGCGGCTTGCGTCGCCATGTAAAACTCCATCGGGGGAGGATAGGTGGACTTCGGGAACGGCGGTGCAAAGCATACGATGATTTTCCCGGTGATGTTTGCGGACTCCAGGTTCTTCCTGTCGCAGCTGATGCAGGAATGAAGATTATTGGGTTATTTAATTATAATAAATTAATTTCTGAAGTTTTCTATGTCAATTTTTTTAAGTTTGACCGAATTGATAGGAAAAAACACCAAGATTTATAGCACTTATTAATTAATTAATATCATTACATACACTATGAAATATATTTCGTTCATTTGGTATCATATTTATAACTTTGCTCAAACTTAAAAAAGTTCGACTTAAGACAACTCTAAAAATTAATATATTTAAGGACGGAGTGAGTATAAGATTGTTTGACACTTAATTTAGCGCCACTAAATCAAGATATAAACATATATACTACTGAGATAATTCTTTTTAGGCTGCTAATTTTTTTTAGGCTGCCACGGGAGAAAGAATGAATTTTAAGAATTCTCCCACAATTGGAGACATCCAGCAATCCGTAATGTAATTCTAATCCCCATAAAAAATGGCAGCTATGGGATCTATTGTAGTCTTTCTTTTTTAAATTATACACCATTACAATTATAAAAATACTATAAAGTAACAAAAAATATTTATCTAATTTACTCACTTGTCATTATGAAAATATAATAAAATGACTCCATAATATTTATCTAAACTACCAACTTAATTATACTATTATAACAAATAATCTGATTAAAGTAACCCCTACTGTTCATTAAATTATCAACCTATATCATCATGGCAAATGATCTAAAGTTAACTCCAAAATTTGTTATAAAATTAGTCATCTAGGCTAAAGTTCTGTTATTCAAATTAGTCATCTAGGCTAAAGTTAACTCCAAAATTTGTTATAGAATAGCCTAAAGTAACCCATTTATGATATTATAAAAATGATATAAATTATAACCCATAAATTTGCATCTAAGTTCTGTTATTCAAATTTAAGATTACATAAATTAGCCTCCTATAGATGCACCATGGTAAAAACATATCCTAAAGAACTTCTATATGTGCTTGCAAATTATTCACTTCTGTTATTATTAACATAATAAATTGACAATCAAACAACTGTTGGAGTCCAATTTTACCATTTCAACTAAAAAACAAGGTATCATAGACCATCTAACTCATTGAAGGTTTTTTCCAAATATTCTATAAATAAAATTCATTTTCTAATGTCTCTAAAAATTCAATAATATAAGAACGTCATTTTCATTACAAAAAAAAAAAGAATCGGGTACCAATTTTTGTCTAAGAATTCAATCCATGTGCTTAATGTTTTATTGTTTTCAGTTTTACCCGTTTTTTGGTTAAAGTATCGTTTTAAGCTATACTAACAGCATCTCCAAGAGTCTTTCTAATAGTCACTCTCTTAATCATCGTTTGGATAGACATGTGCATAAAAATTGTTTTTCTTTATCTTTTCACTCTCTAATGGCTTTCTATATCTTGTGCACACTGTATAGTCATTTTCCCTACTTTTTCTTTGGCTAGCAAGAAATCCAAAATAGAGATGGCTAATAACTGGATAGCCTATTAAAAAATCTGTTAGAGGGGATTTTTCCATCAAAATTTCTATTTATACCAATTAGAATGAATATAGTGAGCCTCTTAGAGTTCCTCTACGGAAGTATGTCGAAAGCAAAAGTGCATGTCTTACCCCTTGTCCGCCAAATAAAGCGAAGTAAAGTCGTCGTTGCTATTGGATGCAGCTGAGCAGTTGTGGTAGAAAAGTGATTGCCCCTGCACGTGACTCATGTTATATATATAACCTATTTTTTAATAACATACAAAATCAAAATTTAAAACCAAATATGCAATAAGCACTAGAATTTCAGCTTAACACATATATAACAAAATGCAACAACTAATGATATAAAAAGTTGATAGCTAAAATATAGTTTAATCATGTCACATAAAAAGGATGTAACAAGACAGAATATAACTCAAACTTAGGTTTCACATCTTCAACATCATATGCTACCACTGCCTAAAGGGGGGATCAGATCACATCACATCAGATCAGATCAGATCAGATAAAATCCATGGGCCTCCAATCTGCCGCAACAAGGAAGAAAATTAGGGCTAGAAACTGCTAATTAGTGCCAAGATCAATTAAATCACGTTTTTGGAATTAGAGCTAATGAGGTATGCAAAGTCATCGGTATAGCTCAGGTCGCTACTCGCCATACACGTTACCACCGTAGTGCATGTTAGAGAACAATGAAGATGGCAAGCCAGAATTGCCGAGACGTTCAGTTAGACCCAATTAAATAGCTCGTGGATTTCTGATTATTTCAATAAATATTTTATTTCTTTAAATAGTTTTAGGTGGATTCGACCCGTTACCTCATTTTCACGTGAGTCTAGACATGGTTTATAGTGGAGTAGCTACACCCGGGAGTAGAAAAGAATTTGTCCCCATGTATTAGAGACCCTAAATGGAGCCTCCAAATTAATTCTTACAATATGAGCATCAAAAGAAAAATAAATCTATAAATTATCATAACAAACAGAAACATCTAGCCATTAAATTTGTACGACTCTAATCATCATCTAAGAGAATAATAACTATTGGATCTATTCTATTCTCTAAAACAATTAGGAACTTCTATCATTAAAAGAAAACATAAATAATTTTGTAAATCAACTTCTAGACTCTGTTATGAAAGATAATATACGGTAACTAAAAAATTTGTATTTGAATTATTCACATTTGCCATAATGAAAGATAATATAAAGTAACATATTTTATTTCCATATAAATTATCCACATATCCTTATAAACATAAACTAAAATATCCCTTGAAAATAAGTCTAACTTACCAATATAAGCTATAATGAAAAAATCGATAACCACAAAGTACAGTGTATATGTTCCTAAATTGCCCAATTTTACCACTATTAAATTCAATGTAAACATAAATATTATGTGTCGCCAAGTATAAAACAAATTTTATATAGTTTATCAGTCATAATACAATGTTCGCTTAACAAAACCACATATAAGGACACTAAGAATTACGATTCACTTATATTAAGGCTTTAAGACAATTATGTAAGTTCTTAGTTTATGTAAGTTCACACATTTGATTCAAACATTATGACACATTAATATTAGTAGTTTAATTCTAGTACTCTACTTTTTTATAAAATAATATTACTACACCTATAATTCTTAAGAATAGGAAATTTTAACCTCATGAATTTTATGGTGCAGGTTGAATAATTGTTTATAATACTAAGATGGGAGTCTAGAACCTAGAATATATTTTTTAATAAAATATAAAAAATGAATAAAATATACAACAAAGACTAGAGTTTGAACTTAAAATAAAAATTTGCAACAACTAATAAGATAAGTTGAAATAGTTTCGTTGAAAAAGATGCAACAAGAGTTGGTCTTAAGGTATGGTTTCAACTAAATATATATTAAAAACCCAAGTTGGAGATACAGAGGATGAAACAACAACCTGAGATACATTATAGAGTATATATGCTTATTGCATTAAGAAATAAAGAGAGAGAATAAAGATAATCCATTTTATTAGTTGTACGTACTAAATTTATTTACAAAACTTTTTTATAGTTATGTACCATAATAAGATTATATGACATGATGGAGCATAGGTTAATGGGCTATTAATTTAAGTTAAGGTTTCACATATTTAGGACACATGAAGTGCCATGAATATAAAAAAATTGTGTGTATAGATAAAATACTATATAGAGAGTAATTTGATATGCCCATAATAGTCAAATTCAGATTATAGAAATATCACGGTCAAATAGAAATTATAGGAACATGTAGGGTATCACTACAGAAAGTGACCATGGAAATAAGAGAAGAAAAGTAACTTGTTATAAGTGGTAGATTCTAAACAAGAACTTGTACCATAGTCCATCAACCCATGCTCTCGCATGGGCTACATAATCTTAGGAGATAAAAACGTTCATTATTGTTTATACCCATGATTGATAAAAATTACTTACATTAAATGGTATGTTTTTCTCTCCGTTCATTTTCTAATACAATATGCATAATATATACCCTGTGGTATCTATCTAATTGTGATAACTTACTAATTACTGATCTATATATTATGTCATCCATATCCATAGTTTTTACTTTTACATGACACCTCTATGCATCTTCAATACACTAAACTATGGTGGCTCTTGTTGTGGGTCATATCTTCATGAATCCTTAAGTTAATTTGAAGCTCTTGTGCTTGTTGTATCCTTGTATTAGTTCTCCTTCTGTACTTTTTAAAAATAAGGATTTAGGTTGTAGACTACACTCTTAAGTAACATGATGGCATAAACAATCATTCAAAACATGTACCATGTCACTTAAGATTGATGGTAAAGCTTAAGTGAGATTCAGGATGGGAGCAGTTAGGCTAACATAAAGAGGGATATTAATATTTAAGCCTTATAATGGCTATTTACTCTACAGAAATCTCAAAGGCCATAAATATATGGCCACCTTTCGAATGCACTAAACTCCCCCACTCCTCAAAATATTTGAATTTTCTTATCAATAAATTATATGTACAATAGTGGTTATATTATCAACATAGATATGTCAAAATGATTTAATTAAAAATATATAAATATATCTAAAGTAACAACTTATATAAATTATATGTTTATTAATATAATTTTCCATAGTTGGTTAGTATCATTAATATATGAGTTGTAAACAATATATTTTTCATGATGGGTGATGCATAAATATATATTTATGCTCATGCAAGCATTTGTATTTGATCTACATGATGGCACAACATGTATATTTATCTTAATAAAATTTTAACATATTAATATTAGTAGAAGTGGACAACATGAAAACATCTATGTATTTTATGGTTATTTAAACATTGTAGTAAAAGATGTTGATAATTTAGATTTGTGAGTGGATATTTTAGTTTTTTAATAATGGAAAAAGTGGTTAGATGCAAATTTATTTGTTATGTAGATTATCTAGCATAATCGTATATGGATAATTAGATATAAATTTAGGTTTACCTAGATCATGTTTCTTAATGGCATATAATTGGATAATATGAATATAGATTTGTGGGTTACTTTATCTTGTCTTATATAATCATAGAGGTGGACAATTATTATTTAAAATAGAATGGATTCAATTGGTATTATTATCAATGGCATTAGGTCTACCGTATTGATGATCTTATGTTTCTAATTTTCATGATAATTTTCAAGATTTATCTTTTCTTGGTACCTAGTTTCGTGACAATTAACATGCTTCGTTGGGCCATTAGTTAAAATATTGGGATTTATCTTTCTTTAGGGTGATATTTATTAAGTTGAAACCTAAGTTTAAATATATAGTCTCTTATTGTGTCTCTTTCCATGTCATATATTTATATTTTAAATTTAAACTTTTAATCTAGTTGCAGCAATTTTTCAAACCACACATGAACTTGAAATTCTAGTGCTTATCATATCTTTTATTCAAAATTTATATTTAATTAAAAGTAGATCTTGATCTTAGACTACCCTCTTAGTTCTTATAGTACCATAAATAGTTGTTTCAACTTGCACTGTGGCACTTAAGTTGTTGAATTTGTTATATAAATAAATTATATGTTTAGTTGTATTGTTTATAAAATGTAGAGTTCTTAAATTAATTACCAGTATTAATATGACATAAATTTTTAGTAAAAAAATATAAATTTTATTTAAAACAACAACTTAAGACATTTATTGTCAAGTAGTATTAATATAACTTTGGATTTGTAGTGTCATTGCTTTGTAGTTTGTTAATGTAACATTTTTCATACTTGATAAGCTATAAAATAAACATTTATTTTAAGGTATGAATGTTTAATCGGTCTATATGTTTGAACATAGCATTATGTTTACTTTTATCTTAATAGTGCTAGAAGTGTGAAGTTTAGAAATGAGAAAAATTCACCGCTGGTCCCTCAACTTGTCTCAAGGTGTCATCTAGGTCCCTGAACTTTCAAAGTGATATCTGTGGGTTCCTAAACTTGGCAAAGGGTTTTCATCTAGGTCCCTAAACTTTCAAGGTGATCACCGCATGTCCATAAACTTGGCAGAGGGTGTTATCCAGGTTTCCAAACTTTCAAGGTGATCACCGCAGGTCCCTAAACTTGACCGGCGGTGTCATCCCGGTTCAAATGTGGTCCAACCCACTCTATAAGCTGGCGTGACATGCTAAGTGTACGTTAGACGTGGATCCAACATGTGTCAATTAATCAATCATTATTTATATAATATTTATCATGAAATTATAAATTATATAAAATAATTTACATTAACAAAAAATAAATTAAAATATTAAAATAATTTACGACAACAAATATATTAGATTTAAATTAAAATAGAAAAATACTAAAATTAATTTAATATTGATGTATCATTAATAGTATTAAAATAATATTAAAAGCTACCTATAGTATTAAAAGTTTTCTCTGTAAAAAGTTACTTCTAATTTTAGTATTATTTTAAAAGTTTTAATAGTAGTATTATAGAAGTAACTTTTCTCTATTATTAATACTATAATATTATAACACTATTCTCAAAATTTTTAATACTATAATACTATTATTGAAAGTTCTAATATTACAATACTAGTATTAGAACTTTTAATAATAATATTATTAATAGTAGTATAATATTATACTATAATACTATACTACTTTTAATAATAGTATTATTGTATTAGAATTTTTAATACTACAGGTAACTTTTAATATTATTTTAATACTATTAATGATACATAAATATTAAATTAATTTTAGTATTTTTTTATTTTAGTTTAAACCTAATATATTTGTTGTTGTAAATTATTTAATACTTTAATTTTTTTGCTGATGTAAATTATTTTATATAATTTATAATTTTATGATAAATATTATATAAATAATGATTGATTAATTGACACATGTTGGATCCACGTCTAATGTACAGTCAGCGTGCCACGCCAGCTTATAGAGTGGGTTAGACTACATTTGGACCGGGATGATACTGCCGGCCAAGTTTTTTTTACGAAGCTCTGCCGGCCAAGTTTAGGGACCTGCGATGAGTACCTTAAAAGTTTAGGGACCTGAATGACACCATCTGTCAAATTTAGAGACATGCGGGGCTTACCTTGAAAGTTTAGGGACCTGGATGACACCCTTTGCTAAGTTTAGGGACCCATGTATATCACTTCGAAAGTTCAGGGACCTAGATGACAGCTTGAGCCAAGTTGAGGGACTGGCGGTAAATTTTTCTCTTTAGAAATATATATAATGTATGTTAGGGATATCGAATTAGTTTTGTGTTTACTTGTGGGTTTGAGAGATACTTTTGTTTATTTTTGTAATGGGTGATATGGATATAATAATTTAGATACAAATTAAAAGATGTTACTTTATATTATCTTTTATAATGGAACATATAGGTAGTTTGAATGCAAACTTTAGGATAATCTATATTATATTCATAATGACATACATGAGTAATTTTGAATTATCTTTCAGGTGGGTAATGTAGATATAAATTTCAGGACTTATTTTGAATTAACTTTTACAATGATAAAGGTGGATAATTTAGACACAAATTTAGAGTGCTATTTTAAATTATCTAGCATAGTGGCAGAGGTGGTAATTTTGATGCAATTTAGGGGTTGTTTTATGTATTTTTTATAATGGTAGTGGTGGACAAATTTTGTTTATATAAAAGAATATATTCAATAGTTATTATTGGAGATGATGATTAGACTCTACCAAATTAGATATTTCTGATTATTGTTATAATTTCTAGAATTTATTTATTATTAGTGTGTCAATAAAAATTAACATGCATAGCCGTGAGATTGTAGCATGAGGTCGTGTCGTTGATAGGCCAGTGAATAAGTGATGCATATCTGAAGTGGGATGAATGACAACAGTGCGTGGTAGGATCGGAGTACGTACCACCAGTTTTTCTCCGCCGCCGAGTGTTATGACGGTCGGGAAGTAGCGATCCACGGTGGTGGCGGCCACCGTGATGCCCCACGGCAGGGCGTTGCTGACCGACTGCTGCACGGGGCCATCGTTCCCTCCGGCGAGCACCACTGTGATCCCGGCCGAGACGGCGTCCTGCGTCTCGAAGATCTCCCAGAAACCTCCCAACGACATGGACAGGACGTCCACGCCGTCTCCGATGGCGGCGTCGATGGCCGCGACTATGGACGCTTGGCCGCAGTCGCAGAAGCACACCTTGTAGATCGCCAGCCGAGCGCGCGGCGCACCACCGCGTGCCAGGCCGGCGGCCAGGCCACCACCATAGCTCGCGTCCCTCACCGGTGAGCCGGCGATCGTGGAGGCGGTGTGCGTGCCGTGGCCGTGTGCGTCCCTCGCCGACATGTACTCGCCCTTGAGGCCCTCCTCCCTGGCGTCGCAGTTGTACCACCTCGCGCCGATGATCTTCCGGTTGCAGTTGCTCGTGTTGAACGCCTGGCCGGTCTGGCACACGCCTTTCCACCGTTTCGGCACGGGGCCATACCCGGTGTCGTCGAAGCTCCGTGATTCCGGCCAGATGCCTGCGCCGCAGCATGTGTATGTCACCAAATTCGATTTACTATTGAAGCTGAATGAGTAAATATATCACAATCCAAACCTCCGTCTATGACGCCGACGATGACATCCTCGCCGTACTTGGCCTTCCTAAGGAGCCGTGAAGACGACGCTGATGGCCGTTGGCCGTAGCTCATGCCAAGAAAATCCCAGCTCCGAGTCGTACGCAATTTGTGGTAAGTGTTAGGCCTCACTCTCACAACACCAGGGTATTCTACAACATCATTGCAAATAAATTTGTTATTATCAGTTCATACTGCTAACGCTTGCGAGTAATATAACATGACTTTAGTTTGTTCAGGCTTTTATTGTGTTGGCTCCATCGGTGACTACGCACTCCGAAGCTTCTCTGCCTGCGCCTCGGTGAGCTTTGCCGCGAAACCGGAGAATCCGTGCTTGTAGCTGTAAACTATGGAGTTGAGGGCTTCATCCTTGCTGCTCCATCGATGATACATATATATGCGTGGCAAAAGGTGAGGAGAAAGCCAGCTTACAAATATATAAATGTGTGCAGAGCCATTGCCAGCTTGTTGAATGAGTCGTTTACCTCCCAAGAATGGAGGTCAGCACGGCGTGGTGAGATGCCATGACCACGGATGGGTCATCGTGCTTCTTTCTACCCATGTACACAACGTAGATCGTCGTCTGAGTTTTTCAGGAAGCAGCATCAGTGACAAGCAAAGCAAGGCCGGCCTACAGCTGCAGAGACACCAAGCTTCAGGGAAGAGGAAAAGGAAAGCACACAGCGTACTTCGCCTGATGATGCATCAGTGTACTGCAGGGGCAGCAGTAGCACGAGGAACCCAAGCACTAGTGCAGATGATGAGATAGCTTGTGATCTCGAGGTCATCTTTGGATTATTATTCTGATGAGTGCACATCTTCATGTGCCTGTGTATGCTGCTTGCATGTGTATATATAGCTGTTTTGGACCAATGGTATGTTAGTTGTGTCATAATCTGTCTTATGCAGCATAATGTATGGTTTCAGATAATGTGAAGGAGACAAAGAAAAGGAGAGACAGAGGTCATTGTTCCGCAAAGAATTTTGGACCATGATACTATTCTGCATGAACTCACAGTATTCATTTTGTTCCAAGCAAAGTGGTTGTGGGATTACAATTGTTTAATCGTCTCAAGATCTTGCATCAATGCATAAAGCAGCCTATTTTGCAAAAACATGTGTGAATCACGAAGCAGTTACTAACTTATTACAAATATGAAGACACTATTATTCCCTATTCTTTTTAGCTGAAATACCTAATATTCCTAGTAAAGGCTAAAGGCATGATGTGTCCCTGGCACTATAAAAAAAACAATTTATGGTGACATCTTGTTTTATTTCAGGCAAAATCCTAAAATGGCCCATCTCTCAATATAGACCTATTTTTAGAGGCGGCTTCATGAGAATTAAGAAACCACCTCTATAAATCCTATTTTGAGAAAGGTCAGCCTTGGAACATAGGCTTGAGACCGGCCTACTGTTAGACTTGATCAATATAACCCACGCTAGGGTTTCTCACTCCTGTCATCCGCTGTGCCCCACTCCACTCTCTCTGTCTCTATCTCTCCCTCATTCGCCGACCAACGTTGCCTCTCTCTATGGCTTCATCTCATCAAGGTCACCAACTCTAGTGTCTTCCTCTTCTCCCTCGCAAAGACTATGCAACATAGGTCGAGGAAGCAAGGGCCATACACTACTAGAGAACAGACCTTTCGTCGATGTCTAAAATGGGCATTAGTCCCGACGAAATTTGTATCCGGGACAAAAAAATGACTTTAGTTTAGGTTGGTAACACCAACCGGGACTAAAAGTCCCCCGCCCAACGGCTCTGGCGCCAGGCCATGTCAGGGGAGACTTTTAGTCCCGGGTGGTGTTACAAACCGGGACTAAAGGCTAACCTTTAGTCCCGGTTGGTGTTACCACCCGGGACTAAATGTTTTGTCCCGGGCCATGGCACAAACCGGGACTAAAGGTTGGCCTTTAGTCTCGGGATGTTATAGGAATCGGGACTAAAAGTGCCTCCCATCTATTTCAACTCTTCTTCCTCCCCCAGCCCGAATCCGAGAGCTCACTTCTCTGCTTCTTCTTTTGTTGTGTTCTTGCTTGTTCTTGCTTTCATCTCTGGCCATTGATCCATCTCAAGGTTTTTACTCCGTCGGCAACTTCTTTAAAGGTAATTAGCTTCATCCTTTCATGTTTTAGCAAGAGCACTTGTCATTTCGTGGTGTATATATATATGTGGTTTTTTATTTTATGATTTCTAGGCCAATTTAAGATCTAATCTCTTGATAGTTTGAATATTTTGATGAAGGAAGCTAAAATTAGTGAATGAAAACTAGTATACACCTTTCATTGCTAGTATGTCTACCACATTTCATGGTTTAGTTAGAGAAATAGAGAATTTAGGGTATTTTATTAACTTCTTTCAATTTGATTATGAAAATTATAAATTTGTAATACTTCAATTTACAAAATTGTGTGGCCAGGTCAATTAGTTCATTAAAATTAGTATATATACCTTTCATTCTTAGTATGCCTACCACATTTCATGGTTTATAAATATATATAATTTAGTTTTTTTAGTTTCATTTTTTCTAGAAAAAGATGAATTTACAGTAGTTTACAAAAATGAGTATATATTTAGAGAGTAGATGGCAACTGTTTCTGGGTCCTCGGCCTCTCATCGGGCTCCAAAGCGACATAGGCCACACCTCCCTCTCATTGGGTAAGGCGAGTGTGGGAAGATTGTGCAGGAGTACCGAGTGAAGAAGGAGTGTCCCAACAAGGGGCGTATCTTCTTCAAGAGTCTGGATCGCAATGTGAGTTATTTTGTCGCATATATTTGATGGCTATGGTTAGTTTGCACCAATTTTTTGTAATTAAAGTTCTATCTTTTTTTTGTTCTAATTTCAGTGGGATGGCACTGGATGTGAAGGCTGGTACTGGGAGGAAGAGTATGAGGAACACATGCAAATACCTCTTGCAAAGGTGGCAGCGGCGGCAGATGAGGCTGTGAGCGAGCCGAAGCCCATCGATGTTGGACACATCACGAATGATATGTCTGTTTTAGTTGGGATTGGTCGTGAAGTCGTTGTGCTGCTGAAGTGCATTTTAGTGTTACTTTTTTTAGTGCTAGTTGAGACTCTCTACATTCTAATGAGGCTTCCTTAAATTAATCGGTTGAGTAGTGGTATCATGCGAGTTGTACTTGTGTAGTTAACTAAATAAGTTCAAGATTTTCATATATATATGGTATGTCTTGTAATGCAGATGAAACGGCATTGGATGTACAACGTCGATCGCCGCTCCCAAGAGTTCATTGATGGCATGCATTATTTCCTTAGTGTGGCCGAGACAAACAAGCGGGACGGTTTCATGCGTTGTCCATGTGGTGAATGTAAGAATTCGAGGGAATATGCTAGCTCAAGAATTATTCACTCACACCTATATAGGTCGGGTTTCATGCCAAACTATATTTATTGGACCAAGCACGGAGAAAGCGGTGTTATAATGGAAGAATACGAAGAAGAAGAACAATTGGACCCTGACGACATTCTTGCTCAATACTGTGACTTCCCTGATACTGCAATGGGGGAAGCTGAAGAAGAGACAGGTGCAGAACACACACTCACTGAAGATGATGATGCTCTTGGTGATGTCATTCGTGATGCACAAAGAGATTGCGAAAGTGACAAGGAGAAGGCTAAGTTTGACCGCATGCTAGAGGACCACAAGAAATTACTGTACCCGTTCACCAAAGATGGGCAGAAAAAGTTGGGTACAACACTAGAGTTGCTACAATGGAAGGCACGGAATGGTATATCTGACAAGGCATTTAGGCAATTACTGACGATAAATAAAAATATGCTTCCGAGGGCAAATGAATTGCCCACCACTACGTACGAAGCAAAACAGGTCGTCTGCCCTTTGGGATTAGAAATCCAGAAGATACATGCATGTCCTAATGACTGCATCCTGTACGGTGGCAAGGACTACGAGAATTTAGATGGATGCCCTGTATGTAAAGCGTCGCGGTATAAGATTAGGCGAGATGACCCTGTCGATGTTGAGGGTGAAGAACATCCCAGGAAGAAAATCCCTGCCAAGATTATGTGGTATGCTCTTATAATACCATGCCTGAAATGTCTGTTCAGAAACAGGGACCATGCAAAGTTGTTGCGATGGCACAAAGAAGACCGTAAGTTAGACAACATGTTGAGACACCCTGCTGATGGGTCCCAGTGGAGAGCAATAGATAGAGAATTCCCGAACTTTGCAAAAGACGCAAGAAACCTAAGGTTCGCTTTAAGTACAGATGGTATGAATCCTTTTGGGGACCAAAGCACTAGTCATAGCACTTGGCCTGTTACTCTATGTATCTACAACCTTCCTCCATGGTTATGCATGAAGCGGAAGTTCATTATGATGCCGGTGCTCATCCCAGGCCTGAGGCAACCTAGCAACAACATCGATGTCTACCTGAGGCCATTAGTTGAGGAACTCCTGCTTCTATGGAGCAAACCAGGTGTGCGTGTGTGGGATGAGTACAAACAGGAACACTTCGACCTGCGAGCATTGTTGTTCGTAACAATCAATGATTGGCCTGCTCTAAGTAATCTTTCAGGACAGACAAATAAGGGATATAATGCATGCACACACTGTTTTAATTTGGTGATCTTGAGGGTGTCTATTTGAAAAAATGTCGAAAGGTCGTGTACCTTGGCTATCACCGATTTCTTCCTAGGAATCACCAGGTAAGAAAGAAAGGCAAGCATTTTAAAGGTCAGGCAGAACACCGATCCAAGTTTGACAACCAAACTGGGGAGGATGTATTTGAGATGGTCAAGGATGTGAAAGTCATCTTTGGAAAGGGACAGGGTAGTGAACCTGTTTTGAAAGATGCTTTGGGCCACGCACCAATGTGGAAGAAGAAGTCAATATTTTGGGAGCTACCCTATTGGAAAGACCTAGAGGTCCACAACTCGATCGACGTGATGCATCTAACAAAGAATCTTTGTGTGAACCTCCTAGGATTCATGGGTGTGTATGGGAAGCCTAAGGATTCACTTGAGGCACGACAGGACTTGCAGCGCATGAAAGAACGAGACAACCTACATCTAGAGAAGACAGATGATGGACGCCATTATTTAAGACCTGCTAGCTACACTCTTAGCAATGAGGAGAAGGAAACCATGTTTGAATGCCTAAGCAGCATTAAGGTCCCATCTGGATTCACCTCCAATATAAAGGGTATAATAAATGTGCCAGAGAAGAAATTCATAAACTTAAAGTCGCATGACTGCCACGTGATTATGATGCAACTGCTTCTAGTTGCCTTAAGAGGAATTCTACCTCCACATGTACGTTTGGCCACCGTGAAGCTATGCGCATTCCTCAATGCAATTTCTCAAAAGGCAATCAATCCTTTCGATATAGCTACTCTACAAAATGATGTGGTTCAATGTCTTGTCAGCTTTGAGTTGGTGTTCCCTCCATCCTTCTTTGATATCATGACACACCTCCTAGTTCACCTGGTCAAGGAGATTAATATTCTCAGTCCTGTGTTCCTACACAACATGTTCCCCTTTGAGAGGTTCATGGGAGTCCTAAAGAAATATGTTCACCAGCGTGCTCGGCCAGAAGGAAGCATCACCAAGGGATACGAGACAGAGGAGGCCATTGAGTTCTGTGTTGACTTCATTCCTGACCTTGACCCGATTGGTGTTCCTGAATCGCGGCACGAGGGGAGACTTGGTGGAAAGGGAACACTAGGGAAGAAAACATATATCAGCATGGGGGACGATTCTTTTAATAAAGCGCACCACATAGTTCTTTCTTCTTCCTCTGTGGTGGAGCCGTATATCGAGGTACACAAGGAGTTCCTGCAATCCCAGAATCCAGGGAAGAATGAGGCTTGGATTACGTGTCAGCACATGGAAACATTCGGCGGTTGGTTGCAAAAAGAATGTCAGCGTGACCAAAATATTGATGAACAACTATAATTGTTGACTAGGCAACCATCGTGGCACATCCTCAGGTACCAAGGGTACGAGATAAATGGAAATACATTTTACACCGTAGCCCAAGACAAAAGGAGCACCAACCAAAACAGTGGTGTCATTTTAGATGCCACAGACCCTAATGGGAATAAGCATACATATTATGGCCGCATAGAGGAGATATGAGAACTAGACTATGCCACAGACCCTAATTTTAAAGTCCCTTTGTTCCGGTGCCAGTGGGTGAAGGGGACTGGAGGCGGGGTAAAAATCGACAAGGAGTATGTAATGACAACAGTGGACCTCAACAATACTGGGTACAAAGACAATCCATTCGTCCTTGCTGCTGAGGTGAATCAGGTGTTCTACGTGAATGACATGTATACAAAACCCAAGAGAGGGAAAAATGACGACAAATCAACCAACGAGCCAAAGCACCACATAGTTCTTACAGGAAAAAGAAACATCGTGAGAATTGAGGACATGTCAGAAGATTATGAAAAGGATGAACGAATCCCACCCTTCAGTGTGACCACAGACCCAAGCATTCTGCTCAATGCTGAGGATACTCCATGGTTATGACATGATCATAACCAAGGGGCATACGTCAAGAAGAAGTTCACCACTATGCCCGCTTGATATAACTAGTGATGTATTAGACATTTTATATAATATAATTGTAACTTCAGATGTTTCTATCATGTTCTTGTTTTTATCGTACCTCTGTGAAGCATGTCTAGTCCTCAAATGCAAAAATGACCTATATAACAAATGTAGATCTTGATGAGTTGATCAAACTTGGTATTCATGACTTTTCTAGTTGAGACCATCTAGGGTTTCGAAAACTGGTTTGGAGCTGTCAAAATTTAAAAATCCAAAATTTGAATCATTCAAACTTTCTCGAATCAAAAGTTGACCAAAACAACAAATGTAGATCTTGATGAGTTTAACAAACTTGGTATTCATGACTTTTCTATTTGAAACCATTTAGAGTTTCAAAAACTAGTGTGAAGGTGTCATTTTTTGAAAATTTCAAATTTGACTTAGTCAAACTTTGTCAAATGAGACACTAAATGACCTCAGATGAAAAACTTTTGAATACAAAGGTGCTAGAGCTCATCAAGATGTACAATTATCTACATAATATTTATTGTTTTCATATTTTGTAAGTTCAAATTAAATTTCTATTTGATGGCGGATTTCTTTGTCGTGTATTTGGACAAATGACTGATGGATCACCAAAAGATTTACGTTAAAATGACGTGAAAACAAATTTCCTGTCAAAAACCAATAGTTTTAGTGAAATTAATTGAACACTATATTTTTGCATTAATGAAATATTGATTATTAGTTACATTATGTTCAATATTTACAAAGAAAAAATAAAATAATTTAGGTTACATATTTTCCATGTGTACGATAAAGCAAAAAGAAAAGCCGTATTTTTTGAAAAAAACATTATCACAAATATTCAATTTACTGCGAATTTAACAAGACTCAGCATTTTTATAAAAGGAAAACAAAAAAAAAGATTCAACAAAAAAAAGGTGGGGCAAACACGCGGGAAGTGAAACTGCAACCCACCATTTAGTCCCGGTCTATGGCTAGCACCGGGACTAAAGGTGGGTTGCATTTTCGCGGCCTGCCAAAAACATGATGTGATCGGGCCACCTTTAGTCCTGGGTGGCTCGACGGCCCAAGACCAAAGGACCTTTAGTCCCGGTGCTCAATACCAACCGGGACTAAAGGTCTAGTCCCGGTTGGTATTGAGTACCGGGACTAAAGGTCCTTTAGTCCCGGACCATAGAGCCACCCGGGACTAAAGGTGCCACCGGCATATAACTACTGCCCTTTTCCCTTCTTCCTCCTCTGATCTCTCTCACTCCACGCCCTCGAGCACGCCACGGCCGCCATCTCCGCGCCACCCCGATCGACGCCATCGGTGACCCCACGCGTGCCGTCACCCCGTCGGCCCGCGGTCGGCTCCCCGCGCCCTGACGCCACCGGCCTCCTCCGCCATTGAGCCCGCATTTGCTGGCGGCCCGGCCACCATCTCCGCCTGTTGTTGTTGCTGTGCTGCCTGGGAAGTATGACGTATTCTTATAAAGCGGTTCATGCTTAATTAATTCTTATAAATTATTTTATATATTGTTTAACAACTTATAATGTGTATTCTCTAAATATTTATATATTGTTTTAACAACTTAATTAATTCTTATAAAGA
The DNA here is from genome assembly GCA_022457205.1 of Saccharum spontaneum. Lineage (NCBI taxonomy): Eukaryota > Viridiplantae > Streptophyta > Magnoliopsida > Poales > Poaceae > Saccharum > Saccharum spontaneum. Next base: position 52,315,798 of record CM039597.1, read on the forward strand.
TCCAGATGAGAGGGAAGTATGACGTATCATCTAGTTCAAGAACCTCGATACAAGTGTAATGATATAGTTTTATATATCTACGAAAAAATAACTATGCATCTAATATGATATGTTTCCTAGATATTTATATACTACCTTTTAACTATGTTGGAAATCCTTAGGGTTCATGCTTTCTGATTGGGAATCCTTAGGGTTTAGGAGGATTTAGTTCTAACATCCTACACATATATTTGCAGAAATGGCCGACCCGAGAGATGACAACATGGACGATGCCATGACAGACATAATCAACGATGGCAATGAAGTACAATATGACGGAGCCGATGAGAACCCTGACGGCTTCGATGACGGTAGTCAGTACCTTAACCCTGACTTGTATGAAGAGGAAGAAAATATCGTGCAAGACAATGTTGGCGAGGTATATATACAATCTCTTATGTATATATACATGGAATTCAAAATAATTTCCTTTATTGTATAAGTAGATTTATTTAAATATTTGTGTTTGTACATATGTAGCCCTCTGGCTCGACGACAACCACGGGGAAGAGCAGAATTGTACGAGGCCCGAAGAAGCCGTTGGAGGGTTGGTTCCTTATCTCGGATTTCGAGGAGAATACAGGCAAGCCACTTGGACCACATGCAAGGAAGTTTGTGGCCCACTTAGGGTACCTTGTAAGCGACAGGATCCCGATCAATGCCCGTGAATGGAAGGAAAAGAAAGGGGCTCCTCATATTAGTTTTGTCTCCGATCGTGACAAGGACCTAGTCTGGCGTGATGTGTTGCTGCATTTCAGGCTCGACACAAATGATGAAGAGTTGAAGAAGTGAGTTTGGGACTGGTCTATGAAGAAGATGGCCACACAATTCCAGTGCTAGAAGAAGAATCTATATAACAAGTTTATTAAGAAGAACCTCACTCCAGATTTCAGCACTCAGGCCTACGTCAAGTTGCGGCCGTTTTGGGGTGAGTTTGTACATTTCAAGACATCGGAAGAGGGTGAAGAACGGGTGAGAAGGAACCAAGAGAATGCCCGACACAAGAAATATCACCATCGCTTGGGATCAGGTGGCTACCCTAGTGCCATTCCTAAGTGGGAAAGATTGGAACAGGAGGTAGTCGACAAGGGGATGGAACCAGGATCAATCGACTGGCCTGAGCGCGCCAAGTATTGGTTTTTCGGTCATGGGGGCACCCTGGACCCAGAGACCGAAAAGGTAGTGTTTGGGCAAAAACTCCAAAGAGCAGCAGAAAGATTTGCTTACGCTCAATCCATCGCCCAAAGTGGACAATGGTAGCCGAAGAGAGATAAGGATGAGCTGACATTCGCCCTGGAGAATCCTGAACACGGTGGGCGAACGAGAGGCTATGGGGAGTTGTCGTGGGAGCATGCCTTCCCTCTAGACAGAGACACCTATAGAAGCCGACAGAGAAAGAAGGAAGAGGAGGCAGAGCGGCTGCACAGTCTGGAGGAGCAAGTTCTTCAACAACGTGAAGAGGTTCGTCAGACAAAAGAGCGAGAAAAGCACTTGAAGCCAGAATGAATGAGGAAATCAAAAGGCAAGTGCAGATAGCAGTAAGTTCCCTCCAAAGGTCGTTATCAGAGCCGACCGCAGTCAACATCAGCCCCCCTGGTCAGTTGAAAAGCAGTTGCGCATCCACGGAGGTGCCAGTACCTCAAGATGACGCTGGGCTGCGCTTCCCGGTGGATGACATGTGAGCTGCATATTCAGGAGGGGAATGCCACAGTCATGGTGGCTACCGGGTTGTATCTCCTATCGACCCTACGAAGACACCAAGAATCCACACGACAGTAATACCACTTGGATATGCTAGCGTCTCGGTGCATAGAGTTGTCAAAGGCTATAGCAATGTGCCTCTTGACATTGAAGGTGGTGATGGAGAGAAGACCTTAGGAGAAGTGGAGAAGGCATTCATATGTTGGCGCAAGTGCTACATCATTATTCCTGGGGCGTCAACTCCTCCCCCTCAACATCAACCGAACCCTAGGTGCGGATGAAAGTGAACGAAATTTTTTTTCACTAATTATGTATTGGATTAAATTATGGTTTACTCATATATACCTCATTAATTGTTTTCACAGTAGGACCTCCCCCAACCTAAGTCTAATTATCAATTCACCACTTGGTCACAGTGCTGCGGACGATGACAATGCAGTGGAAGACACGGCTGCATCCCCACCGGCTCAATCTCCTCCACAACCGGCTCCAGCGCCGCCACCGCAGCCTCCAACACCGCCAACGGCCAAGTCTCCTCCACAATCGGCTCCAGCGCCGCCACCGTAGCCTCCAGCGTCGCCACCGTAGCCTCCAGCGCCGACACCGGCCGCCTCATCGGCACCGGCAAAGAAGAGGACCGCCCCAAAAAACAAAGGGGTCGGCCCCACCTCCGCCGAAGAAGAAAGGCTCTGCGAGGACACCAGCTATCTCGCAGATGACGAAGCTTTCATATGAGAAGACTGTGCAGGAACTGGACGCTTCTGTGAAAATGGATGTGGACAAATTCTTCTCTCATTGCCAGGCTACAAGTCGAGCGAAGCGAAACCCGGAGAAGCCATACTTATGCATCCCTCTAGAGAAGCTAAGGCGAACGGTAGACGCTCACCAGACAAAGCAACGTGCTGATCGTAAGAAGCGTTCGCCACTATTAGACTATGACCGTACGATCTCTAAATCAATTCAGGCGGATAAGAAGAAAGAGAAGATGGCACGGAAGGGTGTTGCACAGTTCGGGGAACAAGCACAGCAATCAGTGGCCCCACTGCTGGTTGGGAATCAATATGGTTCAAACATGAGCATGCTAGATCAAATACCCAACGATGTGCAAATGGATCAGTTCGAAACATTCATTCATGAGAGCGGTCTATCTTGGGATCAAGTGCTCGGCATTGGAAATGTGCCATCTTTAGAGGAAGTTGATTAGTGGAAGAAGGAATATAAATATGGCAAGTGTCTATATAACCCAGCAAAGCTATATGAACTTGGTACACAAATGTACAAGTTACACGAGTGGTACAGGGGTGCGTGTGCTGGAGGAGAATATGACTGGATTGACGTCAAAGTCAGAGACCATCACTACTTCCATGGCAATGACGTCATATGGATCCAGTTTAATGAGTTACACCAGCTATGCCACAGGGACAGTATAGACAAATCTCTCTTAAGCTGCTACTGTCTGTAAGTGAATCTTTCTTTTAATAATCTCACTCTAGCATATGTATATGTATAAGTAATAATTATGCTCACACTAGCTAGCGTGGACATATGCAGAATCATTATGCGAGACCTCAGACAGAAACGACAAGCGGATTGGTTTTATTGATCCGTATGTCGTATACAAGGACACAGTGACCCCTGATCCTAACAATCAGAGGCCGGCTGAAATGGAAAGGAACCTCCGGCGGTTCTTGTATAACCAAAGGGACAGAGGATCAATACTCTTCCCCTATAACATGGGGTAAAGTGTTGTTATCATGTGCACATTTTATTTTACTTAGTCAATCCAGCATAATGATATATATATTGACTGATCTATAAACAAATGCAGGGGTCACTGGATACTAATTGTCATTGAACTTGATAGTCAACATCTATATGTCTGGGACTCGTTGAGAAAACCACAGACAGATTACCAAGATATGATAGACATGATCCAGAGGTAAATACTTCAATTCGATCTTTTAAATATTGATGCCTGCTCTTTTACTCTGCAATACCTAATTAATGATCCAATTATTGGGCAGGGCTTGGGCTTGGTTGGTCGAAAAACATCGTCCGAATCTGAAAGCACCACTTCCTGATCCTATTTTACTGAGGGCAAGTTGTACTAAGCTCCCCGCATCTTTACCTTATCATGATTCAGCTCACACGTAGCATGAGACAAGACTAATCTTTTTATATCTTAAAGTGGGTGGCCGTGCAGCCAAAAGGTACCAATTTATGTGGATACTATGTTTGTGAGTAAGTAACATGCATGTATATATAATAAATCCATATCTTGTTTATTTGTTGCTACTAAATAAATCTTATATATATTAATACCTTTTTCCTTTAATTAATGCAAAATTGAAGGAGAATTATGTGAAGGATCAGGTGTTGGAGATGATCCTACTCAAAGGAATCCAAGAGACAATCGTCGGATTCATCAACGACCACGTCCTCCCGAAAGGCGCCGAGTTCTACTACAACCCTGCGTCACCATTGAGACCAAACCAGGACAAAAGCTTGTATGACATTAGTTAAGTGGCGGAAAAACATGCATGTATGACCTTTAAGTGGTGGATGAACACTTAACTGTACAATGTTGTAAATTTTATGTGCATGTACATATATGTCACACCCGGTTTTAAGGACAAAACCATACATACACTATATGTGAAATAAAGGAGACAAATCTCACATATAGCCATAGATAAGTGTAATATCAAGAGACAAATGCTTAATATACATAACGCAATAGTATAAAATATACCTTAAAGAGCAACACAGCGGAAAGACAACTCCGAACATCAGGTGTAGACTTCACTCTAGGAACAAACTGACTGGTTGATCACAAGCCTAATAACTCCAGAGACTATCCTGAGGTGTGGGAAATAGCAAGACTGAGTCCATGTCGAACTCAGCAAATATATCATGGGGTTCATGAGGCTCAAAAGGTTAGGCGCTGGTTTATTGCATTTAGTTTTTATTCATCATTTACTTAGCAAACTGAGTAGCAACAAGATAACCAAATTCCCATTATAAACCAATGATCAATTGTAATAAGAATAATGAAATAGCAATTAACATAAGCATAATAATGTCAACCATGATAAACATGATATAGCAATGGTGAACATTTATTCTGTAAGAATCTCCAAGGCCGCCCGTGTCCGTGGGCACGGCTAGTATACTAGTTTTTAACTCTGCGAAGAGGTGTACACTTTCACTGTGAGTCATGACTTCCAAATGTATGGGGAGGCCATTTCCAAAACACCAGAAATCATATAAAGCCATTTAAAAGTTTGTCTAACAAGTTAAGGCCGCTAAGGATTCTCAATTGGAAAGCATGAACCTCCCTCCAAGGGACGACTTACAAAAGACTGCACCCACCTTGGCAGACAAGACCATACTAGACATGACCCCTCTTGCACCTTTCGGTAACCACTAACAAGCTAGAAAAGGTCTCTTAAGCAACTAGAGCTAGAGCCATATAGCCCTCACAGTTGTACTGTAAATCCCGGTTATCACTTACAGATAAGTCCTTACGGAGAGAAACTAGAGCAACATAAAAACAACATAATGCTCTAGCACCCTTTAACAACAATTAAATCATCTTAATGGGTGATTGTATAATTCATTAGTCATATTACAAGATCATTGTTTATTATTAAGCACTAGCAATAGCTACCCAATGCAAAACCCATAGGTGACAAGGAATCATGATATCAAAGCCTACTTTATAATCTATAGGTCATCAAGGAGGACACATGCATATGTATTATGATTATAGTAAATAGGATAACAAGGATGGTCCCATGTTATACTTGTCTTAAGCTCAGATCTTCTGTTAGTCCAAATCTTCAAAGAGTTACTTCTTGATCACCACGTAATAAACCTCACCGACTGGACATGATTGTAAATCACCACACAAACATCCATGCAATGACACACGAAGCAAACAATAGGACTAAATTAGAAAAATACACTAAGCAATAAAAAGATTTGAAAACTAATCTACGTATTGCTATGAGCACACAGATGCGAAAAAACCGCTAATCGGAGCAACGGTTCGAAAGAAACGACTACCTAGACTTTTATATTATATTAATGAAAAAGCCTATATGCTTTATTTATGTTAGCTTAATGTTAATTCAGATTAATCAAAACATATTTAATTTCAAAAGCCAAGTTAAAGCTAATCATGTTTTATTTATAAATGTTGCAATATAATTTAACCGATTAATGTTTAACTTTGCAAAAGAGAGTCTACATGAACGTGTTTTATATGATCGTGTTTAAGCTAAATAAATTATAATAAAACATATTTAAGTTGATTAATCAATTTAATATTCATTGAAAACGCTATATTGCTTTTAATTAATTTAGAAAGCTAGATGCACATTAACCTTAATCAAGTTAATATTTAAATTCAAACAAAATATGTGACATATTAAACGTCGACACTAACACACATACTATATTATCGCGATTCTAACACAACAAAAAACGGGTAGAACGGAGAACAGGGATATGGCGCAGGGTTAAAGCTGTACACGTGACAGAGGTGCTGGATACTTTCTTCTAACAAGAAATAGTGAATTGATTAGAAAGGAAGAGTCATGCACTCACGGTGGTGGTTCTCGGTGGATACTGATTATTACTCCGCGCTGGCATAGAGGAACATGGCACTGGCTTACACTTGAAGAGCAACTAGACCAGCTCGAACGAGGTAGCTTGCTGGCTAGCATGCGAAGTGGAACATGGCACAAAAGGGAAAGGATAGGTGAGACGCTTCAGATAAGTAGCAGAATACGGACAGATAACGGGTGATGAGGCACGACACAAACGAACGACTGAAGTACTCACCGACGACTATGGCAGCTCGGACAAGATGGGCATCGACGGTGTAGATGAGTACTCCTCCAATCAACACTAGGCGTCAGCAGTGCCGGTCATGAAGACGTGTTGATGGTTGGACCAGAGGAACAGCCGGGAGTGGATCAGCGACATCGTCAGCTTCAGGTATAGCGAACGGGGCGATCAGCAACGGCGAGGAAAATTCCATTTACTACCTAGGTATTCCCAATCTAGGGGCTCCTCTTATGGTAGTTTTGGTGTGCTTTGCCCAAGGGTTGGTAAATATATATAAGGAGAAATATTGCGCACCTCTACATCAATTAGCAATATGGTACTAATTGATGTTACATCATCCGCCTCCACTAATAGGCCTAAATAAACATTTAAGCCCATTAGTAAATAAAGGCATGGGCCTTTGAGAGTTGGTGGAAAATTGGGCTTGGATTTTTTTCTAATTTTGAAATTAATTAATATCATGAAATAAAAATAATTCTAGAAAGTCTAGAATTACCATTTATATCACGAAAAATGCTCCGAAGCTTAGAAAAATCCCTGGAAAAATCCAGAAGGCAGATTGAAGGATCAAGAACTTAAATAAAATATTTGAAGCTCATGAGAAGTTGTTGGGACTTGGAAGATAAAGATTAAGGTGAAGGAGGTAGGAATTAAATTCCAGAAAGAAGATGAAAAATTCCTAGAGATAGATATTCGTCTCCTAAATGTATTTAAAAAATATTTTGCACATAGAAACACAAGGTGCGACCGGCATGAATGCAACAAACATGTTTCTACCTTAAGATAAATTTTAATTTAATGAAAATTTATTATTTCTCTATGTTTTTATGAGCATAAAAATACAAATTTAAATCATTTTAGATCTATTTTGAAAGGAGCAAATTTTAGGTTGTTACAATATATTATACATAAGTATAGCTCTATAATATATATAGTTTCGTAGTATATTTATGTGTAATAACGCTCGAAACTAAATTATAGGTCTAGCGTATACGTATATTAGCAGCGAAGAATACATTTGAAAACCTATTGTAATTGAAAAACCAAAATCAATAATGATTTGAATTGGAAACAAAAAAAAATAATCTTAAGTCCCGATTGGTAATACCAACTGGGACTAAAAGGCCTGCGCCGTGGCCCAGACTGGCGAGCCTTTTAGTCCCGGTTGGTAATACCAACCGGGACTAAAGGTGGGACATTTAGTCTCGAACCCTTAGTCCCGGCTCTAGAGCCAGGATGAAAGGCTGTTTAGGCCTAGGACAAAAGGCCAACTCTGTAGTAGTGATATCTCACCAACCTCATCCTCTCCCTCGTCAGTGTAGCCGGAAAGAGCACTTCCTCTCTATCACAATGCACCAACTGAGGATAATGCATCGCCAGGGTGAAACCCTACAAAGGTAATCAATTGGGTCCACACAAGGGCGGCTTTCTCCCTCTCCTCATCCTCACTTCTCCTTTGACCGGGTCAACCTTGCTAGTGATCTCGTCAAAGTCATCCACCTTGGTACCATCACACTCAAGTACTCCAAGGCCTCATCAGAGTTGCCTACTTTAGGGATCAACACTGTGGTGGCCTGGGTCAATGTCTTGGTGGCATGGTTCAATGCCCTAGCACCAGGATTGACATAGTGAGGGCCAAGGTCGACGCCGCTAACAAATGGGCCTCTAACCTAGTGGTTAGAGTACATAAGTAGCATGTAGCTGGTCTAGGTTCGACTCCCCGTGAGAACGAATTAACAGGTTTGGAATAAAAAATTATAAAAAAATAGGTTGGGGTTTTCCCTACTGACTTCGGTCAAAAAGGTCGACGCCCCATGAAGGCTGGGATTGAACACCCCACATTTTGGTGGCTGCTTCTCCACCTATGATGGCAGTTTTTTTTGTTTTTTTTATCGAGGCAGGTTGCATCGTAGCGGCAATGAACATCAAATTTATATGGACCGTCAACTAGAGAGTAAATATGGTTTAGCTGACTCTTTAAAATATTTTTGTAGCAGTGTAAAGTAGCAGAGCCAACACTAGAATAGATCCTATGCAAAGCTCTAGATGCCGATAGGATGATGTGTTTTAAAGCTTCCGGAAGAAGACACTGCCACTAAGGCCTAAGTGCGCGTCAGCGCTAGCTGGTGCCCGGGCCGACGCGACAACCTGGAGTAGCAAGTACTTATTTTGGATATTAAAAATCGCAGGTTAACCATAGGACAAGATCTATTATTCCCTGCATTTGGGGGTGTTTATATGCAAAAATTTTTGAAATTTGACTATTGTAGCACTTTCGTTTGTATTTGGTAATTAGTATCCAATCATGAACTAATTTGGCTCAAAAGATTTGTCTCGTGATTTACAACCAAACTGTGCAATTAGTTATTTTTTTTATCTATATTTAATGCTCCATGCATGTGTTCAAAGATTTGATGTGATAGGACGAAAAGTAAAAATTTAGAATTTTGAAGGCATCCAAACAAGGCCCTTCTCGAATGACCAATAATTAACACCACTCAAACTTTTTGAAATAGACAAAGCTATTATAATCTATTTGCACCAAGCGTACTCAAGAAATCTTTAAGGTGCTCAAAAGCTCTACGACTAATAGGGTATCCAATGCAAGTAGCTAGGCAAGTTTGGCACGGGCCCATCAAATCTAAACAACCGTTTAGTTTGTTTAAACTTAAACGGGTAAATGAAGGTCACCCATATCGTTTAGGTCATAAATGATGAATTAAACAGTAGGACCATTTAAACCATTAAAAATCATCTAAACGATGCAAACATAATTTAGTTAAACATGATTAAATGACCTAATTGGTTATTTATTAACTCACCATTTAGTCAATAGGAGAATTACAACTACCACATTTGGTACCCAACTATTGACATCATAAGTATATGAGGTGAAGTAGGATTTAGTTTCTGTTCCAAAAAGTTATTTGGTACAATTAATTTTTTACATGCATAAATATGCATACTTTCTAGGGTTTTTTTGATTTTTGCCATCGCAATTTTCCAACTTTTGAAGACTGCCATTACAATTCACCTTATTAGAAATTTGCCATTATAATTCTTGAAACCTCATGTCCCTGCCCTGATCTACGTATGCCATGGAGTTGGGCCACTTGCAGGCGACGTATTTACGCGTATTGCACCGTATTGCCCTTGGTTACGAAGAGAAGCCAGCCTCCCCGTTCTTCTCCCTCCCCGTAGGAATTCCCCAATCTCCAGCGACGCCGCTCTGTCCGCACAGCCGCGAGCCGCCTGCCCTTGCCGCCGTGCATTGGAGGCCACCGACGCCCGCCTGCCATTGCGAGGATGATTGGGAGCCAGTTCATGGGAGCGGCGGCTGCCGGCTCCAGCTCGTCGGACTGGGGCATCCAGAGCCCGCCGTCGGCACCACTGTTGGACTGCCCCGACTGCCACGTCCAATTGGTTCGGATCAGAAGCTGGGTTATACTAATTATCTCATTGCGTGCTTGAGGTTTTCTAGTTACTTTACTTTGCTGAAATTTGTGTTTAGATGCACTCATGATTATACGGCCAACTATCAATAAATTATTGAACTGATGTATATGTAGTTTCCTTTTTTTCCGTTGACGATTGGTACAGTATACAAATTGCATAGCTAGAGGAACGATTGGTACAGTTCTCCTATTCAGTTGAGTGCAAGCATACTGAAAATTCAGGAAACGAAAGCCCATCCTTTATCGTAGTTACTGATCATGACTTGCTTTTATGAGTCTCCTCACTTCATTCACATTTTTTTCTTTGTAGCTGGTTGGAGCAAGCAGCAGTCCACCAGTATTCTGTGTCATCAATGAATTCCTTTCTGGTGGTTCTCTCTGAGCGTTTTTGCACAAGCTGGATCACAAAGCTCTTCCTCTGGGCAAGATCCTCTCAATTAGCTCTTCCTCTGGAGGTGAAGGTGGAAGTACAGAAGGTGAAGAAGGAATATATTGTCATAGCAGCAGTCTGAGTCTGTGTAGGTGTAGCTCTTGGTTGTCTTTTGAGCAACATTTGGAAGTACTGAATTGAATGGAATTGTAGCATTTGGAAGCAGTCTGTGTAGAGCTTTTGTTGGGATGTAAACTGTCATTATCGATGGAATGTTAATGGAATGTGAAATATTTTCAAGAATTTTGCCTGAGAACTATACATATGCATTACTGATTTGGTAAATGACATTATTGTTGTTTCATCATTTAACACCTGATGACCTGAAAGCTTCTCGCCGTTGGTGATCCTCTGGGGTGTCACTGAGAAGTTGGGCGACACCAGCAAGGCTAAGCCTGGCACCAATGGCCAGATGCTGTAAAGGTGATAGATGTAAAGCTAACAGATACACCTGAGTGATATTACCCAGAGTTCAGATCCATAATGGAATTTCGCCATTACTTGACAAGATCATCACTGAACCTGACAACACCATTGCTTGACAATAGCAATTTTTGAGTGGGTGAACTGGAACATCTCAAACTGAAACATGACAAACTGAAACTAAATTTACTGACAATAGCATTGCTTTACAAAAGCATTCAAGCAGCACATGCCATCAAAGGCACACAGAAAGGAAAGCATCCAATAGTTTCAGCTTGTTCAAGTTCACAAGTTTGACAAGCCATTACATAGGTCATCACAGAAGTACTGATCCAGTGCATAGAATCTCAGGAAACTAAAAGACGACATCCAGAAACACTACATAAACCTCCAGGCCATCACCTAGCCTGTCACAGGCCATCACAGGCATTACATTACCAGAACACTACAAAATAAGTTCATAGGCCATCACAACCATTGCAGTCTCACTGTCCATCAGAGACGAGGTCCATCAGGTTTCTCACAACCCTTGCTGGAGGAGCAGCAGCATCCTTTTTCTGCTTCTTTTTCAGTGGTGTTTTTTTTCTTCTTAGGTGTTTTCTTCTTCTTTGGTGCTTTTTTCTTCTTCACCTTCGATGATCCAGCAGTGTCATCTTGTGGTCTCTTCCTGCCATGATAAATGAAAATTAGTGACAGAAAATTAGTGAAATTAGTCAAATGAAAAAAAAATACAAATGACAGAAAATTAGTGAAATTAATGTTAACCTTTTATTGGTGCTAGCAGTCTCACCATCCTCTCCAACCATTTCAGCCTTGCAAGTCTTGGCGAAGTGCCCAAAATCTCCACACCTTTTACATCTAACTTTCTTTTCGTTGGCCCTTTTCTCTAGGCACCCTCTTTGCCTCACAACCTTTGGCCGACCTGCTGATCTTCCTAGTAATGGTGGATAAACCTTGAACCCAAGATTAATGGCCGACCTGCTGATCTTCCTAGTAATGGCCGACCTGCTGATCTTCCTAGTAATGGCCGACCTGCTCCATCGCCACCGCAGCGGTGGACGCGCCCGGAGGCGCAAAGCCTGCACTGCCCACCATCAGGGTGCCTCCATCACCTCCTGTGGACGCAAGGTGAGGGTTTGTCTCCGCCACCGCAAGCTCCAGTCGCCGCCGACGCTCAAGCCTGGACAGAGGATGAATGGAGGATTGGGGGTAAGGGTTTGGTGCGTGGGATGAGGATGAATGGATGTGCCCAGGCTGGCTCACTGCCTTATCCGATTAAACACAGGGGCAATACAGTCATATACGCATATACGTCACCTGCAAGTGGGCCCAGCTTCGTGGGAGTCGTAGATCAGGGCAGGGATGTAAGGTTTCAAGAATTGCAGTGGTAGATTTCTAATAAGGTGAATTGTAATGGCAGTCTTCAAAAGTTGGAAAATTGCGATGGCAGAAATCAAAAAAACCCTACTTTCTATCGTATTTGACTTTTACATACATAAATATGTATATTTTATTGTTACTATATATACCAACGCCCTGTTCGCTTAGCTTATAAGCCGTACTTTTTCAGCGAGTGAACATTGTTTTTTTTTCACAATAAATCAGCGAACATTACTTTCAGCCATGGCTTATCAGCCAAGCAAACAGGGCGCAAACCATTTATAGGCTATTTAACAAGATGACTGAGTCTATCTAAGCAAATGTTTGCATCGTAGGATTAGGAATTAGCTTCTATACCATACTTAATGATATGGCAATATTTATTTTCTTAAGCCCCATACCTTGCAGTATACCTGTCCTTAGCTGAGAAGCTCGGAGGCACGGACCCCCTCTTGCTTAGCGTTGGTGGCAGGTAAAACAGTTATCCACTGCTGTGACGGAACGGAGGATGTGGTTGAGTGGGGATTTGCAGGGAGCATCACCTTCATACCAGTTAGTGAGGGAGTGTGGTCCTAAGAGAGCGTGCTCACAGGATCCAAAATTGTGCCCAATATCAGCCCCTGATGAGCATACCGCACATTAGCAAAAGCACTACACTATCACAAGCATATACCAAGCCCCTTTATGAGCATTTTAATAAAAAAAATAACGACAACAATGGAGAGAGACATGGAAAAGACACATCATTGGATGGGTGTGCTTGGGCTAGGAGATAGAGGGAAGAAGGGGTCTTAGGTTTTATACGTACTTTAGCTTGGAACCTGCCAAGTCTATCAAAACTGGCCAGCAATATTGTGCTACCGCTACCAGTTCGTGCCACGGATTGACATAGGCATATCACTGTTGGGTTCTGATTTGAACCAATAGTGATACTCCCTGGATCAGTGTTGGGTTGTGGCTATACCCAACAGGAACATGTCAAGGCTGAAGCCGACAGTGATAGGTGGCTTTAATTTACTACCGGGTTAATATATAGGATCTCGATCGTTGTTCAGATTCTAGGCTTACAATTCAGCAGTGAAGCTGGATCATTGCCAATTCTAGCACACCGGGTGGAGATTGTTGGTTCTATAGTACTTACTGTTAGGTTATGATCTCCCTGTCATTAGGCCCAACGGCCTAATGGGCCTTGTTCTCGCGCCCTGATCGGGGGCGCCCAACCCAATATGGTTGGTGGGCCCCCGTCGCACAGCGCTATATATAGGAGGTGGGGGCCGGGGCTCAAGTCACGAGATTCACTTGCAGCCAGTTCCCCACCGACATTCCTAACCCTAATCCCGATCAGAGAAGGGGCGCTGCCAGCGACGGGAAGCCGCCACCGACGATGGCTCCTCCGGCGAACGACTCCAACACCGGCGCCTCCTCCGGATCGACTGCTGCTGCTCCTAGCGACGGTTTGCGCAATCTACTGTTCCATTCTTTCCTCTTACTAGCGCAGTCGTAGTAGTAGTTGTATATCTACTGGAAACTAGCATTTCGCTGTTACTACTGTGAATCCGCCCGATCTGATGAAATCAATGAACTACGAATCGCATCAATGGTACCGGAGCCACGGTATATGAACCGAGAACCCAGATCGGGATACAATCAAACGAAATACACGAAAATGGACTGTCGATTCGGAACCTTTTCTTTCGGATCAGTAAGAAATCGATGAACCCTTAACCGAATCACGACGAAACCCTAGTTGATCCCTAACGTTGCGGATCGGGGAAAACTGGCCGCGGCCACAGAGCGGTCGTCGTGGGCGCGGCTGCGCGCGGGGAAGGTGGAAAGAAGACCACCATCGGTGGTAAGCCACTGCTCGGCCGAGTTTTTGGACTTGACGACGTGGCACGAAATCCGAGGCACCACCCACACGGCATCTTGACGGCGGCGCGCTCAACCCCGGAGGGGAACGCGCACGCCGGCAAGGGCCGTGCGGTGGCGCCAACTTTCTCCATCAAAACCGGGCCATGGTGGCCGGTGCTCGTCTGCCGAGCGCGCGCTGCGAATGAGACAGGGCGGAGCCGGCTGCGACTGAAGAAAGGAAAAAGGAAGAGGAAAGAAGAAGCTCCGGCGAAGAAACCCCTGGCCGGCGGCCGCCAACAGTTGAACACGCCATGCACCGCCATGAACCGTGCGGCTGCGGCTGAGGAAAGATAGAGGAAGAAGAATGGCGGCTGAGGGTTAGGGTTCGGCTGATGCCTTTTATACCCAGCGAAATAGAAGGACAACCGTCCGATTAACTTGAACGGTGGAGATCACCAGAGGGTGCCGAACTGGGCTGAAATCAGCCCAGGCGGGCGCGCGGCTCAGGCCGAATTCCCGGCCCAGGCCCAGGTTGCGGCCTGGGCGCGGGGGTGAGCAGCCTGCTGGGCCAAGCGGTGCTGCCCGAACGGGCCGGCCCACGGGCCGAGCGCGGCGCTGGAGCTGCTGGCAGGCCGAGCCGGGCCGCACTTCACCTGCTGGGCCGAATGATTTCAGCTGGGCCGCGCGTGCCACAGAAAGGCCTGCGGGCCAGAATTGAAGAAGAAGAAAGAAATTTCATTTTTTTTTCAGAAGCCTTTTGATATGAATTTGAATGAATTTAAATGAAATTTTGATAAGAATTTTCGTGCAAATTTGTCCAACGACATTTTGCTCAGAAATAATGAATTTTTTTTTAGTGCTTCTGGAAAATAATATTATGAGAATTTTTTATTGTTTCCGCTGCGTACTTGATATATTTATTTTCATCATCAAATTCGAACCAACGGGAGAATTTGGTTTTGGAAAAATGAAAAATAATTGAAGATGAATTGTAGTGTTGTTATTTTCTGACCAACGTTGTTAATAACAATATTATAATTTTGATTCATGAAAATTATGCCTTAATTTTATTTCTGCCCAACGGTGATGTAAAATTATTGCATAGATGAATTATATGTTTTAATTTGACCAACGTTGAGTTAAAGCGTATGATCTTATGTATAAATGTTACTCAATCTGATGTGGTTTCAGGAGGCAAATGCATTGTGAACATCTCGAACATCCCGACACTCAACGGGAGCAATTACCGTGTGTGGCGGGAAAAGTATGAATTGGAACTTGCGTTGGGAGAGGTCGATTTTGCCATCACCTCACCGTGTCCTACTGAGCCAGAGGACCCGGTGAGAGGTGATAATGAATCTGACGCTGATTTCGCTACTCGAAAGCGTGATCATGCTGAGATAAGAATGAAATATGACCTTGAACATAGGCAATGGACTCTCTCCAATCGCAAGTGCCTGTTGGTGGCCAAAGCCACCATAGAAGAACAGATAAGGGGCTCAATCCCTGAATGTGCTACTGCCACAGAATATCTTGAGAAAATCAAGAGTCAGTTTACTGGGTCTACCAAGGCCACGGCAAGTTCACTGATTAAGAAGCTTGTGAATGAGAAATATACTGGTGGTAGCATCAGAGAGCACATCTTGAAGATGAACACCACGGCATCTAAGCTGAAAGAGATGAATTTGAAGGAAGATGATTTCCTGATTCATTTAATTTTTGCTTCTTTGCCAAAAGAATATGATACTTTCATTGTGAACTACAATATGCAGCCTGAAAGATGGGGCATAGAAAGACTTATCTCAATGTGTGCTCAAGAAGAGGAGAGGATAAAGTCCTCACAGAGTGAGTCCGCTCATTTTGTGAAGGATAATAAAAGAAAGAACTTCAATAACAAGAACTCTAAACCACAGGGGAAACCCAAGTGGGACAAGGCCTCTTCCTCACAGGGAAAGAAACCCCAGGAAATTGAGAATCAGCAGAGCAACTCCTATGGTGGAGCTGAAAAAGACCAATGTAAGCACTGCTTCAAGAAGGGACACTACAAAAGAGACTGTCCTGACTTCCTGAAATCTCTACTGAAAAGAGGTGATGAATTTATTACATTTGTAGATGAATCCCTGTATTTATGTTATGGAAAATCCACTTGGTGGGTTGATTCAGGAGCAACTACTCATGTTGCAAATTCCTTACAGGGGTTAAGTGGGACGAGAACCTTGCAAAGAGGAGAAAGAACGATTAAAGTTGCGAATGGAGTACAAGCCGATGTTGAAGCAATTGGAGATTTATCTTTAGAATTGAACAACGGCTTTGTACTTAGACTTAAAGAAGTACTTTTCGTTCCCTCTTTGCGTAGAAATTTAATAAGTGTTTCGAAACTCGATGATGATGGAATTGATTGCCATTTTGGTGATGGCAAATGTAAGATACTCGTTAATAATGAATGTGTTGGTCTTGCCTTCCGACAAGACAAACTTTATTTATTATCCCTTGATGAAAATGCGAACAATGTATGCGATGAGAATATGAATGATTCCCCATCTGCGAATGTAATTAAGAAGCGGAAGCGAATTGATGATGCCTCTTCGAAATTATGGCACTGTCGCTTGGGCCATATTTCGAGGGGGAGAATGGAACGACTAATTAAAGAATCAATTCTTCCGCACTTAGAATTTTCAGATTTAGAACAATGCATTGATTGCATCAAAGGAAAGTATGTCAAGAAAATTAAGAAAAATGCCAAACGAAGCACAGGAACTTTAGAAATTATCCACACTGATATATGTGGTCCATTTCCTGTGAAAAGCGTGGATGGTTATGATTCGTTTATAACATTCACAGACGATTACTCTCGTTATGGCTATATTTATCCAATTAAAGAAAGATCGGAAGCATTGGATAAATTTAAAATATTTAAAGCTGAGGTTGAAAATCAGCATGATAAGAAAATAAAGATAGTACGATCAGATCGAGGTGGAGAGTACTATGGGCGACATACCCCATATGGCCAAATTCCTGGACCGTTTGCGAAGTTTCTACAGGAAAATGGCATAGTCGCTCAGTACTCCACACCGGGGGAGCCTCAGCAGAATGGAGTGGCTGAAAGACGAAACCGTATCTTAATGGATATGGTAAGAAGCATGATAAGTTACTCCACTTTACCGATTAGTTTATGGATGGAGGCACTGAAAACCGCCATTCACATACTTAATCGAGTACCAAGCAAATCGGTGCCTAAAACGCCGTATGAATTATGGACAGGAAGGGAACCCTCACTTAACCATTTGCGTGTGTGGGGCTGTCCAGCTGAGGCAAAAGTGTTTAACCCAAACATAGGAAAGTTAGACTCCAAGACAGTCAGCTGCCATTTCATTGGCTATCCAGAAAGATCGAAAGGATATCGATTTTATTGTCCTGACAGACATACGAAGATTGTAGAAACAAGACACGCTGTGTTCTTGGAGGATAACATGATCAGGGGGAGCATGGTAGCACGAGAAATAAGCCTACAGGAGAAACGGGTACATGTACCTACTCCGATGGTTGAAGAACCATTTTTTACGCTACCTGTTGCTGTTGAGCCGACAGTGCAGGACACTGTGGAGCCAACACCTGTTGTAAGTTCTCCCGTGGCGACAATAAATGAACATGAGGAACCAGTCCTTGAGGAGGCTGTCTTTGAGGACCCCATAGAACCAAACGTCGCACATGAGGAAGAACAACAACAGCCCAATGTGGAACAAGTGCCAGAGGCCCCTAGAAGGTCCCAAAGAACAAGAAGGTCAGCTATTTCTAATGATTATGAAGTTTATGAAACAGAAGAATTTCAGATGGGGGATGATCCCACCTCATTTGAAGATGCCATGAGAAGCGACCACTCATCGAAGTGGCTTAAGGCCATGGAAGATGAAATGAAATCAATGAGTACCAATAAAGTTTGGGACTTAGAAATGATTCCTAAGGGAGCCAAAACAGTAGGTTGTAAATGGATCTACAAAACAAAATATGACTCCCAAGGGAATATAGAAAGATTTAAAGCGCGACTTGTGGCGAAAGGCTTTACGCAAAGAGAAGGGATTGATTACAATGAGACGTTTTCTCCAGTCTCATGTAAAGATTCCTTTAGAATTATAATGGCACTTGTGGCCCACTATGATTTGGAATTACATCAAATGGATGTAAGAACGGCGTTCCTTAACGGGGATTTGGAAGAAAATGTTTATATGGCACAACCGAAAGGTTTTGTTGTAAAAGGAAAAGAAAATATGGGATGCCGCCTAAAGAAATCTATCTACGGATTGAAACAAGCCTCAAGACAGTGGTATTTGAAATTTGATAGAACGATAAAAGGTTTTGGGTTTAAAGAGAATGTTGAGGACAATTGCGTTTACGCAAAATTCAAGAATGGGAAGTATATATTCCTAATCCTGTATGTGGATGATATCCTGCTTGCTAGCAGTGATGTCAGTCTACTAATGGAAACGAAGAAATTCTTGTCCTCAAACTTCGATATGAAAGATCTCGGTGAGGCCTCGTTTGTTTTGGGAATAGAGATTCACCGAGATAGAAGAAAGGGGGTACTGGGGCTGTCGCAAAAGGCATACATAGAAAAGATTTTGAAGAAATTTTGTATGCATGCGTGCAGTTCTTCACCTGCTCCTATTGTCAAGGGCGATAGATATGGGGAACATCAATGTCCCAAGAATGAATATGAAATTAACCGAATGAAAGCGGTACCGTATGCTTCAGCAGTTGGAAGTTTACAATATGCTCAAGTGTGTACACGCCCTGACTTGGCTTTTGTCACCGGGTTACTTGGCAGATATCAAAAGAATCCAGGAATAGAACATTGGAAATTGGTGAAGAAAGTCCTGCGTTATTTGCAGGGTACGAAAGGCCTCATGCTAACGTATAGAAGATCTGATTCCCTGCAGATAGAGGGGTATTCAGATTCCGATTATGCGGGAGAAGAAAGAAAATCCACGTCAGGATATATATTTACTCTCGCAGGAGGGGCTATATCGTGGAAAAGCTCCAAGCAAACGGTAACTACATCCTCGACAATGTATGCCGAGTTTGTAGCATGCTATGAGGCAACGGGGCAGGTGAATTGGCTAAAGAAATTCATACCCGGATTGAAAGTTATTGATGAAATAAATGAACCGATGAGGTTGTATTGTGATAACAACCCAGCGGTACAATATGCTTACAACAATAGGTCAAGTGGTGCTGCCAAACACATTGACATAAAGTACTATGTTGTAAAAGATAAAGTTCGGGATCATATTATAAATCTTGAGCATATAAGTACAGAGAAAATGCTCGCGGATCCGCTCACTAAGGGCTTACCACCCAACGTGTTCAGAGAACACGTAGCCGGCATGGGTTTAAGGGAAAGCCTATGATTCCCGAACATACGAAGGGCCCAGAAGAAACTTCATTCCAAAACAGAGAAATGTGTTGTAGCTGTTAGTCTAACGGCACTAATTGCTGTGACGATGAAACAGTTCAATGCACTAATCTGCAATGGAATAGGATAGAAACAAGAAAAATATGAATCGAAAGTTTAAGTATGAAATTAAAGAACGAAGAAGATGATGAGAGATCAAGGGGGAGAATGTTAGGTTATGATCTCCCTGTCATTAGGCCCAACGGCCTAATGGGCCTTGTTCTCGCGCCCTGATCGGGGGCGCCCAACCCAATATGGTTGGTGGGCCCCCGTCGCACAGCGCTATATATAGGAGGTGGGGGCCGGGGCTCAAAGTACGAGATTCACTTGCGGCCAGTTCCCCACCGACATTCCTAGCCCTAATCCCGATCAGAGAAGGGGCGCTGCCAGCGACGGGAAGCCGCCACCGACGATGGCTCCGCCGGCGAACGACTCCAACACCGGCGCTTCTTCCGGATCGACTGCTGCTGCTCCTAGCGACGGTTTGCGCATTTCACTCGTTCCTTTTTCCACTTAACAGCAGTCGTAGCGGTAGTCATACACTTACTGTGAATCCTTTTCATCTATTATCCACTGTTTCCGTACCCGATCTAATGAACGAACGAACTGTGAAACTATCACTTACATCTCTATATATAAAGAAGACACAAGTATTTTTCTTAAAAAAAATCCTGACTTCTAAAGACTGCACCTATAATACCTTGTGCATTAGTGTTCTACGCAGTCTAATTCGTTCCTCAGGCTTTATGAGATTAGAACCACACCTTGCTAGTCAGCTAGTCTAAATAAATGTGGGACATACAGTTCATAAACCCTTGTTTTTCCAATGTTAGCACCGCCGGTTGACTAACTTTCTAGCGGCTATGATGAGCAATATTTTTATTCGTATCTCCTCTACAAAAGAAGATTCGGTGTGAAATTAGAAATCTGATTGGGACCCCCACATGTAGAAACATTGGACCCAATAATGCAACCTCGGCAGACATAGACATGTACACAGACAATGAGACAGCACCTGCTGCGACCAAGAAGGATCAGAAGAGCTCACGGGCCAGAAAAAAGCCATAATTAAATCCATGATGTGAAGCACAAGCACTAGCCTGAGCCTGACTCCCGAGAAAATATTGCAAATCCCAGGTCATAAGGGTGTCCGCAGTGGCCTCCATCAAATCGCTAGAGACATGCACACAAATTGAATAAAAAAGAGAAGCACCGAGAGGCAAACCATGTGAAGGAGAGAGAAAGAGAGGTAAACACAAGTTTTATGGAAAAACAGTGCGAGTCTAGCGTCTTGCTCGGTGCTAGAAAGAGAGGTAGACACAAGTTGATTTTTAATTTGAAACCTGAAACCCCATTGAGGACGCCCTTAGTTTGGGCCAGGAGCAACAGAGTACACATGCGCCCTCTCTCTCTCTCCCCCGTATATGCACCGACAACCTCCGTGTGGCTCAAATAGTACAGGCCACAGGATTCTCGTGTTGTTTTCACAAATCAAGCACACACATATTCAGAGAGCCTACAGAGACTATGTGGAGAAATCGCCTTATAAACGATTGTATATCAAAGACTTTTTATCATGTTTTTGTTTAGTGGTGTTGGACAATATAATCTAGTCTAGCTGGAAAAGCAGTGGCCTTTGATTTCCGTGTATTATTTGTTATCAAATTACCATAGTTGTTTGAAGATCCATTCAGATAGCATATGGTTTGGGAAGAAACGACGTTTATTTAGAAATTGGCTATACATGGAGTATACACAGCAATGCTTCCTTTCGTTTTAGTAGGGACAAGCGCATTATGTTAGTCTTGAGGATGCAGATTAGACGTAGTTACTCCGCGTGTCGTTGTATAAAGTTTCGCAGTCATTGTTGTACGGAGGAAAGCACGAGCTATGACTAAGAGCAAATGTAACAAAGGTTGTTAATAGACCTTATGTTGGGACAGAGGAGACAGAAGAGAAGTCAAATAAATTTGCACTCAGATGACACGAAAAAACCAAGAAACTTTGTGTGAGAAAAAAGTATCAACGGTAAGCCAAGTACCATATGTATAGACTGATAGATGGACTGTAAATATACATACAGCCAGTAAAACACTACTACCTCGGCTCCAAAAAGAATGCAATTCCAAGAGTCTTCTTGATTAAAGTGTAGAAGCAAATATATATGTAAAAATATTAAGATTTATATTGCCAAATAAGTATATTGTGAAAACATGTTTCATTTGGTAGAGTAGCAGGAGCCCTGCGCTCACCACCCGGGTTCAAAACCCGGCGCCCACCGTATTTCCGTGCAGCACATGGGAATGGGGACACTGCGCCCTAGTTCAAAAAAAAATGATGAATCTAATAATGAATCTAATGATCTAAATGCAGCACAATATCCTGGTACAGCGCTTAGTAGCAGCAATAATGCAAACATATTCGCTCTACTAGTAGTAGCCATGCATAATTAAGCTAGCGTCAACTCTTCTCTCCGATGCTCGTCGGTGAGTGCTATCCATGACCATGATGGCATTATGCCCTAGGCTCTGTCTCAGATGCCTCTCTCCACCGAACAAAGCTGAGGTGCCGGTGCTCCCTCTACTGTGTCTGTGTGAGAGCGTCTCCAAGAGTTTCTAAGAATTTTTTTTCTAAAATCATGAAGTTTTCCAACACGCCAAAAAAGTATTGGGAGAAATAAATAAGACTATCTCTAACAGTTTCTAATAATTCAATCCTAAAACATAGAGGACAATTTACATCAGGAATCCTATATATACTATTTCTAAATTATCATAACCACTTTTATATATTTCTTTGTCTCTATATATTAGCATCAGGGACTCTTTCCTACTTTTTATTATTTTCCACGCCCTTCCACCTTCGATTTTTCTACGCACGGATATATCCGCGCTTTCGGTGATTTTTTCTACGTGCCAAAAGATTCAGAGGTGGGATTGGTAACTCTTGGAGATGAGTTTTTTCTATTCTTGCCAAAAATCCTAGACTGAGAGGCTTTATTGGAAATCCTTAGATATGCTTAAAAAAGGCCGTGTGTTCGGAGTTTCTCTTTTGCTCGATCAATTTGCAGACATGTTTCTACGTTTTGTCGGCACTTTGCTTTTCGCGCGCTAGGTTGCTTCACTTTGGGCATGTTTAGATGCAAAAAATTTGGCAAAATAGACACTGTAGCGTTTTCGTTGTTATTTGGCAATTAGTGTCCAATCATAGTCTAATTAGGCTTAAAAGATTCGTCTCGTGGATTTCGTCTAAACTATGTAATTAATTTTATTTTTTATTTATATTTAATGCTTCATACATGCGTCCAAAGATTCGATGTGACGGGGAATGTGAAAAATTTTGCAAAATTCTTGGGGAACTAAACTGGGCCTTTATATACTCATATCCTTGAAGAGCTAAAGCTGCAATGATGATAAGATAGTTGACTACATGCAGCGCGCATGCAGCGGTGCAGTACCAGAATAAAAAAGAAAAATGAAAAGAACGAGGAATAAATCCTTGCTTTCCCAGCCACTCGGGTACGGTAACCGGTGCTGTTCATGCGGGCTTTCAGTCATTGTTCATGTGGTCCCACATACACATTGTTCATACAGGTCTCTGTCACTGTTTACATCGGTCCCACATACACTGTTCACTTTTTTCTCACTTTTTTTAACTCCTCTTTTAAGCCGGCGCAGCGTAACGCGCCTGGTGCTAGTGCATTACATGGATGACTTTATGCTTGGTCCTGCCAAGATGCGGGTAGCACCAGCAGCAGGCGTCGTCATCGAGCTAGTGCCAGTCACACAGGCAATGCAACATGAACGGAGCTGACGTACGTACACGATGGATGAGTCGATGCGCACTCGCATATAGCACAATATCCTGCACCTATACAGCTTAGTACTGGCAACAAAGCAACAATAAAATAATGCACTATATATTGTAGCGATAAACCATCATCCGTTTGAGCTATTCAGTCAAATCAGCAGTCATCCAACAGTGTTTTTTTCTCACAATAAACCAGCGAACAGTATTTTCAACCACAATAAACCAGCGAAACGAACAGGCTGCATGCATGCATTAGGTAACTAGTGTCAACTCTTCTGACCCTCCTCTCCGACAGATGTTCTGTAGTACTACTTCAACGGTATTTTTCTCTCGTAAATTAGCGTAAGCATCAGCATATGCTGAGTGGCAGCAGTGCTATCCGTGATGGGACTGTATATTAATTAGGCCCATGCTGTTTGTCTGTTTGAATGAGCAGAGGGACACCTTTAAAAAGATAATAATGCCTTCCTCTTGCCCAACGCCAACCGGCACTACAGTGTGCAGTCTGCTGGGCTTGGGAAGTGGACCATGTTCGCAGTCATCGTCGCAGTAATCATCAGCACGGCCGGGTCGAGTTCGGGTGGCGCCAAGCTTTGGACTGAAAGTTGTGGCCCGTGTCCGTCCGTCCGTCCCTCCGTGAGGTAGAGCCCGACGACGGCCCGTGGGTCAACACGTACGGTAAGCTCGGCATGGAGGGAGCTCATGCTGAACGCGATCCTGTGTGCTCGCCGGCCGTTTGTTTTCCGCGACGGCGCAGGAGCGTGTGCCTCAGGCGGCCAACAGCGTCAGGCCCAACTGGGGACCGGGAAATGCAAGGGTTAGGGATTGGGCCGTTGGGGAAGGAATACCACCTGCTCTGCTGGGCTTCTGCCGCATCCTGTTGTCGGTCAGACCAAAACTATGTCTTGGGCTGCTATAGTTTGGGTTTTCATTTCTTGTTGGGCTATCAGCCAACCCGCGGCCGCAGGGTAAAAATTCAGGCCCACGTGCAGAAAAGGGCCAGCTGCACTCACTCAACAGAGAGCGTTGAACTTGAACCGAGGCTCCAAAAACTTAATCTGTCGCACCTACTCCCTCTCTCTCTTAAAAAAAAATGTTCTCGCTTTCAAAAAATCAGCAACTTTTAACTTTGACAAAATATATTTAACAAAATATTAATATTTATGGTGCATAATTAGTATCATTAGGTGGATCGTTGAATGTACTTTCATAATAAACTTATTTTCCACACTTCTGCGCAGAGTTAAAAAACGGGTATACTAGCCGTGCCCACGAATACGGGCGGCCTAGGATCATTTACAGATAGTTGATCACCATGATTATATCATGCTTAATTAATGTTCTTATTATCATGCTCTTGTTAATACTAATCATTATCCTCATTACAATCGATCAATGGTTTATTATTGGGAATTGGTTTACCTTGATGCTACTCAATTGCTAATTATATAATGATTAAAAGCTAAATGTAGTCAAACAGTGTATAGCCTTTTGTGCCTTAGGAACCTGCGTTATACTTGTGGAATACGACATGTGCTCACTCTTGCTATTTCCAACACAACAGATGATGAGTACAACGAGGACTATCGAGATGAGTACTAGGCTTGATGTCAACCAGTTGATAGTGTCCTTGTGTTTAGAGCTTCCGTGAGAGATTTATTATTAGTTGCTACATTTATTGTATAAGACTATGTGATAATATTTACTCATTATGTAATAAGCACTGTGATGATACTTCTGTAATTTGTCTACTTGTGTGTGTGACTAATTCCTAGGGCGTACATGAGTCTTTTATGCATCCTATTTTATCCTTAAAAATGGGTGTGACAAATTGGTATTAGAGTTGTATTGACTGTAGGACGCAAGCCTAGTTAGAATGGTTGTTACGAGCGTCCTTGCTTCACTTGTTTCATGCTTACTGCTTCATCTTTGTTAATTGCTAAATTTTCATGCTTCTTTCGTCTTATTCTATTGTGAAAATTTATTGATTCTATCTAATCTATGTCTAAATCTTGTCGATGCCTCCTCATCCCCGCATGAATGTTGCACAGTACCTAGCTCACTTCAACCCTAATGAGCCCTGTGAGGAGGATGACCAAGAGCTTTCTAATGCTGAGTCCAGAGTGGGAGACACTAAGGAGGAGAATCCAGCTATGGGATGGACTACGAAGCTCCACTCCATGGTTCCAAAGGCGGATGCTTTCTTCCATGACATGCTGACAAGAACGCTGGGTACCTACTATTGAGAATGGGAAGCTATGCTAGAGTACTGCTGCAAAGAGCACAGGCATCCTCTGATGAACTCTTATTGGGAGACAGAGTTATGGGTCAAGTTTGTAGATCCCACTACTAAGGCGTCCAAGGTGGAGTCCAAGCACATCACCCGAGTGAGCCGGGCAACTGCAGCACTAAGCATGGAAGATGTTGCTCACAATGCGTTTGTCTTCTACCATGGTTTTCGCTCTGAAATAACGCAGAAGGGTGCGCTCAAGCACTTTCCCTGTTTTATGCATAACAAGGGCGTTTGGACCGTACTGCTTGCTGATGATTCGTCCTTGACTCTTCAAGCAACTGTGGAGCTAGTTCGTGAGTTAGCACTTCATGAGGTGGATTTAAAGGACGAGCTGTTGAAGGAAAAGGAACTCAAGGACGAAGCATATAAGGAGATCGATGACCTAAGAGTTGAATTAGGCCATCTCATGATTTATGAGAAGCTCAACTAAAAGTAGGAAGTCCCTATGTAATAAAAACGATATTAGTATTGCGAGTCAAGTTGAGTTTAGTAGTGTCGAATTTTAAAGTGTGTGGTGTGAGCAATAGTGTGCTTGATGGATTGTTATTATGTTAAATGTGTGATTTGGATCTTGTAATGTGTGCTGGAGCTTTGTGGGCCTGTCTACAAGTTCCATAGTGAAGGATATTAAGTTTTGATCGTGAATAATTAGTTGGGTTTTGATTATATCCTGTTTCTGTCCTGTGCTGATTTCTGGAGCAGTCTATGTTGTTTCTGTTATATCTCAAAACCCGTTTGATGAAAAATTTATGAAATTTTACTGGAAATAACTAGATTTCTGTATCTTTCCGACCGCACAAGAATCACTTTTTTATCCATTTTGAGCTAAGAGATATACCTGTTCCGCGTTGAGGTTGCTGCGCAGTCTGGAATTTTAGAACAATTTTGGTTAAGCTCTATTTTTAACTAATTTAATGATAGAATTTGGAAAAGTGTTATTAATAAAAGTCATAGATAATTTCATAAGCTTTCCAACCATATAAATATCATCTTTGTTGGACATTTGTAGCTCTAGATATGACAGTTTTACTGAACTACTGAAATTGAAACTCGCCCAGAAAAATTCAGATTTACTTATCTCTTGTATATATCATCCTGGATAATACTGATATTTGCTTTTTGTGTTTTGGAAAATAGATGGTAGCCAGAGGAGGCATAGGCCGTGGCAGGGGCAGGGGCAGGGGCTGTGGAGGTCCTAATCCACCCATCACTATGGAGGAACTCATGAACACACAGAACCAGATGATGCAGATGTTCATGCAACACATGCAGAACAACCCCCTGCAGGAGGACTGCCGTTTGTCCAAGTGAGGGACAAGCATGGTGAATTCTTAAAAGGATGCCCTTCAGTGTTTACTTATGCTGCTGATCCGCTGGAGGCGGATGATTGGGTGTGAGCAATGGAGAAACAGTTGAACATCGCTCAGTGTAATTATTTGAAAAAGGTCCTATATGCATCTGGCCAGCTACAGGGGGCAGCTCAGACCTGGTGGGAGTCATACCAATCTGCACGTCCTAACAATGCTCCTCCTGTCACTTGGAACAATTTTGTTAGAGATTTCAAGGCACACCATATTCCAGATGGAGTGATAGAGCTGCAACAGGAGGAGTTCAGGAACCTCAGGATGGGTCAGATGACTATTAGTGAATACCATGATAAGTTCTCTCAGCTGGCTCACTATGCTTCCAATGAAGTGATAGAAGATGCTGACAAGCAGCGTCTCTTTCTTAAGGAAATTTATTATGACCTCCGTCTGTAGCTGAAGGGCAATAATTACGTAAATTTCTAGGAGCTGGTGAATAAGGCTATTGTGCTTGATAATGAGCGCAGAGAGATGGACAGGAAGAGAAAGATGAAAGGACAAGGTTCAGGAAGCAATACCCGCCAGCGTACTAATCCTCAACATGGCTTTCATCAGAAGTTCCAGAGACCAGTTAGCCAGTGGAATCGCAATCCAAGTCAGCAATGGTCTCAAAATTGGTAGAACAGTCATTCTCAGCAACATCCTCCCTACCAGTAGCGTCAGCAGTATCAGTAGAGTGGACAATGGACTTCTCGCACTAGGAATCCAAATGCTACTCCAATAAAGAACAGTGCTCCCAATATGCCTACTAGATGCTACATCTATGGTAAAAAGGGACATATGTCTTACCATTGTCCTGAGAAGCAGAACTAGCAGACCCCTCAGAGCCAGAAAAGTAACCAGAGGCAATCCGACACTAGAAGGGTGAACCATGTGTCTTCAGATACTGCTCATGAGGCACCAGGAGTTATGATCGGTAAGTTCAATGTCCATTCTACTCCTGCAACCGTTCTTTTTGATTCTGAAGCTTCGCATACATTCATTTTCCACACTTTTGTTAGAATGCATGCCATACCCATGACGGTTATGAAAGAACCCCTCTTAGTAAACTCACCTGGAGGAACCATGTAAACTAATAATCGGTGTCTTCCAGTTAGTATGATTTTAAGGGGGTAGAGTTTAAGATAACACCTATAGTGTTGAGGACATCGGGTATTGATATGATCTTGGGAATAGACTGGATGAAACAAAATCAGGCGGTGATTCAGTGTCAGCAGAAAGTAGTGGTTGTGAATGCACCTAATGGGGAGAAGATCAGTGTTGATATAGTAGTGCAGAAGCAATAGACAACCTCAGTGAATCAGCTTGATGATGGTGCTAGCAAGGAGGATCTAGTTGTTGATGAATACCTGGATGTCTTTCCAGATGATTTGCCAGGTATGCCACCTGACCGAGATATTGAATTTCTTATTGAGTTATTACCTGGAACTACACCTATAGCTAAACGACCATATAGAATAGGGGTAGATGAATTAGAAGAACTTAAGAAATAAATTAAGGAGTCGCAGAATAAAGGTTTTATTCGTCCTAGTTCTTCACCATGGGGTGCACCAGTTATCTTTGTTGATAAGAAAGATGGTGGTCAGAGGATGTGTGTAGATTATCGGTCACTTAATGAAGCTACTATTAAGAACAAGTACCCTTTGCCTAGAATTGATGACCTGTTTGATCAATTGAGAGGTGCTTGTGTGTTTTCTAAGATTGATCTTCGTTCTGGCTATCATCAGTTGAAGATTCAGAATTCAGACATTCCAAAGACAGCTTTTACTATGAGGTATGGCTTGTATGAGTACATTGTCATGTCATTTGGTTTGACCCATGCACCAGCCTACTTTATGTCATGATGAATAAGGTGTTTATGGAATATCTTGATAAGTTTGTGGTGGTATTTATTGATGATATACTGGTATTCTCCAAGACTGAGGAAGAGCATGCTGAACATCTAAGGTTGGTATTACAGAAACTTAGGGAGCATAAGTTATATGCTAAGTAAAGTAAGTGAGTTCTGGTTAAAGTAAGTCTCTTTTCTTGGTCATGATGTTTCTAATGGTAGAATATCAGTGGATCCAAGCAAGGTGAAGGATGTATTGGATTGGAAACCACCTGTTGATGTTGGTCAGCTCACAGTTTCTTGGGTTTGGCTGGATACTACAGACGGTTCATTGAAGGGTTTTCTAAACTTGCTAAGCCTATGACAGCTCTGTTAGAGAAGAATACCAATTTTGTGTGGTCTGATAAATGTCAAGCTAGTTTTGAAGAATTGAAAAAGAGATTGACTACAACACCTGTCTTGATATTGCCATATTTGAGTAAGAAGTTCTTTATTTATTGTGATGCTTCTTGCCAAGGTTTGGGGTGTGTTCTTATGCAAGAAGGCAGAGTTGTGCTTATGTGTCTAGGTAGTTAAGAAATCATGAGCTGAATTATCCTACTCATGATCTAGAGTTAGTAGCTGTTGTTCATACTCTGAAGATTTGGAGACACTATCTGATTGGGCATAAGAGTGATATATACATCAATCATAAAAGTTTGAAGTATATTTTCACTCAGTCTAATCTGAACCTGAGACAACGCAGATGGTTGGAGTTGATCAAGGATTATGATCTGGAGATACACTATCATTCTAGTAAAGCCAATGTTGCTGCAGATGCTCTTAGTAGGAGGAGTTATGCCACTGAGATGCAAGTGTCGTGTATGCCAAGTGAGTTGTGTGCTGAATTTGAACATCTGAATCTGGGAATTGTTACTAATGCAGTAGAGTTGGTGATAGAACCTACACTAGAGCAAGAAATTCGCAAGGGTCAGTTGAAAGATGAGAAACTGAAGGAGATAGCAGAGAGTGTAGTGATTGGTAAGGCACCGGGTTTTTGAATAGATGACAATGGAACCCTTTGGTTTGGAAAGAGGTTGTGTGTACCTGAGGATTAGGCTATAAGGCAAGCAATTCTTCGTGAAGCTCATGATTCAGCTTATTCTATTAATCCTGGCAGTACTAAATGTATTTGGATCTCAAGGAGAAGTATTGGTGGGTTGGATTAAAGCGAGATAAGGCTGAGTACGTGGCAGTGTGTGACACGTGTTAGAGAGTGAAAGCTGAGCATCAGAGACCTGCAGGATTGTTGCAACTAATGAAGATTCCTGAATGTAAGTGTGAAGAAATTAGTATGGATATCATAGTAGGATTGCCACGCACTCAGAAAGGTTATGACTCAATATGGGTTATAGTGGATAGATTAACTAAGGTTTCTCATTTTATACCAGTCAAGACTAATTATACTGGAGTAAAATTGGCTAGGTTGTATATGGAGAGGATCGTGTGTCTACATGGAGTACCAAAGAAGATCGTGTCTGACAGAGGTACTCAATTTACATCTCACTTTTGGCAAACAGTACATGAATCATTAGGACAAAGTTGAATTTTAGTACAGCATATCATCCACAGACAGATGGGAAAACTGAAAGAACAAACTAGATACTAGAAGACATATTGAGAGCTTGTGCATTGCAGTATGGAACTAGTTGGGATAAGAGTTTGCCTTATGCAGAATTCTCCTACAAGAACAGCTATTAGCAGAGTCTTAAGATGGCACCGTTTGAAGCTTTGTATGGATGTAAGTGTAGAACTCTATTATTCTGGAACCAGACAGGTGAATCATAGGTGTTTGGAACAGATGTGCTTAGACACGCAGAGGTTCAAGTGCGAGTGATCCGGGAGAATCTGAGAGTGGCACAATCTCATCAGAAGAGTTATGCTGACAACCGAAGAAGAGATTTGACTTTTGAAGTAGGTGATTATGTCTACTTAAAGGTGTTACCTATGAGAAGTGTGAAGAGGTTCAATATGAAAGGAAAACTAGCACCAATGTATGTTGGACCATTCAAAGTTATAGCCAGACGTGGTGAAGTTGCTTATCAATTAGAATTGTTTGAAAATTTGTCTAGTGTGCATGATGTGTTTCATGTTTCTCAACTTAAGAAGTGTTTGCGTGTGCCTAAGGAACAAGTACCTTTAGAGGAATTGACTATTAAAGAGGAACTCACATATGAAGAGTTTTCGGTTAAGATTTTGGAGACTGCTGAGAGAGTTACTAGAAGACAGGTGATTAAGATGTGTATTGTTCAATGGAATCGGTATTCAGAGGCTGAGGAAACTTGGGAAAGAGAGGATGAATTGAGGAAATTATATCCCCAGCTGTTTGAGTAAGCAGTCCAATCTCGAGGACGAGATTCTTTTAAGGGGGTAGAATTTGTAACACCCAAAAATTTCATTGTTTTTGAAATAGTTAAATTTGATTTACTATGTAATTATTTGAACATTGAATTATAGGAAAATAATATTCTTATTGAATTAAAAAACAATATAAGGTTAGAGACATGTATGTGCATTCATGCTACTACATAGTATTTATTGTATTGAGTGGTTTTTAATTTAATTCAAGTCTGATTCAAAATTCTATTTGAAATGACCTTGGAAAATCTGGAAAAGAAAAGAAAAAGAAATGATTAAGGAAAAGGTTTTCCTTCCTCCTATTCGGCCTGGTGGCCAAGCTGCTTCATAGGCCAGCTCCCTTCCTCCTGAGTTCTCGCTAGTGGGCCGGCCCGGTTACCCGTTGATGCAGCGGGTGCGCCCTCTCCTCCTCTGTCTCGCTGACGGCCGGGGCCCGCATGTCAGCCGCGTCACCTTCCTTGCGCCATGACCAAGCCAGAGATGAACATCGACCCGAGCCCAATTCCATCCCGCAAACTATGGGATTTCTTTGCGAAATCGGATGCTCTGACCCCTTTATATGCAAAGCTGAGCCGCGTCGCTCTCCTTTTTCCACCCTAGCGCGAAGACGCACGCCATATTGAGCTCGCGCCCCCGTGGAACCCTAAAACGCCGCCGCCACACTCGACTGTGACGAATCCGTCATCGTGCTGCCGCCGTAAGTGGTTGCCGAGCTTCGTGTTGCCCTAGAGAAGCTAATGGACCCTTTCCTTATCCTGTTTTTGTTCTATTTTGTTCACGGTACCTCGCCGGACCTTGCAGTGCACCGCCGTCCACCTTCGGGAGCCGCACGTTGTCTCCAGTTGAACTCCATCTCCATCTTCTTGCTTGGTAAGTTCGCGTCAAGCTCCTCTCTCTTTTTGATACCGGCTGTGAGCCGATTGGTGGCCGAAATCGCTGTATCGGTGAATGCTAGCGAAGTCCGGCCATGGTGCCGCCGCGTTGTCTCCTCCTCTGGCCAGTCGTGTCACCGAGCCTCCCCATCATCTAATCCTAGCCGTCGGTTTCAAGTTCTACGACCATCAATGGCCGATACCCTTTCGGCCTAAAAATTGTTAACGAGCCCCTCCCTCTTTCTTGAATCGAACCCGCAGTCCTAAAGCGTAATCCAAAAATACGCTTCCTTCTTTAGAAAACGTAAATTCTGTCGATTTAAATGAAAACCATGTTTCAAATGTTTCAAAGTTTTGTTTCAAACTTTAGATGCTTATAAAATGCTCATTTTAACTCCGATTTGACCCGTTCCCATATGCTAGAGGTGTACACATTTACATATAGTTGATCACCATGGTTATATCATGCTTAATTATTGTTCTTATTATCATGCTCTTGTTAATACTAATCATTATCCTCATTACAATTGATCATTGGTTCATTATTGGGAACTGGTTTACCTTGATGCTACTCAATTGCTAATTATATAATGATTAAAAGCTAAATACAGTCAAACAGTGTCTAGCCTTTTGTGCCTCATGAACCCTGCGTTATACTTGTGGAGTACGACATGTGCTCACTCTTGATATTCCCAACATAATAGATGATGAGTACAACGAGGACTATCGAGATGAGTACTAGGCTTGATGTCAACCAGTTGATAGTGTCCCTATGTTTGGAGCTTCCGCGAGAGATTTATTATTAGTTGCTACATTTATTGTATAAGACTATATGATAATATTCACTCGTTATGTAATAAGCATTGTGATGATACTTCTGTAATTTGTCAACTTGTGTGTGCGACTAATTCCTAGGACGCACATGAATCTTTTATGCATCCTATTTTGTCCTTAAAAATGGGTGTGACAAATTGATATCAGAGCGGTGTTGACTGTAGGACGCAAGCCTAGTTAGAATGGTTGTTAGGAGCATCCTTGCTTCACTTGTTTCATGCTTACTACTTCATCTTTGTTAATCGCTAAATTTTCATGCTTCTTTCGTCTTATTCTATTGTGAAAATTTATTGATTCTATCTAATCTATGTCTAAATCTTGTAGATGCCTCCTCATCCCCGCATGAACGTTGCACAGTACCTAGCTCACTTCAACCCCAACGAGCCTTGTGAGGAGGATGACCAAGAGCTTTCTAATGCTGAGTCCAGAGTGGGAGGCACTCAGGAGGAGAATCCAGTTATGGGATGGACTACGAAGCTCCACTCCATGGTTCCAAAGGCGGATGCTTTCTTCCATGACATGCTGACAAGGACGATGGGTACCTACTACTGGGAATGGGAAGCTACACTAGAGTACCTCTGCAAGGAGCACAGGAATCCTCTGATGAACTCTTATTGGGACACAGAGTTATGGGTCAAGTCTATAGATCCTACTACTAAGGTGTCCAAGGTGGAGTCCAAGCACATCACCTGAGTGAGCTGGGCAACTGCAGCACTAAGCATAGAAGATGTCGCTCACAATGCGTTTATCTTCTACCATGGTCTTCGCTCTGAAATAACGCAGAAGGGTGCGCTCAAGCACTTTCCTTGTTTTCTGCATGACAAGGGCGTTTGGACCATACCGCTTGCTGATGATTCGTCTTTGACTCTTCAAGCCACTGTGGAGCTAGTTCGTGAGTTAGCACTTCATGAGCCGGATTTGAAGGACTGAAGGAAAAGAAACTCAAGGAACAAGCATTTAAGGAGATTGATGACCTAAGAGCTAAATTAGGCCATCCCAAGATTTATGAGAGACTCAATTAAAAGTAGGAAGTACCTATGTAATAAAAACGATATTAGTATTGCGAGTCAAGTTGAGTTTAGTGGTGTCGAATTTTAAAGTGTGTGGTGTGAGCAATGGTGTGCTTGATGGATTGTTATTATGTTAAATGTGTGATTTGGATCTTTGTAATGTGTGCTGGAGCTTTGTGGGCCTGTCTACAAGTTCCATAGTTAAGTATATCAAGTTTTGATCATGAATAATTAGTTGGGTTTTGGTTATGTCCTGTTTCCGTCTTGTGCTGATTTCTGGAGTAGTCTGTGTTGTTTCTGTTATATTTGAAAACCAGTTCGTGAGAAATTTCTGGAGCAGCCGTAACAGGTTAGATTGGATTGGAATTGTTTTGTCTAGAGATAGGAAAGACTAGCCGCCCTATAAATATAAAGGGTGATGGCCGATTGACAACACACAATCGACATATCAATCTATTACATTATTTTGCATCTACTATTTTCTCTCTAGTTTTTGCTTCTTCTTCTTCTTCGTTGCCATCTACTTCGTTATGACAGTGAGCACAAGGTCCTAGGGGCGGTCAGGCCGACCTACGGCAGCCCATCGCTGACGTTCTTCGTGACGGGGTCCCTCCCGGGAGCATGGGGTGTCGGGTTTCAAGAGCTCTTGCTGGCATGTCTTGCATATCACGCTCCCGACGAGACTCTCCTTGTGATGTGTCTTACGCATCACGCTCGTTGCCAGGGGCACACGTGACGTGTTCATGTGCGAACACAATGGCCAAAGGCTCACGTGTAGTAGTGATCGGAGTCCTGGTCATATAAGACATGCACGATCCTAAGCATGCACGGCAAAAGGAGAACATGCTCTTGATTCTCGAACAAAAAGAATCGGAAAAGGCTAAAGAATCAGAACAACCAAACAACGGACCAAAAAAAACGGAAGAGCTAGGCATGTCGGGTTGTGATTCAACTCTGATACGCAAATATGGACCGGTTCCAACGAGGCAAGACTGCCATATACATGGACCAAAACTGTGTAAGATCTCATGACGATGGAAGGCTCATATTACACGGCGTCTGGATCGAATGGTTATCAATGAGGGAGAGTAAGATCTCGGATGATGGAAGGTTCATATGAAACGATGTCAAAATCGAATGGTTATTATAGAATGAGAGCCCCCTCAAAAAAGTCGCTCTTTTATAGTGTGATATATGTATATTCTTATAGATATTTTTTTATCAAATACAATGTAACACCCCAACTCATTAGAAGGCTGTAGTAATTAGTATAAAGTTGGTCCATGTGGTCCAAATGGCACATATGTGGTTGTGGTTGGTGAATTTAGTACTACCTTGGAAGTCGGAGCATTAACCCTTGGCACGTGCCCATAGAGGGTGTACCAAGGGGTGGTCCTGAACATCTGCCACATATATATGGTGAGCTACGAGGGCGTCAGCTCTTAAGTGGGGTGAATATAAGACCACAACCCATTAGAAGACTGTAGTAGTTGTGAAGTTGGCCTATGTGACCTAAGTGGCACATGTGTGGTTATGATTGGTGGGTTTAGTAACACCTTGGAAATTTAGGAGGGTGAGGACCAACATATAAGTCTTGTTGTTCCAAACATAGCACCTCTGGGTTAGCCCTTTTACACGAAGCGTGGATGAAAGAGTAAGAGGGGTGCTCGGCTTATACAAACATACCAAGATATCTACAAATCTCATTACATTGAAAAGTATGTAGCCCGCTTCATGATCTTTATCATCTATATCATGTAGATCTAGTTTTGCCCATGATCTTTATTATGCATTGAGTACTCTTACACATTTTACAAGTTTAAGCTGATTTTATCATTGTAGAGAATAATAAAAATAATAAACAATTTTGCATTGGGAATACTAAACTATTTTTAAATGAACGTTAGTGTTGACATGTGTGTGGCAGATCTTTGCCGACCGAGCTGTTCTGCGGCATATGTGAGGTAGGAAACATATATTAGCATACAATAAAAGAAAATAGTACTTATTGATGGATGGATTAATTCGTGAAAAATAGCTATGCATTATTTTATCAGTACCTAGTGATGGATGAATTAATTCATGAAAAATGATGTCAGACGGTGGCTTGGGTGAGGCATCGAGTACGTGTTTGGAAATTAAATTGATCCCGTATGTCGATATGTGCTTTTGGAATTAAGCTGAAGAGATTGGGAGACTAGAGAGCCTAGTGTATGAGATTGGGAGACTACAGAGCCTAGTGTACGTGTGCCGACAGATGTCTCTGAACTTAATTGTATGGTTAAATCTTGTAGCCGAGTAATGCTTTGAACTTAATTATATGGTTAGCTGGTTTCCCAGCACGCAAAGTCTATGAAATTTAATCTTGTAGCTGACTAATGCTTTTAAACTTAATTGTATGGTTAGCTGGTTTCCCTAACACGACGTTGTATGGCTACCTTGCTTTCTTAAACAGAGTTTATTCTATTTTTTTAAAAAAAAGTTGTGCTGGGACTCCTGGTAATAAAATGAAAAAGAACAAGCAAACCCGATCGCGTGGGGCGACATACGATCATGGTTGCTTCGCGAGTCGTGGACGGAAAACCACGTGATGGCCAAGGCAGGCCACCAAAATAAGGTCACGTTTAGTTCCTAAAAATTTTCAAGATTTCCTGTCATATAAAATGTTTAGACACATGCATGGAGTATTAAATACAGATAAAAAAAACTATTTATATAATTTGGTAGAAAACTACGAGACGAATCTTTTGAGCCTAATTAGTTTATGATTAGATACTAATTGACAAATACAAACGAAAGTGCTACAGTAGCCAAAGTTAAAAATTTTCACGAACTAAACACACCCTAAGCAAGCCACCTGCAGGGCCCTAACCAGAGAGAGAGGAGATCACCGCCCACCGGCCGGCAGGACGACGACCGTGTGGCACTGCGTGTGGCGCGCACGCCCGGATCGTGCATGATTCATGGCTAGCTAGCACGGTGCGTAGTTGGTTAGCATATATATATATATAGGCGCGTCTGTGCGGTGGAGTGGTGGACGGACACGCAGGGCCGGCTCTAAAATTTTAAGGGTCCTTGGAGAAGCAAAAAGATAAGGGCCCGTTAAACTAATTTTTAATATTGAAATTACAGTATATAGTACGAATAATAAAAATTACTTTACAATATATGTATAGCTCATAAAACATAACAATAGTGTAACAAAAAACTAGAAACAATAACCATTATGATTATCTCAAATAAAAATATAATGCTTCAGTGCCTTGTAAAAAACCGTCTTCGAGCATTTCTTAATATAAAATCTTCAAGAACAGAATCAAGATTAATATCATCCAAAATATCCTTCTTTATGTTTTCATTTTTCTTTTTTGAGCACCTAACAAATACTTCTTAGACAACATTTATCATATTCAAATAAATACATTGAATTACAAATTTATAACCCTAGGCAAATAAATAAATTAGAAAATACTAATCTATCGGTGTATTGGTGTTGCTTACTGTGAAGAGCGAATCGGATCAGCGTCCTTGCCGTGGTCGCTTGCCGGTCGCCGGGTGAGGACTGAGGAGCGAATCGGATGGGCGTCGGAGTCTTCTCTCCTCAGGCAGGATAGTGTGTCGATGGGCAGGGTCACGGCAGCAGGAAACAATCAAATGAAACGTCGCTTGGGCTCCGCTCAATGGATCAGGTTATGTAGAATAGGACTGGAAGGAAGAGTTACCAATGGCTAGTTTGTGATAGACCTTCAAATGTTTATTATGCCAAATAGAAAATTATATGTACTAATTACCTATATGGTCTTGGGCCCCCTAGCTCCTTGGGCCCCCGGCGACACGCACGTGCTTATATTTGTGATACTAGACATTTTACATTTTAATATTATATATAAAAAAATATTATAGGATACAAAAAATAGCCATGATTTTGTCTCTTCCCGTCTAAACGGTGGGGCTATGTAAAGTGTCTATGTCAATAATAGACTAATGGTGGTATGAAAATTGACATGGTTTATTTGTGATAGATGATGTTATATTATAGAAAAAAAAATATAATTTTGAAGTTGTATGATGCGTCACAATATTTAGAACTCGGATTTATATAGCACATGTGATGGAAAAGCAGAGCATGATCATATATCAAAATCTATATTTAAAATCCTTGGTTTTTGCGTTCGCGTTGTTCGTGACCAGCTGAAAATATCAAGCGAGCGACAATCAATATAAGATGAACACTATTATCTAATATTTTTAAAATTACTAAAATGCAAATTACCTTGTTGCATGTTAGTATGTCCTTCCATTGGCAATTGGTTTAACGACAATTGAAAACCAGATATCTTTTAAAATATTAATTAGCACTTCTTCAATGGGCTTTTGAAGACTAATACAGACATCAACTGTTGTATGTGGACAGTTGTCTGGGATGTTGCGGAGCTTGGATAGAGGAACGATCGCCACCTGTGATGTATGGAGATTAAAGTAGAAGAGCCACCTGTGATGAACTCCAACGGAGATGAAAGTAGAATAACTACAGCAGTGATATACTCCAACTTCAACGGAGACCAATGGAGATCAAAGTAGAATAGCTCCACCTGTGATGAAATCCAACGTGATTCAAAGCACAACAACTACAGTTGTGATCGGAGATTAAAGTAGAGCTTCTAAAGACATGTAGTAGATTGGTTTTTTTAATTATAAACATGGATGGCTGAAGGGAGAAACACGAAAGCAAAGAGGACAGGACACCGGGAGTCCGATGATACTGGGAGGTATAGGCGGGGTTTTGTATATCTGATGATACTGAGGTATAGGCGGGATTTTGTATAGGTGTGTACGTTTTTTGTTTGTTAAATAGAATTGAGGAGTCGGTTGTGTATTTTTTACGTTTTTTGTTTGTTAAATAGAATTGAGTAGTCCGACGTTTGATGTATAGGTCGTCCAGATGAATCGAGGCGTCGCAGCCCTGATGCATTACGTACGTACACCAAAAATCAACATACATGTGTGCATATGACACTAATAAATCGATATTGTTCGTAATGTATAGGTGGGTTGGGTATTCTTTTTTGTGTGAAAAAATAGAGATACGAGGAAACACAGCATAAACACGCGTAAAGAATTAAAAATTTTCTGGTCGGACCTGTTTGTTAGGTTAGGACGGGAGATTAGATGCGTTGGATCTATGATCTAAGGGCTAAAACATAAAAATATTTATCTAAAAGTGATATTTTTATACTTTTATGAAAGTATTTTTCAAGACAAATCTATTAATGTGGTTTTCATAGTTTGAAACTCAACAAATTAAAAGGTATTTTTGATTTAGATTCCCAATGTTTGACTCAGATCTGTGACACCCTAATTTTTGCATTATTTAAAAATAGATAAAATTTGATTTAAATATGTATTTGAGTGGGCATTCAAATCTATGAGATAATAAATTTTTGTGAAATTAAAATTTATCATAAGGTTAGTTACATGTTGATGCACTCATGCCGATGCATTTTTATTTATTGTGGTGACTGCTTTTTATTCCAATGCCAAAAGGTTCAAAAATTAATTGAAATTGGATTTGGAAAATCAATTTAGAAAATAAAAAGGAAATTCTACTCACTCTCCTCCCTCCCTCCATTTCGACCCGTTGGCCCAACTCCCTCGGCCCGCTCGGTTTTCCCGCTTTTCCCTCCCCCGCGCCTTCCCTCTTAGGCCGCGGCCCAGCCCACCTCGCCAGCGACCGTTGCCGTGCCCCTCTCCTCTCCCGCGGTCGCTGACCGCCCGGTCCCGCACGACAGCGTCGTCTTCCCCAACCGTCTCCCCACTCTAAACGCCGGTCAAGCCGCAACCGCCCCCGCGCCCACGACCTCCGCGCGTGGGAGCGCCCCGCGCCCTTGCCTCTTCAAAAAGGGAAGTCGAGGCCGACCCGCATCAGTTGTCGCGTTTCCCCGCTCCCTCTCGCGTCGCTGTGCCCGAGAGAACTGCCCCGAGGTCTTCAAGCTCCGCCGTCCGCCCCACTTCGCCAGTCATCGCCCCCGAGCTGCCTCGACTCCGGTTGTCCGCTCGGTGAGCATCCCCGCATTCCCCTCTTTCTCCCCGTCCCTCTCCCGTGGCGATTGGTGGCCTCTAGGGCCTTAGCTAGTTGCTCCGGCGAGCCCTTCCACCGCCGGCTATGGCGGGTGCCCCTCGGGCCTATCCCCGGCCGTGCTTTGCCCCGGGACAGACTCACCATCTCCCCCGCTCTCTTCCGGTGTTCTCGGCTTGGCG
This sequence comes from Saccharum spontaneum, assembly GCA_022457205.1. NCBI lineage: Eukaryota > Viridiplantae > Streptophyta > Magnoliopsida > Poales > Poaceae > Saccharum > Saccharum spontaneum. Next base: position 52,356,049 of record CM039597.1, read on the forward strand.
AGATGAGAACCGTAGCGCCCTAGCCGCCTTCTCCGACGAGCTGCACACCGCCGGCCATGGAGCACCGCCGCGGGCTCGTCTTCTCTGGCGGGCTGCGCCGCCCTCATCTCCCCCCTTTCTTTCCTAGCCGTTCATCGCGAGATCAACGGCCGTGAGCAGCCGATACCCCTTCGCGGGTGCATTTGCTAAAGAGACCCCGTCCTTTTTAATATTTCCACCCGCAGTCCTCGGCCATTTGTTTAAATCCGAATTTTGATTTATTTTAAATCCGAAAAAAAATAGTTTGATCTATTTACAAAATTGCCATTGTAGTAAAACGTGTATAAAATCGTCGTTTTAGCTCCGATTCGACCCGTTCAACTTGCGTTAGTTTTGTAATTTCGTAATCTACGTAGTAGTGCCACTGATGGACCTGTTAGAAGCTTTTAAGTTTCTCAATTAAATCTAGTTTGGTAGCTAGTTTTGGAACCTTGTTTCGCGCGTAACTTTTGCGTTGTAGCTCCGTTTTTCGTGCACTTCGCGTCGATGTGATCGTAGCGAGACGTAGAATATTTTCATAAACTTTTTATCTTGTTTTTATACTGCTGGTGTACTATTCTAATTATAGGTTTGTTTGCTATGCATGAATGCTCCTGAAATGTGTATGTTGCCGTGTTGGTCGAGTTCAGACGGTGAGGAGTACGTTGGGAACCAGGAGAACTTCGAAGACCAGCAGGACCAGCAGCAGTTCGTGAACCAAGGCAAGTATAGCATGGGCCTACCTTGTTGTCCTATTCATTATATAACATATTCATCATGCATGTGTCAAATATTGCTCGATTATAAGGACTTCCTAGCAAATTGATGACCTGTACCTTGATTCCTATGGGGATTAATTGCATTTGGGTAGAAAGCTAGTGCTCTAACTAAACATGATCTACACATTGATTAATGGAACCAACAGATAATCATGATGATAGTAGTGGAACTAAAGGGTGATGGTGCAAATGATGTTGATCATGTTGCCCTAAACCCCCCGTAAGGACTTATCTGTAGGGCAAAAGCTGGGACTTACAGTGCAACCGTGGGAGTTAAATGGCTCTGACTTTGGCTCAGTAGTAGGATCTTTTCTAACTTGTTAGAGGTTACCCGAAAGGGCGCAAGAGGGGCTTGCCACGTTGGGTATAGAACTGCCTCTGTTCAGATGTGTATAGCCTGCGGGAATTGTGCCATCGAAAGGGGGGTTCTCTATATCTGCCTGCCGAGGAAACCTAGCGGCCCTAACTGGTTAGAAGAGGCCTATGGAAGGCTTCATAGTGTACCCTGCCTGCTCACCTTGGAAGTGTTAGGGGGTCGACGGGCCCCGGGCATATGGGTAACACGACTCACGGGTAAAGATGCACAACCTCTGCAGAGTGTTTAAACTGTTATAACAGCCGTGCTCACGGTCACGAGCGGCCCGGAAAACTCACAGAATAAATGGTTACTTGATACGTGATGAAATATGATGATGATGATGAGGTCACACTAATGCTTTCCCTTCTTAAATCTAGTAGTGGATCATGTGGGATAAATGGGAGCTTGAGCATAACTTAATAATGATTAATAATGAAATGTTGATCTACTAAAAATGCTAACTGCAGTCAACCGTGTCTAACCTTTTTGAGCCTCATGAATCCTCATACTATACTTGCGGAGTACGAATGTACTCACACTTGTTGCTATATTGTTTTTGGGTAAAATCCCGGATGGGTAACAGATGACAATTTCTACGAGGACTTCCCGGAGGATTTCTAGGTTTGGGTCAACCAGTCGTCCTTCCCTGTGGATCAGACACTACGCCTGAGAGTTGTTATTTACCTTTCCGTTTGTTTATGTAAGAACTACGTGATGTAATAACGTTATGTATGTACTCAGTGATGATACTTCTGTTAATTTGTCGGCTTATGTGTGCGACTATTCCTGGGGCGCACATAAGATATATGCACTCTATATTGTCCTTTAATTGGAGTGTGACAAATTGGTATCAGAGCTGTGTCGACTGTATGACGCAAACCTAGGTAGAAATGGTCGTTTCTAGGAGATTGACTTTATTTATTTATTTGCTACTACCTCACTCTTGATATTTTATTAAAAATTTTATGCTCCATTCTTAATTCTATTGCATAAAATATTGACTCTGATAATATTTTATATCAAAACTATAGATGCCTCGCCTCAGTGCCGCTGCCTACGTCGCCCAGTTCGTTCCCGCAGCACCTGCTCCACCAGCACCACCAGCAGTACCACCAGTGGAGCCAGAGGTCGTCCACGTCACTGACGAGGAAGAGGAGGAACCCATGGAGGAGAAGGCATTTTCAGATGCTGCATCTGATGGACCCGCTTCGACTCCCGTGGCTGCACCCATCCCACCTGTGGATGCACCAGTCCCCGCTGCTACACCTCCACCAGCATCCCAGGCTGCTTCTGCACCAACACCAGTGCCCTCCCCAGCTGCATCAGAGGAGCCAGAAGAGATTGGATGGTCCACCAGGAACAAGTTTAAGGAAGCTCCCGAAGATGCCCACTACCACAACCTCCTCACCACCATGCTAGCTGAGTACTATCCAGAGTTTGCTGCCTCTGTGAAGTACTACTGTGCGGAGCACACACATCCAGTGGAGGCGACGTACTGGAAGACCAATGTGATCATCACCGCCTGGAACAACACCGACCAATCTCAGGATATTGTGACCACCCATAGCCACCGAGCCAGGCGTGCCAGTGTCTATGACAGCATGGAAGATGCTGCGCAGGCGGCGTACCTGCATTACCATGGTAGGCGTTTTGAGGATATGCAGAACGATCGCTACCGGTATCTCCCACGCTATGACCCGAGGGAGAAGACATGGGCGGTGTTGGCTCCTCCAGCTTCTGATCCCACCTTGGACACCACCGTGAGGCACCTCAGCGCCATGCAGGAGGTCAATGAAGCGCTCAGGGAAGAGCTTCGTGCAGCACAAAAATCTGAAAAGCGCCTTCAGAACCAGATAGATGAGATGGCCGTTCAGCTAGGACAGCCTACCATTTACAAGAAGAAGGCTAGGGTGTTCACCATGGTGGATCGCGCTCCTTAGGTGTTCAGCCCCGTCTTGCTAAATGCGTTTTAGAATCGAGAGTCGTGTCAAGTGGGTGTATGTTTTGTGAACCCTTCGTTGTCTCGATGGTTGTGTTGTTGAACTTGGTTGATTTGGAGTTTGTGTGATTGCTGGAACAGTGTGGGCTTGTCCACATGTTCTTTTTATCAAAACCTTAAGTTAGTGTTTGTTTAACTTAGTTGGGGTTTAATTTCCGCTTTACTGCTGTGCTGTTTCTCAGATCAGTCTGCAATGTTTGTCTCATATCTCTAAATCTCTACGTCCGAAAATTATGAAATTTTTGTGGGAAGAACTAGACTTGTGTACCTCTCATTTCCCACTGGAATCACCTCATTATCAATTCTGGTTTGAGAGATATGCCTGCTACAACCTGGCAAGTCTGTGCAGTCTGTAACCTAGAACAGAAATTGTTTAGCTCAGTTTTTGATGATGTTGCCGTCTGTATCAGTGAAAAGGGTCTATACAAAAGTTGTAGAAGACTCTTTAAGCTTTCCAACGATGTATGCCACGCCTATTTTGGATTTATGGAACTTGAGTTACACTCTAGTTTTCGTTCTGCTGTTGTAGACACTCGTCCAGAAATTTTCAGTTACGTTATTTACCTTTTGTAAATAATTTGTAAATTTTTGGGAGATCTCTGAAAGTTTGCACGTTTGCTTGGAAACAGATGGCCGCCAGAGGAGGACGTGGCCGAGGCTGTGGCCGTGGTCGTGGACACGGAGCTTTGGTGGATCCACCTCCGCCACCGCCGGTGACCATTGAGCAGTTGATGGCCATGCAAGCGCAGCTCATGCAGACCGTGATGGACCGTCTCGGTGAGCAACCCGCAGGAGCACCCCCACCTGTGCAGGTCCGTGACAAGCGTGGTGAGTTTCTGAAGGGACGCCCACCTGTGTTCACCCACGCCTCTGAACCTATGGAGGCGGATGACTGGCTGAGAGCTGTGGAAAAGCAGCTAAACATTGCACAGTGCAACGACTTGGAGAAAGTTTTGTACACCTCAGGCCAACTCCAAGGAGCTGCTCAGGATTGGTGGGAGTCATTCCAGTATGGACGTCCTGAGAATGCTCCAGAGGTCACATGGAAAGAGTTCACAGAGAACTTTAGGTCCTATCACATCCCTGAGGGACTTATTGAGCTGAAGCAAGAGGAGTTCCGGGCTCTCAAGCAAGGGTCCATGTCTGTGGCAGAATACCGCGACAAGTTTTCACAATTGTCGCGATATGCCCCGGCTGAAGTGGCTAGGGATTCTGACAAACAACGCTGTTTTCTGAAGGGGCTGTATGATGGACTCCAACTGCAACTGATGTCCAACAAATATGCCAGTTTCCAAGAGTTGGTGGACCGCGCCAATGTAATTGATAACAAGCGTAAGGAAATGGACCTCAAGAAGAGGAAGCTCCAGGGACAGGCATCGGGTAGCAACACTCGCCCGCGAGCCTTCCCGCAGCAAGGTTTCCCGCAGAGGAACCAAGGGCCACCCAACCAATGGAACAAAGGCCAGTACCCCCAGAGGAACCAGTACCAGCAGCGTCCCCAGTACCCACCGCAGTTGGGTAATCAGAGTCAGCAGCGCCCCCAGCAACAGCAAGCTAGCAACCAAGCTCCACGTCAGGGAGTGCCCAACAATGCCCCAATCAAGAGTGGCACCCCAGGCAACCCCAATGCCTGTTACAACTGTGGAGAGGTGGGACACTATTTGTACCAGTGCCCGAAGAAGCAGAACCGGCAGGCCCCGCAGAACCAGCAGAACAACCAGAGACCCAACGCTCGACCTCCGTTCACTGGCAAGGTGAACCATGTGTCGTCGGAATCAGCTCAGGAGGCGCCTGAGGTTATGCTGGGTACGTTTAGCGTCAACTCCATCTCCGCTACCGTACTTTTTGATTCCGGTGCCTCGCATTCTTTCATATCCCAAGCTTTTGTTAGAATGCATAGCATACCCCTGTGTGCCATGAAGGATCCCATGCTAGTTAATTCACCAGGGGGTAGCATACCAGCAAATTATTGGAGCCCTTCTACTAGTATATTTTTAAGGGGGGTAGCTTTCAAGGTAAATCCAATTGTTCTGAGAACCGCTGGAATTGACCTCATCCTGGGAATGGATTGGATGAAGCAACATAGGGCAGTGATACAATGTCAGGAGAAATCTGTGGTTGTGACATCTCCAAGTGGTGATAGAATTTGTGTTGAAGTGGAAGTGCAAGCTCAACCTACCGCCACCGTCAATCAGCTGAGCGATGTTGCTAACCAGGAGGACCAGGTGGTGGATGAATTCCCGGACGTGTTCCCCGATGAATTGCCAGGTATGCCACCCGATCGCGACATCGAATTCCTTATCGAGCTTTTACCTGGAACTGCACCCATAGCTAAGAGACCATATAGAATGGGGGTAAATGAATTAGAAGAACTAAAGAAACAAATTAAGGAATTGCAAGAGAAAGGTTTTATTCGTCCTAGTTCTTCACCTTGGGGAGCACCTGTTATATTTGTGGATAAGAAAGATGGCACATGAAGGATGTGTGTCGATTATAGGTCCCTTAATGAAGTCACCATCAAGAACAAATACCCACTCCCTAGAATTGATGATTTATTTGATCAGCTGAAAGGTGCTTGTGTGTTCTCAAAAATTGACCTCCGTTCTGGATATCACCAACTAAAAATTCGTGCATCTGACATACCCAAGACAGCATTTACTACCAGATATGGCCTTTATGAGTACACAGTGATGTCTTTTGGACTGACAAATGCACCTGCATACTTTATGTATCTAATGAACAAAGTATTCATGGAGTACTTGGATAAGTTTGTAGTGGTATTCATAGATGATATCCTAGTATTCTCCAAAAATGAAGAGGAACATGCTGAACACTTAAGGTTAGTCTTACAAAAATTCAGGGAACATAAATTGTATGCAAAAAGGAGCAAATGTGAGTTCTGGCTGAAAGAAGTATCTTTTCTGGGACATGTGGTCTCTAACGGTGGAATAGCCATAGATCCCAGTAAAGTGCAAGATGTGTTGAATTGGAAAGCCCCAGTCAATGCTAGTGAAATCCGTAGCTTTTTGGGTTTGGCTGGATACTATAGAAGGTTTATTGAAGGGTTCTCTAAGCTAGCCAAGCCTATGACAGCCCTATTAGAGAAGAATGCCAAATTTGTTTGGTCAGACAAATGTCAGGCTAACTTTGAGGAGCTAAAGAAAAGGTTGACAACAGCCCTAGTGTTGACCCTACCTGATTTAAGTAAGAGCTTCTCTATTTATTGTGATGCATCTTTCCTAGGCCTTGGATGTGTGCTTATGCAAGAAGGAAAGGTTGTGGCCTATGCATCCAGGCAGTTGAGAAAGCATGAACTGAATTACCCAACCCATGACTTGGAATTAGCCGCAATTGTCCATGCTCTGAAAATCTGGAGGCATTATTTGATCGGACATAAGTGTGACATCTACACTGACCACAAGAGTTTAAAATATATATTTACTCAGTCCGAGTTGAACTTAAGGCAACGTCGTTGGCTGGAATTAATTAAAGACTATGATCTGGAAGTGCATTATCATCCTGGAAAGGCAAATGTTGTTGCCGATGCACTTAGCCGGAAGAGCTATGCCAACGGACTTCAGTTGACATTCATACCAGCAGAGTTGTGAGCTGAAATAGAACATCTCAACTTGGGTTTTGTCAATAATGTAGTAGAATTGGCTATAGAACCTACATTGGAGCAAGAGATACGTAAGGGTCAGTTGGAGGATGAGAAATTGAAGGAGATTGCTGAGCATGTAGTGGTTGGAAAGGCACCAGGTTTCCGGTTGGATGAGAATGGTACTCTATGGTTTGGAAAAAGGATATGTGTACCTGAAGTGAAAGCCATCCGTGATATGATTCTGCGAGAGGCACATGATTCTGCTTATTCTATACACCCTGGAAGCACCAAGATGTACTTAGACCTCAAAGAGAAGTATTGGTGGTATGGCTTGAAAAGGGATGTGGCTGAGTATGTGGCCATATGTGATACTTGTCAAAGGGTGAAGGCTGAGCACCAAAGGCCTGCAGGATTGTTGCAACCAATGAAAATACCAGAGTGGAAATGAGAAGAAGTTGGTATGGACTTCATTACTGGATTGCCCCGCACTCAACAAGGATATGATTCGATCTGGGTAATAGTGGATCGACTTACTAAGGTAGCCCACTTCTTGCCAGTCAAAACCACTTATAGTGGAGCAAAGCTAGCGGAGTTGTATATGGAGAGAATAGTATGTCTACATGGGGTTCCAAAGAAGATCGTATCTGACCGAGGAACTCAGTTTACATCACATTTTTGGCGTAAGGTACACAGTGCTTTGGGAACCAAGTTAAATTTCAGTTCGGCGTATCACCCCCAAACTGATGGGCAGACCGAAAGGACCAATCAAATCTTGGAAGATATGTTGAGAGCTTGTGCCTTACAGTATGTGACTAGTTGGGATAAGAGTTTGTCATATGCTGAGTTTTCATACAACAACAGTCACCAGAAAAGTCTCAAGATGGCGCCATTCGAAGCTTTATATGGACGAAAGTGTAGAACACCTCTATTCTGGAATCAGGCAGGTGAAACCCAAGTGTTTGGACTTGATGTCCTACGCAATGCAGAGGAACAAGTGAGGATGATCAGGGATAATTTGAGAGTAGCACAGTCTAGACAGAAGAGCTATGCTGATACCCGAAGGAGAGAGTTGAGTTTCCAAGTAGGTGACTATGTGTATTTGAAGGTGTCACCAATGAGAAATGTGAGAAGATTCAATATGAAGGGCAAGTTAGCACCAAGATATGTGGGACCTTTCAAGATATTGGAGAGACGTGGAGAAGTGGCTTATCAATTGGAATTGCCAGAAAGTTTATCAGGTGTGCATGATGTGTTCCATGTTTCACAGTTGAAAAAGTGTTTGCGGGTACCAGAGGAGTAGATTCCCTTGGAGGAGCTTACTGTTAAAGAAGATCTCACGTATGAGGAGCATCCGGTAAAGATTCTTGAAACTGCAGAAAGAGTTACCAGGAGCCGCACTATAAAGATGTGCAGAGTGCAATGGAATCGTTATTCAGAAGATGAGTCTACTTGGGAAAGAGAAGAAGATCTGAGAAAGTCTTATCCGCAGCTTTTTGAGTAAGCATCATCCAATCTCGAGGACGAGATTCTCTTAAGGGGGGTAGAATTGTGACACCCTAATTTTTGCATTATTTAAAAATAGATAAAATTTGATTTAAATATGTATTTGAGTGGGCATTCAAATCTAGGAGATAATAAATTTTTGTGAAATTAAAATTTATCATAAGGTTAGTTACATGTTGATGCACTCATGCCGATGCATTTTTATTTATTGTGGTGACTGCTTTTTATTCCAATGCCAAAAGGTTCAAAAATTAATTGAAATTGGATTTGGAAAATCAATTTAGAAAATAAAAAGGAAATTCTACTCACTCTCCTCCCTCCCTCCATTTCGGCCCGTTGGCCCAACTCCCTCGGCCCGCTCGGTTTTCCCGCTTTTCCCTCCCCCGCGCCTTCCCTCTTGGGCCGCGGCCCAGCCCACCTCGCCAGCGACCGTTGCCGCGCCCCTCTCCTCTCCCGCGGTCGCTGACCGCCCGGTCCCGCACGACAGCGTCGTCTTCCCCAACCGTCTCCCCGCTCTGAACGCCGGTCAAGCCGCAACCGCCCCCGCGCCCACGACCTCCGCGCGTGGGAGCGCCCCGCGCCCTTGCCTCTTCAAAAAGGGAAGCCGAGGCCGACCCGCATCAGTTGTCGCGTTTCCCCGCTCCCTCTCGCGTCGCTGTGCCCGAGAGAACCGCCCCGAGGTCTTCAAGCTCCGCCGTCTGCCCCACTTCGCCGGTCATCGCCCCCGAGCTGCCTCGACTCCGGTTGTCCGCTCGGTGAGCATCCCCGTGTTCCCCTCTTTCTCCCCGTCCCTCTCCCGTGGCGATTGGTGGCCTCTAGGGCCTTAGCTAGTTGCTCCGGCGAGCCCTTCCACTGCCGGCTATGGCGGGTGCCCCTCGGGCCTATCCCCGGCCGTGCTTTGCCCCGGGACAGACTCGCCATCTCCCCCACTCTCTTCCGGTGTTCTCGACTTGGCGAGATGAGAACCGTAGCGCCCTAGCCGCCTTCTCCGACGAGCTGCACACCGCCGGCCATGGAGCACCGCCGCGGCCTCGTCTTCTCCGGCGGGCTGCGCTGCCCTCATCTCCCCCCTTTCTTTCCTAGCCGTTCATCGCGAGATCAACGGCCGTGAGCAGCCGATACCCCTTCGCGGGTGCATTTGCTAAAGAGACCCCGTCCTTTTTAATATTTCCACCCACAGTCCTCGGCCATTTGTTTAAATCCGAATTTTGATTTATTTTAAATCCGAAAAAAAATAGTTTGATCTATTTACAAAATTGCCACTGTAGTAAAACGTGTATAAAATCGTCGTTTTAGCTCCGATTCGACCCGTTCAACTTGCGTTAGTTTTGTAATTTTGTAATCTACGTAGTAGTGCCACTGATGGACCTGTTAGAAGCTTTTAAGTTTCTCAATTAAGTCTAGTTTGGTAGCTAGTTTTGGAACCTTGTTTCGCGCGTAACTTTTGCGTTGTAGCTCCGTTTTTCGTGCACTTCGCGTCGATGTGATCGTAGCGAGACGTAGAATATTTTCATAAACTTTTTATCTTGTTTTTATACTGCTGGTGTACTGTTCTAATTATAGGTTTGTTTGCTATGCATGAATGCTCCTGAAATGTGTATGTTGCCGTGTTGGTCGAGTTCAGACGGTGAGGAGTACGTTGGGAACCAGGAGAACTTCGAAGACCAGCAGGACCAGCAGCAGTTCGTGAACCAAGGCAAGTATAGCATGGGCCTACCTTGTTGTCCTATTCATTATATAACATATTCATCATGCATGTGTCTAATATTGCTCGATTATAAGGACTTCCTAGCAAATTGATGACCTGTACCTTGATTCCTATGGGGATTAATTGCATTTGGGTAGAAAGCTAGTGCTCTAACTAAACATGATCTACACATTGATTAATGGAACCAACAGATAATCATGATGATAGTAGTGGAACTAAAGGGTGATGGTGCAAATGATGTTGATCATGTTGCCCTAAACCCTCCGTAAGGACTTATCTGTAGGGCAAAAGCTGGGACTTACAGTGCAACCGTGGGAGTTAAATGGCTCTGACTTTGGCTCAGTAGTAGGATCTTTTCTAACTTGTTAGAGGTTACCCGAAAGGGCGCAAGAGGGGCTTGCCACGTTGGGTATAGAACTGCCTCTGTTCAGATGTGTATAGCCTGCGGGAATTGTGCCATCGAAAGGGGGGTTCTCTATATCTGCCTGCCGAGGAAACCTAGCGGCCCTAACTGGTTAGAAGAGGCCTATGGAAGGCTTCATAGTGTACCCTGCCTGCTCACCTTGGAAGTGTTAGGGGGTCGACGGGCCCCGGGCATATGGGTAACACGACTCACGGGTAAAGATGCACAACCTCTGCAGAGTGTTTAAACTGTTATAACAGCCGTGCTCACGGTCACGAGCGGCCCGGAAAACTCACAGAATAAATGGTTACTTGATACGTGATGAACTATGATGATGATGATGAGGTCACACTAATGCTTTCCCTTCTTAAATCTAGTAGTGGATCATGTGGGATAAATGGGAGCTTGAGCATAACTTAATAATGATTAATAATGAAATGTTGATCTACTAAAAATGCTAACTGCAGTCAACCGTGTCTAACCTTTTTGAGCCTCATGAATCCTCGTACTATACTTGTGGAGTACGAATGTACTCACACTTGTTGCTATATTATTTTTGGGTAAAATCCCGGATGGGTAACAGATGACAGTTTCTACGAGGACTTCCCGGAGGATTTCTAGGTTTGGGTCAACCAGTCGTCCTTCCCTGTGGATCAGACACTACGTCTGAGAGTTGTTATTTACCTTTCCGTTTGTTTATGTAAGAACTACGTGATGTAATAACGTTATGTATGTACTCAGTGATGATACTTCTGTTAATTTGTCGGCTTATGTGTGCGACTATTCCTAGGGCGCACATAAGATATATGCACTCTATATTGTCCTTTAATTGGAGTGTGACAAGATCGTAGTTTTTTTAACCTGTTTTCTTTTTGTGGCGGTAGTTTTTTTTCGGGTTGAGTATTGTCCAGAGTCCGATAGTTTCACAGGATATATATTTTTTTTCTTTTTTCAGTCAATCCTTGTCCAGTCCGTTTTTTCGTTTTCTATAAATGGTAGTTCTGCTCGTGGACTATTCCCGTAGAGCCTTTTTAGGTGTGCGGTGAACCAAGGTTGAAAAAAACATGGGTGAGAGCGTCAACCACGCATAAACACATGTAAAAAATTAAAAGTTTTCCGGCCGGGCCCGTTCATCAGATTAGGACGGGAAATTAGATACGTTGGATCTACGATCTAAGGGTCAAAACATAGGGTGGGTAGGATTTTGTCAGGTAACAGGTATTTTTCAATTCCTTCGCTCTTTTATAGTATATATATATATATATATATATATATATATATATATATATATATATATATATATATATATATATATATATGCTACAAAATAAGTTATTTTGTAGCCACCTCTATTTACGATAATTTTATATACTAATTTACGACAATATCAATATATATTTACGATAGTTGAATTACTATAACACATGGGGATATTTACTATAATGTTATAATAAATCACATATTAAGAAGTTACTATAATCTCATAAATTAGCATAGCAATTATCGTAACTCAAAGTGGCTATAGAATAAGTTATTCTGTGGCCAGCTGTAGGGTAATAGTTTATATATATATATATATATATATATATATATATATATATATATATATATATATATATATATATATATATATATAGTGTGTACTTTTCCGCTTGTAGAAAGGAATTTCCTTATATATATAATGGAAGAGATAATATAATATAATACTCCCTCCGTCGACAAAAGAATGTAATTATCGGTTTCGTGCCGGTCAAACGAGTTCAAGTTTGACAAGTTTATAGAAAATGGTTTGGCAGTTGTGAATCCAAATAGATTTACTCTAAAAATATATTCTATATCTAGTCTAATGGTGTTTATTTTGTATCTTGAATGTTAGTAGTCTTTTACATAACTTTGGTCAAAGTTCAAAATGTATGACTCCTCAAAGTGTGAGAATTACATTCTTTTGTGAACAGAGGTAGTAGATGAAAAGTCCTAATATGGCTAGAGGGGGTTGAATAGCCTATTTAAAAATCTACAAGATCACTAAAGCAATTTGATTAGTATGACAAATAGCGAAATGCAAACTTGCTCTAGCTCTACAAAGGTTGTAAGCCACATATCCAATAATTCTAGTTACTATGATCACTAGACACACACAAGAGCTAAATTGCTACTCACTAAGAGCTCTCAAACTTACTACACTAAAGAGCTCCACTAGATGAACTTAAATTACAAAGCAAGCTCTCAATTCTAGTTACACTAAAGAGCTTGCTATAACTAATTTGCAGGAACGTAAATGAATGAGTAGGGTGATTATACCATCGCGTAGAGGAGTGAACCAATCACAATATCAATGCCAAATCAATCACTGGGAGAATACCAAAGGGTAAGAGACAACCAATTTTTCTCCTAAGGTTCACGTGCTTGCCGGCACGCTATTCCCCGTTGTGTCGACCAACACTTGGTGGTTCGGTGATTAAGAGGTGTTGCACGAACCTCATCCACACAATTGGACACCGCAAAAACATACCCACAAGTGAGGTAACTCAATGACAGAGCAATCCACTAGAGTTACCTTTCGGCTCTCCGCCGGGGAAGGCACAAGACCCCTCACAATCACCGAAGCCGGCCACGAACAATCACCAACTTGTGCCGAAGCTCCTCCGCTGCTCCAACCCGTCTAAGTGGCGGCAACCACCAAGAGAAACAAGAGATCCGTAGCCACAACGATCCCCAAGTGCCAGTAGATGCAATCTCAAGCAAATGCACTTGGAATCACTCCCAGTCTCACTATGATGATGAATCAATGATGAAGATGAGTGGAAGGTGTTTGCTTAAGCTCACAAGGATGTTAAGTATGTCAATGTGCCAAGAGAGTGAGCCTAGGGTCGGCCAAAACGTATTTATAGAGACCCAAAGAAAAAGAGTCGTTGCTCTGTCCTGAGGCAGACCAGACTCACTTGACTGGACGCTGCTCTGCGTCTGGTCCTCAGATGGCCAGCACGTGGGCTCCCTTCAAACGTCGCATGTCGATCTTCAACGGTCAAGTGAATTCACGCTCGTGCGTTAAGTGATGACCAGACTTGCTGCTCAACGCTGCGTCTCCGAGTCTGGTCAACTCCAAAGACGATCCAGAGTGGGAAAAATGTGACTGGACACGTCAGGTCAGAGGCGACTTGATGTGCCCGCGCGTTCGGTCAGTGCACCACTCCTACGTGCACTCGCCTAAGGCTGACGTCACCGTTCGTCAGCTCGCACCTGACACGAGCCCTGCGCGTCCGATCACGCGAAGTTGCCGCCTTTCAACAAGTGACCGGATGCGCCGGTGTCAGCGTTCGGTCGCTCGTTGGGCCTCTCGGCCAGCCATGCCATCTTTTAAAATTGACCGGACTCAGCCCCCAGCATCCGGTCAGGACGTGGCCAGCGTCCTGTCGCTGTCTAGCTCCTCCTTTTTATTTTCTAAGTCCACAACCGCTTCACCCTTGCTTCCAACTTGCTAACTACAAAGTGTAGAACTTGTGTGCACATGTGTTAGCATTTTTCAAAGCATTTACAAAGGTCAAGGTTAGCACACTAGGTTCCTAAATGGATATGCAAGAATCATATCACCTAGTGGCACTCGATAAACTATTTAGCCAAAAATTCCCCTCTTTATAGTACGGCTATCGATCCTAAGTCACTCACACTTTCTATGGTGTCTTGAGTGCAAAATAAAAACATATCATATACCTTTGCCTTGATCTTCTCGTTTTTTGTTTTTCTCTTTCTTCTTTTCCAAGTTGAGCTTGATCATCATCATTTCATGTCTACCTTCATCACCATGGACCTCATCTTGCTCAATCACTTGGATTGCACCAACCTAGCTCATATTATCACTCATGATAAAGGTTAGTGCTATATTTCATGAATTATCCAAAAGCAAACTAGAGCTTTTAATCTCCCCTTTTTGGTAATTGATGACAACCTATTTACAAAGATATTTAATTAAATCTTTTTAGATTTATGTTGCTTGTCCAATCATATTACCATATGTAAAGATTAGACAAGTTTCATCAACCTAAATTGGTAGTATTAGCTCCCCTACATATGTGCTAAGTGTTTAGATTTGAAAGTTTGCACATATGCATGGATTAGAAGATTGGGAGATTAATAACTATCAAATGATGCTAAGGTGTAAAGAATGGACCTTTGAAGTGTGATACCAATCAGAGTTGCCAATATACACTATCCTTAGCACCATTAGTAACTAGACATTCACAAAAACTAAAAAAAGCCCGTGAGATCAACATTATATGAAATGGTCTAGTTTCTACATGATAAGCACAAGTTTAGTTACTCTTCCTATGCATGCTAGTTTTCATTTTAACAATCATTTTATATGATCTAGCATACACCACACAAGCAAGAGTATGGAATTTAAAACTTGTGCCATGCAAGCAAACATATGTAAATGCACATACAAATGCAACATACAAGTTTATGAGCTTGCTCCCCCTACTTGTGTGCTTCAAATTTTAATTGATCCCCTTACAATGTCATTTCATTTGTTTGCTCCCCCTATCTTTACTATCTTTGTGAATTCTCTCCCCCTTTGTCAACAATTATCACAAAAGGTGAGCTCAAATTTTAGATAGGTTGGGGTGAAACCATGTAAAGTGAGAATCATTTTTTCAAAATGGTTCAATCTAGATCATTTGCAAAAGATATTTAACTTGGTTTGATCCAAGGGCAAGCTTCTTCACACCTCCAAATAAGGGTTATCATGCACTATGTTGAGTTAAACACTTATAGCTCATTTTCTAGATCAAAAACTAGGTTCACAAACCCACAAATATGTCATATGTTACCACTAGATCATTTCAAGCAGACAAGCAATAGTGGTAACATACAAACATAAAATTCATTTGATTGTCATGAATGAGGCTAAGATATGATAGAAATGACTAGATGCACTAAACAAGTCTTTAGCAATGGATGAATGACATGTCAATCTACTTTACCTTGCTTTGCTTGAAGGAGAGGCATGTCATATAATGGGGATGCATCAACAAATATTTGAGAAGTCAAGTATGTTCAATTCATTCCTTAGCTTGCAAAACCTCTTCTCATCAAGTGGCTTGGTGAAGATATCGGCAAGTTGATCATCGATGCCCACACTATCAATACAAATGTCTCCTTTTTATTGGTGATCTCTTATGAAATGATGGCAGACATCAATGTGCTTTATTCTTGCATGTTGAACCAGATTGTTGGTGAGCTTAATAGCACTCTCATTGTCATATGCAATGGCACTTGTTTGAATTTGATTCCAAAGTCACTCAAAGTAGCCTTCATCTCAAGTAATTGAGCACAACAACTATCGGTCAAAATGTACTCCGCTTCGGCGGTTGAAAGTTCTACACTATTTTGCTTCTTTGATAACTAAGATACAAGTGATCTTCCTAATAGTTGACATGTACTCGATGTGCTCTTTCTCTCAACTTTGCATCCGATATAATCAAAGTTCGAATATCCAATCAACTCAAATCTTGCTCCTTTGGGATACCACAATCCAACATTTTGCGTATGCTTCAAGTACCTCAATATTCTCTTTGTTACCTTCAAATGACTTTCTCTTGATGAGGCTTGAAATCTAGCACACATACACTAAACATCACATCTGGCCTTGATGCGGTCACATAGAGTAGGCTTCTAATCATAGACCGATACATCTTTTGATCCACCATATTGCCACTAGCATCACTATCCAAGCTTTCATTTTTCCTCATTGGTGTACTAATAGCTTTAGCATCATCCATTCCAAACTTCTTGAGCATGTCTTTTATGTACTTGCCTTAACTCACAAATGTGCCCTTCTTTATTTGCTTGATTTGAACACCAAAGAAGTAACTAAGCTTTCCAATCATAGACATCTCAAATGCACTTGCCATCATCTTTCTAAACTCCTCACAAAAATTTTGATTGGTTGATCCAAATATGATATCATCAACATAGATTTGTAACACAAACAAGCATTGCCTAGCTTCTTGGTGAAGACAGTGGTGTCAACCTTTCCCATCTTAAATCCCTTAGAGAGTAGGAAATCCCTCAATCTCTCATATCATGCTCTTGGTGCTTGTTTCAATCCATATGAAGCCTTCTTCAACTTGTTGAGGGTTTCTTCTCATCTTCAAAACCAGGAGATTGCTCAACATACACAAGCTCATTGATGTACATATTTAGAAATGCACTCTTTACATCCATTTGATACAACCTGATGTCATGGGCACAAGCATAGGCTAACAAGATTCTAATTGCTTCTAATCTTACAACTGGGGCATATGTTTCTCCAAAGTCAAGACCTTCAACTTGAGTGTAACCTTGAGCCGCTAATCTTGCTTTGTTCCTTACAAATATCCCATCTTGATCTTGCTTGTTTCGAAAGACCCATTTGGTTCCAATCACATTATGATCCTTAGGCCTCTTAACTAACTCCTATACTTGATTTCTTGTGAAGTTGTTTAGCTATTCATGCATAGCATTTACCCAATCAACATCCTTCAAAGCTTCATCTATCTTCTTAGGTTCAATGGATAACACAAATGAGAAATGTTCACAAAATGATGCCAATTTTGATCTTGTTTGCACACCTCTTGAGATATCACCAATTACAGAATCCAATGGATGATCTCTTGCAACATTGGTTGGTTGAAGCACTTGTACTTGATTGCTTACATTTGATTGGTCATTTGGTTGAGGTGATGAACTAGCCACTTGTTGATTTTGCACTTGAGATAATGAACTAGCTTGACTGTATCAACTTGCACATTTGAGTTAGAGAGCACTTGATCTTTGTCATCTTCAATTTCAGTCACCTCTCTAGGCCTTATATCACCAACATCCATATTCTTCATTGCATTGACCAATTGAGTGCCTCTCACACCATCTAGATTCTCATCTTCCTCTTGGAAACCATTTGTTTCATCAAATTCAACATCATGAACCTCCTCAAGAGTACCATATTAGCCAAATTCCAAACTCTATAAGCCTTGCTAGTAATGGAGTAACCAAGTAAGAAACCTTCATCACATTTCTTCTCAAACTTACTTAATCTAGTGCCTTTCTTCAATATATAGCATTTGTAACACCCAAAAGTATGTAATATTGGGCTTTCTATTATTCAGGAGCTCATATGGGGTTTCCTTCTTCAATGGATGGCAATAGAGTCGGTTGCTATAGTAGCAAGCTGTGTTGATTGCTTTGGCCCAAAATGAACGACTTACATTGTACTCACTCAACATTGATCTTGCCATGTCAATCAAAGTTCTATTCTTCCTCTCAACTAGGCCATTTGATTGTGGGATGTACTTGGCCGAAAATTGATGCCTAATTCCAAACTCATCACAAAGATCATCGATTCTTGTATTTTTGAATTCACTTCTATTGTCACTTCTCACTTTCTTGATGGTTGTTTCAAACTTATTGTGAATTCTCTTGATGAATGTATTGAAGGTTGCAAACACATCACTTTTGTTAACAAGAAAGAACACCCATGTGTATCTAGTGAAATCATCCACAATCACAAATTCAAATTTGTTTCCACCAATGCTAGTGTATGTGGTTGGTCCAAATAAATCCATGTGCAACAACTCAAATGCCTTAGATGTGCTCATTATGCTCTTCTTAGGATGTGTATTATCAACTTGCTTTCCGGCTTGACATGCACTACAAAGCTTATCCTTCTGAAATGTAACATCTTTCAAGCCTCTAACTAAGTCATACTTGATCAATTTGTTCAATTGTTTCATTCCAATATGACCAAGCCTTCTATGCTATAACCAACCCATGCTAGACTTAGTGAGTAAACATATTGATAATTGAGCTTCTCTAGCATTGAAATTAACTAAGTATAGATTTTCATATCTAAATCCTTTGAATATCAAGTTAGAGCCATCTACCTTATGATCTCTACATCATCCACACCAAATATACACTTGAAACCAAGATCATATAATTGAGGTACCGACAATAGGTTGAAGTTCAAGCTCTCTACTAGTAGCACATTAAAAATGCTCAAGTCATTGGATATTGCAATCTTACCAAGACCTTTGACCTTGCCTTTGCTATTGTCACCAAATGTGATACTATCAATCCCATTGCTCTTATTCTTATTGATTGAATTGAACATCCTTGAATCACTGGTCATGTGTTGTGTGCACCTAGTATCAAGCACCCAATGTCTTCCTTCGGCTTTATAATGGACCTACAAGAGAAGATCAATTCCTTTTGGGTACCCAAACTTGCTTGGGTCCTTGAAGGTTAGGTACTAAGGTCTTTGGTACCCAAATGACCTTCTTCTTTAGGCCCATAATTGCTGTACCAATAAACTTAGCCTTCACACCATTGCCACCCTTAAAAAGCATGTAACAAGAATCAAATCTAATTGAGGATATATTAGGTTGCTTGCTCTTGTTAGTCTTGCAATATTGCTCTATATGCCCCACTTGCTTGCATCTATTGCAAAACCGACCATTGCCCTTTACAAAGCTAGCTTTGAGAGTGACAAAGGCTGCCTTGCCTTTCTTAGGGGTATAGCCTAATCCCTCTTTGTTGAAAGAGAACCTTTGGCTACCCAAGCACTTTAGCAAGCGGGCATCTCCACCATAGGCATTGCCTAAAGCATGAGTGGGTTCATTTACCTCTTTCTTGAGGGTCTCATTTTCCACCATTAGTGATGCATCACAAGTGAAACCATCACTGAAAGGTGAAGTAGAAGTGGTAGTGCTACAAGAAGGGTTAGTGGGAGCAACAACAATGGGCTTATAAAAAGATTCATCAAGAATATCACATGTTAGTCCCACATCACAAGTAACAATCACTTGCTCCTTCTTGGCTTCCTCCTTCTTGACTTGCTCGAGGAGAGAGGAATGAGCTTTTCCAAGCTTAGTGTGAGCCTTGCCAAACTTCTCATGGTCTTTCTTTAGACTCTCATGAGAAGCATTGAGCTCATCAAAGGATTGCTCAAGAAGTTTGATCTTCTTAAGAAATTCTTTGCACTCCTTTCTCTTCTCTCAAAGCAAGTGTGTACTTGCTCACACATGTCCAAGAGCTCCTCCTTGGTGTACTTCTCATTATCATCACTTCTACAATCATCACTATCACAAACATCATCACTCACATCATATTTTACCTTAGTAGGCTTTGCCATGAGGCATGTCGATGGGGTGTCGAGGATAGAGGGCTTGTTATTGATATCGATGCTTGCTAGTGCTTTCTTGATGGATTTCTTGTCATCATCATTAGAGCCATCACTATCTGAAGAGCCATCACTATCCCAAGTGACCAAATAGCCTCCACCTTTCTTCTTCTTTTGGAAGGTCATCTTCTCCTTCTTTTCCTTCTTGTCCTTCTTGTGCTTCTTCTTCTTCTTATCCTTATCATTATCACTATTGTAGGGACAATCCGCTACAATATGATCGGGGCTTTTGTAATTGTAGCATCTTCTCACATATTCTTTGCTCTTGGTGTGATCTCTTCCCTTTGTTGCACCATAGTCCTTCTTCTTTATGAATTTTTCCATCTTGCACACAAAGAGAATTATAGCTTCAACATCAATGTCACTAAGATCATCATCATCACTTGATTCTTTCTTGGACTTGCCCTTGTTCTTGGATAATGAGCTAGCCTTGAATGCCACACTCTTCTTCTTCTTGTCTTCCTCCTTCATAAACTCTTCACCTTCACTATTATATTGGTCCTCGGTCATCACATCACCAAGCACCTCATTTGGAGAGACATCCTTCAATCCACCTCTAAAGATAATAGTTCTCAATGTCTTGAATCTCTTTGGCAAACACATCAAGAACTTGTAAGAAAAGTCCTCATCCTTTACCTTCTCACCCAAACTCTTGAGATCATTGATGATGACTTGTAACCTATAGAACATCACCGGAATGGACTCGTCATCCTTCATCTTGAAGTTTGATAGCTTGTCTTTGAGCATGTAGAGCTTAGCACTCTTTACCGTTGAAGTGCCCTCATGTGTTTCTTCTAGTCTCACCCAAACTTCACTTGCCTTCTCAAGATCTTTGATTTGCTCAAACATTTTTGAATCAATGCCATTGTATATTGTGTTGAGTGTCATAGTGTTGCATTGTTTGTTGATCTTGTCATTGTCGGTGAGATTGTTAGGATCAAGAATCACAAACTCATTCTCTACCACATCCCACACCTTGTTATTGATTGAACCAAAGTACATCTTCATCTTTCTCTTCCAATAATCAATAGATATGCCATCAAAGAACGGTGGTTTACCCCTAACATGGTTGAACATTATTTGAGCCATATTTTGCACCGAAGGTTGTTAAGCCTTGAATCAAATGGTGACCACGGCTCCGATACCACTTGAAAGGTCTTAATATAGCTAGAGGGGGTGAATAGCCTATTTAAAAATCTACAAGATCACTAGAGCAATTTGATTAGTATGACAAATAGCGAAATGCAAACTTGCTATAGCTCTATAAGGGCTGCAAGCCACCTATCCAATAATTCTAGTTATTATGATCACTAGGCACACACAAGAGCTAAGTTGCTACTCACTAAGAGCTCTCAAACTTGCTACACTAAAGAGCTCCACTAGATGAACTTAAACTACAAAGCAAGCTCTCAATTCTAGCTATACTAAAGAGCTTGCTACAATTAGTTTGCAGGAATGTAAATGAGTGAGTAGGGTGATTATACTGCCACATAGATGAGTGAACCAATCAGAATATCAATACCAAATCAATCACCAGGAGAATACCAAAGGGCAAGAGACAACTATTTTTTCTTTCGAGGTTCATTTGCTTGCCGGCACGCTAGTCCCCATTGTGTCGACCAACACTTGGTGGTTCGGCGGCTAAGAGGTGTTGCACGAACCTCGTCCACACAATTGGACACTGCAAGAACCTACCCACAAGTGAGGTAACTCAATGACGAGCAATCCACTATAGTTACCTTTCGGCTCTCCGCCGCGGAAGGCACAAGACACCTAACAGTCACCGGAGCCGGCCACGAACAACACCAACTCGTGTCGAAGCTCCTCTACTGCTCCAAGCCATCTAGATGGCAGCAACCGCCAAGAGAAACAAGAAATCCACAGCCACAACGATCCTCAAGTGCCACTAGATTCAATCACTCAAGCAAATGCACTTGGAATCACTTCCAATCTCACTATATGATGAATCAATGATGGAGATGAGGGGGAGGTGTTTGCTTAGGCTCAAAAGGATGTCAAATATGTCAAAGTGTCAAGAAAGTGAGCCTAGGGCCGGCCAAAACGTATTTATAGAGCCCCAAAGAAAAAGATTCATTGCCTTGTCCTCGGGCTAACCAGACTCGCTTGACCGGACGCTGCCTTGCGTCCGGTAACCTACGTCCAGTCCTCAGATGGTCACCATGTGGCCTGCCTTCAAACGTCGCGCATCGATCTCCAACAGTCAAGTGAATTCATGCTCGTGCGTTTAGTGATGACCGGACTTGCTGCTCAACGTTGCATCTCCGAGTCCGGTCAACTCCAGAGATGATCCAGAGCAGGAAAAACGTGACCAGACGCGTCAGGTCAGAGGTGACCTGACGCGCCCATGCGTCCGATTAGTGCACCGCTCCTATGCGTGCTCGCCTGAGGCTGACGTCACCGTTTGTCAGCTCACACCTGACGCGAGCCTTGCGTGTCCGATCGCGTGAAGCCGCCGCCTTTCAACAAGTGATCGAGCGCGCCGGTATCAGCGTTCGGTCGCTCCTCGGCCCTCTCGGCCAGCCGCGCCATCTTTTAAAATTGACCTGACTCAGCTCCCAGCGTCCGGTCAGGACATGACCAGCGTCCGATCACTGTCCAGCTCCTCCTTTTCATTTTCTAAGTCCACAACCACTTCACCCTTACTTCCAACTTGCTAACCACAAAGTGTAGAACTTGTGTGCACGTGTGTTAGCATTTTTCAAAGCATTTTACAAGGATTAAGGTTAGCACACTAGGTTCCTAAATGCATATGCAAGAATCATGTCACCTAGTGGCACTCGATAAACCGTTTAGCCAAAGATTCCCCCTCTTTATAGTACGGCTATCGATTCTAAGTCACTCACACCCTCTATGATGTCTTGAGTGCAAAACAAAAAGATATTATATACCTTTGTCTTGATCTTTTCGGTTTTTTATTTTTCTCTTTCTTCTTTTCTAAGTTGAGCTTGATTATCTTCATTTCATGTCCACCTTCATCACCATAGACCTCATCTTACTCAATCACTTGGATTATACCAACCTAACTCATATCATCACTCATGGCAAAGGTTAATGCTAGGATTCATCAATTATCCAAATCAAACTAGGGCTTTCAGTAGATAAATAAAAAGGGATTAAAAATAAAAAAAATCCTCCCGGCGTTGCAAGTGCATGATGTCTCATCACGGTCCTATCGCGTCACGTGACCAAAACTGTTGGATTACGGCTTGAGAATGTGCACTACTAGTACAGTAGGTATTGTAAAATCATGTACCTTAAGGAGTTGTAAGACAAGCATCACGACCGTTTTATATATACCGCAATTTGCAGGAGTTGTACATACGCATACCACTCCGTTTGTTCATGGCAGAAATATATAGGTGTGCAAGGACTTCCCTGTGTTCATGCCATTTCAATGCACGTACGCCCAGTGCTCCCATGAGATCCTCCAACAACAACTCATTCTCGATCGCCGCCAGCTTTATGCATGTGACCATGTCATGACTCATGACGGCTTGATCTTGATCCGTGAGAGTGGTAGGGTGCATGTGTGAGATCGAGATCGATGATGATCGAGCGAGGTAGACGCCATGGCAGCTTTACCAAAGCTAGCTGACAGGGCTCTTTTGGTTTCTCGTGCAGACACATCCCATGAGGGCTGCCGAACCGAGGCATATCTAGACTAAGGCTTTGTTTAGATTCCAAATTTTGAAGACAAAGTTTGCATAGTGTCCTGTTATACTGTAGCAATTTTGTTTTTATTTGGTAATAATTATCCAAACATTGATTAATTAGGTTTAAAATATTCGTCTCACAAAGTACAATAAAACTGTGTAATTAGTTTTTTATTTCATCTACATTTAGTACTCCATATATGTGCCGATATTTTGATGTGATGAGGAATTTTCTTTTTGCATAGTGAAATTTGAGGATGAATTTAGATATCTAAACAAGGCCTAAGCTGAGACTCCACGTTTGAAAGAACAAAAAATAAGACTACGATCCCATCTCCAGAGTAAGTGCATGCATGCGGCAGCTTTTTTCTCTCCCCTCCTAAACTATTACCTGTCAGTTTTATTTCTCTCTCCCCCTCCCAAGCTATTATTTTTTCCTCACTCTGGATTCTTAAGTGTTGGCTTCTGTTATCCGTTTGATAAGGAGACTGGTTCTTCCGCAGGATACTAACACCCTCTGTGAGGCTACTAAACCTATGACATGGAAATTTGATGTAGAGTTGGACAACGGGACAGCATGCCACCCTGGTGCATTGGGCAAGTCCAGATCTTAGCAGCTTCAGAACGAGAACATGGCCCATGTTCCACGTTCCGGGAACATGTATGTTTCGGGAACAGAAATATTCCCGTTCTCACGTTATAAAATGATGCCCAAGTTCTCATCCCCGTTCCAGAAACGGGAACGGGAACGAAAACATGGCTGCTAGATTCATGGCTTTTTAGCGAGCTAGATAGCATAGCATGCATGGACGATGCGTCGAAAGGATGATGTAGGATTGGAAAGGCAAGGAAGACGCCAAGGTGAACGCATTCTTTTTTTTGTGTGTCCTTGTGTGTGCGAAGGGTACACGTGGGTGAGGACGTCACTCATCATTCGTCATGGTGGCTTTGCTACTATTCTGCTGAGAGGAGTCACCTAGGTTGTTTCCTCTTAACAAAAAAAAAAAAAAAGAAGAAGCTTTGGCACGGTCACGAAAACCTAGATAAGGATCATTGCCTCCTTAGTATAGTAAATTTGAGCTAGTTCGTCTAAACTTCTATGAAAGAAATGAACAATAATTAATAGTATTTATTCCTTTTGGTAACATTTGAGCTACTTGCGAAATTTTGGAAAGAAAATAAAAGAAAATGAAAGACATGGTCATGAAATTCATCAGCACTCCTTACGGTTGGCTCTTCGAATGATGATTTAGATGGTGAGTTATATATATATTGTTGTATTAATTGGACTTGGCCCGTAGTTAGTCTAGCAAATAATCAATTGAATTCCAAAGGCTCGAAATAAGTGGTATATGGGAGTGAGAATAGTACCACATGATGCACTTACTATGGAGGTGCTCAACTTATTAGATAGAAAACTTGCTAGTGCCTCTTTAGACAAGTTGAGAAGGAGAGTTGGGGGACCACACGTGCGTGCCACTGTGCCACACCCATGCCTTGGCCCTGGCCTTGGCCAGACGTGATGTGTTGCGCCACCTTTTGGAGCTCAGCACAATGGTCGTCACATGGTCAAAACAACGGTCAAGAAGGGCATAACACATAAAATGGGTGGGTGAGAAAGGGCAAATGGGTAAAGTCACATGAGCCTGACACTAGCAGCATGTAGGCGCATATTTACACTACTGCCTCTCCCAGAACCTGTGTAGGTTCACCCCTTGGGTGGAGAGGCAGCTAAAAGGGCTATGCTTCTTCTCCTTCCAGCAGAAGCCAACACTCCACCTTCTTCCTCCTGACTCTCTCCACTGAGTTCTTGTTCTTGTGCTGCTCTCTGCGTTCTCCAGCCCGAGCTCCTTGCATAAATAAGGGGCTTGGGTGAGCAGGCCTCCGAAACTACGTCCGTCAAGCGTACCTACATGGGTAGGCAAGCGATCAAGTTTTTTGAGAGTGCATCTGCGCGACTACGTACTCCGCGTCTTTGTACAACCTATTACTGCCGGTTCATGTCCCGAACCGACAGTGATACTATCACTGTTGGTTCAAGCGAGGAACTAGCAGTGATGACCCAGTGTAACTGCTGGTCCATTAGAAACCTGCAGTGATGGCCGGCAATGAATGTCAACGCTGTAGTAGCGCTATGTATCTAGACTGATTAATTTGTACAATGTAAAATAATTGCTTAGATAGATTTAACGACCTTTTTAATACATATTAAACCTTGGTGCTAATTTAAAGCATCTTATCCACCTTCTATGGATCAGGTGCTAATTAATATGCCAGTTTTCACCAAGTACCTACTCTAAGTACTTCCTCCAACACAAAATAAATTAACTTGTACAGCTATCCTAAGTCAACGTATTTTAATAAATTTGACAAAATTTATAGAAAAGACCATTAATATTTATGACATCAAACTATTATAACTAGATAGACCATGAAATATATTTTGTAATCTATGTATTTCATGTCATAATAAATGTTGTTATTCTTCACAATAAAATTAGGTCCTCAACTCTTTGGTAGGGCTTCTAAAGGGGCTTCATATGTGGCTTCTATGCTTTTGGAATGCCCTGCGAAACACTCACATGTGTAAAGGGTTTATGAAGCCAAAACTAAGCAAAAAGTGATAAAGCTGAAGCCATTTTGGCCTATAAGCTGAAGCGATAAAAATGTAGCTTTTTATGGCTTCACCAATTTTGGAGAAGCCAAAACCCAACTAAAGAGAGCCTTAATCAAACTTAAGACAGTTTGACTTAGAATGATTCTAGGAGTTGATTACTTTGGGCAGAGAGTACCTCCATTTTCATTCTCTAAGCCGACAGCCAGTAAATCTTGCCAACCCAGTGCAACCCAGAAGCCATATTATATTATATTGAAAAAAATAAAGAGAGCAGCGATACACAAGTGCAAAACACTCTCAGTTATTGAAAGAGCAAACCAATGCAAAAGACTCCAAATCCAGCAACTGAAAGATTCCCATTTTTGCACAAAGGTACGGTGGGCCCCGTGCGCCAATTAGGATGCCTATTTGCATTGGATGCCCCTCCTAGTCGCCGAGCTTATGAGTAGCTCAAAGATTCTGCAGTTTTAGTCTCCTTGTTGCGAATAGACTATAATAGTCCTTAGCCATTTGAAAAAGTTCCTGGCTGTGTTTGGGATGGCGTTGGTGTCGCGATTGAGCAAGAAAAGCAGAATAATCCCACCGAACGCACTGCGACAAATGCGCGTCTGGCAGTCGCCCATGGCGTGAAACGCGAGAAAATGAACTACAGTGGAAGATTACCGAAATGTGGCCTATAGAGCCGGGTTTGCTTAATCGAGCTACGCGTTGGCCGTCTTTGGAAGCAAACAGGGTCTCTATAGAGTGACGTTAATTAGTGGTCATTCGAAAAGGCACACCAAGTGCAATGAATAATAGATATTGTCCCGTGGTTAAGTTGTGGTGTTTAAAATCCAAAATAAGTAACGACTACTCTATTCTTATTTACACTATATGAAAAAGTTATTTATAGGGGTAGCTAAAACAGATTTATTGAGACATTAAATCATAACTCAAAAAAAAACCAACAAGGTGCTGGTGGAAAACATGCATTAAATCTTAACTACGCTTTGCACACCGCCTCTAATTCATGGGCCATGAAATCAGAAATTTATCCAGACAGTGATGCAACTCATTTCTTTAAATAAAAAAATAAAATAGAACCTGTATACCACCTCGGTCTTAGGTGCGGTTTCGGCCACCAAGATTATTCTTCACCCTAGGCTTCACGGCGAGGCCTCACGACAGCATCAATATCAATCCTAACTACATCAATCTTGGGGCCGCCATAGTATCGATCACCAAGCTAAAGGCTAAGACGAGGCCTTGGAGTACCTGAGCGTGCTGCCACCGAGGTAGGTATCTCTAACGACATCCCCGACGAGGACAAGCTTTGAGTTGCAGAAACCCCATCAATGGTCAAAGGAGTAGAGAGTATGAGATAGAGAGAGGGAGAGGACTATCCTCGTGTAGACACGGTCATTTACCTCGATAGGGTTTTGTCCTACCACAACGATAGCTGGTGCTCCTAAGCTTGCAATGCTCCTCATCAGTTGCCTTTGCCTCCTCCTCCATGGCCCATTCATGAGATCCACCATTGCCTCCTCAGCCCGTGCACAAGTTTTCCCCCATCATATTTGCCTCATAAACCGTGTGTGACAAGGGAGAGGACGAGATTGGTGAGGTTTGGTCCTCGCCTCCTTAGCATGTGTTGCGCATCACCATCTAGAGGAGAAGAGGGAGACTGTGGCCTCGATGGCCTTGTTAGGTGGGCCGTCAGTGCCCTCACCATTAAGAAGCCAGAGAGAGATCTAGAGAGAGAGAGAGAGAGGGAGGGAAGTGTTGCCAGTGGGAGAATGAAGGAGAGACCAGGACAAAGAGAGTGGTGTTTTCAAAGGCGATCACATAAGGCAGTGGCGGATCTAGGATTTTTTCATGGGGCATTGTCGCACTAAAATTTCATATGCGATGTGGTAAAATCCATTTAGCAATTCAGTGAACAATCTTTAGTTTGCTCTACAATTAGGGATAAAGTACTAAAAATACAGTAAGTCTTAAATTCAACAGTGAATTTCCATGTCTGCATAAGTTTCAATAGTAAGAGTTCAAACACCGTGCTAATAGTTGGAAATATGTATAGAAAAGCTATACACCAAATAAGCTTACAACAATTGAACTAATTTTTAAGGACAAATGTGTGACTAAAAATAACAAATATGTTAAGGACTTTGGTTTATATGTATATCTTAGAGTTTAGAGAGTTGGGGGCACTCTAGTCCTTCACCTCCATGCTCCACAGCAACTACACATGGGGTAAGGAAGAGTAATAGCTAAGAGAAAGAGAGGCGCCAACACCCCTTTTATTGCTGCCTGCAACTTCAAATAGGAGAGAGGAATGTTAGGGTTAGGGACTTAGGGGTTGGGCAACTTGCAAGATGCATGGAGGAAGAGGTCCGAGGATGGGAAAAAGGAATAGACACCGGGCAGAGCTTTGGGCAGCCGACGCGATCCTCACCGGTCGATGGAGCTTGGCCCCTGGTCGGACTCCCTCTGATCGTCATCGCTCGCATATAGAAGCGCTACAGCGGAGCAGACTAATGCAAGTGGGTGGGACAGAAACTAGCAAGCATTTCTTTTTTTTCCTTTTACTAAGTGATACATGGGTCTGGTGGGCTTTCTTAGGGTATGCTAGACCAAACCCAGACATAGCCCTAGATCCGACCCCGACACAAGCACTCGTCTCTAAAAACATGATTTATAGCATTAAAAAAACATGATTTATAGATGCAGTTGCTTAGAAACCCTGCCTCTAATATTGGGTCTATTTTAAAAAATGGGTCTTTTATGTTAGGCCTTTGCTTGAAATTAAAATAATGAGTTGTCTCCAAAAATCACTTTTTTTTACAGTGCTAGAGAGGAGAGACACATCCTGCCTTTAGCCCTTCATTACACTAGGTGCCACACCCATTATTAAGGACAAAAATAGGATGCATAAATTACTCATGTGCGCCCCAGGTCATGATCGCACACATAAGCAGACAAATTACATAGTATCATCACAGTGCTTATTACATAGCGAATAAATATTTAAGACATAGTCTTGAACGATAAATAATAATATCTAATAATAATCTCCAGCGGAAACTCCACACAGGGACACGGTTGACTGGTTGACACCAAGACTAGTACTCATTACGATAATCCTCATCATAATCTTCATCTGTTATGGTGGAAATAGCAACAGTGAGTCCATGTCGAACTCAACAAATATAACACAGGGTTCATGAGGCTCAAATGGCTAGACACTGTTTAACTGCGGTTAGCTTTTAATCATCATATATTTAGCAATGGAGTAGCATCAAGGTATTCCAATTCCCATTAATGAACCAATGATCAATTGCAATAATGATAACGAATAACATTAACAAGAGCATAATAATAATCAACAATAATTAAACATAATATAACAATGGTGATCATCTATCTGTAAATGTTCCAAGGCCGCTCGTATCCGTGAGCACGGCTAGTATACCAGTTTTTAACTCTGCGCAGAGGTGTACACTTTCACTGTGAGTCATGATTTCCAAATGAGTGGGGAGATCAAGCCCAAACACCCAAAAACCATATAAAGCCACTCAAGAGTTCGTCTAACAAGTTAGGGCCATTAGATTCACTCGGCAGGCAGATGTAGAACCCCCCTTCCCTGTGGCACAACAACCGCAGCCTATACACACTAGGCCAGGGGTTCGCACTACACCCAACGTGGCAAGCCATTCTTACGCCATTTAAGGTAACCACTAACAAGCTAGAAAAGGTCTCTTGAACAACTAAAGCCAGAGCCATATAGCCCTCACAGCTGTACTGTATATCCCGGATGATCACGTACAGATAAGTCCTTACGGAGAGTAACTAGAGCTTCAAAAATAATACACATGCTCTAGCCCCCTTTTAACAAAAATTAAATCATCTTAATGATTGATTGCTTGATCCATTATTCATATTGCAAGATCATTGTTCTTAGTTTAAGCACTAGCCATAGCTACCCATATGCATTCCCAAGGTTGACAAGGAATCAAGATAACAATCACTAAGTTATAATCTCTAAGGTTGTCAAGGTAAGCATATGCATATGTATAATAATTCAATGAATAGGTAGCAAGGATAGTCCTGTGTTATACTTGCCTTGATCAAAGCTCCCCAAACAATACTGCTGACTTGGCTCAAAGTAATACTCCGAATCGTCCAAGTACTGCTCACCTTCTATACTCGATCATCAATCAACAACATACATGCATCCAATCAAACATACACGAAGCAAACAAAGAGATATAATTAGAACAGTACACCAACAGTAACAAAACAGTAATAAAAGTTTATAAAACTCTTCTACACGTTTCTACGATCACACAGAGGCAAAGATCACCAAAATCGGAGTTAAAACGTGAAAGTTATGAATTTTCCAAGATTTCCTATAGATAAATAAATACTTAATTATAAACTCGAAAAATAAATTATCAAAACTAACTGTACAACTACACTAACACGTAGAGTTCGCAAATACGAACCTAACGCAACTTGAACGGATCAAATCGGAGTTAAAACGAAGATTTTATGACTAAAACAATCCTAGTGGCAAAACTGTAAATACCTGAAAACGTATTTTTGATTTAACCGAAAAAGAATACGCTTTCAAAACGCGAAAACGTACTTTTCTGGAATGCGCCAAGGACCGCGGGTTAGTTTTCCGAAAAACTAAGGGTCTCTTTAACAAATTTACCCCGCGAAGGGGTATGATCTAATCTCGGCCGCAGATCACAAAATGGACGGCTCATGTTCATCTTCAACCCTACAGTACCTAGTCCGGTCATCCTCCTCAAATCCGGCCGCCGGCTCCTCCATTACCGCCATGCCCACCTCGCCGGACTACTTCGGCCGCGTCGTTCCCGACCGCCAAACAACCCGCGACTTGGTCCAATCGAAAGAGGAGGGCAACCCGCACCTATCTATGCGGTTTTGGAGAACTACAACCACCCGAGGAAGGAACGCGGCAAGGAGAGGGCGGCGATTTCCATTGCCGGTTCACCCGAGCTCACTAAAACCGTGATTCAAAGCATCTCAACCCAAAAGAAGAGCACGGGGAGGAAGAGAAGGAGATGACGAACTCACCAACGCGAAGAAATCGGCCCCGAATCCACCCGAAAATCTCTCCCACGCACCAACCGAAACCGCCAACCACCTAAACCCTAAACCTCCGATTACTTGCGGTAGCGATCACGTTTTAGATGAAAAACGGAAAATAGAAGGTCAAGGCGTCCTATTTATAGCCTCAAAACCGAAATCGGGTAAGAATCCCTAGCTCATACGGCAAGAACCGACGTCGGCTTCATAGTGTCCGGGTCGGTCACGAGGTAGAAGAAAACCGACAGGTGGGGTCCATCGGTCAGCGGAAGAAGGAGAAGGGAAAGAGCAGCTGTGGCGCTGGCCGAACTGGGCTGCGTCGCTGCTGGTACTGGGCCGGCCCATCAGTTGGCCCACGCGGAGAGTGCCGCCCAGCCCCCTGCCGCGGCCCAGCGCGAGCGCGGGAAACAGGCCGGTCCATCGGTGATTCGGCCCGCCAGGTAAGTATCTTTTTTTTTCTACTTGTTTTCAAAAATACTTCAAGTACATTCTAATCCAAAATAAAATAAAATAAAACAAATCCACACCACACAATAAAAATATATGCAACAGCATGAATGCAACACAAAATTTATTTTATTATTATTTTAAATTGGCCATTATTTATTATCTAAATTATTCGAAATTTGTTATCTCTAAAATTTGGGTGTTACAAATTCTACCCCCCTTAAAAGAATCTCGTCCTCGAGATTGGACTGCTTACTCAAATAATTGCGGATATGATTTCCTCAATTCATCCTCTCTTTCCCAAGTTGCCTCTGCCTCTGAATATCGATTCCACTGTACTTTGCACATCTTAATAATCCGACTTCGAGTAACCCTCTCAGCAGTCTCTAAAATCTTAATTGGAAACTCTTCATATGTAAGATCCTCCTTAACAGTCAACTCTTCCAAAGGTATCTGCTCCTCAGGCACCCGCAAACACTTCTTAAGTTGTGAAACATGAAACACATCATGCACCCCAAATAAATTCTCAGGCAACTCTAATTGGTAAGCAAATTCCCCACGTCTAGCAATAACTTTAAATGGTCCAACATACCTTGGTGCTAGTTTACCTTTCATGTTAAATCTCTTCACACTTCTCATAGGTGACACCTTCAAATAGACATAATCGCCTACTTCAAAAACTAGATCTCTTCTCCTATTATCAGCATAACTCTTCTGACGAGACTGTGCCACTCTCAAATTCTCACGAATCACTCGCACTTGATCTTCTGCGTTTCTAAGAACATCTGTACCGAACACCTGAGATTCACCTATCTGATCCCAAAACAATGGAGTTCTACACTTACGTCCATACAAAGCTTCAAACGGTGCCATCTTAAGACTCTGTTGATAACTATTATTGTAAGAAAATTCTGCATAAGGCAAACTCTTATCCCAACTAGTTCCATATTGCAATGCACAGGCTCTCAACATATCCTCTAATACCTGGTTGGTCCTTTCAGTCTGTCCATCTGTCTGTGGATGATATGCTGTACTAAAGTTCAATTTTGTTCCCAAAGATTCATGCACAACTTTCCAAAAGTGCGATGTAAACTGCGTACCTCGATCAGACACAATCTTCTTTGGTACTCCATGCAAACATACTATTCTTTCCATATACAAGGTAGCTAATTGTACTCCCATGTAATTAGTCTTGACTGGTATAAAATGAGCAACTTTAGTCAACCTATCCACTATCACCCAAATAGAATCATAACCTCTCTGAGTACACGGTAACCCCACTATAAAGTCCATACCAACTTCCTCCCACTTCCATTCAGGAATTTTCATTGGTTGCAACAATCCAGCAGGTCTCTGATGCTCTGCTTTCACCCTCTGACAAGTATCACACAATGCCACATACTCAGCCACATCTCGCTTCAATCCAACCCACCAATATTTCTGTTTAAGATCCAAATACATCTTAGTACTACCAGGATGAATAGAATAAGCTGACTCATGAGCTTCGCGAAGAATTGCCTGTCTAACAGTTTGATCCTCAGGTACACACAGCCTCTTTCCAAACCACAAAATCCCATTATCATCCATTCGAAAGCCTGGTGACTTACCAATCACTATATCCTCCGCTATCTTCTTTAGTTTCTCATCCTTCAACTGACCCTTATAGATCTCTTGCTCTAAAGTAGGCTCTATCACTAATTCCATTGTATTAGTAACAATTCCCAAGTTCAAATATTCAAATTCAGCACATAACTCACTAGTCATAGACAATGTTCTTATCTCATTGGCATAACTCTTCCTACTAAGAGCATCAGCTACTACATTAGCCTTACCAGGATGATAGTGTATCTCAATATCATAATCCTTAATCAACTCTAACCATCTGCGTTGCCTCAAATTCAGATCTGACTGAGTGAAAATATACTTCAAACTCTTATGATCAGTGTATATGTCACTCTTATGTCCAATCAAATAATGTCTCCAAATCTTTAAAGCATGAACAACAGCTGCTAACTCCAGATCATGTGTAGGATAATTCAACTCATGCTTTCTCAACTGTCTAGATGCATAGGCCACAACTCTGCCTTCTTGCATAAGAACACATCCCAAACCTTGACGAGAAGCATCACAATAAATGGAAAACTTCTTACTCAAATCTAGTAAAACCAAAACAGGCGCTGTAGTCAACCTCTTCTTCAACTCCTCAAAACTAGCTTGACATTTATCAGACCACACAAATTTGGCATTCTTTTCTAACAGAGATGTCATAGGTTTAGCAAGTTTAGAAAACCCTTCAATGAACCGTCTGTAATATCCAGCTAAACCCAAGAAACTGCGAATCTCACTAACATCGGTAGGTGGTTTCCAATTCAATACATCCTTCACCTTGCCTGGATCCACTGATATACCTCCATTAGAAACAATATGACCAAGGAAAGAAACTTCCTTCAACCAAAACTCACATTTACTTCGCTTCGCATACAATTTATGCTCTCTAAGCTTCTGCAATACCAACCTCAAATGTTCAGCATGCTCTACCTCTGTCTTGGAAAATACCAGTATATCATCAATAAACACTACCACAAACTTATCCAAATATTCCATGAACACCTTATTCATCATGTACATAAAGTATGCAGGTGCATTGGTCAATCCAAACGACATAACAGTATACTCATACAATCCATACCTTGTAGTAAAAGCTGTCTTTGGAATATCAGAGGCACGAATCTTCAACTGATGATAACCAGAATATAAATCAATCTTAGAGAACACACAAGCACCTCTCAACTGATCAAACAAGTCATCAATCCGGGGCAAAGGATACTTATTCTTGATAGTTACTTCATTTAGTGACCGATAATCAACACACATCCTCTGACCACCATCTTTCTTATCAACAAAAATAACTGGTGCTCCCCAAGGTGATGAACTAGGTCGAATAAAACCTTTTTCTTGTAATTCTTTAATTTGTTTCTTAAGTTCTTCTAATTCATCTACTCCCATCCTATATGGTCGTTTGGCTATAGGTGCAGTTCCAGGTAATAATTCAATAAGAAATTCAATGTCTCGGTCAGGCGGCATACCTAGCAATTCATCAGGGAAGACATCCGGAAATTCCTCAATCACTGAATTCTCCTTAATAGTATCTTCAATCTGATTTACCACCGCTGTTGGTTGCTTTTGCATTGCTACATTCACATTGATTTTGTCTCCATTAGGCGCAGTCACAACTACCACTTTCTGCTGACACTGAATCTCTGCCTGATTTTGCCTCATCCAGTCCATACCCAATATCACATCAATACCAGATGTTCTCAACACTATAGGAGTTATCTTAAACTCTACCCCCCTTAATACCATACTAATTGGAAGACAACGATTACTGGTTTGCATGGTACCTCCAGGTGAATTTACTAAGAGAGGTTCTTTCATAGCTAGCATGGGTATACTATGCATTTTAACAAAAATATTGGATATGAATGTATGAGATGCTCCAGAGTCAAAAAGAACAGTTGCGGGAGTGGAATGTACATTGAACGTACCGATCATAACTTCTGGTGCATCATGAGCTGTATCAGAAGACACGTGATTCACCCTTCCAGTACCGGGTTGCCTCTGGTTGCTCTTCTGGCTCTAGGAGTCTGTTGGTTCTGCTTCTCAGGACAATTATAAGACAAATGGCCCTCTTTACCACAGACAAAGCATCTAATAGGAGTGCTGGGAGTACTATTCTTCATGGGGGTAGCATTGGGATTTCCAGTGCGAGGAGTCTGTTGCCCAGTTTGTTGATACTATTGACGCTGTGGATATGATGAACGCTGCTGCGACTGATTGTTTTGCCAATTTTGGGACCACCTCTGATTCGAGTTGCGATTCCACTGACTAACCGGTCCCTGAAACTTCTGATGAAAGCCATGCTGAGAATTTGTGCGTTGACGGTTGTTGCTTCCTGAGCCTTGCACCTTCATCTTCCTTTTTCTGTCCATCTCCCTACGCTCATTATCAAGCACAATAGCTTTGTTCACCAGCTCTTGAAAACTAGCATAGTTATTCCCCTTCAGTTGCAAGCGAAGATCATAATAAATTCCCTTCAAGAAAAGACGCTGCCTGTCTGCATCTTCTCTAACTTCATTGGGAGCATAACGAGCCAACTGGGTAAACCTGTCATGATATTCACTCACACTCATCTGTCCCATCCTCAGGTTTCTGAATTCTTCCTGCTTCAGCTCAATTATACCCTCAGGAATATGACGAGCTCGAAAATCTCTAACAAACTCATTCCAAGTGATAGGAGGAGCATTGTTAGGGCGTGCAGCCTGGTATGACTCCCACCAAGTCTGAGCTGTCCCTTGTAACTGACCAGATGCATACAACACCTTCTCCATATCATTGCATTGGGCTATGTTCAGCTGTTTCTCCACTGCCCTCACCCAATCATCTGCTTCTAAAGGATCAGCAGCATGAGAAAACACTGGAGGGCGTCCCTTCAAAAATTCTCCACGCTTATCCCTTACTTGAACAGGTGGTGGTCCTCCAACAGGGGGATTGTTCTGCATGTGCTGCATAAACATGTGCATCAACTGATTCTGAGTTTGTATGAGTTCCTCCATAGTAACGGGTGGATTAGCACCCCCACGACCTCTGTCACGACCTCTGCCTGACATCTGTTTCCAAAACACAGAAGATGAAATTCAGTACAATCCGAGATGATGTATACAATAGATAAACAAAATCTGATTTTCTGGGCGAACTCCAATTTCAGCAACTCAGTAAAACTGTCATATCTCGAGCTACAGACGTCCAAATCAGATGATCTTTACATGGTTGGAAAGCTTATAAAATTATCTACAACTCGTATTCACAACACTTTTTCTAATTCTGTCAATAAATTGGTCAAAAACTGAACTTAACAGAAACTGTTCCAGAATTCCAGACTGTGCAGTAACTCCAACTTGGAACAGGTATATCTCTTAACTCATAATAGATATTAAGGTGATTCTTGTGGGATTGGAAAGATATAGAAGTCTAATTATTCCCAGCAAAATTTCTTAAATTTCCCATGAACGGATTTTAAGTTATTTCTAAAACATCCCAGACTGATCCAAAAATCAGCAAAGGACAGAACTAAGTTAACCTCATATTCAACTAATATATATTGATCAAACTTAATATTCTTAACCATGGAACTTGTAGGCATGTCTACAAAACTCCAGCACACATTACAAAGATCCAAATCACACATTATCATAATAACAATCCATCAATCACACAATTGTTCACACCACAAACTGACTCTTAAACAATCCAAACTTAAAATTAACTCGCAACTACTATCGTTCTTATTACATAGGGGTTTTTCCTATTTCCTAATTAAGCTTCTCATAAATCTTAGGACGACCTAACTCCGCCCTTAATTGATCAATCTCTTTATAAGCTTGCTCCTTAAGTTCTTTTTCCTTCAACAACTCATCCTTCAAATCCACCTCATGGAGAGCCAATTCACGAGCTAATGCCACCGTAGCTTGTAAAGTCAATGAGGAATCATCTGCAAGTGGCACGGTCCAAATACCCTTGTCATGCAAGAAACAAGGAAAGTGCCGAAGTGCACCCTTTAATGTCTTGTCCGAGCGTAGACCATGGTAGTAAACAAATGCATTAAAAGCGACATCCTCCATGCTTGTCTCCACAGTTGCCCGGCTCACTCGGGTAATGAACTTTGACTCCACCTTAGGCTCCTTAGTGGTAGGATCCCTTTTCTTGACCCATAACTCCGTCTCCCAATAGGAATCCATCCATGGATGACTATACTCTGCACTGCGATACTCCAAAGTAGCTTCCCAGTCGTAGTAGTAGTTGTCCAAAGTTCTTGTCAACATATCATGGAAGAAAGCATCAGCCTTAGGAACCACGATATGAAACTTCGTAGTCCATCCCATAACTACATCCTCCATAGGTGTATCACCAACTCTTGATTCAGCATCGGATATCTCTTGGTCACCCTCTTCATTTGGCTCCTGGGGTTTGAAACGGGCAACGTACTGTGCAGCTGACAGACGGGGATGAGGAGGCATCTACAATATTTAGACATAGATTAGATAGAATCAATGTATTTTCGCAATAGAATGAAGTAGAGGAAGCATAAAACTTTAGTAATTAACAAGGTGAAAAGAGGAAGCATGAATTAAGTGAAGTATGGATGCTATCAACGACCATTCTAACTAGGCTTGCGTCCTACAGTCAACACGGCTCCGATACCAATCTGCCACACTTATTTTTAAGGATAAAAATAGGATGCATAAATTACTCATGTGCGCCCCAGGTCATGATCGCACACATAAGCAGACAAATTACATAGTATCATCACAGTGCTTATTACATAGCGAATAAATATTTAAGACATAGTCTTGAACGATAAATAATAATATCTAATAATAATCTCCAGCGGAAACTCCACACAGGGACACGGTTGACTGGTTGACACCAAGACTAGTACTCATTACGATAATCCTCATCATAATCTTCATCTGTTATGGTGGAAATAGCAAGAGTGAGTCCATGTCGAACTCAACAAATATAACACAGGGTTCATGAGGCTCAAATGGCTAGACACTGTTTAACTGCGGTTAGCTTTTAATCATCATATATTTAGCAATGGAGTAGCATAAAGGTATTCCAATTCCCATTAATGAACCAATGATCAATTGCAATAATGATAACGAATAACATTAACAAGAGCATAATAATAATCAACAATAATTAAACATAATATAACAATGGTGATCATCTATCTGTAAATGTTCCAAGGCCGCTCGTATCCGTGAGCACGGCTAGTATACCAGTTTTTAACTCTGCACAGAGGTGTACACTTTCACTGTGAGTCATGATTTCCAAATGAGTGGGGAGATCAAGCCCAAACACCCAAAAACCATATAAAGCCACTCAAGAGTTCGTCTAACATGTTAGGGCCATTAGATTCACTCGGCAGGCAGATATAGAACCCCCCTTCCCTGTGGCACAACAACCGCAGCCTATACACACTAGGCCAGGGGCTCGCACTACACCCAACGTGGCAAGCCATTCTTACGCCATTTAAGGTAACCACTAACAAGCTAGAAAAGGTCTCTTGAACAACTAAAGCCAAAGCCATATAGCCCTCACAGCTGTACTGTATATCCCGGATGATCACGTACAGATAAGTCCTTACGGAGAGTAACTAGAGCTTCAAAAATAATACACATGCTCTAGCCCCCTTTTAACAAAAATTAAATCATCTTAATGATTGATTGCTTGATCCATTATTCATATTGCAAGATCATTGTTCTTAGTTTAAGCACTAGCCATAGCTATCCATATGCATTCCCAAGGTTGACAAGGAATCAAGATAACAATCACTAAGTTATAATCTCTAAGGTTGTCAAGGTAAGCATATGCATATGTATAATAATTCAATGAATAGGTAGCAAGGATAGTCCTGTGTTATACTTGCCTTGATCAAAGCTCCCCAAACAATACTGCTGACTTGGCTCAAAGTAATACTCCGAATCGTCCAAGTACTGCTCACCTTCTATACTCGATCATCAATCAACAACATACATGCATCCAATCAAACATACACGAAGCAAACAAAGAGATATAATTAGAACAGTACACCAATAGTAACAAAACAGTAATAAAAGTTTATAAAACTCTTCTACACGTTTCTACGATCACACAGACGCAAAGATCACCAAAATCGGAGTTAAAACGTGAAAGTTATGAATTTTCCAAGATTTCCTATAGATAAATAAATACTTAATTATAAACTCGAAAAATAAATTATCAAAACTAACTGTACAACTACACTAACACGTAGAGTTCGCAAATACGAACCTAACGCAACTTGAACGGATCAAATCGGAGTTAAAACGAAGATTTTATGACTAAAACAATCCTAGTGGCAAAACTGTAAATACCTGAAAACGTATTTTTGATTTAACCGAAAAAGAATACGCTTTCAAAACACGAAAACGTACTTTTCTGGAATGCGCCAAGGACCGCGGGTTAGTTTTCCGAAAAACTAAGGGTCTCTTTAACAAATTTATCCCGCGAAGGGGTATGATCTAATCTCGGCCGCAGATCACAAAATGGACGACGGCTCATGTTCATCTTCAACCCTACAGTACCTAGTTCGGTCATCCTCCTCAAATCCGGCCGCCGGCTCCTCCATTACCGCCATGCCCACCTCGCCGGACTACTTCGGCCGCGTCGTTCCCGACTGCCAAACAACCCGCGACTTGGTCCAATCGAAAGAGGAGGGCAACCCGCACCTATCTATGCGGTTTTGGAGAACTACAACCACCCGAGGAAGGAACGCGGCAAGGAGAGGGCGGCGATTTCCATTGCCGGTTCACCCGAGCTCACTAAAACCGTGATTCAAAGCATCTCAACCCAAAAGAAGAGCACGGGGAGGAAGAGAAGGAGATGACGAACTCACCAACGCGAAGAAATCGGCCCCGAATCCACCCGAAAATCTCTCCCACGCACCAACCGAAACCGCCAACCACCTAAACCCTAAACCTCCGATTACTTGCGGTAGCGATCACGTTTTAGATGAAAAACGGAAAATAGAAGGTCAAGGCGTCCTATTTATAGCCTCAAAACCGAAATCGGGTAAGAATCCCTAGCTCATACGGCAAGAACCGACGTCGGCTTCATAGTGTCCGGGTCGGTCACAAGGTAGAAGAAAACCGACAGGTGGGGTCCATCGGTCAGCGGAAGAAGGAGAAGGGAAAGAGCAGCTGTGGCGCTGGCCGAACTGGGCTGCGTCGCTGCTGGTACTGGGCCGGCCCATCAGTTGGCCCACGCGGAGAGTGCCGCCCAGCCCCCAGCCGCGGCCCAGCGCGAGCGCGGGAAACAGGCCGGTCCATCGGTGATTCGGCCCGCCAGGTAAGTATCTTTTTTTTTTCTACTTGTTTTCAAAAATACTTCAAGTACATTCTAATCCAAAATAAAATAAAATAAAACAAATCCACACCACACAATAAAAATATATGCAACAACATGAATGCAACACAAAATTTATTTTATTTTTATTTTAAATTGGCCATTATTTATTATCTAAATTATTCGAAATTTGTTATCTCTAAAATTTGGGTGTTACACTAGGAATATTAGGTGTTTCAGCTTAAAAGAAAAAGGGAATAGTAGTGTTTTTCTATTCAAAATGATTTTTTTGGGTTAAATATAATAACTTAGTAACTGCTTGGTCGATTCACAGATATGAGTATTTTACAAAAGGAGTGTACCCGAGCAAACCCTCATAGAGTGGCA
Organism: Saccharum spontaneum; assembly: GCA_022457205.1. Lineage (NCBI taxonomy): Eukaryota > Viridiplantae > Streptophyta > Magnoliopsida > Poales > Poaceae > Saccharum > Saccharum spontaneum. The sequence continues at coordinate 52,396,782 of CM039597.1, forward strand.
TACTTGATATACAATGCCATGTACCTGAGCAAACCCTCATAGACTGCTATATATACACAGGCATGCACACAAGAGAATGTGCAATGACCAGAAAGAATATAATCCAAAGATGGGCTCGAGATCACAAGTTGTCTCTGTCTCATCACGTGCACTACTGCTTCAGTTCCTCGTGCTACTGCTGCCCCTGCTGTCCGCTGATGCATCATCAAGCAGCCAAGTAAGCTCTCTGCTTTCCTTCTTTTTTTTTTCCTCGCTCTTCCCTGAAGATTCATGCCTCTGTCTCTCACTCTCCCTGAAGGAGCCTTGCCACTAATATGATGCTGTTTCTTGAAAATCTCAGACGACGATCTACGTTGTGTACATGGGTGAGAAGAAGCACGATGATCCTTCCGTGGTCATGGCATCGCACCACGCCGTGCTGACCTCCATTCTTGGGAGGTACTTTGCTACTACTCTAACGACTCATCGTAGCTCATTCAAGCTGGTAATGACTGCACATTATATATATATATGTAAGCTGGCTTTTCTCCTCATCTTGTTTTTGCTCTTGATGTCGTCAATGGAGCAGCAAGGATGAAGCCCTCAGCTCCATAGTCTACAGCTACAAGCACGGATTCTCCGGTTTCGCGGTGAAGCTCACCGAGGCGCAAGCGGAGGAGCTTCGGAGTGCGTAGCCTCACCCATCCAATCCAACAAAATAAAAGCATGAATGAAGTTGTGTTACTACTCGCAAGCATTGTTGGTATGAACTGAGAATGACTAGTTTATTTGCAATATATATAATGTCCTACTAGAGTACCCTGGCGTTGTGAGCGTGAAGCCAAACACTTACCACCAAGTGCACACGACTCGGAGTTGGGATTTTCTTGGCATCAGCTACGGCCAACAGCCATCGTCGTCGGCGTCGTCGTCACGGCTCCTTAGGAAGGCCAAGCACGGCGAGGATGTCATCGTCGGCGTCATAGACTCAGGTTCTGATCGATTTTGATAAATTTACTTATTCGATAGGCTTCAGAATTTGATTAATAGTAACTCCCATTTTGGTGCCATACTGCGCACGCAGGCATCTGGCCCGAATCACGGAGCTTTGACGACAGCGGGTACGGCCCCGTGCCGAAGCGGTGGAAAGGCGTGTGCCAGACCGGCCAGGCGTTCAACGAGAGCAACTGCAACCGGAAGATCATAGGCGCGCGGTGGTACGCCGGGGACGCCAGCGAGGAGGACCTCAAGGGCGAGTACATGTCGGCGAGGGACGCCAACGGCCACGGCACGCACACCGCCTCAACGATCGCCGGGTTGCCGGTGCGGGGCACGAGCCACGCCTCCGCCAGCGGCCTGGCCGCCGGCCTGGCGCGCGGCGGGGCGCCGCTCGCGCGGCTGGCGATCTACAAGGCGTGCTTCGGCCACTGTGGCCACGCGTCGGTCCTCGCGGCCCTCGACGCCGCCATCGGGGATGGCGTCGACGTGCTGTCCATGTCGCTGGGAGGCATCATCGAGAAACCCGAGACGCTGCACGCCGTGGCGGCCGGGATCACCGTGGTGTTCTCTGCGGGGAACGATGGCCCCGTGCAGCAGACCGTCAAGAACGCCCTGCCGTGGGTCATCACGGTGGCCGCCGCCACCGTGGATCGCTCCTTCCCAACCGTCATCACACTCGGCGACGGACAAAAGCTGGTGGTTCGTACGCCGACCCAAGCACTCGTCGTCATCATTTTTTGTTTTCTTTCATGCACTGTATATATATTATGCTAAAGCTGAGTCACTTGCAGGGGCAATCACTGTATTACCACAACCGCTCAGCGGCATCCAAGAGCAACGACGACTTTAGTTCGCTCCATTTGGCGGTCACTGGGTAACACATGCACTTTTGCTTTCGTACATTATATTATACCACAAAAGGATAATCTAAGCATGGAACGGGTGAGACTGAGAGCAACGAAACATTAGGTAGATTGATTAAATTCTTAGAAAAAAATTGGTACTGGATTCATATTTTTGTGGTTAAAATGATTTTCTTATGAATTTTAGAGATTAGAAAATGAATTTTATTTTTAGAATATTTAAAACCACTTTTAAAATATTTTTGATGGTCTATATGATATCTGGTTTATGGGTTGAAGTACTAAAACTGGAAAGTCCTATAATTTAGAATAAAGAGAGTATTTTTTTATGACGATTAGACTACAACATACAACATCGATGACCGGATGTTTTTCTTTTACTTTTGTGAGAATTTCTATTTTTTTAGTTTTGAACACTCTCAAGAGAATTACGGTGAAGACTCTAAAAGGAATTATATCTTAGAGCAACTCCAAGAGACTTTTTGCTTACTATTATACCACAAAAGGATTGATAATCGAAGCACGGAACGATTGAGACTTAGAGGAACAAAACATTAGGTAGATTGGTTAAACTCTTAGAAAAAAATTTGGTACTGGATTCATATTTTTGTGGTTAAAATGATTTTCTTATGAATTTTTAGATATTATAGAATGAGTTTTATTTTTAGAATATTTAAAACCACCTTTAAAATAATTTTGATGGTCAATATGATATCTGGTTTTTGAGTTGAAGTGCTAAAATTGGACTGCGATGAGATATCAAGAAAAGCCAAAAGTCTTATAAATTAGAATAAAGAGAGTGTCTTTTTATGATGATTAGACTACAAACATACAACATTGATGACCGGATGTTTTTTTTACTTTTGTGAGAATTTCAATTTATTTTCTTAAAAAAGTTTAACACTCTCGAGAACGGTGGAGGCCCTAAAAAGAATTATCTAGTAGTAATAGCAAGTTGTGGTGGCACTAAATTGAACATCAAACACTCTTATATCTTATACTCCGTCCATTCCGAATTATATGATGTTCTGGCTTTTCTACATACAACATAGTGCATAACTAAAATAATGTGCATACATAAAGAACCAGTGGTGGAACTAGGACTTTTGATTAAGGGGGGCTGGATAATATGATAATACCTCGTAAATGTGACAAATATATATATCAAGTGTATGTCTCAATAGTTCTTCAACACTTTTACATATATATTTAGTATTTATAGCGAAAAATACAATATTATCGCATCAAAAAATGAATGAAATGATAATTTTTTGTGCTATATAATTGAAATATTGATAGTGTATTAGACACTTTTTACTGTGTTAGGGGGGGGCCAGGCCCCTATTGGCCCCACAGGTTCTGTCAGTGTAGAGAATAGATAGGAGACTTACCATTTGGAACGGAGAGGGTAATAATTATATAACATAATCTTCTCTCCTGCATCAGCTGCAACATGGAGAACCTGAAATCCAAAAACATCACCGGGAAAATCGTTGTATGCTTTGCACCGCCGTTCGACTCCACCTATCCTCCCTGGGTGGAGTTTGGCAAGGCCACGCTTGCCGCCATCGCCGGCGGGGCCAAGGGCATCATCTTCGAGCAGTACAGCACCGACCTCCTCGACTCCCAGGAGTACTGCCAAGGCCACATGCCCTGCGTGGTGGTGGACAAAGAAACCATATTCAGCATCCTATATAGCGAAAGGTGCGTGCGTGTGGACGATTGATCGATCCAGAGTGTGTGCTACTACTATGTTCACCAGTCAGTCCTCGAATAATGATGCCTCTCCTGTTCCTCTTCTCTTGATCCCTGTCCTGTTCCTGTGCGTGTAAATTTTGCCAGCACGGTGGCCAAGATATCTCCGGCGGCGACCGTGGTCGGAGCCCAGGTTGCCTCACCGAGAGTCGCCACGTTCTCGTCGAGGGGCCCCAGTTCACTGTTCCCTGGTATACTCAAGGTAATATGTATATACCTTCTCTTATTGGGTCATGCATCGACCTTTGTCCTGAATGAAATGTGAGCAGCATCTTGGCTTCTCTGTTTGTGTGTTTGGACGACAGCCCGACATAGCTGCCCCTGGAGTGAGCATCTTGGCAGCCAAGGGTGACTCGTACGTGCTCATGTCCGGAACATCCATGGCGTGCCCTCATGTCTCCGCGGTCGTCGCCTTGCTCAAGTCGGTTCACCCGGACTGGTCGCCTGCCATGATCAAGTCCGCCATTGTTACCACAGGTAATTATTGAGTCAACCGAATTACCGAAACCTCACACACACTAACCAGTAGCCTAGCTAGTACACACACACACACTATCAATTTATGCATGCCAGCCTAAGGCTAATTAACGAGCTACTATGTGCTTCGATCAGCATCGGTGACGGATCGATTCGGCATTCCAATACAAGCCAACTCAGTGCAAAGGAAACCGGCGGACGCCTTCGACATGGGCGGCGGCCACATACAGCCGGACAAGGCCATTGACCCCGGCCTGGTATACGACATCCAGCCAGAGGAGTACTTCAAGTTCATGGAAGAAAACGAAGAGCACGGTCTGGTGTACGAGCTCAACCTCCCCTCCATCGCGGTGCCCGACCTCAAAAAGTCAGTCACGGTCTCGCGCACGGTCACCAACGTCGGGATGGCGAAGGCGACGTACTGGGCTATGGTCGAGGCGCCGGCGGGCGTGAGGATGAGCGTGGAGCCTCCGGTGATCACCTTCGAGAAAGGTGGCGCTAGGAACGCGACGTTTAAGGTGACATTCGTGGCGAAGCAGACAGTGCAGGGTGGCTACGCGTTTGGGAGCCTGACGTGGCTGGATGACGGCAAGCACTCAGTGAGGATCCCCGTCGCCGTTCGGACCGTCGTCCGGGACTTCGTCGCCGACACATCTTGAGTTCAAGCGGAACGAGTAGCTTGCATGTTTCCGCGTTGTTGATTCAGGCATGCGTGTAGCAAGAAACATGCGTGCGTGGAAACATTTCAATTAATAATACCCCTTTCAAATCAGTTTACTACTATGGTCCTTGTTTTCCTTGTAACACCCTTTGGGACTGGTGTGTTCGTTTGAACCTTCTTCGTTATCAATTTGAACCTTCTTCTTTATTACCATTATCTAAATATAATTTATCAATGTTAGTTTGATCTCCACCATACTTGGCCCAACGGCCAGGTGTGGGCCCTGATCTCGCGTCCTGATCGGAGACGCCCAGCCCGTGTTCGGCTGGTGGGCCCCCGTTGCACAGTGCCTATAATAAGAGGTGGGGAGCCAGAGGCTCAAGACACGAGGTTCACTACAGCCGCCACAGCCCCCACTGTCCTAACCCTAGACCGATTGAGAGGGTGGCGCTGCCAGCGACGAGAAGCCCCACCGGTCTCCACTGGCACAGCCACTTCACCGCTTCTCGCCACTGAAACCGACTCCATGATGGACTCCTCCTCTTAGGCCGATGGTCGGTAACACCTCCCCATTCCCATCCTTTCTGTCTCTCTCCCTAGGTCTCTCGGATATTGTGTTGATCTACCTGTTTATCCTAAATGGAATAGTAATCAACCACTGATCTACACCCCTAGAAAGGTCCTAAGATTCTAATATTGGTATCAGAGCCATGGTTGCTAGTGTTGATTCAGATCGGGTAGAAAGAAGTCGAAATCACAGAAAAGAAGATGCGAAGGATTTCAATCCGGACAGAAATGGAAGAAAGAAATCGATTTTCAACCGAAACCCTAACCATAACTGCCTGATGAAGGATCAGGCAGTGAGGGGAAAAGAACGAGATGAATCGATTTTCGAATTGGACAGAAACTAACCCTAACCCTCAAGAAAAGAAAGGACAAGGGAGAGGGTCCTACCTAGGCTCCTCCACTGCAATCCACACTGCCGTGGCGCGGGAAGACGACCGTGCCGCCGCTCTGCCGGCTCGTGGCAAGAACATCCCGCCGGCGCGGGGAAGAATAGCCGAGCCGCCATTGCACGCGAGCGCGCGGGCTAAGGGCACCGACGCAGAGCCGCTCGACAGCGGCGCGCTCACCCTCCGGTAGACGCGCGCGCCGACGAGAGGGCCTGCGGCGGCGCCGACATCCTCCACCTCGTTGTCATGGTGGCTGCCACTCTAGCTTTCGGTGCTGCACTGCGCGAGAGAGAAGTGGAGGAGGAAGAGAAAGCAAAGAGGCTGGGGGAGCCGCCGGTGCGATTTCCGGTGGGGCCATCACCTCGCCGCCGCCGGCGACCACCACTGTTGCAACCCACGAGCTCGGCGGTCGCAGTTGCTTGAGTGAGAAACGAGGGCAGAAGGAAATAAGCTAGGGTTTCAGTGGGAACCGGCCGCGGCGGTCTTTTTGTTCATCCGAGAAAGAAGCTCAGCGGTCAGATGGTGATGAACGGCTGAGAATCACTGGACCAAATTCGGCCCAGGCGGGGAGGACAAATCCCGGCCCAGGCCCAGGTTACGGCCTAGGCGCGGGTGATTGCCGCGAGCGCCTACAAGGCGGGCCTGCTGGGCCGTCGGCCTGGGCGCGGGGCTGCGAGGCCGCGTTGCTAGACTGCCGCGGGTGGCGACGAGCGCGCGCTCGCGTGATGGGCCGTGCACAGACTGCGTGCTGCTGCTGCGTTTTGGGCCGCGGTCAAAAAAATTGTAGCCAGGCCAAATGAATAGTTCCACTAATGAATTTGTATTATTCATTTTCAGAAGCAAATTTGAATGAATTATGATACATTTTGAAGGTTTACATCTCTGGAAAAATTTTGCACCAACGTGCTGAATTTTTCAGAGAGCAGATGAATATAGAAAAGCTTCTGAAAAATAGATAAATTAGTATTTTCACGTTTTCCGCTGCAAAGTTAAAGGTTTATTGTCTTCTCATTAAATCCGAACCAACGAGAGGATTTAATTTGAAGAGCAGTTATAGTTGTTCAGAAAATGATGAAAAGTTTATCCTCTAATTAAAATTGAAACCAACGAGAAAATTTTAATTAGAGGGATATTCACATTATGATTTAAGTGAAATTATGATATTGTTATTTTCTGATCAACGTTGATGATAACAATATTATAAGCTTATTTATGAGTTTGAGGTTGAAATTTAAATCTCTGATAATTTATGCATCAAAGTGACCAACTTTTCAGAGAATAGATAAAGATCAAGAAATGCTCATGAAATAGAAAGATGTATTTTCCACTGCAATGATGATGATGATGATCTTCTAATTAAATTCAAACCAACGGGAGAATTTAATTTGAAGAGGGTTAATGATAATTGAGTTGTTCCATATGTTAATTTCATTTATGCCCAACGGTGATGTGGAATTAATGTGCAAGAATATTGTATTTATGATGTTGCTAATTTTAGCAATAGTTATTGATATAAAATTTTAAAAGTTTCATCTATGAGTTTTATGCATTTATTTTATTTCTGCCCAACGGTGATATAGAATTAATGTAGAAGAAAGTTGTTTTGTTCTATATCTGTCCAACGGGGATATAGAATAGAACATAAAGAAATCAGAGTTTAATGTTGATGACTATTGTTGAATATTTTTTTCAGACAAAGATCTTCATGCTTTCGTTCTTGAAGGCAGAAAAGAAAAAGGAAAGAAAAGTATTGGGTACTTGTGACTCAGATGATGAAAATCCTAAGGAAAAATTGTGTATATAAAAGGAGGCCATTGCATGAAAGACTATATATGAAAGGAGGCCATTGCATGAAAGACTATGTCCTCTTTAAGAGTGGTTTGAAAAGAAAAGTTTTTCAAAGATTTCAGGGATATTGATCAAAGAAAAGAAATAGAACAATAAGAGTTTAGTTTGAGAAATGCCTTTTATGTACTCTCTATAAAATAATAATAATAATTTAATTTTTGGTTTTTATCATCATGATATGAATTGTAATAAGTGACATGCATGTTTAATTTGACCAACGTTGGATTAAGCATGTGTGTTTACGAATATCGGATTTATTCCTAAATTTGATGATTGAATATGAGCCAATCCTGGCATTTATGTCCCTTCAAGGGAGTTGTCTCGCATGACGGCATAAAATTTAAGAAAATGCCCGCATTGCGGCGTAAAGTTGGCATAGTACTTGTCCTGCATGGCAGGAGAAAGTGAAATGACGATGTGTATCCCGCACAGGGAGAGAAGTTTAGGGTAACTCTTATGCTATCCTTGTATGAGTTTAAGAACAAAAGGAAGTTGCAAACGAACCTCATGATAAGAATAACATGCAAGCATGACTTGCAGAAGTACTGATAATAAGAGGACTCTGTTGAGTTCTTAAGTGAAATGAGGAAAAAGTACTCCAATACGAATTAAGAAATAATTTTATTTTGTATGATGTAATCATGTGGATGAAGTAAGAAATTAAAGTTTCCTCATTCACAAGAGTTATGAAGGTTTTGAAAATGTGGCAGAAAAGTTTGTGCCACATTTTGAGGGGGAGGATTGTGACATGAATTGAGAAAGATAGAAAGACAATTGAAAGAAACTCAGAAAGATAATTGAAAAATATTCCCCATTGTATGATTTGCATTTAGAGAAAAAAATGATCTATAAAAGATGAATGTGATCGTTGAGGGAGTATAACGGTCATAATAAAGATACCCCTAAGTATAGAAATGGTTAAATTCCTGAACCTTTTACAGTTTGATAGGAAGATAGCAATGAGACTAAGAAATACCAAGACAGTGCTTAAAGCACCAAATGAGATAGATTTTAACAGAATAAACCCAAAAATGAGAAAGTTTGAACATGGGACAATCTGGGGGAGCATGGTACAAAGAGACCTAACTCCGCAAGGAGCATATGAATAATGTGGACCTTGAAGAATCAATTGTCTTTTGACAATAAAGGTCAAGAAATGCTAGTAACTGAGGCCCCCAGAAAGTCTCAAAGAATAAGAAAAATAGATATTTCTGATGACTATAAAGTCTATGTTAGTGAAATTCAAATGGAGGGTAATCCCACCTAATTTGAAGAAGCCATGAGAGATGTTCACTCGTCCAAGTGGCAAGAAGCAAAGGAAGATAAAATGTTCCTAAGGAGCCAAAACAGTAGGCTGTGATGGGTCTACAAGATAAAATGTGACTCCAAAGGGAATATGTAAAAATGTAGAGCACGACTTGAATCAAAAGATTTTGCGCAAAACGAATGAATAGATTACAATGAGTGCTAGTGACACATCATGATCTGAGTTACATCAGATGAAAGTAAAGACAACATTTTTCAATGGGATTTGTATGAAAATGATTACATGGCTCAACCCAAAGGTTTTGTCATGGAAAGAAAAGAATGTAAGGGATGCCACCTGTAGAAATCTTTTATGGACTAGAGCAAATCTCTAGACAGTGGCATTTAAAGTTGAAGGGTCAACTAGAAATTTTGAGTTAAAGAGAATGAGAGACAATTGCATCTGTACAGAGTTATAGAATGGGAAATTCATTTCCTAATCCTGTATATGTGGATGACACCTTACTTGCTAGTAGTGATGTCAATCTACTATATGTGAAGAAGTTCTTGTCCTCAAGGCTCAATAAGAATGTTCTCCGATGAAATGACTCGTTATAAGAATTGAAATTCACCAAGACAAATGAAAGGGGTATTAGGATTATCACAAAGGCATGCCTAAAAAAGATGGTAAAGAAACAAAGTATGCATGCAAGTGAACCTACGCCTATTCATATAGTCAAGGGTAATAGTTTTGGGAACTTTAGTGTTACAAGAACCGTCTTGAGATAGATCAAATGAATATGGATCCATATGCTTCAGCTGTTGGAAGCTTAATGAGTGCACAACTATGATATTACAGTTTAATGAGTGCACGAGTATGATATTACCTTAACATAGTTCATTTATCCGGGATGTTTTGGCAGAAAGTCCAATCCAGATATAGATCACTGGAATAGAGTTGAAAAATGTCTTGCAATTGTGCAAAGATTTAATAAGCCTCATGATGACTAAGAAAGAATTAGTACTCTCAAATGGTTATGGGTACATGAATGTTGAATTTTGGCGAGATCACTACACCACAACACTAATATAGCGTCACATGTGTGTCGTTATAGATCTACCAATACCGTTGAACCATCGGTCGGTATAGGTGGCCCACGGATCAAGTGTCGCTAAATGTATTTTTTTCGCTGGACAGTCGGTCAGTATAGATATTTGGCTATAGCGTCCAACAATCGGTCGGGACAGGTCCATAAAGAGGACCAACCATCAGTCGCTCTATAGGACCCTGCCTTTTGCGCGGGCTAAGGTTCGTCCGCGGGAATTGAAACGACAAAAAATGGTCCATCGCGGGAATCTGAAAACGAAAACAGGCCCTTCGCGGTAAGGCCCATATACTGCTAACCCTAACCTTTCCCATTCACTTCCCCTCAGGTAGCCGCCGCATCCGCTCCGCCACATCTCCTCCGTCATAGCGCTTGCCCCATTGTCCGTCGCGGCGCTCGCCCGCTCTACTCCACTGCCTCCGCCATCGAAGACTGTCGTGCAGCCCCCGCCCAAGAAGATCCTAGAGTACGACTCCAAGCACCTCCTTAGGGAGCACCTCAAGCGCCTCGCCGGCATCGACCTCACCATCCTCTCCGACCAGGTCTGTGCCTCACTCCCCCCTTTCAATCTGACCGGCGTCCAATGAATCTTCCCCTAATCCTTCTCGGACGGGATCTGGCCCGAGCGGAGCACGCCGGCCGCTGCTCGTCCCGGCGCCCGGTGTTCCTCTGGCGTCAGCTGCTTGTCCGGCGCGCGGTGGTTGCCCGGCGCCCACTGCTCGTCTGACGGTCGCCCGGTGTCTGCTGCTAGTCCCGTGCCGGCTACTAGTCCTGGTGCCCGCTGCTCTGCCGGCGCCCACTGCTCGTCCCAGTGCCCGCTGCTCCTCCGACGGCCACCAACATCCCTCCCTGGTGAGTTGTTTAGCCCGTTGCTCATCCCATCCCTCTCAAATAAGCTCATCTTCCTCAGATCCATATGGCTTTGCCTCTAATTTGTTCAGATCTATAACCTGGAGGCATGTTTCTTCTTGTATTGTGGATTTTGTATGCGATTGTGGTGTGTAACTAGTTGAAAATAATTTTTTTTGCACGGGTGTTAGTCCTTTGCCTCTAATTTGTTCGGATCTATAACCCTGTTGTATTTTAGAACCTTGCTGTAATAATCTGGTACTTATTTATTGTTTATTATACAGATGTCTTCTTGTGAAAGTGAACTGGAGTTCTAAGTATTTATTAATTATTGCATGTAAAATTCACGTAATACATGGAGAATTTCACTACTCTCAATTTCTAGTTACATAATACAAACTATGATGTATCATACAAATGTTGACATGCTTCAGTTCAGACAGACAAGGGTATTATGGAGGTACTCCTTAATACCTCTATATTATCTCATTTCTCACATTGGAGGTACTCCTTTTGTTTGCTGATCAGGCATGCGGAAAGATTGGCGACTTCATTAAAGGAGTGTTTGCTGTCTTCCAAGGTACCACAGATTTGGAAAATGTTCATTGGCCAGATGTAGTGAATTAAAAATTGTACATGTCGCTATATTTCCTGATTTGCCATGTTGATAAGAATTCTGCTCCATCTGCAGACTTGGATTTCTCGTTTCTTGAGATGAATCCATTCACCATGGTCAATGGGGAGCCATATCCTCTGGACATGAGAGAACTAGATGACACAACAGCTTTCAAGAACTTCAAGAAGTAAGTCTCAGGTTTCCGAGGGATACCATTTCTTCTTGTCATTGTTGGATTTCCTCTTATCAATTGTGCAGGTGGAGGTATATATGCTGATACAGTATGCATCAATTTGTATCCTATTTCTGTTTACACATAAAAGGTTTTCACGCTGATGCCTGTTAAACTATTCACCTATATGTTGCTGCCATGATGAAATTAATTCCCCCATGTACCAGGTTAGAGACTTGATGTGCCAGCGACGCGCTTGATGTGCCTTTTTTTTTCCTATATGCTTGCCGCTAAGAGGGAATTTCCCATCAGTCTTGTGCTCTGACTAATTGCTACTCCGATCAACCATTTGCAGAAAGCATAGGTGCATCTAATTTACCACTTAACCAATTAGATTATGTATGAATTGCTTATTTATCATAAAAAATACTTCTGTGTGACTATAATTGCAAAGTATATTTACCAACATGGAACCTAAACAAGGCTTACTTTATGCTAGGTTGTCTGCACAGCAGGTGGCAGTAACTAATAATAGACATATGATCTATAGGTCAATAATGAATTAACGATAAACTTACAAGTTTTTCTTTTTTTCTTTTATTATTCTGAGATGTCATCATTTCCTCCAGTTCTTCTTTGTTATTAGTAAATGCTTATTTCCTAGATATCTAATAATAGGATATAATATCCTTTTCCAAGATAAATGCAATTGAGCATACATTCAACATTTTAGTTCATGTTTTCTGAATTATCTTATTTTTGAAAAAAATAGAACAAACTACAACCACAGTTTAATTCTTATTGTTTTTCATTAACTGCCACTAATTTCTGCATGCCTAGCTATTGATCAATTGCAGGTTATTAGATTATTAACCAGTTCACATGCATACGTCTATCTTGAACAAACTATTATTTTTTGTGCTATCATTATATTAGGAACCCCAGTTTGATCCAGTAGGTTTTGAGTGGTATGTGATGATTAATTGGTTGATTGCACGTATTATTGTTTATGAGTGGGAAATGTTATGAAAAGTGTTGTTTGCACGTAGTATTCTGGAAGGACATCAAGTGATGACACTATAGCTGGTCTGACTTGGATATATATTCATGACAGCAAGGTGCTACAGCATGTGGTTGCATTTTTACTTTCGTCAAACTGCTATTTTATATCAGTTCATAATGTGGGCCCTTACACAACTATTTTTACTTACATTTTTTTTGTCAAATTCAATACCTATATTTGAAATTTCTATGTGATTTGACCATGTCCTAGAAATTTTAGATTCTCAACATCGAAAGAATAAGGGGACATAAGCTCTCTCTTGCTTACTGTCCAAACACTCAAATTCAATGCATTTAATGTATGTGCTAGAGATAAGCATTAGAGATAAGCTTGTCCTTGCACTCTGCTGTATTTTTGGAGGTCAAATAATGTGTAATATTACTGGCAGCATTTCTCCAAGTTTGCTAAAAGTAGTTAATTGGATTCATATTGCATTTCAGGTCATTCTGTGAAGTGGCGTGATGGTGCTGACAAGTTCAGAGTGCTCGTGGAAGCTATGTTTTGTTTTGAACTTATTAGAGATATGACTATGAGATTGTTGTTAAGTCAAATTTGAGCAGTGATCTAGGGATGTTGATGGCTTGCTCATGCACAAACTTCATGTCTGCAAGCTTCTAATGTACTTTGTATTTGTATGATGTTGGACCTGACCAGCCATACATTGGGCTAGCTCATATATGAATGAATCAGTATCAATGTATTATGCTCATATTAATCAGTGTCCTTGTATGGTTAATGTATATATTGTATTGAATGTTTGTACATCGACGATAGATAATTTGGAATTCATTATGTACTACGATTAGTAGTGTCTATTTTGTCTTTGTGAATGCTTCGCATTGGACCGTTGGTTGCTAAAAGTCTTTATAGCCTCAAACTATGTGTCGGTATATATAGCCCCTAAGGCATCAGACAGTCAGTCGCTAAACATATGTCGGTCGGCATAGGCTATAGCGACGCCACTTTCAGCGGCAGCAAGTAAGTGTCGGCATAGATCTATACCGACCGACGGAGCGTCGCTATATCGACCTATACCGACCGACAGAGCATCGCTATTCTGGACCTGTGGTGTAGTGGATGCTTAGTGAAACCCACATAGTAGCTAACACTCGTATTTGGAGTTTTATTGTGGAAAAGCTCAAAAAAACCGTTGTGGTGTCATCAATGATGCATACCTATAGTACAACTTGTTATGAGACTTATAGGACATACGAAATGGTTAACTTATACCCGGAATTGGTAATGGTATACAACATCAATTACCATTTAAAGTAATTGACTCCTATGACAACAGGTCAAGTGTGTTGTCAAACACATTGACATAAAGTTAGACGTTGTGAAGGTGAAAGTCCGGAATCTTTTTGAAAAGCTTTCGAATGAATAAGTAAAAAGCAAGTACTTGCAGATTCGCTTATAAAGGCTTACCACCCAGTGTGTTCAGAGAACGCACAGTCGACATGGGTTTATGGTATAGCCTATGATTTCCGGACAATAAAGGGTCCAAAGAAAGTTTCATTTCAAAATGGAGAAGTGTATTGTGGCTGTTAGTCTAGCGGCACTTATTGCTATGACGATGGGACAGTTCTATGCACTAATCTGTAATGAAATAGGAAAGAAGCAAGAAAAATATGAATCGAAATTTTGAGTAAGAAATTAAAGAACGAAGAAAGTGATGAGAGATCAAGGGGGGAGAATGTTAGTTTGATCTCCACCATACTTGGCCCAACGGCCAGGTGTGGGCCCTGATCTCGCGTCCTGATCGCGGACGCCCAGCCCGTATTTGGCTGGTGGGCCACCGTCGCACAGTGCCTGTAATAGGAGGTGGGGGACCAGGGGCTCAAGACACGAGGTTCACTACAGCCGCCACAGCCCCCACTGTCCTAACCCTAGACCGATTGAGAGGGTGGTGCTGCCAACGACGGGAAGCCCCACCGGTCTCCACCGGCACAGCCACTGCACCGCTTCTCACCACTGGCACCTGACTCCTCTTAGGCCGATGGTCGGTAACACCTCCCCATTCCCATCCTTTCTGTCTCTCTTCCTAGGTCTCTCGGATATTGTGTTGATTTACCTGTTTATCCTAAATGGAATAGTAATCACTCACTGATCTACACCCTAGAAAGGTCCTAAGATTCTAACAATCTTTAGATACTTATAGCAAAAATTATGTTTCTAGAAAAACTAGAAGAACCTTCGATCGTTTCAGTTTCAGACAGTTCGTAGCCCACAGTTCCAAATCATTCTCAGCCTATAGATCGTAGGTTATACACGCAAAATAGGCCAATCATTGTCTTTGCCTTGTCTGTATCGCATCGCCATGCCTCCGCCTCACCGCCATCACGCTGCCACGTCTCGGCCTCGCCTGCACGCTGCTATGCATACACCTAAATTCTCCTTTGCTGGCTTTATGTGAATCTTCTCCAAGGTGGCCGTCGGGGCTCTCCAAGATGCTGCAGACTGGCAGAGATCGATCCGCCCCCAAAGCTAGCCCATAAAGCCACTGTTACCACGGCGGCCTGCTCATCGTGTTTGCTACCACATTGGCTGCATTCCTCAACAACCATGCTTGTCGCCCACCCAGCTGTTGCCACTAGGTTCTTCTCCTTCGATATGGTCGGCAAGTACCCTCATGGCCTGGACATCTTTACCCCTGGTATAGTCTATGCTTCTCTTCTCTTCTCTTCTTTCTTTCTGAGGTGAGGTCTAATATAAACATTATTACCAATAGGGAGGGGAAATTCGCTTTCTACAAATTATTACTTGTCTTCCCTCTTCGCTCCTTGATGAGTGCGTGCCTCAACAACAAGAGAATCATGTGTGTTGTCAAAAAAAAAAACAAGAGAATCATGTGAATGTACTTGTACTATCTAGGCCACACCCATAGGTTGTTGGTGTATATATGGAGAGAAACTATATATGTACATAGGAACTGTTTGGATCCACTAACACTAATACTTAGCTAGCTAATTATTAGCAAGTTACTTGTTTGAATCCACCTACTAATAAATCCACCGAGCGAGGCTCCGGTCCCTCTGTGGCCTTTATCACTAACCCATGCATGGAGCTACACATACGTTCAACAGCACAGCGCACGTCTGCTTGCACAAAAAGTGTGGGTCATCTGTCATGCCCATGAAAAATCGGAAATTCTCTTGTGAGGGCATCTGTCCAGCCATATCCATCCGGACGGCCCGTTCTTGGGCCTACGTAACCATCGGGCCCAACAGGCCTGCTCCGCTCCACCTTTAAGTGTTTCAAGGTTTTTCGAAAAGATGACGACATTTCCTTTCCCCACGGCGCCTGTGACCGCCACTGGCGCATCCACAGTGCCGCTCGCCTGCAAGTCGCCTTCTCCGGCCGCCGCGACCTTCTTTTGCGTGGTGCGCTGCACCCGGGCCCCATCCCACACTCCTCTGCGCCCCACGCCACGCCCCCGTCCTCCTCGCGATGTTGAGGCCATGGCGTGCACCGCGGCCGGCCAAAAACACCGCAGCAGGAAAGAGGGTCCTGTGCCTGTGTCTGGTGTAGATTGGGCAGCTCTCGATGTGCCCATGACCTGAGCCTGCTGGCTACCTCAGTTCTTCCCCACCAAGTTGGCCGTGGTCGCTAGCGAAACCCGTTTCAGACTTATGTTTCAAGTGTTTTATCTGGATGTTGCAAAAGTAGGTCTAGGATGTTTTTTTGATCGGATACAAGTTGAACGCACACAACTCACATACTCCACACTCACACCACACACGTGTGCGTGTACCATAAATTTTAGGCAAAAAATTCAGAAAAAGGTGCGACAACTAGGGTATCAACCCTGGTGGGTAGCGTCCCACTAGACAGTGCTACCACTGGACTTCGAGCCCATTCGCGGTAGATCTGGGATGTTGCATATGTTGCAATAGCAATATACACATGTTGCAAGTCTATTTTAAGTGTTTCATGTGTATGTTTTAAGTGTTCCATCTGGGTGCATATGTTGCTATAGCTCTACCTGTATGTTTCAAGCATGTGTCTCAAGTGTTCCATCTGGCCGTGCTCGCCTGCTGTCCACGCTCGCTGGAGCCGCCGCGCCGGCCGCGCTCGTGGTTCGCGCCGGCCGCGGTCAGTGCTCGCGGGCCACGCTCGACGCTGCTTAGGATGAAGCATGTCGTCCGCACAGGCTCCTCCACGGTGAGCATGAGCTCACGCGGTGCCGAGGATAGAGAAAGCAAAAAAAAGGCACATTTATTAGCTCAAGAAACTAAAGGTGATTTCTATAGATGGTTTGTTGCTGATGTGGCCACTATGAAAAACGTGCATAGTTTCAACCAGTCCACTATCTTTTTTATACCATAAATAATTACCATGGTCTGTTGAATGTCCAGAAATGAGAAACCTAATTTATAATAATTAGCTTAATGAGTATTAATTTGCTCATAAAAGTTTGTAGCTCATACATATTTTTAATTTATAACAATCTGTATTGAATGAGGTTGTTAAGTTTTCCATAATTTGATGTTTGTGAAGTTGGTTTTTAATGTAATGCAGATTCTCAAAGTATGGGATTCACGAGGACATCATCAGCTGCTCTAAATGTTGGATAGTTCCTTGTGCATGTCAATCTCGACCTTTTCAGGTATGATATCAGACTTCTACCACGTGACTTGATGGTGGCGCCGAGAGGAGAGGGGACGGAGGTCAGAGCTGGAGAAGCGAGCCAAAACAAACTTTACTAATTACAATTGATGAAATATATTTTTTATCCTATAAATATTTCTTTTCATTTAGCACGAAGGATTATAATAAAAAATCTTCAAATAAATTTTTGTAGCTTCTATAAATATATAAGCGACTATTTTCTCGTTGCAGTTTCTGAAGAATGAGCCTTTATTGGCACTTAGCAAGGCTAATATGCAGCTTACTACTAGAAAACAATTGTTGGTAGTAGTGTTATTAAGTCGTTGAATTAATCGTGATTAGTCATGATTAGTTAGCCTTGTAGATCTATTTTTCATTGAGGATTGTAACTCGGTAGTTTGGAACCAATCCAAAGGCAGGTACTTGGTTCAGTCTCGTTATGTGGTGGTGAGTTTGAGAGGTTTTAGCCCAGTGTATACTCCAGCGACTTGGAGATCCCCCATAGAGTTCAAATTTCCCCGGTGTATAACAACTTTCTGACAAGTGACAAGGGATAATTTGAGTAAAAGGAGACGTGCAGAAGATACTACTTGTTTGTTTTGTTGTGAACATAAGATTGTGCATCATTTATTCTTCTCTTGTTGTCTGGCTAAGAATGTGTGGAATTATTCCGGAGTTCCTAGGGCTCAATATTGGAACTGATTTATGCGAACCTTTAGCTGCTAAGAAAAAAACATGCTAACAACATATATTCTACACATACTCTTTAGAGTTTATGGAAGATACGTAGTGCTTTATGTTTCCAGGGATCAAGGCTTGATAGACGTGAAGGTGGTGATAAGAGGAGCTAAGGAGATGTGTTGTTAAAAGCTCCTACTCGGACCAGCTGGAGGCCCTTAAGCGTAGATTCCACGAGAAGCCAGAATTCATTGGACACAAGCCAGCCTAGAAATCCACAGCTTGGGAAAAATGCGAGGATTCTGATCTCAGTACTAGAGAGGGTCCAATCCATGGTATAGGCACATGCGTGCAGCACATGCATGTTCACTAGTTCAAGAAAAGTCTAATTTATGTCCCTTACCTATCGTGATCATCTCATTTTCCTCCTTGACCTACAAAACTAATTTTTTAAATTCCTTAATTTTTAAAACTATTTTTTTGCAACCTGGCGATTTTGATATGGTTTTACTAATGTGGTGCCACATTAGAGGGGGTAAATCACACTGAGCAAAATGTTTAGGGAGATATATTGGACAAGAAATATTTAAAAAACCCCAAAAAGCATAGAAATATGATTTTAAAAATTATCCAAATATTTTTACATGGAAAAAATAATGCAATTAAAAACCCAAAAATCTGGTTTAATCTTAGAAAATTTGTTTACCTCGAAAAATTATAAAACTACTTCTAGTTTTTTTCTGAAACCATGCTATTACTCATGGTTTTTTTTTCTTGAAAACGCAGGAGAGCTGTGCTTCGTTATATTAAGAAGAAAATACAGGATAAGAACCTAAACACCCACATACACACACTCTACATACACCAAACTTACTGTTACTCATGGTGCATAGCTTCAAATTGTTTAAACCTTGATGGGTCTATTTTTGTGCTTATTTGCTACTAAAATCTCTCGCTATCGAATGCAATTAGTCGATGTGAATTGCCCGAGTACGTAAAAGTACCAGGGAGCGTCATCAGGACTACGTATGTGCGATAGACATTGAGAACTCTGCCTGACACAACTTTCGTGATATAACTAGAACGCCAGGCGCGGCTTTGCCGCGCCCTACGTATAGCAGGCCAGCCCATGGTGCTGTGTAGTGTTCCTTGCTTCTCGTGAAACTATGTGGTTCCCTGTTTTGTTGGCACTCAGAGGTAGAATGTTCAGACTTGCAGTGGATCTTTGTATACAGATATGCAAAGAGGCTTTCATAGGGAAAGATAATAGGTGAAGCTAAAAAGATATATGTATTAAGAGTGCAACCCAACAATAATTTCTGGTGTTTTCTTCACTGTCGTCAAGAGAGGCACATGCATAGTACTGAGTATTTCTTATGCGCTAATCCCTCTCAAGATGGGCTTGAGATCCAGTAAGCGAGGAGCAAGTGGTAGATAACATGCATATGCAACCTTACATTGATATGGCTGCACCACCAAATGCTGAACGACAGAAAATACGATGCATGGTATGGTGATATAGCATCATTCAGTCAGTAGGTGACAATTAATTAGTTCAACATGGAGATAGATGACTGACCTAACTGCTACTAAGAGAACAGAAGATTTGTTGCATGGCGTGGTGATATAGCAGCAGTCAAAGATGACAGTTAATGTGGTGAACTAATAGTTTGAGATGTGCAAGGTACCTTTCTGGCTTTGAACAGCAGCTGAGTGAAGATGCATTTTGAATTCTAAACACAGGGAAAATGCACTGGAATTTTAATCACAAAGAGGTGAATGGTCAATCATACCATTGATTGACCAAGGCCCAACTCAAAACGACCATTGACTAAAAGTAAGAGAGACTGATCTAAAAATGGCACATATTAATCGGCATATGATATGTCAGCGCAATTAGTAAAAGCTTCTGCAACAGAATTTTGCAGGCGCAAAAAACAGTTTTGGATGCATGAAAATGATGCAAAACCTTTAGTTAACTCATGGGCGGATTCAAGGGTATTCCCTTGTAGTCCCGGGAATACCCAACTATTTTGAGACACCTTTACGTATATATGAGTATATACTTATATGTATATATGTATAATACATTATTTTGTAGCATTTTCACTCAATTTTGTCCAAAACAGCAAAAAAATGGTCTTTCGGCCATTGAGGAGCAGCCTATGGATTCGATTTTTTTTATGATACGGAAGTAGGAATACCTAAGTTTTAAGTTCTAGCTCCGCCACTGAGTTAACTGATCCATCAACAATTGACAACTTGAAAAGGAAATGTATGGAACAAATTGTGTCAGGGAGTTGAACAAAATAAAAGGAGAAGCGATTTGTAAAAGTTAGGCAATCATGGTGAAGGTGCGCACGAAACTAATAGGAACTGAATCAAACACTGCATAGATGGCTTTTTAACTAAAGTTTAAAAAATCCCTGTAATAGATCAATCTCAAACCACCATGACGATAATTGTGAACATCAAAAACTTGTATTTGTGTGTTGGCACGACAGCAGGATGAATCGTTTCTAATACAACAAATAGGAATAGCCAAGTGAAGTTCTTAAAATAAGTAACGCATTAGGAAACCATGAATCAATAATGAAAGAAAGATGGGCCTAAATATTCATAAGCATATTGATATATGAAGTCTAGATTGTGAAACTGAGGTGTGCAACTGTGCATTATCCGGATTGTTGGAACTAAGGGTCACATTTTTAGTTTGTAATGCCATACACATATATAAGAAAAGGTAGCGCTTGTTTTGCCCTTTGTACATGACACTGGAACTGCAATGAAGGCAAGATGGTAAGATTTTGCAATGATCTACCTGCTGCACATGGAGGCATTTATTGTAGGTAGCAGACAATGAGGGCACGTGCAATTCAGTTAAGTAAACATAATTTGGTTGGTGCATAACTCGTCATGTCTTTCTTCTAATCGGGACTACAATAATATTTGCCTTTAGTCTTATGACGAAGGCACAATTAACTGCAAAAGAAAAGGGTGTATGGAAAAATTACAGAACTGAATTTGGGAGCTTGCAACATCATCACTGGTTTTGACTATTAATCTGAATCGTTATTGTCAAAGATCCTGTAGTTCGTGAATTTATGATTTCGCCTGCAGCGCCAGTTCATTACGTAAAGTAGTGCAATTTATGTGTCATCTAGAAAACCGGGTTCAAAGGGCAATGTTACCTAGTTACTTACATCGATTCACATAGTTTGGTGACATTCCATCAAACAGGCTGAGTGCATGTAGACAAATGCATTTGGAGGCTGCTACAACTCTGCTATCTGAACATTAGAAACTATATTTAGTTAGCTCACTGTCACCAGAACAGTGCAGTAGACTATTCTTTTGGGAATTGAGTACAAATATCTGAAGCGTAAGTTTTGGGAATACAAACCTGGACAAAGCCCAAAATTGAAGGATGCGTAACCTAAGACAAGCACATTGGGCAAAGATTAACTAAAATCTTTATGCTGTGACGCTAAATCAGGAAGCACATATGGAAAAATAAAACGAATTGGAGATTAGGTGAACCAAAATCAGATGTGATACCCTTGCTAAAGATATGCATGGACAGATGGTATTTTTAGCAGAAGGAAATGCAACGTAACGAATTAGCTTACTACATACAGATGAAGCAAGAAATGAATGGAAGACGTGGGCGCAAAGATTTGGTGGATGAACTGACATCTAAAGCTAACTGCATGTAGTCACCGGATCTACAGGCGTTACATCCAATGAACCGAATCAGTAGGGCGGAAATCTCTTATCTCTTATACAGAAATAAAGGCATTGAATGACTTTTGATTACCTGTGAACGAAGATGTCAAGTCGAGGTCGGAGCAGAGCGGTGGAGCACCGGAGGTGGATGGGCAAGAGGCAGCCGGGGTCAGCGGCTCGAGAGTCGCGGAGAGGTAGCCTTTGTGGAGGGGAGTTGACTGAACACGATGGGATCCCCAAATTCGGAAACCCTAAATGAATCCCCAAAATTCAGATCGAAACCGTAATTCGTGGGAACTCTTACCTTGGTCCAGCGCCATCCTGGCCATCGGCACACCGGCACGACAGCGCCATTAGTGCCGCCCTAAGATCGGCGGCAGCTCGGTTCCACCATCATCGCGTCCTATTGAAACAGTGGCCGCCGCCGCCGTGGCCGTGATGTCCTGTGCGTTGCGCGCCGTGGTCACGGCACCAGCGCGTGGCTTGCAGTAGCGGCGCGGGCCGGCGGCGGTGGTGCAGTGCCGCGCGGCGTGGCTAGCGGAGGGCGCAGGCGGGTCGAGGCTTCGGCGATTTCGCGGGACGACGGAAGGGAGAGGGGCGGCGCGCGTCTACGCCGGCGCGCCTCCTGCGTCGGGGCGGGGTGGCGGCGGCCGCGGGCACTGGCGGGGTCCGCCCGCGCCGCGTCGCTTGTTGTGATGCCGGGGGCGCCCATGGCCGGGGTCGATGGCCGGGCACAGCGTGGGTAGGCCGCCGCGCTCGGGGCCGGTCGGTGTGGCGCCACGTCGTGAGAGAGGGAGAGAGAGAGGAAGGCACTGGCCGCGCCGACGCGCCGCCCGTGGGGTGCGCCTGCCGCTCCGGGGAGGGATGGAGGAGGAGATTTTGGCATTTCACCCGGGGTCGCGAGCGTGGGATGGCTGCCGCTCTGGGAAGCAGGGGTACACGTGGCAGGAGAATAAGGCCGAGGCGATGGTGCGGATTTCGTTATTGTAAGATTGCATATAAGATAAGATCTTGTTACGATTGTAAAGTTTTTGGCGCCTCGGTTCAACGCTCTCTCTTGAGTGAGTGCAACTGGCCCTTTTCTGGACGTGGACCTGAATTCTACCCTGCGGCCGCAGGCTGGGCTGATGGCCCAACAAGAAATAAAAAACCCAAAATGTAGCTGCTGCCTGCAGCCCATGACATACTTTTGGTCTGACTGACAATCCACGACAGCATGCGGCAGAAGCCCAGCAGAGCAGATGGTATTCCTTCCCCAACGGCCCAATCCCTAACCCTTGCATTTCCCGGTCCCCAGTTGGGCAGCTGCTACACGGCTGACGCTGTTGTCCGCCTGAGCACTGGCACACCGTCTAGGGCCTGCCGCCTGAATGCGCCTCTCACGGAAAACGGAGAGCACACAAGAGTGCATTGAGCACGAGGGCACTCCCAACGCACAAATCATCATTATTTCTATGTGCATTAACTCTTCTGCCAGCTCAAATTTCTGCTCGAGTGGCAAGGGAGTTATTAGAGAGAGAAGGAAATCTGTTGAAACCGTTTCTTCTTTACACTCGTTGTCTACGTCAAAATCGAGACGTGATGAAACTAAGAAAACAGCGTTGGGATAGATCCATGGTTTCCATCTGCACGCTCTTAATCCAGTGCGCCCTCCCCTTCCCTCCCGTCACGCCTTGCCCCGCTCGTCAAAACTGTTCCGGCTAACGCGCTACCACTCAGCACCACCGCCTGTGGAACTGGCGGCCACCTGGCGCCACAGCCTGCGGAGCTCGCGCCACCCCGCCCCGACTTGCCGCGTCCGCCTACAGAGCGTCCTTGGACCCAGCCGGCTCCACGCCCACGCCTTGAACGGGAGGCCGGACGGGAAGAACTCCCGCATGCACATGCCTAGGAGGTGCCGACAGGTTCGACGCAATCGTGGAGCTCGCGTTGCCAACGCTTGCCCCGTCGCAGCTTGCCGCACCCGTAGAGCATGTGGATGGGCCGCCCCACCACGATGTTCGCAGTTATTGTCGAGACTGCAGTCATCGTCGCAGTAATCATCGGCAGGGCTGGGTCGAGTTCGGGTGGCCCGTGTCCATCCGTCTGTGAGATAGATCCCGACGGACGGCCATGGGCCAACACAGTAGCCTGAGTACGAAGCCTGCCAAAGCATCCCCGACAACGATCTGCTTGTACAAGCGAAGCTCGCCATCCATGGAGCTCAGCGCTGTCTCGATGCAAGAAACCATCCATAGTACTTTCTAGAGAATAGAATATTATACTAAGAAATTATTCTTCACAATACCGTTTTTTTTAAATTTAGAGTCCAACCAATCATCCACCCTCTCATTTTAGATCTTCTATGCCTCCCATAGAGATAGCCGCCCTGCACCCCGAGGGCCCATGTGGCAAGGGAGGGAGACGGAGATGAGATATGTGAGCTCGCTCGCCGTGCGCAGAGGAGGGAGAGTGCGAGCCAGGTGTCAAGGCGGGCTGGCGCGGGGAGGAGGGCATCGAGGCCGGACTCCGCATCGCGACTGGTCCGCACCATCGTGCGCTCGTCGTGGGCGAGCGCGTGGGAACCGGGGGGCCGACGCCGGGGTGATGAGATAGATCCCGACCAGCACCAGCAGACTGCGCACTGGTGGTGATGAGATGACTCGCTAGCTCGTAGTGCTGGCAAAAGGAAAGTTGGAGAAGAGTTGACGCTACCTAATGGTTGGTTTATTGCTAGAATATTGCATTATTGTTGATTTGTTGCTACTAATAAGCTGTAGCAGATATTGTTCTATGCGAGTGCGCATTATTGACTCATCATGTACGTCAGCAATGTTACATGTTGCCTGTGTGACTGGCACTAGCTCGACTTGTAGTCAACTATCTTATCATTATTACACCTTTGGCTCTTCAAGTACTATATGAGTATGTAAAGTGAAGCAACCTAGGGAAAAGCAAAGTGCCGACAAACCGTAGAAACATGTCTGCAAATTGATCGAGCAAAAGAGAAACTCCGAACACGAGGCCTTTTTTAAGCATCTCTAATTCCCAATAAAGCCTATCAATCTAGGATTTTTAGCAAGAATAGAAAAAACAAGAGTTACCAATCCCACCTCCTAATCTTTTGGCACATGAAAAAAATCACATAAAGCGCAGATATATCCCCATATAGAAGACGCACATAGGCATATGAATCTAAGATGGAAGGGCGTGAGAAATAATAAAAAATAGGAAAGAGTACCTGATGCTAATATATAGAGAGAAATGATATATAAAAGTGGTTATGATAATTTAGAAATAGTACATGATTCCTGATGTAGAATTGTCTTCTACATTTTATAAGTGAATTATTGAAAAACTGTTGGAGATGGTCTTATTTATTCCACCTAATATATTTTGGTGTGTTGGAAAACTCGATGGTTTTGAAAAGAAATTCTTAGAAACTCTTGCAAATGCTCTCACACAGACACACACTACGCCACAAACGAACTTCCGCAGCATGGCCAAAACCGGGCCGGCAACGGGCGCCCCGGTTGCCCGCTGCGGTAGCTCGGTGGCCGGCCACAGCCGGCCAGCAACCGAGACGCCCGCTGTGGTTGAACCATTTACCGCAGCGGGCAGCGTAAAGTGCCCGCTGCGGTAAAGGTACTAACCGCAACAGGCACGTTACGTCGCCCGCTGCGGTAAATGGCGATTTACCGCAGCGGGCTAATTACGTTGCCCGCTGCGGTAAAGTCTTCCAGCTTTTATATACAGCCGCCGCCACCACCCCTTCTTCTCCACGGCTTCTCCTCTTCCAAATCGTGGGAGGGGAGGTTTTGCCCTAATTTTTGACCAAACCATCAAATTGAGTTTTAGAGCTTTGATTTGGGGGTGTAGGACACAACAAGGGGTACATAAACGCTCTCCAACCCCTCTTTTCCTCTCTTTCCTCACTTTTTAGTTCCTTTTGTCTTGTTCTAGATTTAGATCTAGATCCATGGTGTAGAGAGATGAAGCTTTTTTTTGTTAATCTAGATTCACCATGGATGCATAAAAGCACTCTCCCACCCCTCTTTTTCTCTATTTCCTCACTTTTTAGTGCCTTTTGGTCAATGCTATCTTTTTTTTTCTTGATTTTGGATGTAGATCATCAATTTTTTTCTAGTTCTTCTCTATTTTGCTGCTTGTGTCGTGTACAGCTATGATGGACAGGTCCGAATGGATGTACAAGATCGATAGAGTGCTCAATCCTCGGTACCTCGCTGAGTTGAGGAAGTTCATGGCCGCTGCGAAAGCTCACCGTGAGAGTCGGAAGTGGACGACAACCATATGTCCATGTGACAAATGCGAGGACTTGAAAGGCTACCCAGATGGCGTGGTGCAATCTCATTTGATTGTGCACGGTTTTATGGAGGGTTACACGGTCTAGACTTCCCACGGCAAAAGGCTCGATGCAAGTGGCGGTGCATCTGGAGTGAGCTCGTCGACGACGACGGTGAACCAAGATCCTGTTCGACCACACATGCCACCTTCGGCGGTAGCTGCACCAGCCGTCGACGATGATGCTCGTGATTACATCACGGTGGACGAACTACTCCAGGGCATGCAAGATGGCGCCGATGGCAGTGACGATGGTCAAGAGGCTACTTTGAGGGAACCAGAGGATGTGCAGCTTTTTGAGGACCTGGTGAACCACATCAACGAGGACGACGTCGTGTTTGGCAGCCCGAAGTGGTTGGAGAATTTCACAGAGATGAAGCAGGCGACAATTGATCCTCTATATCAGGACGGCGGGAAATGTCCGGATGGGTGCACGGCGCTCCGTTTCAACCTCCAGCTGCTGATGCTGAAGGCTCGGCATGGTTGGTCGGACAATAGCTTCAACGAGCTGTTAAGTTACCTTGCTACCACGTACCCAACAGGCGGTAATAAGGTGCAGGCCAATACCTATCGGGCGAAGAAGCTGATTCAGCCAATGGCGATGAAAGTTAGAAAGTTCGATGCCTTCCCTAACCACTGCATCATGTATCGGGGCGAGAAGTATGAGAAGTTGACCAACTGTCCACACTGTGGCGTCAGTCGGTACAAGAGGAATGTCGGCTATCGCGTGGATGACGACGACGAAGCTGTGCGGGCTACCGGTGGTCCGAAGAAGAAGAAGAATGGGGCTAAGAAGGGGGCCAAGTAGATCTCGGCTCAGCAGGACGAGGAAGAAGAGGGTTACACGAGGAGAAAAAGCCATGCGCTGTCGGTGTGGTACTTGCCCGTGGTCGACTGCCTGCGTGCACTATTCGGGAACCTAGAGGATGCGAAGCTTATGTCTTGGCATGCATCACCTGACCGGGTCAAGGATGATGGCAAGCTGCGGCACCCCTCCGATGGCCAGCAGTGGAAAGATTTCGACAATGCCTACCCCGCATTTCACAACGAGCCCAGGCACGTCCGGTTCGCGTTGAGTACTAATGGGATGAACCCGTTCGGTGAGCTTAGCAGCTCTCACAGTACTTGGTCGGTCGTCCTCACCATATACAGCCTACCTCCCCATCTGTGTCAGAAGTGCAGGTACCTCCTGCTCACCATTCTTATCTCAGGTCCGAGGCAGGCCGACAACGATATAGATGTGCTCCTAGAGCCGATCATGGAGGAGATGCAGATGCTATTCAATGTTGGGGGCCAGATTGCGGATGCGTCCCGAAAGGAGAAGTTCACCCTAAGAGCCATAATCTTTGTCACCATCACCGATTACCCCGGTCTCTTCTCACTGTCGGGGCAGATCAAAGGAAAGATCGGCTGCGTAATGTGCATCGATGGGATCTGCTACACTTATCTCAAGGGATCCATCAAGATGGTGTACACAAGGCATAGGAAGTTCCTTGGGGCGAAGCACAGGTATAGAAAAAGTGCTATGAACCAATACTTTGACAACCAAGACGAGCCACAGCGTCAACCACCAGCACAGACTAAGTGGGGGCCAAAGGTGTATGAGATGGTGAAGGATATGGATTAGATCGAGTTTGGCAAGAAAAAGAAGCCATTAGAGGAGGGGACAAAGCAGACCAGGAAGCGAAAGCGGGACACGATGGAGGAAGCACCTCCTGTGATCCCCGCTGTCCCTTTCAAGAAGAAGTCGATTTTCTTTAAGTACCTGTCGTACTGGAAAACACTGCAATCACCCCATGCCATCGACTGCATGCACCTCGAGAAGAATGTGTTCGAAAGCACGATCGGTACCTTGCTCAACATCCTGGGCAAGACAAAGGATAGTCTCAAGGCACGGACAGATCTTGTCAACATGGACATCAGGCACAACATTCACCTAGGAAAGCCTCAGAACGGTAAAGTTGATATCCCAGCGGCGGCCTACAACCTAATGACTGACGAGAGGGTGACCTTTTGCAAATTGGCGAGGGGTATCAAGGTGCCGACCTGATTCTCTTCCAACATCAATTGCCTGGTCTCCATGAAAGACCTCACAATGAGCGGCTACAACTCACACGACTGCCACGTCATGCTGATGGTGTTCCTTCCAATATTGATCAGGGCTATCGGTCCAGAGTACGTGAAGATGGTGATTACACGGATGTCGTACATCTTTAACTGCATCACCTAGAAGGTCATTGATAAGGCCGAGCTGCCTG
The DNA here is from genome assembly GCA_022457205.1 of Saccharum spontaneum. Classification (NCBI taxonomy): domain Eukaryota; kingdom Viridiplantae; phylum Streptophyta; class Magnoliopsida; order Poales; family Poaceae; genus Saccharum; species Saccharum spontaneum. Next base: position 52,424,979 of record CM039597.1, read on the forward strand.
CCCTGAAGGAGATCGTCGTGGAGACCCTATGCCAGATGGAGATGTTATTTCCACCAGCTTACTTCGACATGATGCCACACCTGATGGTGCACATGGTCGACTAGATCGAGCAACTAGGTCCCGTGTACCTACACCAAATGTGGACGTACAAGCGGTTCATGTCCACCCTCAACAAATACGTCCATAACCATGCTTATCCGGAGGGCTCTATGATCGAGGCATACACTACCAAGGAGTCCGTCAACTGGTGCATGAGGTACATAAAAGATGCGAGGGCGATTGGGCTGCCTGTCCACCATCACGAGGGCAGAACTGCGGGGGTAGGGTGCACGGGCTAGAAAGTACGCACCGATATACCAAATAAAGAGGTGGAACAAGCTCATTATAGCATCCTCCATAACTTGGTGAGCGTAGACAAATACGTTGAGAAGCACCTAGAAGAGATCTGCACCACTCATGACGGAAAGCGCACAGAGGCATAGTTCTAGAAAGAGCACAAGAGAAGTTTCCTAGACTAGCTCAAAGTGCAACAAATACCTCTTGAAGGATGCCCTCCTGAAGATACAGAGATCGTTAAGAAGCTTGTGCGAGGCCCGTCCAGCCAAGTCATCACTTGGCAAGGGTATGACGTCAAGGGCTACAGGTTCCACACGAAAGACAAGGACAACAAGAGCGCGGCATAGAACATCGGTGTTCGATACGAAAGTCAAGGGCTACAGTTCTATGGGCAGATCGAAGAAATATGGGAGCTTGACTATGGCGAAAACTTACGCATAACTGCCTTTCGGTGCCACTGGGTCAACCCAAATTTAGTTATGGTGGACAATTATGGGCTAACCACGGTGAACTTAAAAAGTACTGGCTACAAAGACGATCAGTGGGTACTAGCAACTAATGTCGCGCAAGTGGCCTACTATATCTATCCAGAGGACACAAAGAGGCACGTGGTCGTGTCAGGAAAGCAGCGGATCCTGGGAGCTGATGGGGTCCAAAGCCCGAAACAATACAACAACTACTCAAAGCTCTAGCTTTTCACCGATCATCCAAAGAAGATGAAGATCATCAAGGTTAGTTGCAACAAGAGTGGTCTGAATCCATGGGCCCGCACCGACGGTGAGAAGCGGACCGTGAAAGCGCCTGCACCAAAATGAGATAATGTAATAATGTGTCCAAAGTACTGTATTAAGTGTTGTGATAATGTAATAACATGGAACCCATATGTATCCCGTGACATCATTTTGTATTAAGTGTTGTGATAATGTAATAACATGGAACCCATATACCCCTTGACATCATTTTTGTATTAAGTGTTGCGATCTACTACTCTCTACTCTACGTCCTGTCTACTGACACTTTCTCAAATGGAAAAATGCTCTATGTAAAGATTGTAGATCTTGATGAGTTTAACAAAATTGGTATTCAAAAGTTTTTCATCTGAGGTCATTTAGACTCTCGTTTGACCAAGTTTGACTAAGTCAAAGTTTGAATTTTAAAGAAAACGACACTTCCAATCAAGTATTTGAAGCCCGAAATGGTTTGATCTTGAATAGTCATGAAAACCAAGTTTGCTAATCTCATCAAGATCTACATAAGTTGTTTTGGTCAACTTTTCATTTGACAAAGTTTGGATGGTTCAAATTTTGAATTTTGAAATTTTTACACCTCAAACCCAGGTTTCAAAACCCTAGATGGTCTCAAATTGAAAACTAATGAATACCAACTTTGATAGACTCATCGAGATGTACATTTGATATATAGGTCATTTTTACATTTGAGAAAGTGTTAGGAAAGTTTAGTTGAAAAATGGTCAATCTCTCATATAGTTTCATAAACTCTATGTGAGATTCATGATTTTGTGACTAGTGTTTACTGACACTTTCTCAAATGGAAAAATGTCCTATGTAAAGATTGTAGATCTTGATGAGTTCAACAAACTTGGTATTCAAAAGTTTTTCATCTAGTGTCATTTAGTCTCTCATTTTAACAAATTTTACCAAGTCAATTTTTTGATTTAAAAAAATAGAAATTATTAATCGCAGTGGGCTGCATAAGTCGCCTGCTGCGGTAAACAGTTTCAGTATTGCCCGCTGCGGTAAACAGTTTCCATAGCGGGCAACCTATATAAGCCGGGCCACCTCCCTTGAAAGTTTCTAAGTCCTTCCCGCGGTGAATTTTGACCCCGAAGGGCTGCTAGATTTTTGAATCACGCGGCTACCATCGCCATCGCCGCCACCGAGCTTCTCCTCCTCCATCGCCGCCGTTGACCTCCTGCTCCGCCCACCCCCATCCTCTTCTCCCACTTACGGGCCTGCCTTACACGTGGTCCGGCAGCCGGGCGAGGAAAGCTAGCTTCTCCTCCGCCGCCGGGGGAAACCCTAGCTCCTCCGCTGCCGGGCCACCATCGCCGTCACTGCCCCGTCATCCTCCAACGTCCCTGTCCTCCTCCGCCGTCCCTGTCCTCCTCCCCTCCTCCCCCGTCCCTGTCCCCACCCCCGTCCTCGTCACGAGTGCGGCGCCGTCCTCCGCCGCCACCACCGTACGTCGAGGAGCTCCGCTAGGAGCCCGAGCGACCACCACCCATCGCTGTTCTTTGACGCACCTAGGAGCCCTAGCTAGGACCCCACTCCGCCGTGCGCCATTCTCCAAGCAGCTTGGCTAGGAGCTCGGGCCACTATGACTCCATCGACAACCTCCGACCGTGCGCTGTTCTTCGAGGAGCTCTACTATGAGCTCGAGTCACCGTCCACCTCCTAGATCGTCCACGAATTCACGGACCAGCCATCTACTCCTCCTCCCCCACTAAGCATATGAATTCTTGCCTTTGATGTCATATTTGAGATGAGTTCGATGCCTGTGATGCCAATTTGAGATGAGTTCATTGCCTGTGATGCCAATTTGAGATGAGTTCTGAGCATTGCCACTGCCAATGATGAGATATGAGCACTGCCATGCTTTTTTAGTTAAAATGCTGCCTATGATGCAATTTTGATTTTGTTCGCATATGCCACTACCAATGATGAGTTATAGATGAATTTTGTTCTGAGCATGCCACTGTCAAAAACCATCCATGTGTAATCCTCCATTGAGTCTAGCTCCATGTGATTGATGTTAACTGATTGATGAGCTGTCTGAGATTAATTGATGCTATTTGAGCTTAGCAGAATTTTTGAACTTGCTGATGCCATCTGAGCTTAGCTGAATTTTTGAACTTAACTGATGCTATCTGAGCTTAGCTGAATTTTTAAACCTAACTGATCCACTGTTGCTATCTGAGCAAATTGGGCGACGATGTTTCGTCCCCTGTTTTCGGTTGGGCGACGATGTTTCGTCCCCTGTTTTGAATTCTCCATTATCATTTTGAATTGTCCACTGTCATTTTGAATTGTCCCATGTCCCTGTCCACTGTCATTTTGAGATTTGAGCAATGCTATTATCTTACTACTCTTACTATGCTACACTGTGTATTATGCCATGTCTACTACTTTTTTTGTCTATTGTCTACTACTCTACTATGCAATGCTTAACTCTGAATATCTGAATCTGTCTACTATCAATGCTTAACTGCATTGTCCTCTAAACTGTCTACTGTCTACTACTAAACTTAACTGCATTGTCCTCTAAACTGAATTTGAGCTTAACTGTCTAGTACTGAACTCTACTGAACCACCAAACTGAATTTTGAACTGTCCTCTACTGATGAACCTTTTCGAACCTCTAAGCTGAGGCAGTGGCATATGTAATGATGTAAACCCTTTTATGCTGAGACAACGGCGATGATGATTGAATTGCCCCCCTACTTGTATGCTATTAGACTAGGATGGCTTGTATACCATATACAAGCAACCAGTGTAGTAGCGATGTGATGACAATGGGGCAAATCTGAGCCAACTTTTTACTTGTTCACTTTTTGTATTCTTGTGCAGTTTGTTTCTTATCTTATATAGTTATGTCTATACATAACTGAGATAGCTGTTCTTCGTAGCTTTGAAATGGAGGACGAGGGATGGCGCTCACCTACCCCTAGTTCCTCTTCAACCTCATTGGAGAGCAAAGTGTCTGTGACCCCGCAGCCAAAGAAGCGTCGCATAGAGGAGGACGATGACCCGACCTGGGGACCGAGGCTAGACATAGCCGAAAGTGCATTGCAGTCTCCAAACCGAGATAGCATCGAGCAAGAGGTACTTGTAGCAACAAAGGAGCTTTTTGCCACTTTTGAAAAGCGTGCGAAATAATGAATGCTTGTTCCTCTCAACAACAAATCCTGGCATGCACTCGGATGTTGGAGTTTGGTCAAGTCGGGGAAGAACAACAAGCTATCCAAGTCAGGGAAGAAGAAGCCCCCGCCCCCTCCACGGGAACCTCGACATCCAAGTCTAAGGGCAAGAAGCAACAAGGTCCTAAGCGGAGGAGGAGGGAACACGAGAGGCACAAGGTGGACATGAGCGCTGACGTCCACGAGATAACTGAGGTGGGGCCTATGGGAGAGCCGACGAAGCCGAAGGAGGTCCTTGTCATGTTCAGCAACTAGGTCGCGGTCATTACCAGGGACAAGGTGGAGATCACTTGGGAGAACTGGAACGTTGTCCTAGAGGCATACAATGAGCTTATCTGGACTATGGTGAGAGCGAAGTTCAACTATCTTGAGGACGCCGATTTGGTCAAGTGCGGGGACTGGGTCTTGCATGTGGTGGGGACATCGCTCTGGAACTTTAAGTCAATGCTGACCAGAGATTGGTTGAAGAAGGAGAAGAATCCATGTGGCAAGTACACTATGATCAAGGATGATCAGTGGGAGGCTTTCATAAAAATGAGAATGATAGAAGAAGCGAAGGAAAAGAGGGCCAAGTCCAGCGCGCTCGTGAAGATGAACAAGTATCCCCACCACTTGGGCATGACTAGGTTTGCCGGTAGGAGGGAAGAGTGGAAAAGGCAAGAAGAAGCTAGAAGAGTGGCCAGGGAACCAAATCCGTATGAGGGCATCGCACCTAGGGCCAAGGACTTCCTCAGAGCTCGAATTCCAAAGAAGCTCAAGGAGGGCATGACCAAGTTCAACGAGCCTGGGTTCAAGGAGGTGGAGAAGGCTCTCATCGAGGCCTCCAAGGACAGTGGGAGCTTCGAGGCTCGCAGGGGTCACGACCTGCTTACCGAGGTCCTAGGAACCCCCGAGCACCACGGCCGCGTACGTGGAGTGCAATCCAGGATGAGCTAGAGCGCGGTGGAGTCATGGCAATTCGATGCTTCCTCGTTCAAGTCGAGGCAGAGGTACAAGGACGAAATCTATAAAAAAGGCTACAATCAAGGCATGTCTGATATGATCAAAAGCTCGATAAAGGACACCTTCACGAGCAACGACCCAAAGATGGTGGCAATGAGGACACATATGTTACGCCAGGCTGGCGTACCCGTGCCTCTAGCTCCACAAGGGCAGATGGTGCCTCTGCTCGAGGATCGTCCAAAGCGGCCGATCGATGAGATCGAGAAGTTGACGCATGTGCAGCTCACGGTTCCGTTCGGCAGGAGCAAGAAGATTGTCATGGCCGAGGGAGTTGTGCATCCACACACCTATGCCCCAAAAGTGTACCAAGGCTGGATCCCTGATAACTACACCGTCGTGACCCCAACTTGGATTCACCCAGATCACCATGAGTACGAAATAGATCTTCCCGATATACAACTAGTCAGAATCCTTGGAGCCGCGGAATGTGAAGAAATCTTGTGGTGCAAGGATGACATTGAGATCATGGAGGCCACGCCGACTTCGACACCGACCTCGGCTGTAGGATCTTGTCCCCTAGAGGGCAATCCGAGCGACGATGGTGAAGGCAGGGATGACAATGGCAGCAAGGGTTCACCTCCAGGCATGAACCCTCCCCCTCCTCGGGACAGTCCACCTCTAGGCCCGACAAATGAGGCGGGGGGTTCAGGGTCTCCACCGGGGGGCAAGACGACACCAACAAGCCAGCCGAGCACGAGCGCGCCACCTCCACCTCCCGACACTGAGCCTACGGGGCCGACTGGTGGACAAGGATGTATGGAGGGGGAACCGGGGACGCAAACACCGTCTGCTGCAGCAAGCCAACCAGGAGGATCGAAGGCGAGCACGGACATGATCACCACACAGATCCCGTACACGATTACGTTCGAAAGGTACGTTACAGTCGAGCATAACATTCAATTCTCATTTCTACCCCATAAAATGATACTAACACTTCTATCCCTGTTTTTTCAGGCCAGCTGATGATCCTCACCATCTATTTCCCTTGTCGGATGACTGTCCCGGGCACTACGAGTGTGGCAAGTTCTTGTTAACTAAGCAGCAGCTGCTCGAAGAAAACAAGTGGGATACAAGGAAGTTCCATCTGTGGTACATGGAGGGGTCAAAAAGAGGAATGACAAGTTTCAACGTCAAGATTCCCGTAGAGTACTTCCACTTGCCTGGTGACGATTTTTCTATCCTAGCGGACTTCAAAGACATGTACAGGCTACTGAACGTAGAAGACCTTGACATCGTCCAACTCACCCTGTTCTCTCTGTAAGTGACGACTTGCGACTTAATTTCATAGATCTCTGCATTGGTATATGTCAACTCCATACTTATTGTGCCACGATGACTTGTCCTTCCAGGATGTCGGCCACCATAAGCAAGAAAAAGGTGCATCCTGTTCTCTTCCTCTCTCCAATGCATATTAATGAGAGAACCATCAAGGGCTACAAGATAACAGATCCACAGATGACCGTGCGGGAGAGAGAAAAGAAATATTTGGAGAATATGAGAAAGGAGAAGAAGAAAGTGGCAGACTACATATACTCTGTAATGAAGAAGCTCAAACTGGATGGGCCACACTGTATCATGGCTGCCTATCACTTTGGGTAAGTCAAAAACATGACCGTAGAAATAATAAGTGGCTAGGATCATGCTTTCTCATCATCCTAACCTATATTTTGTTTCAATGGTGCAGCGTGGGCCTCGCGGGACACTGGGTCACATTTCTCATCTATCCTCAGGATGGCAGGGCCTGCGTATTCGACTCGTTGAGGGTAGGCAACAAAGAAGGGTACAAGGCCTTTGATGATTGTTTGAAAGTGTAAGTCGCCGAGCTTTTTAATCATTTACAGTTACCATACGTATTCATATTGTTGCTAACACTAGTATATATATCTCGTGCAGGCCTTATAAGAAGTACGTGGCGGATCCCGAATGCTGGGACACAAGATTCGAAAAGCGCAAGGCTAAGATTAAGAACCACATCAAAATCCGACATGATTTCCCGGTACGTATTTCACAGGTTCAAACATGCTTTTCATACATATATGTTCTAAAGCTTTGTGTATCGATCTTGCAGTGCGCCAAACAACCTCCTGGATCGAATTCATGTGGCTTGTACGCCTGCGAGTACCTGAGGGAGTGCAAGGAGTACACCCAAAGCTGGAGGAGGCTCAAGGAAGGCATCAAATATTGGGGACAGGTATCGAGCGACACCAAGAAATGCTTCAAGCAAGTCAAGGCGGACATATGCAAGTTCATCATGGAGAAATGCGTGCTCGAGGGACAACCATTCTTCGACGAGGACACTCCCTTGGCATATGAACCCAAGTACGAGAGGCTCAGGAAATGGGACACCATGATGCGTCCGTTTGATTACAAGTGGCCCGTAGAGCTTTGACTTTGAAATGTAACTCGAACGAACTTGTCGGTTTGTGGAGTATGAACAATATATTGTCTTGTGTTGGATGTTCTATATATGAATGATTGTTTCATATCTGAAATCAAGAAATGTTTAGAATTCAAATTCTGTAATTGATTTGAAATCTGAGTTTTTATTTTTTTAATTCAAAATCATTAACCACAGTGGGTGACATAAACTGCCCGCTTTGGTCCATTTACCGCAGCGGGCAACATAAGTCGCCCGCTGTGGTTAATTAAAATTAACCGCAGCGGACACCTTATGTTATCCGCTGCGCCCGGATTTCTCGTGGCGTGGCACTGCAAGCAGACGCCGAGGCCCGCTGCGGAAAAGCCAAAAGGCCAGCTGCGCAAGTTCGTTAGTGCCGTAGTGACAGTAGAGGGAGCACCGGCACCTCAGCTTTGTTCGGTGGAGAGAGGCATCTGAGACAGAGCCTAGGGCCTAATGCCTCGGAGAGGAGAAGAGTTGACGGTAGCTTAATTATGCATGGCTACTACTACTACTAGTAGAATATTGCATTATTGTTGCTACTAAGCGTTGTACCAGGATATTGTGCTGCATGTGCAAGTGCCAAGTGCGCCTTGATTCATCATGTACGTCAGCTCCGTTGCATGTCGCGGTGTTGCCTGTGACTGGCTCGATGACGTCTACTTCTACTAGTGCAAACATGTACGGAACAAGCACCAGTCATGCACGTGATGCACGTAGTACGTGTTTTTTTGTTCCAAAAAAGATTCTAGTACCGTAGGGGGAAATATAGTCAACTATCTTATGATTACACCTTTAGCGCAAGGAAGGATACCCCTATAAAGGAAAGCAAGAAAAAATCAAAGTGCCAACAAACCGCACAAACATGTTTGCAACTCTAAGCAAAAAAGAGAAACTCTAAGTACAGATCAGCCTCTTATTATACTAATAAATTCGAAAACCATGTTTGCAAATACTTCTAAGAACAAGGCTAATAATATACTCCTGTCTCCCTCCATACTATCTGTAGGAGAGAGATCGATAGCAAAAAATCAACTTGCTAGTGCCGAGTAAGATGTGTAAAACGAGATAGGTTAACGAGGTCACCCCTTGGGATCCTCGGTTTCGTGTTATATAGATGGAAACAGCCTCCATCGTGGCAGGTTACAAGATCATGATTACAACAAACTGATTCATAGAATCACTCATCTACTTCTATGTATAACAACCTAAAGATATACATTGAACCTGGACTACATCTCCTGGGAGTCACGGTCAGCCAATACCAATATTATCTAACACTCCTCCTCAATCTCAGCCACTTCTAAGGTTGAGATTGTCCCTGAATTGACTAAGCTTGAACACAGGCAAAGCCTTGGTGAATCCATCAGCCACCTGGTCGCCAGTGTGTATGAACCGTATCTCCAGAAGTTTCTGTGCAACACGTTCTCGAACAAAGTGAAAATCAATCTCAATATGTTTAGTCCTGGCATGGAAAATGGGAGTAGCAGATAAATATGTCGCGCCCAAATTATCACACCAGAGTCGCGCCTTGGCTGGATGTGGTATTCCCAGTTCGGTGAGAAGTTTCTGCACCCATAACATCTCGGCTGTAGCATTTGCTAAAGCTTTGTATTCTGCTTCAGTGGAGGATCTTGAAACAGTGGGTTGCTTCCTGGCCGTCCAAGAGATCAAGTTATCACCAAGAAATACTGCAAAACCCCCAGTAGATCTTCTATCATCTACACAACCAGCCCAATCCGCGTCAGAGAATGCACTCACAAGTGTCGACTTGGACCTCCGAATACTAAGTCCGAGGTTTATAGTTCCTCGAACATACCTCAGGATCCTCTTCCTGGCGCTCCAATGTACAGTGGTCGGTGTGTGCAAGAATTGGCACACCTTGTTCACTGCAAAGGCTATATCTAGACGTGTCAAAGTCAAGTACTGGAGGGCTCCAACCACACTACGGTAATTGGTTGCGTCATCAGGTCCGAGTTTATCACCGGATTCCACACTTAACTTCTCAGTGGAGGACAAGGGGGTGTCAATAGCATTACAGCGATGCATACCAGAGCGCTTTAAAATATCCATGGCATAGCGTTCTTGGGTGAGAGTCAATCCATGACTTCCCCTCTTGACTTCGATCCCTAAGAAGAAGTGTAGATCTCCAAGATCTTTGAGAGCAAAGTCAGCCTGCAAGTCAGCAAGCAAAGCACTGGTGGCTCGAGAAGACGAACTAGCAACAATTATATCATCCACATATACGAGAACAAACAATGTGTTACCTCCCTTTCTATAATAGAACAGCGATGTATCAGCTTTGGAAGGCACAAAACCGAGTTGTTGTAGCTTGCCACAAAGTCTAGCATACCATGCCCTCGGTGCCTGTTTCAAACCATAGAGGGCCTTGTCCAATTTGCAGACATAATCAGGCCTTTGAGGATCAACATAACCAGGAGGTTGTTGCATATATACCTCTTCCTCGAGAACGCCATGCAGGAATGCATTTTGGACGTCAAGTTGCCGAAGTGACCAGCCTTGTGATAAGGCAACAGAGAGAACAATATGAATTGTAGCAGCTTTCACGACTGGACTAAAAGTATCTTCATAATCTATGCCATACTGCTGCTTGTATCCTTTTGCAACCAAGCGTGCCTTGTAACGATCAACAGACCCATCTGCTTTCCGTTTGATTTTATAGACCCACTTACACCCAATTATATTCTTGCCTCTTGGTAGTGGAACAAGATGCCATGTTCTATTTCGGACAAGGGCCTGATGTTCAGTTTCCATTGCCGAGACCCATTTGTCATTCTTGAGGGCCTCAGAAACAGTACAAGGTTCCTCAACAGCAGTGCTGGCCAGTTGACACCATCGAACTGTACCATCCATGTAGACTTTAGGCTTGCTAATGCCATGTTGCAATCTTGTAGTTGGGCGCTGCTGTTGTGAAGGAGAGGATGGAGCCACAGAAGGAGGTGCACCATCTGTGCTTACACCGGATCCAGAAGCCGCATCAGCATCGGGTGCCGGTGCCGACATCTCGGGCCCGCCATCGGGATCAGGGTGCGGCACGCCCGGTGTGGCCTCAGACATGGGAAATCCAGATGTTGGCGTAGAGGATCCCGCACCTGACGCCGAATCACCCGGGAACAAACTGCCCGAGATGGATGCGCCGCCAGCTGCAGAAAGCCGGTCGCGCGGATCACCCTCGGGCAGCTGCTGCTCCCGGTTGGCCGGCACATGTGATGACGCCTATGTTCATGCTCCAAATTTTGACCTGCGCTAGCTGCAACTCCAGAAGAATCATTAGGTGTATGAGTAGGTAATGGAGAGTTCAGCACATGATCAGACATTTGAAGTTCCCCAATACTAGAAGGATTGAGAAGAGTCTTGGGTAAAAGAAGGATTTCAGCACGCAAACGAGCACCGGCATTCGGATGTAGTGAGGCGAATGGAAACACATTTTCATCAAAGATAACATCTCTGGAGATATAGACTCGTCCTTCCTTGGGATCTAAGCATTTGAAACCCTTATGTTGATTGCTATACCCCAAGAAAACACACTGTTTTGACCGGAAGTCTAATTTTCTAGCATTGTATGGACGTAGATGTGGCCAGCAAGCGCACCCAAAAGTGCGTAGAGATGTGTAATCAGGGTGTTGTCCAAACAAACAAAAATAGGGAGTATCATTACTGATGACTCTAGATGGGAGCCGATTGATCAAGTAGACGGCTGTCAAGAATGCTTCATCCCAAAATTTGAGCGGCATGGAAGCATGCGCTAGGATTGTTAGACCAATTTCAACTATGTGTCTATGTTTTCTTTCTGCGGAGCCATTTTGTTGATGGGCATGGGGACAAGAAATGTGGTGTGAAATGCCCATACGCTTAAAGAAAGGACTTAGAGCTTGATATTCTCCTCCCCAATCGGTTTGGATAGAACGAATTTTTTTATCAAATTGCCTTTCTACTAAGCTTTGGAAATCACAAAAGATTTGAAAGACTTCGGATTTTTTTCTCAACAAATAAATCCAAACAAACTTGCTATAATCATCAATGAACGGAACATAATAATTGTTGCGACCAACTGAATTTGAGGCAGGTCCCCATACATCACTGAAAACAAGATCAAAAGGACTAGATGAAACACTGTTCGATCTAGGATATGGCAATTGGTGACTTTTGCCTTGTTGATAGGCATCACAGACACTAGAATTATTGGACTCCTTGGCAAAGGGAAGCTGATGACGATGAAGGACTTGGTGAACTATAGCAGGTGCGGCATGGCCCAGGCGATGATGCCACATGGACGTTGTTGGCTTGACTGCACCTAGCACTTCTTTATTTTGTGGCCTTATTAGGTAAAGGCCATGCTCACATCTGCCTTCGAGGATCGTTTTCCTCGTTGACTGTTCCTTGACAAGAAAGCAATCAGGATGAAATTCTAAGAAAACATCATTGTCACGGGCAATACGATTAACAGAAAGCAAATTCTTGCTTGCAGATGGAACATGAAGAATGTGTTTGAGTTGGAGATTAGTATTTGGGGAACGTAAAATGCCATGACCAATATGACTGATCTCCATACCTGAGCCACTGGCGGTGTGCACTTGCTCACCACCGTGGTATTTGTCACGCACGCTGAGCTTGTCCAGCTTGCTGGTAATGTGGTCCGTGGCACCGGTGTCCATATACCAGTTGGTGTCCACGTCGTAGGATGTTGTTGCCGATGATGCCGACTTCTGTGGAGGTGTGTACGATGCGTCAAAACGCTTGAAGCAGCCGATGGCGGTGTGACCTTCCTTGGTACAGACTTGGCAGTAGACTCCCGGTTGGAAGGGTTATTTGCGTTGGCCACCACTGCCGCCGCGACCTCCTTTGTTGCCACGACCGTAGCCGCCACGACCGGAGCCTCCGTAGCCGCCATGGCCACCACCGCCGCTGCGGTTACCACCGCCTCCACAATCTCCCCTCGACGCCATGTTGGCCGAGGACTGGTTCCTGCCGCCACTACGCATCTCAATGCGCTGCTCGTGGCTAATGAGCTAGGTGTACAGCTCGGCCGACGGAGATGGGCTCCACACGTGCAGTCACGGCGGAGACGACAGGGTCAAAGTCGATGTCGAGACCCGTAAGAATGTAGGAGACAAGTTCCTCATCCTCAAGTTTACGTCCAGCCGACGCCATCTCATCTGCCAAGGTTTTCATCCTCCCAAAATATTCACTAATGGAATTAGTACCTTTCGTGGCCGTAGCCAAGGCCATGCGCGTGGAGATGACTCGCGCACGGGAGGAAGAGGAGAACATTTTTTCCAGCGCACGCCATGCGCCAGACGCGGTGATCTCCTGATTCACCTGTCCAAGGATCTCCTTGGACATGTTGGAGAGGAGGTAATTGAGGACCATCTGGTCCTTCGCCACCCATGCATCATACTCCGGGTTGAGCTTGGGGGGTTCCTTCGAGTCTTCCTTCCCCTTCTCCGGGGCAAGGAAGGGAGATGGCGACTGTGCCTCTGGATGAATGTACCCGGCCAACTGATATCCTCTCAGGGCCGAGAGAACCTGAGCTTTCCACGAAGGAAAATTCGCTCGAGTGAGTTTTTCATTGGTTGGAAGAAAGGAGATGGGAAACATGGCAGCGGAAGGCAACGAGGATGAACTCGCGAACGCCATTGAAGAGCTCCGTGTGGAAGATGGCTCTTGGTACCATGTAAAATGAGATAGGTTAACGAGGTCACCCCTTGGGATCCTCGGTTTCGTGTTATATAGATGGAAACAGCCTCCATCGTGGCAGGTTACAAGATCATGATTACAACAAACTGATTCCTAGAATCACTCATCTACTTCTATGTATAACAACCTAAAGATATACATTGAACCTGGACTACATCTCCTGGGAGTCACGGTCAGCCAATACCAATATTATCTAACAAGATGCTAGACTCGCACGGTTTTCAATAGAACCCATGTCTATCTCTCTCTCCCTCCTTCGCATGGTTTGCCTCTCGTTGCTTCTCTTTCTTTATTCGATTTTTGTGCATGTCGCTAGCGATTTGGGCTGTGTTCGGCTGGCTATATTTTTAGCAGATGATGTTGCTGATATTGATTTATTGTGAGAGAAAAACACTGTTCCATGGCTGGCTGATTTTGATTGATAAGCTCAAGCGAACAGAGCCCGACGCCATTGTGGACGCCTTTATTATGACCTGGGATTTGCAATACTTTCCACGGAGTCAGGCTGCCTTGTTTAGTTTCCGGGTGTAAAGTTTTGGGTGTCACATCGGGTGTCTTGTATAGGGTGTTCGGATACTAATAAAAAACAAATTACAGAATCCGTCTGTAAACCGTGAGACGAATTTATTAAGACTAATTAATCCATCATTAGCACATGTGTTACTATAGCAATTAGTGTCTAATCATGGACTAATTAGGCTTAAAAGATTTGTCTCGCAATTTACACGCAATTTGTGTAATTAGTTATTTTTTAGTCTATATTTAATACTTTATGTATGTGTTAAACATCCGATGTGATAGAGTGTAAAGTTTTTTGGTGCGAACTAAACAAAGCCTAAAGGCTAGTGCTTGTGCTTCACATGGATTTAATTATGGCTTTCTAGCCCGTGAGCTCTTCTGATCCTTCTTGGTCGCAGCAGGTGCTGTCTCATTGTCTGTGTACATGTCTATGTCTGCCGAGGTTGCATTATTGGGTCCAATGTTTCTACATGTGGGGGTCCCAATCAGATTTCAAATTTCACACCATATCTTCTATTCTACATGTGGGGGTCCCAATCAGATTTCTAATTTCACAATAGATCTTCTTTTCATATATCACTATAAAGTTTCTAGAAGAGATAAACGAATAAAAATATTGCTCATCATAGCTGCTAGAAAGTTTTTTTTTGAGGAAACTAGCCGCTAGAAAGTTAGTCAACAACCGGAGGTGCTAACTTTGGAAAAACAAGGGTTATGAACTGCATGTCCCACACTTATTTAGACTAGCCGACTAGCAAAGGTGGTCCTAATCTCATAAAACTAGAACACTAACGCACAAGGTATTATAGGTGCAGTCTTTAGAAGTTAGGATATCTTTTTTTTAAAAAATACTTGTGTTTTCTCTGTGTATAGAGATGTCAATACTATAGAACCAACAATCTCTGCCGGGTGTGCTAGAATTGGCAATGATCCAGCTTCACTGCCTAATTGTAAGCCTAGAATCCGAACAATGATCGAGATCCTACATATCCCGATTGGGTATAGCCACAACCCAAACACTGATAGAGGGAGTATCACTATTGATTCAGGTCACAACCCAACATTGATATGCCTATGTCAATCCGTGGCATGAACCGGTTGCGGTAGCAAAATATTGCTTTCGAGTTTTGATAGACTTGGCAGGTTCCTAGCTAAAGTACGTATAAAACCTAAGACCCCGTCCTCTCTCTCTCTCTCTCCTAGCCCAAGCACACCCCATCCAATGACGTGTCCTTTTCCATGTCTCTCTCCATTGTTGTCGTTATTTTTTTTTTATTAAAATGCTCATAAAGGGGCTTGGTATATGCTTGTGGTAGTGTAATGCTTTTGCTAATGTGCAGTATGCTCATGTGGGGTTGATATTGTGCACACTTTTGGAACCTTTGAGCACGCTCTCTTAGGACCACTCCCTCACTAACTGGTATGAAGGTGATGCTCCTTGCAAATCTCCACTCAACCACCATCCTCCGTCACAGCAGTGGATAACTGTTTTACCTGCCACCAACACTAAGCAAGAGGGGGTCCGTGCCTCCGAGCTTCTCAGCTAAGGACAGGTATACTGCAAGGTATGGCGCTTAAGAAAATAAATATTGCCATATCATTAAGTATGGTGTAGAAGCTAATTCCTAATCCTATGATGCAAACATTTGCTTAGATAGACTCAGTCATCTTGTTAAATAGCCTATAAATATACATATTTATGTATGTAAAGTCAAATACGATAGAAAGTATGCATATTTATGCATGTAAAAAATTAATTGTACCAAATAATTTTTTGGAACAAAAACTAAATCCTACTTCACCTCATATACTTATGATGTCAATAGTTGGGTACCAAATGTGGTAGTTGTAATTCTCCTATTGACTAAATGGTGAGTTAATAAATAACCAATTAGGTCATTTATTCATGTTTAACTAAATTATGTTTGCATCATTTAGATGATTTTTAATGATTTAAATGGGTTTAAATGGTCCTACTGTTTAATTCACCATTTAGGACCTAAACGATATGGGTGACCTTCATTTACCCGTTTAAGTTTAAACGGACTAAACGGTTGTTTAGATTTGATGCGCCCGTGCCAAACTTGCCTAGCTACTTGCATTGGATACCGTATTAGTCCTAGAGCTTTTGAGCACCTTAAAGATTTCTTGAGTACGCTTGGTGCAAATAGATTATAATAGCCTTCTCTATTTCAAAAAGTTTGAGTGGTGTTAATTATTGGTCATTTGAGAAGATACACCAAATGCAGGGAATAGTAGATCTTGTCCTATGGTTAACCTGCGATTTTTTAAATCCAAAATAAGCACTTACTACTCCAACCTTTAATACACTGCTAGTGGTAGGCCTAGGGTTGACGCGCACTTAGGCCTTAGTGGCAGTGTCTTCTTTCGGAAGCTTTAAAACACATCGTCCTATCGGCATCTAGAGCTTTGCATAGACTCTATTCTAGTGTTGGCTCTGCTACTTTACACTACCACAAAAATATTTTAAAGAGTCAGCTAGACCATATTTACTCTCTAGTTGAGGGTCCATATAAATCTGATGTTTATTGCCGCTATGATGCAACCCGCCTCGATAAAAAAAACAAAAAAACTGCCATCATAGGTGGAGAAGCAGCCACCAAAACACGGGGTGTTCAATCCCGGCCTTCATGGGGCGTCGACCTTTTTGACTGAAGTTAGTAGGGAAAACCCCAACCTATTTTTTTTTATAATTTTTTATTCCAGACCTGTTTAATTCACTCCCACGGGGAGTCAAACCTAGGCCTATTGGATGCTACTTAGGTGCTCTAACCACTAGGCTAGAGGCCCTTTTGTTAGCGGCGTCGACCTTGGCCCTCACTATGTCAATCCTAGTCGCTAGGGCATTGAACCAGGCTGCTAAGACATTGACCCAGGCCGCCAGTGTTGATCCCTAAAGTAGGCAGCTCTGATGAGGCCTTGGAGTACTTAAGCGTGATGGCACCAAGGTGGATGACTTTGATGAGATCACTAGCAAGGTTGACCCGGTCAAAGGAGAAGTGAGGATGAGGAGAGGGAGCAAGCTGCCCTTGTGTAGACCCAATTGATTACCTCTGTAGGGTTTCACCTTGGCAATGCATTATCCTCAGTTGGCGCATTGTGATGGAGAGGACATGCTCTTTCCGGCTACACTGACGAGGGAGAGGATGAGGTTGGTAAGGTATGGCCCTTGCTTCCTCGACCTATGTTGCATAGTCGTTGCGAGGGAGAAGAGGAAGACACTAGAGTCGGTGACCTTGCCGAGATGAAGCCATAGAGAGAGGCAATGTTGGTCAGAGAATGAGGGAGATATAGAGACAGAGAGAGTGGAGTGGGGCACAACAGATGACACAAGTAAGAAACCCTAGCATTGGTTATATTGATCAAGTCTAACAGTGGGCCGGTCTCAAGCCTAAGCCACCTCTATAAATAGATCTATATTGAGATATGGGCCATTTTTGGATTTTGCCTGAAATAAAACAAGATGTCACCATAAATTGTTTTTTTTATAGTGCCGGGGACACATCATGCCTTTAGCCTTTACTAGGAATATTAGGTATTTCAGCTGAAAAGAATAGGGAATAGTGTCTTCCTATTTGTGATAAGCTAGTAACTGCTTCGTGATTCTCATATATTTTGCAAAACAAGGCTGCTCTATGCAGTGATGCAAAATCTCGAGACGATTAAACAATTGTAATCCCACAATTACTTTGCTTGGAACAAAATGAATATTGTGCGTTCATGCAGAATAGTTTTTTTAGAAAGGCGGCAAAAGCTTTGCTGGATTTTTATTAGACGATAGAAAAAAAACAAAAAGTTTTAAGAAAAAATTACAAGAGGAAACAGGCAACTAAGCAGCACGCTCACACGGCACCCCGGCCGCCTCCTAGGCGTGTTCCCTCTGACCAACGACTGAAAACAGAGAAAAACTCTACTGAAATCCAAATTTCTTTGCGGAACAATGACCTCTGTCTCTCCTTTTCTTTATCTCCTTCACATTATCTGAAACCATACATTATGCCGCATAAGACAGATGATGACACAACTAACATACCATTGGTCCAAAACAGCTATATATACACATGCAAGCAGCATACACAGGCACATGAAGATGTGCACTCATCAGAATAGTCCAAAGATGGCCTCAAGATCACAAGCTATCTCATCATCCGCGCTACTGCTTGGGTTCCTCGTGCTACTGCTGCCCCTGCAGTACACTGATGGATCATCAGGCGAAGTAAGCTGTGTGCTTTCCTTTTCCTCTTCCCTGTAGATTGGTGTCTCTGTATAGGTCGGCCTTGTCACTGATGCTGCTTCCTGAATAACTCAGACGACGATCTACGTTGTGTACATGGGTAGAAAGATGCACGATGACCCATCCGTGGTCATGGCATCTCACCACGCCGCGCTGACCTCCATTCTTGGGAGGTAAACGACTCATTCAACAAGCTGGCAATGGCTCTGCACACATTTATATATTTGTAAGCTGGCTTTCTGCTCACCTTTTGCCACTCATATATATGTATCATCGATGGAGCAGCAAGGATGAAGCCCTCAACTCCATAGTCTACAGCTACAAGCACGGATTCTCCGGTTTCGCGGCGAAGCTCACCGAGGCGCAGGCAGCGGAGCTTCGGAGTGCGTAGTCACCCACCGATCGAGCCAACAAAATAAAGCCCTGAACAAATTAAAGCCATGTTATATTACTCGCAAGTGTTAGCAGTATGAACTGATATATAATAACGTATTTGTTTGCAATATAATGATGTTGTAGAATACCCTGGTGTTGTGAGAGTGAAGCCTAACACTTACCACGAATTGCACACGACTCGGAGCTGGGATTTTCTTGGCATGAGGTACGGCCAACAGCCATCGTCGTCGTCGTCACGGCTCCTTAGGAAGGCCAAGTACGGCGAAGATGTGATCGTCGGCGTCATAGACTCAGGTTTATTTTGATCGGTTTTCGGCCTCGTGTAAAATCTCTCACGGAGCCGGAGCTTCGGTTCACAGAATTTGGCGACATGTACTTGCAGGCATCTGGCCCGAATCACGGAGCTTCGACGACAGCGGGTACGGCCCCGTGCCGAAACGGTGGAAAGGCGTGTGCCAGACCGGCCAGGCGTTCAACGCGAGCAACTGCAACCGGAAGGTCATCGGCGCGCGGTGGTACGCCGGGGATGGCATCGACGAGTACAAGTCGGCGCGGGACGCGCACGGCCACGGCACGCACACCGCGTCGACGGTCGCCGGCTCGCCGGTGCGGGACGCGAGCCACGGCGCCGCCAGCGGCCTGGCCGCTGGGCTGGCGCACGGCGGGGCGCCGCTTGCGCGGCTCGCGATCTACAAGGCGTGCCACCACGTCGGCTTCGGCGCGAGCTGCGGCGACGCGTCGGTAATCGCGGCCGTGGACGACGCCATCGGGGACGGCGTGGACGTGCTGTCCCTGTCGCTGGGAGGCGGCACGGAGATCTTGGAGACGCTGGACGCCGTGATGGCCGGGATCACCGTGGTGTTCTCCGCGGGGAACGACGGCCCCGTGCAGCAGTCCGTCGCCAACGTCTTGCCGTGGGTCATCACGGTGGCCGCCGCCACCGTGGATCGCACCTTCCCGACAGTCGTCACACTCGGCGAAGGAGAGAAGCTGGTGGTACGCCTAGCATTCGTCGTCACTGTAATTCCATACCCCCGCCTTTTTTTTGTTTCCTTTCGATCACTGAGTCACTTGTGCAGGGTCAATCATTGTATTACCACACATCCAAGAGCAACGACGGCTTTACTTCGCTCCATGCGGTCACTGGGTAACGCGTGCACTTTTGCATCAGCTGTTTTTTTAGATAACGTAGCTATGCATGTGTCACAAATTAAAGTGCATAATTTTTCTTGTTAAAAAAGAATAGAATAGATCACATAGCTGTTCTAAAATAAATTTTATTCTAATTTCTGACGATCTCTCTTGAGAATTACAGTACCATGGTGGCCCTAAAAAGTATTATCTCAGTATGTACCCCATAGTTTGCCAAATTAAACAATCTATCTGAATTAAATAACTCAGTGTCATCAACACTCCTGCATCAGCTGCGAGACGAAGCAGCTGGAGTCCGAAAACATCACCGGAAAAATCATCGTATGCCCTGCGTGGTCGGGGTTTGCCAGCGCCACGCAAGGCGCCATCGCCGGCGGGGCCAAGGGCATCATCTTCGAGCAGTACAACACCGACGGCCTCGACAGCCAGATGTTCTGCGAAGGCCACATGCCCTGCGTGGTGGTGGACAAGGAAACCATATTCAGGATCTCAAAAAGCAGAAGGTGAGATTAGTCCGGCCATATACATACATATCGATCATCATGTTGTCTCGCACAATCTGCATGCTACACGTTTGTTCATTCAGGAATATATATATTATATATATGGTACGGTGACGTCTGATCCCTGCCGTGTGATTAACTTTTGCCAGCAAGATGGCGAAGATTTCTCCGGCGGCGACCATGATCGGGCCCCAGGTGGCCTCACCGAGAGTCGCGACGTTCTCGTCGAGGGGCCCGAGTGCACTGTTCCCCTATCTCCTCAAGGTGATTGGTACCTGTATTCTCTCTGCTGTAATAAATAAATAAATATAAATTACAATTATATCTCGTGCGCTGCTGCCAGAACGTACTGAAGATGGTTTAGAATAAAATTAGTACACGTGCATGCATGTAAACGTAACGCTGCCCTTGTTTTGCACTGTGTGTGGTCGACAGCCCGACATAGCTGCTCCTGGAGTGAGCATCTTGGCAGCCAAGCGTGACTCGTACGAGCTCATGTCTGGGACATCCATGGCTTGCCCTCATGTCTCCGCGATCGTCGCCTTGCTCAAGTCGGTTCACCCGGACTGGTCGCCTGCCATGATCAAGTCCGCTATTGTTACCACAGGTAGTATGGCACAAATAAAGCAGAGGTTTGCTTCAACTGAAACCTCATCAGCACACTAACTAAGTAGCAAGTAGTAGCTTGTACTACTGGCAAGGCTAACAAGCTACTACATACTGTCTGCTTCAGCATCGGTTACGGATCGATTCGGCATTCCAATCCAAGCTAACTCAGAGCAAAGGAAACCGGCCGACCCCTTCGACTTCGGCGGTGGCCACATACAGCCGGACAGGGCCATGGATCCTGGCCTGGTATACGACATCAAACCGGACGACTACAACAACCTCAGCGACGAAGTCGACATTGAACTGCTCAACCTCCCCTCCATCGCCGTGCCTGACCTCAAGGAGTCTGTCACGTTCACCCGCACGGTCACCAACGTCGGGCCGGTGAAGGCGACGTACCGGGCCGTGGTGGAGGCGCCGGCGGGCGTGAGGATGAGCGTGGAGCCTGCGGTGATCGCCTTCGAGAAAGGTGGCGCTAGGAACGCGACGTTTAAGGTGACGTTCGTGGCGAAGCAGAGAGTGCAGGGTGGCTACGCGTTTGGGAGCCTGACGTGGCTGGATGACGGCAAGCACTCGGTGAGGATCCCCGTCGCCGTTCGGACCATCGTTCGGGACTTCGTAGCTGATGCATCCTGATGATCGAGTTCGTCAAGATGCATTCATGTTAAAGGAGCACATGAAGGTCCACATACAAAAGAAAAAAAATGATGAGCACATGAAGGCTCATGTATTGGAAAAAAGGGGAAGAGATAGTCATGTTCTTAAAATAAAAACCAAATAAAGAGAGAGATCTTTCATGTTAAAGGAGTATAACATTAGCTTACCATTATCCACACACATGCACATTTTGATCTAAGAGTATGACACTTCTCTCTTTAGATTCTTGATTTGACTTTACAACATATGCAATAATACAAGTATGCTATCTTGTTATTCCCTACCTAAAGCTTGATATAAACCTTTTTAGAAGTAGGAGAAAACAAAAGAAGGCAAAACATTGCTTGCCTTGGTGAGGAGTTATACGCCATTGATTGGTTTGAGAGTGCCATTTGAGGAGTATAAAGTGAACTATGCTTTTTCTTGAGAAAAACTTTCAAAATTCCAAGTTACTAAGATGTGAAATTGGAAAGATGACTTTGTTTCGAGAACTGTTCCACTTTTCAACAATCCAAGGAAACATGTTGGCTAACACCACAAATCCCACTTGTGTAAAGAATGTGTTGGAATAGCTTTCATGTAAGCCATATATCTTATGATGTCATGCTCATGATTACTTTTATCTCTAAGCTTTGCCCTAGGACGTGCAAAGGGGTAAGTGTGGGGGAGCTTGTTGGCGGTTCTTAACTCCAAAATATAACTGCCAACACTCGTATGAAAAACCACTCAAATGAACACCAAACTTAGTGATAGGGATTATAACTAATGAATTCCACAAGTTTTTGTAATTTACTATTTGCAGGAGGGCATATATGGAAATATACATAAAAGGCTAAAGAACAAAGGATAAATATCATTCTTCTCGAGCCCAATGGGGAGAAGGCCACTAGCAGGCAAATTAGGGCCAGTCATGTGGAGAAAAACGGCCCAAACCCAAACCAAACGATCTCCAAATGGCGCGAAACTTTACAGGCGTGGCCCATTGAAAGCTCTAGTTTGGTTTCGATCAACTGATGAAACCCTAGGTATTAACCTTTGGCTCTAAGTGAATATGAAATAGGTTAGTACACACCAAGCATTGGTGCAAATGGATGATGATCATGATGATGATGGTGATGGCTATGGTAATGATCAAGTGCTCAAAGCTTGGAAAAGAAAAAAGAGAAAAACAAAATAGGCTCAAGACAAAGGTATATTTGATAGGGCCATTTTGTTTTGCCATTCATGGCACCATGTGGGTGTGAGTGAGTTTAGGATAAATAGCCATACTATTAAGAGCGGTGAAACTCGTCATGAAATGCGGTTATCAAAGTGCCACTAGATGTTCTAACTCATTGCATATGCATTTAGATTTTAGTGAGTGCTAACACCCTTGGGAATTCTTCTAGAATGTTGCTAACTCATGTACACATGTGGTGGAATACTTGGAGTTGGTACACATGCACAAGGGTGAAGTGGTTGTGCTTAAATCGAGTGGAAGCTGGGGTGTCGGACCCTGCGTAGCTGGGTCCGACGGCTAACCCTAGCTCAGGGGTGCGGGCACTTGTTCGTTGGTCATCTCCAAGATCCTCAATGTATTCGTAGTCATTCGCCTGTAAGTCCTGATGTCGTCCGCATATCCTTCCTCCAACAGGTTTCGGTCCGATCAACGCTATCCTTGATGCAACTACCTCGATAGAGCGACAAACAAGGCAGTAAGCAATCAATACTCTAAAAAGGCGACAAGACACGGAAAAGCGAAGAACACCAAAAGAACACCGAAGGAAAAGGCTTAGCCCTCGCAGCGGATGTCCGATCCTTGGGCCGAAAAGAGGCAGAAGTGGTTATTTGCTAAGCACAAGCTTAAGTCACAGCCTAGCCAATACTTCCCGGGCCGATCGTGTCAATCTGTATGGCTTCAAGAATAATGGCCTAGAGTCTAGCTCATCTTAAGAAATCACCATAGCTCGCGGTCTTCTGATCCGGACGTCATGGGGGTTGACAGGAATCGAAAAGATTGCAAGCAAGAGAGGTAGAGGAGAGTCCTAGTCTCTCTCTCAATCCACACGCCATTGTAATCAATGGGACCCGAAGAGAGGGTGGAATAGGAGAAAGGAGAGTAGCAGTGGTCAGTTTCTTCCAATCCTCGCGCCATGATAAGAGGACGGGGCATCAGAAGGAGTGACACATGAGAGAACACAAACGTCCAAATCCACTCGTAGGGTACCCTAACCCACGTGCACTAAATGGCACCAAGACACCCCTAGGGTCTTAGCAGTGTGGTTGTCACCGCGAAAACCTAATGAGCGCTAAGGTCTAAAATAGGTACAAGCATACAAGGGGCTTGAGCACGAAAGAGCCAAAAGAGAGGGGGAGAAGAGAGAAGAACGGTCTCTGCATTCTCTTGACCAACACTTCATGGCAACGGACGGAGGTTGAAAGAATAGAGACACAAATCATGCAGTCTCTCGACCCACACCAACTCGTAGGGCACCATGACCTATGTGCAACTAGGTCAGCACTTTGCTATTCCCAGGGTTCGTAGCGGTGCGGTTGTCACCGCAAGAACTGAAGAAATGCTACGGTCAATGTGCCACAAGCATATGAGATGGTTAGGAAGAACAAAAGAGCAAAGGGGGAACTAAAGAGCAGAAGGGGTAGAGCCCGATGGTCAAATATATGCAAATCTCTAAAGTAATCATCTACCCGGTGATAACAAATCCCACCTATCCGTATAGGACCCGGTGTCAAATATATGCAAATCTCTACACCTTTTTTTCTTAATTTTTTTAAATCTGTGTGCCCAAAAAGGCGCCCGTTTTCTGTCTATCCGGGTCCATTATCTACCCCTACGATAAGGACCGGGAAGCAACATCCAACTCGACCTCCGGCCACCAGGCTAGCAGCTAGGCTCCAATGCTCCGTACGATCTCCACCACGTTTGCAGCTTGCAGGCTCAAGATATAGGCCCTGTTCGACTGTTTTTTTTTTGGCTTATAAGCCGGCTGTGGCTGATTTGCTGTGAGAGAAAAATACTGTTCCACGGCGGATAAGCCGTGCTGATAAGCTCAGTCGAACAGGGGGATATTTTTCTATATATAAAAGTATATAACACTACAACGATAAAATAACCAATTAAAATTCATTGCTAAATTACGAAGGCTTGGCCCAATAAAAAATGATCGTATCCATTATTCTTGTATGAAAACGGTCTTTTCTTAAATAAAAAAGTGACGAGCTATAAAGCTGTAAATCTCATTGACTTTTACAATTTCATATATAAATTATATTTTTAAGCTCACGTAAAAAAGTTTTGTTTTTTTCTAATATACTACACGGAGAAGAAATATCTTGTTTTTTTTTTTGCGAATCACATTACAACACAGATGCTCATACATATTCATACACTCTCATCTCCTATGAACACATGTACACATTCTACCCCTATGCCCACGTCCAAAAAAATTTTTCTGATCTCGACATTTAAAACTATGAGACCTAAAAATTACCAACTAAATTGGTGAGAGTAGTATATTTCAATGATTTTAGATACGGTAATAAATTTTATAAAAGTTGAATGAATCTCTTCTATATACACCTAATGTTGACAACCAAAAGTGATCAAAGTTTATAATGGACTCCATCATGTTTCTATTGTCAAGATAGTCAGAGAACATATTTGGAACATATCATTTGGAGCTCGGACGAAGAAATAGCGATTCGGGGACTGGCCCAGCCAGAACCGGTCTGGCCGATTCCAAACCAGCCAGGGCAAGTTCTTCAAATGCAAGGTTAGACTGCACCATTGCGTTCCCCTCGTCGAGCTGGTCGAAAAACAAATACAGTTTGTCCCGTTCGGAGTCCGGACGAATTAATTGTGATTTTCGGAAGCCGTTCTGCCCTGGAGGCACAGCAGGCCGGTTCTAGACTAGGCTGGTTTGGATGCAGTAGAACCAGCTAGGCCAGTTTGCCTGTCCATAGGGCTGCGCAACCCCGCAAAAACCAGCTAGGCCGGTTTGGGAACCAGTTAGGCCGGTTTGCCTGTGCAAGTCCGAACCAAACACTTTCCAAATTGATTTTTAGACGTGTTTTCACATAGAAAACTTGGAGATCATGATCTGGAGATGTTTTCTATTGGGATAAGACCACCCCTCTATATATACGAGAGGATCACGTCCGATCAAAGGATCCAACACTCAATCGTCAAAAATACATCTACTACTTAATTTTACCCATTTCCAACCCTCCTGCTATTCGTTGCATCTCGACTGCGAGATTCATCGGCCTTCCTGGTCCTAGAACAACACTAGCCATGCTCCTCTCCAACAGGTCCTCCCGAGAGGCATTCCTAGGCTTTTGCGGTGTTGGATGACCTCTAGATCGGTCTAACCGTTCTCTAGATCGGTTTAGTCGTTCTTGGAGTTGTTTGCTGCGTGTTTCAGGTTGTGTGCAAGCTAGGGCAAGCTGGCCCTTGCTGGTGTGTGGCTTAGATCACAATCTAACGTCAACACCTAACAAGGCTAATGCCATCATTTAGGTAATACCAAGTTTTGATCCCTGCTTACGTGTCCGTATTCGATACGAATCATCCTTTATTCCAAGCTCACATGTCTGCATCATATATACGGTTCCGCTACAAACACCTGATCCACGTGTCCACGACCGATACCAAGTTCTGGGAGCTCACGTGTCTGCGTCCATGTCCGAATACTGAGATTTAGTACAAAAATGATGATCCCGGTGCAACGCACGGGTATGTATCTAGTGAATAATAAGTGACGTTTAACAACTTTAATAAAACAACCATATACAGTACATAAATAAGAGCAACTCGGTGAGTCGGTGTGTACAATTTCCATAGCCAAGTCACATCTGACATAGCACATAACTATCATAATTCAAGTTCACAAGTCTCACAGTCAGTTAGCCACAGCTTGAGCCTACTGCAGAGACGGAGAGGAGAAGATTGGGGATGGAGGGAGAAGACAGAAGAGGCTAGGGACGAGACGGGAAACTTATTGGGGATGGACACCGCCGGCCGATTCGAATAGGAGCTGGTGAGCCGCTGCCGCCCAAGGAGTAGCTGCCGTCGGCTGCTCTGCACTCGCTGCTCGGCCGCTGGCGCCGCCGGACGCCGCTCGCCGCCCGCCAGTGACCATCTCGCCTTCACGCTGAGTCCGTCAGAGACCTCAGCGGAGTAGGGGAAGTCGATGCGTGCGGTGGGTAGGGAGCAGTATTCATCACTAGGTTACGCTGCGTGGTAAGCTGGCTGGGCCTTGAATGCTCGTTTTCCTCTCAAGGGCCGTATCCAATTCTGCCTAGATGTATCGAATACACGTACCTGCTTTGATACGTATCCAGTTTTCACGATACTGCACGGATACGTATCCGGGGCCGGCATATCCAAGCCATATCCCGGATATGCGATACGGAGCCCCCTTGGAGTATCCGCGTATCATAGGTTGTGAACTACCTAAGGGTGCGTCTCTGTGTACTCTTTTGTTCATGGATTCTTTTAGTCGCAACAATGCAGTATATGCTTCACGTACGTCTTGCCAGCAGATATGTAATATACAACTTATCATCAGGGAAAAAAATATGGATCATATATATATGTGCTTTTTTTCCACGAACATGCCCTTGTGACACATGTTTCATATATATATATATAAGTGCTTTCGCTGACCTCGATCATATAAACGCCTGTGTAGTGTTAGTGTGTACTCCCTCCGTTGCAAATTATAAGTTCCTTTGACTTTTTTTATTTATCCATTTTGTTATGTATCTAAACATGTTATTATATCTAGATAGTAAAATTGATGTAACAAAAAAAATCAAAACAACTTATAATTTAAAACGGATGGACTGCTTCGCAGAGTGATTCGTTGATGACATGAACGACCACCGAGCGAGGGCTCTGGTCCCTGTGTTGTGCGGCGTCTGTCACCGACACCTGCATGGAGCTGCACGTACGTTCACCAGCGCAGCGCGCGTCTCGGATCCTTGCACAAAAAAGTGTGTGTAATGCCCATGAAAAATCCATGCATACATGATCCTCATCGCACGTCGAGTCGATCGATTAGGCGCGCGTGACGCCGGCCACACTGCCGCCGGCCGGGAGCGCGACGCACCGCCGGACGCCCGCTCCTAACGCGCCTTCCTCACGCCACGCCAGATTCGATCAGATTCAGGTCCGATCCAGAGGCGTACGTACGTACAAAAATCTCCGAGTCGGTGTATCTATCACGTCCAAAGCGCAATATAATCGCCCCGGCCGTATACGATTCTCAATCACAACGAGTCTCGACCCACCGCGACGTCCGCCGATCGACGCGCGTCAAGTCCCAGGATCGGACTCGAATACAAGACACCGGTCGGCCGGCATATATAAATCTTGACTCAACGGCCCATGCGGCCGTGCATGCCTGCCCCAGAACCGTCCCTCGACGCGCCCTAGCTAGGGCTCCAGCCTCCAACCGATTCATCAGCTTCGCTCATGGCGGCGGCGGCGGCGGCAGTGGTACATCGGAAGCGCCCCGCGCCAGACGACGGCGAAGTCTGTCCTGCAGCGGAAGCCGGCGAGAACAAAAGGGCACACTTTAATCACAAGACGGTCAAGGAAGCTGACTACGGGTTGAACTTGCACAGCACCGATGACGTCTACGAGACGGTCGAGGAGGACTACGAGTTCGACAGCATCGACGACTACGAGATGCTGGAGCAGTTCGGCTCATCCTGCTGCGGCGGCGTCGCCAGGGCGCGGGATCGCTGCACGGGCGAGGCAGTCGCCGTCCAGCGGGTTGGGCCCAGCGAGGGCGATGACGACGGCGCGGCGAGCATCTGCGCTGTCGTCCGAGAGGCCGGGTGTCTCACCGCGTGCCGCGGCCACCCCTCGGTCCTGCAGATCAAGAGCGTCGCCGCGGACGAGAACACCGGGGACCTGTTCATCGTCACGGAGCCGCCGCTCGTCGGCGCCAGCACCCTCCGTAGCCGGCTTATCACGCGGCGGCCCTTCACCGAGGCCGAGACGCGAGCGCTCATGAGACAGCTCCTGGGCGCGGCAGAGACGATGCACAGCGCCGGGGTCACCCACCGCGACATCAATCCGGACAACATCCTCGTCGGCGCCGACGGTGCGCTGAAGATCTGTGGGTTCGGGTGCGCGACGACGATGACGGCGACGACCAGGCCCATGGCAAGGCAGCACGTCGGAGAGCGGGAACCGCCCATGGGCGCGATGCGGTACCGCTCGCCGGAACAGCTGTACATCGGCATCCCGCGTTACGGGCCGGAAGAGGACATCTGGGCGCTGGGGTGCGTCATGGCCGACCTCCTCACCGGCGCGCCACTGTTCATGGCGGCCGATACGGAGGAGGACTTGCTTGAGCAGACAATCGACCTGAGAGACGACATTGTCACGATGGGAGTGGAGGCGTTCGACGGCATGCTGGAGCTGTCGGTCGCCGGGCGTGAGTTGCTTGCCGGCCTGCTGGACTTCGACTCCTGGCAGAGGCCCACCGCGGCAGACGCACTCAAACACCGCTGGTTCACTGAGGAACAAAACGTCAAAGCAGACTCTTGTAGTGCCTGGTGACTGTAAACATGGACAGCATCCGCACAAACTGAATTTTGTAGAATATGAAACCCTAATTCATGGTTTGTTTGTGAAATATATGAACTATTTTGGCAGCGATGCTTATACATACTTTATTTATAGTGGATTTAACGGAACTAGTTCGATATTGTAGATGTGTATTTTATAAACTAGCAAATATGCACATGCACGTATTTTTAAAAAGAGTAAAGTGCACCAGCGGTCCCTAAACTTGCGTTGCTGTGTCATCCCGGTCCCTAAACTCGTAAATTGACCATTTAGGTCATCAAACTTGTTCATCTGTGTCATCTCGGTCCCTAAACTTATTCGGCTGTGTCATCCCGGTCCCAAAATAGACGCGATCTACAACTTTGTAGTTGAAAAGTTTTTGAATTAAAACTGTTTAGAGTCCCAAAATATTGTTGTATGTTTATAGCTTTTGAAATTTCAAATTTCAAATTATCAAACAATCTTGGATATTAATATGGTCTATATGAAAGTTGTAGTTCTCAATATTATCTACAACTTTGTAGTTAAAAAGTTTTTTATTTGAAGTTATTTAGTATTCTAAAATATTATTGTAAGTTTTTTATTTGAATTTTAAATTTCAAAATCTGTAAACTTACAATAATATTTTAGAATACTAAACGACTTCAAATAAAAAACTTTTCAACTACAAAGTTGTAGATAATATTGAGAACTATAACTTTCATATAGACCATATCAATATCCAAGATTGTTTGATAATTTGAAATTTGAAATTTCAAAATCTATAAACATACAACAATATTTTGGGACTCTAAACAGTTTTAATTCAAAAAATTTTCAACTACAAAGTTGTAGATCGCGTCGAGGGCTACAATTTTGATATAAAGTTTGTCCTCATTTGAGTTCATATGAAAAAGTTATGAATTATTGTTTGATATCAAGTTTTAAAATCGTCCAGTTTGGATCCAGATGAGATCCAAAACCAAGTTTAGGGACCGGGACGACACAACTGAACAAGTTTGAGGACCTAAATAGTCGATTTGCAAGTTTAGGGACCGGGATGACACAGCCGAATAAGTTTAGGGACCGAGATGACACAGATGAACAAGTTTGAGGACCTGAATGGTCGATTTGCGAGTTTAGGGACCGGGATGACACAGCAGCGCAAGTTTAGGGACCGCTGGTGCACTTTACTCTTTTAAAAACTATTTGAAATATAATGGAAATATTAATTGAATTGTCGATATACAATAAATGTAGATGGCAAGTGCTTGATCGATTTGATCGGGTTGTGTAGAACAAGATTCAAATCGTTTACCCCTAGGATGCCTCAGCTGTATATATCGCTGCACTTTGACCTTTTTAAATAGCTCGTGTTGCCCCTATCTTATCCTATATCCATAGTTCTTTCAATCCATCCGAGGTCATTTGAAAATTTTGAATTTCAAATATGAGAAAATTCAACCATAATTTTCCTTGGATAAATAATTTCAAATAAAAAAGCTGTCAACTGCAAAGTTGCACAACTTTTCGATATCTACATCGCAAAAAAAACTTTTTAATATCTACAACTTTTGTTTTGGGTGTTTCTCCATCCGAGGTCGTTTGAAAATTTTGAATCTTAAATTTGAGAAATCAACCGTAATTTTCATTAGATAGACGGTTCCAAACGAAAAAGTTGTCAACTACAGAGTTGCATAACATTTCGAGATCTATAACTTTTGTTTTGGTTGCTTCTCCATCCGAGATTCTCAAATACCACTACACACTCGTGACTTTGGAACATATGGCTTCAGTTGGTGTTAACTTCAACGAAATCTTGCGATTCAAATAGAGTAACATCATAATGACTTCAAATAAGAAACTTGTAAACTACATAGTTGCATAACTTTTCAACATCTACAACTTTTGTTTTGGTCGCTTCTCCATCCAAGATCCTTAACTACCACTACACACTCACTTATGATAGTGGAGCATATGGACTCCTTTGGTATTAACTCTACAAAATCTTGTGGTGTGTATTTGGACATCCAAATAATCTCAAATAAAAAATTGAACAAAAAAGTAGTAGATCTCATTGAGTACTACAACTTTGATATAAAGTTCATCTTCATCGGATATTGTATTAGAAAGTTATGAAGTTTTCTAGCAGCATATCACTGTCGGTTCAAAAAACCGACGGTGATGACCCAACATCAATATTGGTCGGTCCTATCACTGTAAGTTGTAGTAAAAAACCGACAGTGATGTGTCAGAAGACACTATTATTGTCGGTTTCTTAAAGACCGATAGTGATGAAGCCGACAGTGAATGTAGTGTTAGTAACTGCTTGGTCGATTCACATATATGTACTTTATAAAAAGACACATCGAGCCAATGCTTACTGTGAAGACTGTGGTGTTCCAGAAGAAAGCATCTGGCATGTGCTAACTGGATGCTTGATAGCCAAGGAGTTCTGGAGACAGGTCCGGCTGGGAACGGCGTTGGGGGTGGGGACGCTGATCCCGCGCCTTGTCTCCTCGAAGCTGGGGCGGCTCAGCACTATGTCGACGGTGGGCCAGGTATGCGGGGGCTGTGTGCCTCCCTACTCTGCACTGCGACGACGGGGGCTGCGCCTCCAGCTCAGCCCTGGGGACGATTGCGACCCAGGGCTGGTGGCGCAGGCGATGGGCGCGCCGCGTGGGATGGGTAGCGGCCTAGGAACGATGGTGACGTTGTGCGGGTCTGTGGGAACCGGGAGGAAGTCGGGCGGGCGGCGTCGCTTGGGTTTCGAGAGGGGTGGGTGCTTTTATTTGGGCCATATTTTGGCGCTTGACGGGCCCATGTGTTGTGGTATTGGGCCATTATTTTGGCGCCCGTGTCTGGCCGCTGAATTCTTGAGTTCAGATGTTTGAATTTTCTGTGAGTTCCATGGACACCGACAGATAAAAAATAATTCGGACTCAAATATATTTTTTATGTAAGATTTTCAATCTTACTATAATAGACCAATCAAAATTATACTAGGTCTCCCATGAAAACATCCCCCACGGCCTCCAACCATTGTACACCCAGAAAAATGTACACATAAATTCATCTCCATTAAAATCAAGGGCTATAGAAACACCCAAAGCAAATTCGATGGCCGTTGTTTGATGTTTGATGCGAGGCTTCAAACGCAGCTGCACCCCGCACGTCCTTCGCCCGATCACGCGAGGCTTAATGTGTGATTGGTAGTTCGGGACACGAAGTACTAAGCTCGCAAAATGCCGTTGGCGCACGTGGCGATCAGGTGGCGGGGCTCCCTGAGGGAACCATGAACGATGGTGGATGCGGCACCAGTGACGCAAAGGCCGCGGCGAGCAGCCGAGCAGGATGCGGCAAGCTGTACCACGGCATGTTCAATACAGACGGCCATCACGCCGAGCAAGGTGAGGTTTCAAAGCAATTTTTGAACTCCCCGTCATCTGGAGTTGTTGCCGCTTCTCTGTTTTAAAAATGATCAGCTAGTTGCGATTATCATCTTGCGGTACTAATCAGCAGTCACGGTCCTATCAAAAAATCGAAGTTATTGCTTACCTGTTTTTTTACATAATCAGCTACTTTCAATTTTCATTCATCTAATTTTTGAGTAACTGCTTTCCTGATGATGCAAGTGACTTAGATTAATGGCATTCATTTCAGCAGTTTCCTTGACAATGATGCATCCTTGGTGCCACGGGGTTTGTTTTTCGAGTCGGTGTCAGAGTACAGGTCTCCGATGGCTCGGGTGGACTCAAGAACACAAGAATCACAAGGAGGAAGCAACGATTTATCCTGGTTCAAACCAATCGGTGCCCTACGTTTAGCAGCTGATAATCCTTATACTCAAAAGCACCCAAAATTGGAGGTTACAACAGTGTTGTATAGAGAGATTTGATAGGGGTTAGCTCGGTGCTAATCCTAAGGTTGCCTTGCCGCCGGTGGAGCCTTCCCCTCGTCGGAGAAGAGGAAGAAGAGGGATGCGGTGGAGGAGCTCTCGGTGCCCCTCTCTGAGTTACCTTGCTCTCGATGTTGAGCAGAGGGATGGGGTGGAATCGAATGATCTATCTTTTGATGGTCGTCCCCTCCTTGGGTCCGACCTTATCCCTTATATAACGAGATAGGTCGGGTACATTGTGGTTTGGGGGAATGAGTCTATGATCTACATGCGTCGGAGTCCAGGAGGGCCTTGCAATGACGCACTATGGACTATGGCGGTGTCGTGGAGTCGAAGAAGCCTTGGGCGTTGTGAGGCTGCTCTGTTCGGACACCCTGCGTGTCAGGCTATGTCGGCATGGACCGGCCTCCCCTAGGTAGACCTTTTGGAGTCTTCTTGGCGGTGAAGGAGGTCGGCTCCAGGAGCTGACGCATGGGCCTGGAAGCCCCGAACCCCTGGAGGCCACGGGGAAGCTTTGTCTTCTTGTGTCACGCCCCGTGCGTGACCTTGTTGGGATAGTGGCCGACAATGCCGTGCCCAAGGGGCAGCGCCGGAGAACCCCCCGAGCCTCGGCAGCTCGGGCGTGTCTTCTTGTGCCCGGGCCTTGGCTAGCGTCATTGGCCGGGCCAGAGTGTTGGCGTAGATCGGGAGCCTCAGGGCTCGGGCAAGCCCCCGAGCCCTAAGCGGAGGTTGCGGCGTAGTCAGACTCGGCAGGATTCCTTCACTAGAGGCTTGGCAGGGTTCCTTCACAATGGTTGGAGAGGCGATATGTATGTCTATGG
This sequence comes from Saccharum spontaneum, assembly GCA_022457205.1. NCBI lineage: Eukaryota > Viridiplantae > Streptophyta > Magnoliopsida > Poales > Poaceae > Saccharum > Saccharum spontaneum. Next base: position 52,458,741 of record CM039597.1, read on the forward strand.
TCGGTGGGCAAAGAACATGAGAAAGCGATGAGAGGCGATGGGAGGCGGTAGGTGTGTCTATGGTCGGTGGGCCCATATGCGTCATGTCGTCTCCTATCGCCTTCAAAATTGAGGGGATTAGGACTCCAAATAAAGAAGTGGTAATTACTTTTTCGTAGTTTTTTATTTAATTAAGGCTAAAAGAGTAAATCTATAATTGCAAAATTAATGTTTTGAGTAGTATATAGTTAGGGTGTATGATTCAAGTACTAAAGTTAGATGGATATTTTTTGAGTAGTATAGTTGTGGTGGATAATTCAAATACTACACTTAGATGAATATTTTGTTCCTAGGGTTCATTTGAGTTCTTCTCCGTCTTCGTCTCTGCCGCTGTCCACACGCCTCTGTCCATCCGTGTGCCACTCTCTCAGTTCTTCGTTGGATTCATGGCCTCCCCGCCGGCGGCAGCTATGGTGGCGTGCAAGGGTGAGGACGAGGGCGGCGGCGGCGGCGAAGCTGGAGGGACAAGGTGCGTGCGTCCGCCCACGCCCACGCCCACCAAGAAGCGAAGGCGGAGGCGGCCATGATTGGAAGCAGGAGGAGGGGGCAGAAGGAGGAGGATGTAGCAGAAGAAGGGAGGGGAAGGTGGAGGGAGGAAGAAGTACGCCCTAGTGAGCTACACCGCGGGGCCTTTCGGCACGCTCGGCTCCATCGCCAAGGTCGTCTTTGCCGGCCTCCCCTCGGCTGACCAGATCCGCTCAGGTACGCTTCTCTTCTGAGCGAGAGAGAGAGAGAGAGTGAGAGAGAGAGGAGGAGGAGGAGGAATCCCTTCCTCCTTTCACTGTTCTTCCCTGCTGCTGTTAAGATAGTTGCTCGCGCTGCATCTACATGCTAGTCAATTTTTTTAATTTCGCCGAGGATGCAGATCCATGCCCTGCGCCGTGCGCCTCCAGTGGCCGGCTGCTGTCACCGCACTCTTTGACTGTCCAGTACTCCGGTGGCCGGTAATGACTTTCCTAGGGCGGTCTCACATCCTTAGTCGCCCACCCACCTAGGCCGCCATCAGCAACGTTTCATTCTATAAGTGTAGTTATAGTTTGTCCATCTCTGTTGCCATATTTCTTTCGATTCATCAATTAGTTATGCTGCCTGTACATTGCTGATTGCACAGGGTGGATGTTGTTCATGAGCCTCAAACCAATTGCAAATTTCCCCATGTTGCCTCATGTCATGTTTAATTTCCCTGCGAACTCCCTTCTTTGTTTCAGATATATTTATCATCAATACTGAAACCTACAACTGAATCAGGCATTCTTTTCAAGCCAAGTTGCCTGTTAACTACAGCTATGGATGGTCATGTCCTCTTTAATTTCGTTGGAAATTTGGTCCTTTATTGCTCATGTTGTGTGGTCATTTCCTTTATCAGTAACTTAGGTACCTTGTTCTGTTTTAAACTTTAAAATTAAAGTACTATTGAAAAACCTGGGGCTTGGGACAAGCCACGCTTGCAGCTGCTAGGTTGTGAAAGATTACTTTTCTGTGTATGTGGTACATGTGAGTAATTTTATTTGCTATGGTAGTATGATTCATGAATTTTAGCAAGGTCAGTTTTTGGTGATTATAGTATTCAGTGCATTAGCTAAAGATAACTTATAAAAATGTGCAGTGACAGGTCTTCATTTTTTATGAGAAGTGTCTTTCTCTTTCATGGAATCATACCTTTCATTTTGTTGATTGGTTCAATAATGATAGTTGAGATGATGTACACCTTTGTTACTTGTAAATAAGGCTCAGTTAAGGGAGATTCATATACGACAAGTACTGGTATCATTTTTATTTTTAGAATTTTTGTATATTTATAGGAACTTTTTTAAAAAATTGATGTGTTCAAGTACTGCTGTACAGTCTGTAGCTAGGTTGTACTGTGTTGTAACTTCCTGTGCTGCTGCCGCACTTGATCTGCCGTGACTATCATCTACCCTGGTTGGTTAGCCTGTTTAATTAAATTCAGTTGATCCCTCGAAGGAAACTAGCTGCTAGATATGTGTTGTGCTGTCCCTGCTGAGGATCAGGCAGTAGGATATCTGTTTATCAATTGAGATTTTGAAATGTGAATTGTCTTTTGTCAGACCTGCCTTTAGTAATTGAGTTATGCCACACGTCAAGTATAATTTACGTGCTGTCCATTTTTTGATTTTGGAGAAAAATTCAGCCAAATATCTGGCCAAGCATTCTTTGCGGCCGATCGTCATGTATGTCAAAGTGTACTGCGATGTTCTAATTGGACATAGTGATATGTTGAATATTTGCAGGACCCATGGATGCAGAGTCGCGGCAGGAGCCTGACGAGCTGGAACAGATGATGAAGCATAAGCGTGAAGAATTGTATAGTGTGGTCATGCTTCACCGTGTTGAAAGTGAAAAAACAGTGCACCTTTGGGTGATAATCTGATATACAAAAGGTGAGATCATCATTATCTGGTGGTATATGCAGAATATTTATACAAAAGGTGAGATCATTATACCAGTAAATCATGTCCTAGACGACTCTGAGCTTCCTTCTGTCGCCTCGGGACTGATCGGTCTCCGTCACCTGCTCGCCGCCATGAAGCCACGGTCGGTCTCCACCATCTGTCACCGGTTTTCATTTGCCTCTCCACACTTCACTGCAGAGGTTTTCAAGTTCTTGCTGAGGTTGTTGATCTAGTTTCTTAAGTTACTACCTTGCTTGAGGTGTTGCTGTTTGTCTCATAGAGCAGCCTGCATTGGTGATATGCTCACTTACTAGTTACTACCTTTCGTCTGGAGTGATTCTCTCCTGAAATGGTAGACCAGACCTTTGAAGCTGTAAATTACAGTGTACTGTGCCTTGAAGCTGTAAATTGCAGTGTGTTAGTTGACTAGCATGGATTCTAGAAATTGATTTATTCAGGGACCGAGGGAATATTCATTTATCTATTTTGAAACTTGATCTCCGATGGAGATGAAATTTCGATGCATTTATTGTCTTGTTTGGATATTATTAGATGCTACCTGAATCTAACGTTTGCATGACAAAGAAAACTCGGCCTGTTTAGTTTCCACCCTAAAACTTTACACCCTATCACGTCGGATGTTTAGACATATGCATAGAGTATTAAATATAGACTAAAAAAACTAATTGCACAGATTGCGTGTAATTTGCGAGATGAATCTTTTAAGTCTAATTAGTCCATGATTTGACAATAAAGTGATACAGTAACACATGTGCTAATGACAAATTAGTTAGGCTTAACAAATTTGTCTCGCGGTTTCTGTAATTTGTTTTTTTATTAGTATCTGAATACCCCCGTGCGATATCCCTATGTGACACCCAAAACTTTACACCCTAAAACTTAACAAGGCCTCAGAAAGCATGTACATCCTATGACAAAAGAAAACTCAGAAAGGATGTACGGCATAATATGGGAAATAAGTTTACATAATATGACAAAGAAAACTCAGAAAGGCTACATAATATAAAAAAGGAAACGACTAATGCACGCCCGTGCATGCGTTAAACAGGCCGCACGCACAGTCCATATTAGGAAATCCAATAGATTCCCTTTCCGTTTCTGTTCCTGGTCGGGAAGAAGCAGCAGAGAGCGCGCGCACCAAGCGCTACGGCAAGTGCGCTTCCTGGACAAGGCCCACCAGAGGCTAGGCCCATGCCCCCGCCTGGAAGCTTCTTCCCCCATGCCCTGATTTGCTTTACCCTTTCAACACGCAAAGCGGAGGTCTCCAGGGCGCCGCCGCCACCATCGGGGGGCCGGCAAATTCATCCAAAAAAGGCAGGCAAATACATAGAAACATCAGGTATGTACAATTTTGCAAGATCAGAATCACTAGAAGCAATTCAATTCTTCTCATACACTAGAAGCAAAACCAAAACCAGATCAAAGAAAGAAGCAATTCAATTCTTTTCCATCTGCATCACCTGATATCAAAATAGCACTGCTGTTTGTACTGCATAAAGCAGATCTGAGCCAAACAGATAAGCAATTCACTACTTCTGCGTAAGCAATTTAATTGTTTTACTTAAGCAATCCAGTTGTCTTGCATCACAAAAAGTACTGCAGTTCCTACTGCATTAGCAGATCTGAACCTAACTTGGACATGTAAATGACTAATGTTCTTACTGCACATCTAACTACCAGATGGTGTATGCACCACTCCTATAGATATACATTTTGATGCATTAAACCTTCTTGTGCAAGCTGCTGCACATGGATACTCCTATGCATTGAACTTTCTTGTGTTAGCTACTGCGCATGATTGCTGCACATGTTCATTCTGATGCTTCATGGCCTCACACCTGCAATTAAATAGAAAGTACATGATAAGCACATAGATGAAAGTGAGAACTGCGAAAAAATGTTTAGACGAGCAAGCCTCAGAATTGAACTTTCTGCAAAAAGGGGAAACACAAAGAACAGTAGATTCATTAACTTGAATTGCCTAATGATTTCTTGCAAACTAAGAACACAAAAAACAAAGAAAAAGACTGAAACTTAACATTACAGCAGGTAGTATTCAGGTATCAAGTATCAAGTAGTAGCATTCAGGTATCAGGTAACTGGAATAAAACTAAAACTAAGACACATCAACACAATAACTAGTAGCATTCAGGTATCAGGTAGATCACAACATCAGGTAGTTCACGTTCAGAAATGCATTGCAACATGAGGCACACAATTTGCATAAACTTGTGGTTTTTTGGCTAATTCATTACAATATTATTGCTTAATGAGTTTGACTAAGTTGCATACAATTCATGATATAGCAGCACACATCTATTGCTTTGCATGCAAAATAAAAACTGATAGCCTAAGTTGCCTAACACAAACCTATGCTTGTTGTGCATGCAGTTCTCAAATATGGATCTTAACAGGTTACCATCAGATTTGGATGAAGATTCCTTGGATGCATTTGGTTTGGATTATGTGACCGGCAATCCCACCTTCTGTACTCAAGTGCCTGCAATTTCTGGAATTCCTCTGCCTAATGATGAGCATGTGAACCAGCGGATTTTGCATGTAGTTTCAGAACAGGTTCTTCCTACCGTTTCTGAGATCAGACTATCATTTGAACAGGCAAGAATAGAGGACAGGAACGAAGGTTCTAGTGCTAATCCTGTAGCTGTTGATAATGAATCAAATGGTCCTGAAAATGAAGTAGCAGAAGAGAATGAAGAGGTGTGGTCTACTCCTCCAATGCCACACAATGGCATGTCTTTTGCATCATTGGACGAAGCAAAAGGGTACTACAACTCTTATGCAAAGAGAAGTGGATTCTCGGTTAGAACAAACACATCATACCGTTCTGCAATCACAAGAGAAATTCAGAAGGTCCAGTTCGTGTGCAATAAAGAAGGCTTTGGCAGGAAAAGGAGAGTTTGCTGCTCAGCTTGTTGATGCTATCACTTGCTACTCAGACAATGATGAAGCTGAAGAGGAGGATAGCGTACAAGAGGAAGAGGATGATCAAGGAGAGAAGAGGAAGAAGCTTGATGGATGTAAGAAAAGGAAGAGGGAGAAAATGGTATATACAAACTGCAAGGCTAGGATGGTGGTCAAAATGATTGGCTCTAGGTGGCAAGTCATCTATTTTCTAGCTGAGCACAACCACGATCTTGTGGTGAAGCCGTCGCTCAAGAAGTTCCTAAGGTCACACAGAGGGATACCAAAGCCAGAAAAGGATTTTATCATTTTGCTGCATGGATGCAACTTGAGCACGGGGAGAATCATGCAGTTGATGAGTGAGTTCTATGGCTCGGCACAGCTAGTGCCATACGAGGGCAAGCAAGTTTCGAACTTTCGCTCCACCATCCACAAGACAGAAAAATTCAAAGATATGCAGGAAACTTTGGATTACTTCAGAGCTCTGAAAGAAGAAGACCCTGATTTCTTTTACAAGATAAAGCTCGATGACAACCATAGGGTTGAGAACCTGTTTTGGGTTGATTCAGCTGCAAGGCGAGCTTACAAAGAGGCATATAGTGACTGCATCTCATTTGATGCTACCTATATGACCAACATCTATGAGATGCCTTTCACGCCGTTCATTGGAATCAACAGACATTGCCAAACTTTTCAGCTAGGATGTGCCTTTATAAGGAATGAGAAGACAACTACCTATGAATGGTTGTTTGTCACTTTTCTGGAGGCAATGGATGGAAAGGCACCCCTAAACATAATCACCGATCAGGACGCTGTGATGAGAGCTGCAATTTGCACCGTTTTTCCAAACACGACCCACAGGAATTGCAGGTGGCATATCATGGACAAGTTTTCAGGCACAATTGGACCAATTCTTGCTAAAAATGAAGCACTAAATGAGGAGTTCGTGGATTGCTTGAACCACACCGTAAGTCCTGAAGATTTCGAGTCAAGGTGGGCTGCTATGGTTGAGAAACACGGTTTACAAGGGAATGAGCATTTTCAGCACCTATACCACATCAGGCAAAGCTTCATTCCAGCCTACTATATGCATAGCTTCTTCCCGTTCCTCCAGTCAACTCAAAGAAGCGAGGGGTTCAATGCATTGCTCAAAAAGTATGTGAACCCGAACTTGTCCGTGCTACAGTTTGTGAGACAGTACCAGAAAATACAAGAGAAGTGTTTGGTAGCACAGGATGGGCAAGACTTTAGGACCGATGAGAATGAGCGAAGACGCTGGTCAAGGCATCCGCTTGAGAAGCATGCTTCCACTGTGTACACAAAGAACATGTTCTACAAGTTCTCCAAAGAGTTTGAGAAAACTGCAGAATATGATGTGAGGCCTGTAGGGCAGTTCCAATATTGGGTGGAGCCCAATAACAGCTTTGTTTATGGGTATGGAAAAAGGAACTACCTTGTTACAGCAATAGAAGAGGAGGAAAGCTACTGCTGTGAGTGCAGCAAGTTTGACAGGGATGGAATCATTTGCTGCCACATTATGAGGGTTATGGTCAGGATGGGGGTGAAATTGATACCAGAAAGTTACATCCTTAAAAGGTGGACGCAGCAAGCAATTACTAGTGATACAGATCAGGTCCAAAATGTGTACGCACCGGTGGAACTTGTAGCCCGTGGGATGCCATTGACCGGCCAGAAAACTCTGAGATTCACCAACGCATCCACCGCATTTGCAGCACTAGCAGTTGAGGGCTGTACAAGTGATGAAAACTATGATGTTTTGGAGAAGCACATCAAGGAGATGCGATCTGAATTTGAAGAAATCAAGAAAAGGAAGATGGCGAATAGGCAGAACAATGGTGCTACAAAAGGTGGTGCCACAGAAGGTGCACAAGACCCTGGTGCTACACTGGTGCTACAGAACACTGGTCCAGGTGCTTCTACTTCAACTGGACCTTCACTGCGAACTACAGGTTTAAAAACTAGACCCTGTGTTTTGCTTTACTTCATCCTAGTACAACTATACTTGATTACTTAGTTGCTGACATTGCATTTCACCATGTAGATGTAGTGGCTGGTCCAAGCTCATCAAATGTAGGGAACCCCCCAAAGTCAAAAGCCAAAGGGCGTAGGAAGGAGAAGGCGCACAAAAAGGGGATGAATGGTCAGGCGAAGAGGAAGAATAGGTGTAGCGTTTGTAGATCATATGATCACAATGCACAGAGATGTCCAGACAAGCCCGGAAGAGAAGTTCAAAACCAAGAAACAGTTTAAATTAAGAAATAGTGTTATTGAAATGTACTCGAATGTGTTTGTGTGAAAATTTTGTGTTGGTACACCCGTTGTACATCTTATATGTTAAGACTCAAATGTTAATGTGCATTGCCTTTCCTATTTACTAAGTTCAGAGTTTAGCCCATTGCTTGATTTTTTAAACAAAAAAATAAATAAATTACAAAATTTTGATTCATCCTATACTTCATCCTTTTTTTCTGTGTAGTTTCTTCCGCGCCTACTTTTGACTTTGTGTAGTAGTATGTTGATTCATCCTTTTTCCTAGAGTTCAGCTTAGCTTTTCATGAATCCCGTGATGGCCTTGCCTTTTCATGAATCCCGTGTTCTTAGTATCCCCATTTTAGCATCTTCGCATTTTCTTAGGCAATTTAAGTGTCATTCGTTAGGCAACACTGTCTTCCTGAATAGGCAATTTAGCCTATTCTTACTAGTAAAAAAGGCCATCCCTTTTGTTGCTTATATGGTTGCTTAACTCTACTTGTTCCCCCCATTCGTGGCCTGAAAAACACAAGCTTGTATGAATCTTGTGGAGGCCCATTCCACTTGTTCACTTTCACTCCTTTTTTTGGGTTTTGTCCAAAATTTGTGTGCGTGGTTTCATTCCATTACTTACACCTGTTTTTTCCTCTTCTTTTGTCCTTTGCAGAAAAAAAGTACGCTCAACACTGCTGTTAGCCAGTTCTGCTCTGGTTTCACAGAGCTTCTCGGCACATTTTTGGAAAAAGTTTCTGAAGTTGAATCTCCCGCATCACAGCATGTGGGCAGTTCCAAGCGTCCAAGGGCAAATCATTCTGAAGGTGAACCTTCCTTTGCACAGAGACACAACAGACCAAAGCGTTCCAAATTGAAACAAGCTGTACCTCCCTGTGCACAAAGGCAGACCAGGGCAATGAGTAGAAGAGGACATGTTGCTGAAGATGAATCTTTGTGCGAAGAATCCGAAGAGGATTTGCTGAGTGATGAAAATGAAGATGGTGACACTGATCAAGATGAAGAGGATGAAGATTCTGAGGATGAAGATTCCGATTCAGATCATGAGACTGCGTTTGATGATGATGGCAATGAAAATTTGCCCCCTGAACTGGAGGAGGAAGACGAAGGCATTGAAAAGCAAGATGAGGATGATACTGCTTCTTTGGAAGAATCTAAGTTGGATGCAACTAGAGTTGACAAGCAATGTAATGTGCAGCCACCTGTAGATTCATCCACCCGTGTTGAAGCTCAAGTTGATGACAGTGAAGATCTTGTCCCACTGAAGGTCCGTTTAGAAAGGTTGCAAGCTTTGAAAGTTAAAGATAAGAAGGAGGATACATCAACTTGTAGTGAACCTCAACCACTGGAGATTATTCCTGCAGAACCTACCATCAATCCCAAATCCAATGCACAAAGAAAGAAGGAAAAGCTTAGGCTCCCCTCACGTGGTAACTTCACATCTTGACAATGGGATATGTTTCATCATCATACATGTTATTTCCTTTATTGCTTAGACTGATAATGAACCCAACACAGGTGACTCACGTTGTACCAGAAGCTGTCCTTTGGATTTTACACCCCCAGATATCAACATCATGAAATTTGTAGATTCACAGGGTGGACCCAGCAACTCTGCAAGTGCTACTTCAACAACACCTATTGAAGTTCAAACAACTTCCATACCAGCTGGTTCTCAATTCTCACTGTCAAATATACCAGAAGAGGAACTTGCTAAGTTGGAAAATGATGCTCTTATTGAGTTTGAGAAGAAAAAGGTGAAACCAGCAGTTGCGTTTCAGTCATCTGATCCTTTACCTCCTCCATCCATATCTAAGGATCCTGCTAGTGGCAATTCTTCAGTTACACCTGCCTATGAACCTCATCCAAGAAGGATTCAGAAAAGGCCAGCTGCTCTCCAATCGCCTTATATTGACTTTGTTACAAAGAGGACTTTCCATTGCAGCAAGGATGTTTGTGATTTATATGCTGCTGTGTGTGCACATGGAAATGCAAGGTCTAATATATCTAAAAAAGCTCAAGAGTGCGTATGCCCATAACCATGTCTTCCTTCATTATTTTAAAAATGTTGATCATCATGTTATCAATGATTTATTCTCACTTGCTTCTTTTATGTGTGCAGCGTGGTCATAATCAGTTTCTGGAGCTTTTATGTGACGCTAGATCATCTTGCTCTATCTGTTAAGCCTGGTGGGAAGCTAATGAGCTCAGTTGCTGAAATTGCAATCTACACAATTGACGACACCAGTAGAAAGACTGTCAAACGTGTTCTACCTTTACGAGTCTCGGTTAGTTCATATTTTTCGTCCATTAAATTTAAGCCTAGAGGTACTAGCCTGTATGCAAAGTGCTGAAATTGCTGAATGGCATTATCTGCAACACTGAACTTACAAGTCGTGCTCCAAGTTGGATTAAACTAATATATGAATTCTAGTGAATCTGTACAGAAGCAATTCTTCTTTTAGTATCAAGTAATTTTTCATGTTTTAATTAGCAATTTTCTTAATTTGTTAAGGCAGTTTTGCTGCTGTTTTTTCGTAGACTTTCATGCAGCAGGGCAACCTAACTACGACACAGGTCTCACGTGAATTCTGGCGTCCAGATAACCATCTAGACCATCGTCAAATGGTATTTTCATATCTTCACATGCATTTTGGTTTCGTCATACATGATTTTTTTCTTCCTCAATGACATTCATTGATAATAACCAACCCAACATAGGTGATGTTCCCTGTGCTTCAATCACTTGGAGATGGAAAATCTGCATCACAAGTAGGACACTACTTTTTGCTTGTCCTGAACCTACGAAACAAGAGGTTTGAGGTGTTAGACTCAATGCGAACTCTGGAAGATGAAGCTCTCTTCAAGTGCTGCAACACCTTGATAGGTGCGATCAGAGAACTTTGGACCAAACATGGTTATGAGGCAAAGAAGCCTATATACAATTATGAACTTGTTGATATTGGTGTTCCAATGCAGTCCAACAAGTAAGTAGTTTTTCTGGTCTAACTAATGTTACCTTTCTGCATACAGTCAGATTTGTTATCTACACTGAGTTCTATATTGTTTGTTTTGTCCCTGTAGTCATGATTGTGGTTTCCATATGTTGATGCATGCTGAACATTGGGATGGACGTTCAATGCAATATTTCAAGGAGAGTGACATCCCTAATATACGCAAGCTTCTACTACATAAGTGGCTAACTCACAAAGATAATGTTGTGCAGAATTGGAAAGACAGGCTGCATTTATAAGAGGTAAAGCCTGTAAACATTTTTGTAATGGTTTCCTATAATTAATGCCTATGCTGCAATGTTTCCAAAAAACTGTAAAGCCTAATATTACAACTCTAGACAGCTATACCTAACTACATCTAGTACACCTGCTACTACTATAGCCACTACTAGCTACAGCTGGTCCATACCAGGCTGAGATCAGGCACTACTTATTATGTGTGTGAGGCAAGTTATGGGTCAGGTAATTTTATTGGTAGTCTGGTAAGCAATTTAATATCATTAGCCGGGCAAGTTATTAGTATTCTGGTAGCAATTATGTGTGTCCAACACGGCAACACCAAAAATTGTGCCGAGAAGCTCTGTGAAACCAGAGCAGAACTGGCTAACAGCAGTGTTGAGCGTACTTTTTTTCTGCAAAGGACAAAAGAAGAGGAAAAAACAGGTGTAAGTAATGGAATGAAACCACGCACACAAATTTTGGACAAAACCCAAAAAAAGGAGTGAAAGTGAACAAGTGGAATGGGCCTCCACAAGATTCATACAAGCTTGTGTTTTTCAGGCCACGAATGGGGGGAACAAGTAGAGTTAAGCAACCATATAAGCAACAAAAGGGATGGCCTTTTTTACTAGTAAGAATAGGCTAAATTGCCTATTCAGGAAGACAGTGTTGCCTAACGAATGACACTTAAATTGTCTAAGAAAATGCGAAGATGCTAAAATGGGGATACTAAGAACACGGGATTCATGAAAAGGCAAGGCCATCACGGGATTCATGAAAAGCTAAGCTGAACTCTAGGAAAAAGGATGAATCAACATACTACTACACAAAGTCAAAAGTAGGCGCGGAAGAAACTACACAGAAAAAAGGATGAAGTATAGGATGAATCAAAATTTTGTAATTTATTTATTTTTTTGTTTAAAAAATCAAGCAATGGGCTAAACTCTGAACTTAGTAAATAGGAAAGGCAATGCACATTAACATTTGAGTCTTAACATATAAGATGTACAACGGGTGTACCAACACAAAATTTTCACACAAACACATTCGAGTACATTTAACAAAAATTAGTAGTCGTAAGAACATCACTAGAGAAGAAACCATGTACAAACCTGATCTGAAATGCCACTGGGAACCTTCGAGGAGACAAATCTTCTTATATCATCCATGTGGAACAATGAAGGCTGTGGAGTAGAATAGCTTGATCCTTTCAACTGGACACATAAACATGTACATGCAAAGTTATAATATGGAGATGGGGATACTTTAGCGACAAAAGGAAAGCCGCATTGACCTATTGATACATACCTTAAGCTTCCCAAATGAGCCATCACGGTTGGTGTCTAACTTGATGACCTGATCTAACAATTTTCTTGACCATGCTGCAACTCTAGGCATGGTCGAAGGGATTTGTACATTGTCAACCAGAAGCGAGTCTACATACAGAATCTGCAAAGATGAAAAATCAATGAAGGCATCAAAACATAAGAAGAAAGAATGAAGCAGTAGAAACATATATGGCTGAGATCGGTAGTGCTTGCTGCAGCAGCACTCACCAAACACTGGACCATAGAACAAGACGTGAAGCAACTTACCACAAGGACAAGAAGACAACCCTTAAAAGATCTTCTTTTGCCCATTTTGGCTACTGCGTCTTTAAGCTGGTCAACAACAAACTGGCACCAATTCAACTTCTTGACGCAAGAAAGATCCACAATGGCTGGATAACACCTTGGGCTAATAGCTAAGCCGGTTGGAGGACATAGGAATGTTGAAATTGCTATCATCAGCCAGGACCTTAGGAAATCATCATTGCTTGTCTTATTCTCCTTCAACCTTTCCAATATAGAGTCAATAGTAGGTGCTGTCCCTTCATCAATACTGTACTCACCATTGATGAAGTTGATCGCACCAACATCAAGCTCATACTTAACTTCATCACCATTGTTTGGAAGACCAAAAACACGGCACACTGAATCAGCATTGACTGAAACCCTTCCCCTGCCAGGAAACACCAGCTCCGATGAATCAGCATCATAGCACTCAGCCATCAACCAGTCTGCAAAACCTGCAGGAAGGGTCTTAGAAGCAATCTTCAGGAGACCACCAAAACCTATCGCCTGTATTCTTTTCTTCTGAGATTGGGTCAAATCATTGTAGAGCTTCACGAGCCTCGATGGGGAAGCCCGCTGTCTTCGAGGCTGATAATAGGAGATGAATTGCAAAAGGTTAGAAGATAGCGGCAACTAAAAATTGAGTGCACAAAATAGGTGAATACAAAAAACAGAGCTAACGGATTGGGTGCACATACCTTAGGAACCGTTGAAGACGACGAAGCAGCAGCTTGGTTTTGCTGTCCTCTACCCATTGCCTAACACAAGCAACACCTAAGACACCATGTTGGATGAAGGGTTCAGCTCACTTGGCATACATCTCCCCATGCCCCCTCCCATACCCACAAATACACCCGTAATATAGAAAATCAATTCATCCATAACAGCAAATAGGTCCAACTCACCTACAGTCAACGATAGGGCTGCGCTCTTGCCACAGGATAGGGGCACCACCGCAAGGTACGTGATAGGGGGCTGCAAGGTAGAAGGTGGTCAGGGTGAGGATGAGGTGCAGCACGTCCGTCACCGAGAAGCCTGCAAGTGAAACAAAGCAAGTACGCCAATTCAGAGTACGAACTGGACAATCTAGTATTTGTATGTATGCTTAGAAATCAAAAACTCACATGAAGCAAATATGGTAATGTTGTAGTGGATTGCATTTTTTAGGCAATTTAAGTGGCATTAGTTAGACAACAATGTCTTCCTTAATAGGACATTTATGTATTCTAAAAAAGCAAGTATATATAGTGTCTATATTCATTTGCAACCCACAGCCCCACCCCAACCCCTAGTTTATTTGCAAAAAAAACAGTTCAAACAGAGGCAAGGTGATGATGAAAACTTGATTTGCAAAGAAAAACAGTTCAACCCCTAGTTTGCCTGCAACTTGATTTGCAGTTCTGCTGCACTGTTTCAGTGTTTTCAGTTCACAACAGAAAATTAATATGCCCTCCATTTCAGGTTTCAACAGGAAATTAATATGCTGGATGCTTAGATAATATACTAGCATGATGGTGTTGGTGATCTATCATTGACCACTGGCTCATGTCAACTCTCAAAACATAGGCAAATGTCTTGAATCTAGTATCTTGATTAGGCTATTCTATTGTTTTGAATTAAGAAAGTGTACAAAAACAGTAGACTGCAGGCTGCCATTCAAGCAACTCGGTCAGGATCAATTCAAGGGGATCAAAATGGTTCATGAATAGCATACCCATAAGATGCACGATTGCTTTAATCATGAGCAGTAAAAAAACCAAATAAATTATATATGAATAGCATAACAACCGGATTAGCTCTAAGAAAAATCACATGTAATTCCTCCTATAGAAAACAATATCAGAAAAAATGGTCTAAATTAAAAATATCAGCATATATGCCCAATAACAACCACATGCATGTCAGATTGAAGCTCTACTTGTTCTAGCAGATCCAACATATAAAGAGGGGTTGGGGGGTCTATGCAAGCATGCCCACTTGAAGAAAATATAGTGCCTATATCAGATCTGGTATTTTGATTGGGCTAATATATTGGTTTAAACAAAGCAAGTATGCACATTCAGAGTACGGGTATGTGAAATTTCAGTACACTGCACGCTGCCATCCATGGGCTGTCATTTCAGGCAACTCACTCATCTATAACTATGTTTCTCCTACTTACTAATTAGCTACATCAGCTTCACTTATTTCTATGTGTAAACTGGACAGAAATTAGCAGCCTACAGTTTTATTCAGTGATCTGTGCTCACCATCCAGTTTGTGCTTTATATATGTTGGCAAGCTCACGTACATTTGGTACTATTGTTATGTATCATACTATCATTTACGGGATGCCCAAAGCCATCTAATCTTCCAAAAATCACGATCCTGCCTAGGCATGAAAAACTAACGAATGAAATCCACAGGAAACGAGTCACAGCACTGCAAAGGGGGGAAAACAGGGAGCACTGATCTGTACCTGATGCGGCAGGAGTAGGTGAATGGTGATGACTGATGAGTACACGAAGAACGGAGTAAGCAACAGGCGTGGTAGAGTGGTGGTGCACGGAGAACGGAGGAGCAGGTTGCGCCAGGCGGACTTCCACCAAAAGCAAAAGGGGTAGGACTGCCGAAGTACCATTTCCTCGTTAGGACTTCTGACCAGATAGTCAATCAAACATCACGAAATCTACACTACCCAATAACATATCAAATCGCCAGACCATCTCACCAACACTGCTAGTTTTAAACCATAACATAGGCTGAAAATCATAACCTACCAGAACCTACAGCTGCTGATAACACACAGACAGTCATCTGAAAAAGAACAAAAGACAACCATGTGCATGGTAGCCCGCATAACACAAAAAATAGACAAAACAAGCTCTGCTTACTGAAAATGGATGGACTAGTATTTCTGAAACTACTTTGCAGTTTTGGAAGCAGCAATTTAGATGGTCAATCAAAAGTCAGGACAAACATATTGCAGTTACCAAATCAACACAAAATAGAACTGAATGAGATCCTTTTTGGCAAATCAGTCAGTAAACACTAGTTCTAGCTCATAACTAACAGAGCAGTAATAGATTTTTTACCTGAATGATATATCCTTTTACTATTACTGAAAGCTACCTTCCCTGATTCTTTCTCTCTAATAAGAGCAACTAATCTTGTTGCTGCCACGTGACATCAATATTACCAAAATGATAGCAAACATTCAGAATGACAGCAAACATTAAGAATGACAGAATAAAGTATCCTGTTCTGGTCTTTATGCACTCATTTATTCAACTTTCTAAAACAGAGGTTTACACAGAGAAAGTTAAATGATCTAATCCCAGGCCATGGAGCTGAATTGTCATTTAAGTAAGGAAAAAGGTACATAATGAGAGGTCAGGAGAGCAAAATAAAGATAAATGTAAATGGCCAAAGTTTGATGCAGTCATTGCTTTCTACTTTTAGTCTGTCTACTTCAACCAATCCTTTCACCTCTGATGACGGTGGATGTGCAATGCCATTGTCAGTCTTCTCCAAACAACCAAACCAAACAACATGGATGCCCATACATTAAAGAAGCGGCGGGGATTTCCTTGTCCCGATCCCTCACTAGACTATCATGATGGCAGTGAGCGGTTCTCCATCTTTTTGTTTCATGGAGGCTGACAGAGCAGAGTAGATAGGGAGCAACCGAGCAGGGGAGGGCGGGAAAACTTGCTTACCTGCAGCCGAGTAGGGGAGGCAGGGAGTGGCCGGTGCAGGAGGCTAGCCACACCGGCGGGGAGGGGGATCGACCGGCTGGAGCAGCACTGCAGCGGACCGCCAGGGAGGGGACCGTGGGTTGGAGCAGCAAACCGGTGGTGATGAGCGCGACCGTGCGGGGATGAACGCGGCCGGCGAGCTAGGGTTGAACCGCACCGCACCTTGCACAACGTCCGTGAGGCCCCCCTCGCTATGTACCCGACAACACTATTGAAATGTGCCGCGCCATGGTCGAATCCAACTTCGATTCCTCACAAGCACCTTCTCTGCACAAACCCTAGGTCAAAATCCATCGAAAATCGGCGAGAATTAGAGGGGGATGAGGGGATCAGGGAGGGCAGAGGGGAGGGAGCGGGGAAGGAGAAGGGATCCGGGAGATTAATTGATGGCGACCTCTGTGCTCACCCCCGAATACGGAACAAACTCGAGTTGGATGGGGGACAAAACCAAATCCAAATCAGTCAGAGGAGGATCCAACTTACCCTGATGAGCGCCGTGCTTCCCCTAGATCCGGTTTGCCGCTGGACAGCTCCAATCGCCACCGGAGTCGCCTCGTCGCCGCGGACGCTATCTCGTCGGAGGAAGACGAAGCGAGCGGGGATGATTGCTATCGGGAAGAGAGAGAAAGCGCGAGTACCAATATTTGAACAGTTACCTCTCCCCCTCTCTATGACTAGTGGACCAGGCCATCAGGGTTGGGTGGAAAAGCTAGAAGCAACCGGGCCCGTCGATCATGGATGGACGACGGGGGAGCGTGCGTGTGCGTTGCCAAACGCACGCACGGTGGGAATGAAGTCTTTACCTATAAAAAAACAAGGAGCACGTATTATGGGAATTGAACTCTGGCCCTCCATCCCAATCCCAAATCCAAATTCCAAAATTCCTCGACAATTACCACTGGGCTACATATGGTCATTTGGTAAAGTTGATGCTAAATACTTGATATCGGGTTATAGCTATTAGTCTACTCGAACAAGACGTGACACGGTGATAGGGCTACCGGTCAGACCATTTCCACATTTTTCGTTTTCTCCTGGCAAATTCCCAACGGGTATACCGTATTATTGCACGGACTACGTTAATGTTAGGCTACCCGCACCGGATCCTCTAAATGACCCTGCAGGAGCTTTGGCGTACCGAATATGGGTGCAGCGACATCCGCTACCGGCTTCGGTATTCACTGTTGTACGTTATATTTGGAGGGATAGCGGGAGGGACAGCGCGAGACAGTGCATGCACAGCAGAAAGACAGAGGAGAGAGAGACTTCATGCAGTGATGGGCCCCACTATTTAAAGTACTTAAAAAATATTATAACTCACAAACCAAAAGTCCAAATTAAATTTTATTTACACCATTAAATTTGTTTAAATAAAATTTTCAAAATAAGATGTCACATGGATATATTTAGATAAAGTGATAAGATTACTCGCAGTGGGTACTCTAAAACGATACTCTAAAGTTTTAGAGTATGAATATAGAGTAAAAATTGCTGCACTGGGTACTCTAAAATGATACTCTATCCTTTCTCTCACTCTATATTTAGAGTAGTACAGCGATTACTCTATACTCTATAGTGGCGGGCCCCACTAGCTAAACAAAATGAAAAATGTTATAACTCACAAACTAAAAATCCAAATTAAATTTCGATTGCACCATTAAATTCGTCTCAATAAATCCTTCAAAACTAGATCACACATGGATATATTTAGATAAAGTGACAAGTGGGTCCCACAGTGGATAGAGTGGATAGAGGATGATATAGAGGATGGATGGGTGCGGGAGAATTGAGTATAGAGGAGAGAATCTTGCTGACTAGGACGTATAGAGGATGAATATAGAGGTCTATGAGTGCGGGTAGTCTAAGTGGGTCTCATAGTGAATAGAGGATGATATAGAGGATGTATGGGTGCGGAAGAATTGAGTATAGAGGAGAGAATCTTGATGACCAGATGTTTTAGAGGACAAATTTAGAGTACCACGAGTGCGGATAGCCTTATGCCTCTACAGGTGGATGAGTGAAGCGTCCCTGGGTTACATAGCAACCTGGCGTCTGTCTTCCTGTTTCTCCAAGTGTGGTGCGACTATCTTTCGCCAAGTGATTCAATGATGGGCATCTAGGTGACCTAAAAGTAGACCAAGGGTTCGTCAGTGTAGGAGTTCCAAAAATTTAGAACTCATTTATTATTTTTCAGCAAAATATTTGCAAACCAATCATAGCACTAAAAAAATAAAAATTAGGGGTGAAATGAAACATGCAGGGTTCGAACCTGTACCAAAAGCAACAGACAGCAGCAGTCTAACGACCAGGTCCAACATCTAGTTCTTGGCCGGCCCTGTTCGCTTCGTTGAGAAAAGAGCAATCTTAGTTTTGAATTTTTACTCACTTCTTTTACAAAATTTTATTGTTGGGGCTTGTAACGGATCAACGTAATTATACGAGATTAAGTAAAAAAATCTTCTACCGAGGCGGTTAATTTAACAAACTTAAGCCCGCATAACTCGAGATTCCGTGAAATCACGAGGGATTTCAAACCAACCAACATACAACCAAGATTGTACTGATTTAGCAACCACATTTCACATGATACATAGAGTTCACTATAAAAGCAGAATACATCGGAGTTCAGAATAAAAATTATTACAACATAGTTCAACATAAAATAGCGGAAGCAAATAGTTTTACGCACACACACTTAGTTCAAATACAGTGCCAGTAGATAGTCATAGTCCACAAAAGCATTTGATAAGACAAGCAGAGCGACCTTTGCCCAAGGTCCTAGTATCGCCCATCGCTGGATACAGACAGTTGGAGCAGTACCCATAGTACATCTGACCATCTGCAACAACAATGGGAACAACGCCCTGAGTACGAGAATGTACTCAGCTAGACTTACCCGTCATAAACCAGAAATAATCATGACACCAAGGAGTATGCAAGGCTTGTATACAGTGGACTGGCTTGACTCATTTGCGAAAAGCATAAGTTATTACGAATAGCAAAATTAAGTACCTTTTTCATCATTTTTATGATAACCTATTCAAGCTAGGTAAGCACCTATTGCTAAAGCAATCACTTGATACATCATTAACATCTAGATTACCATATCATGTTTAGCATTTCCAACATCACTCACTTAACCATCAGTGTTCCATTATTGTTACTACGATGCCGTAGCTCGAGTCAAGTGCTCACTAACCGGGAGCGACGGAGATTCGAATCGAATTCCTATCCAGCTGGAGATTTATTCCTCACACAAACCATGCTTCCCCCGTCAGGGTCACGTAGATCACCAATGACACTTTCCAAGAAGCCGCGGGATAACAATCATGGATCGCACTACCCAGGGACCGCCCGACTACCAGGACGCACCTTGGGCTCACTCTTCACGTCCCCGTTACACCCTCTTCAGCACCAGTCTGCCAACCCGAGTTTATCCCGGCTCGAAAAGTGTCACTAGCTTCGCGGTCGAAAGGTACTTTATTCGGCCAGCTAAATGTGAGGCATGCGTTCAACATGACAAGAGGGACGAGCAACGATCGGTCCTTAATCGACACAGACGGAATCACTATAGTCCAAAACCCTATAAGATTCCGCCCGGTCTCCGTTTATCCATCAACACTTGGTTACTTTTCATGATCACAATCACAGCTAACCATAGCCCGGTATTCTCCTATAGCTCGCAGGTGACAGGAAATCACCCGACTTCTACCGATCTAAGCATGGCTAAGCAATTTACACGATCCTGACCTAACAAGGTAAAGGTAATCCGATGGACAAGGATAGTAATGCAACAACGGTTTCACTCAACTCCTATAACTTAATGCAACAATATATAACGATAATTCATGTAATAAGGAATAGTTTTTATAAAATAGGAGACTTAGAATGCTCCGGGGCTTGCCTCTTTCGAACGAGCTAGGTTGGTGGTCGACGCACTCTGGCAGTTCCTCGCCTGACTCTTCCTCCTCAGGCACCTCCTGTGCCTGGGGCTCCTGCTGATCCGTCCAAGCCTGCTCCTCTGGTACTGCTACCTGCGACTCCTCCTGCGATCCTGTATGATGCAGTTGCATAAGTAAATATGCGAATAATGCATCGAACTATAGTGGAGTGCTTTGATGGCATGAGATGCAGATGAGTTCATGAAATGAGCAGTTTGGATATAACTACATCTTCTACAAGATAGTCCACGTCATCCAAGAACATATACCCTAAAACATGCACTTTATTATTCTACTAATAAGCACATAACTTACACATACAAGTGATCCTAAATGACAAAAACTTACCATCCTAACTCATCCACAACATCAGCAAGGCATAATGATGCTTCAAAGATACACCAAACATATTTTGTTACTCTTAATTTCTCATAAAGAATAATCTTTTATTCCCTATTTAACTAGGGTTTACACAGCAACACCTATCTCTGGTGTAGATAAAAATGTACAAAAATTACAGTAATTTACTCTTGCCCTAAAACCTACTACTAAATTTTTATGAGAATTGAATATGTAAAACTGCCTGTACAAAATAAACAAGTTATAACATAAATATGAGCATGAAATTATGTTGTACTAGAAAAAGTATCAAACAACAGATTTCACATTTTTCCTATGTTACTAACAGTAAACTAACATACTACAAAAATTATCATATGCATGTTCTATACAAATTTTGCCCTCTACTAAAAATAACAAATATTATCAATTAAAAGCATTTGAACTACACTTCCCAAATTTCTCACAGAAAATGATTCACTAGTATTTTTCCTAAGAAGTTCATCACTAATAAAGATTAATACAACAAGAATCATATTTTTCCCTTTATTATTTTATTTACTATACTTTTTCTAAGATATCAGCATTTATAGCAATTAAATAAATTTGCACAGCAAAGTGTCACAAAAATAACATGAGATATTTTTAAACTGTAGATCTATTCAAGAGGAACATTTCAAAATTTGTTTCATAATTTTTGGAGCTATAAATCTTGAGATATGATTTTTCAAGGCTATTTCATAATTTCTGAGAAATCATTTTCCTTAATTCTTTTAAAAATTCGCCGGTGAAAACGCTAAATACACCCGGTGCAGTGAACCCACACGCGCTGACACGCGGGACCCACGGGTCAACGGGCCCACCGGCCAGCCAGAGCAGCGCGGGGGAGGCGCTGACCGGTGGCGAAGTCGCCGCCGGTGAGGTCTCCGGCGACGGGGAGGGCACCAACGTGCTCCCCGCATCAAGGCGCACCCAGCGCACCAACTCCGAGCGGCGCGGGAGCTCCGGAGGAGGCTCGCCGGCGGAGATGGCGACACGGCGGCGCTGGAGCTCATTGGCCGGCCAATGCAGGCCACGGGGGTGGCCGAGAAGGTGAGCGCGAGCACCGCAAGACGAAGGGAAAGCGAATGCTCGAGACCGGAGGAGGCAAGGAGGGCCAGGGAGCTCCGGCCATGCGCGCCGGCCAACGGCGGCCATGGCGGCATTGGAGGAGAGGGGGCGGCCAATTGGCCCTCACCTGAGCTCGAGAGGCGGAGTGGAGGCGCACACACGGTGGAGGGGAGCGGGGCGGAGCTGAGGCCGGGAAGAATCGGCCGGAGAAGTAGTCACGAGCGCGAACGGCGGTGGCGGAGCTCCGGGAGCCGGTGATGGCACGGCGGAGCACTGCTGCTGCTGGCGGGCGAGAGGAGGAATGGAGGGAGTAGCCGAGGCGGACGAGCGCGCGGAGGGGGGGTAAGCGAGCGCGGATGCTGCGGGGGCCACAGGGGCGCGTGTCGCGCGGCGTCGTCGACGTCCGTCCACGCGGCGGCCGAGCTCTGCCGCGGCGCCACGGCGTCGCGCGCGGGCGGGAGGGAGACGGCGCGGGCGCGGGCCGGGCCGCCAGCGGTGCTGGGCCAAAAGGGAAGCCGAGGCCCAGTAAGGCGAAAATCTATTTTTCTTTTAAAATAAATATTTTCAGATTTAATTCCTTGTTCCAAAATTGAATTTGGAGATGAAAAAGGGGTTTTTAGAAATTTGGCCCAAAATAAAAGTTGTTCAAAATTTTATTCTCTACAACTTTCATGTAAAGCATTTTTCAAAATTCTCAATAGATTTTGAATTTGGGATTTAAAGCTAAATTGATAATCAAAAACCCATTTGTTTAGAATATTTTTAAAACAAAATTTGAGGAAAACCTGAATTCAAGAATTGCTCCAAAAATCATGTTGATTTATTATAGATTATTTAAAATTGTTAATACTCAAAAGTACACCACCTTTTTGGCACTTACATCAAAATTAGGGTTCTAATTATGTGTTTTTCAAGTTTAAATTTGAAAGAGCTGCATTTCATGCAATGCTAGTTATGAAATGATGTTGAATGCTTATGCTTTAAAATGATAATGCATGCTTAACACCCAGGGGTGTTACAGGGCTGGCTTGGCTGACATTGGTATATTCCACCTAGGAGTTCACATAGTCAATGATAGATATACGAACGAAAGCACCAGAAAGACAAGCTGAAAAGTAATGTTCGTTAATTGTTACGAGAAAAAAACATTATACCATGACTGATAAGCTAAGCTGATAAGTTCAAGCGAACGAGGCATCAATGGCCGAGTGCCATGGCTAGAGAAAATGAGAAAAAATTCTCAGATATCACAAATTTAAATACTTTTTCGAACTTAAAAACGGATTTAAATACTTTACACGGATGACCAATGCAAATACATATCCTCCAGATATCAGATCCAATATTTTATTTGGATACATCCGAATCTCTATACCTAAAAGGACACTAACGTCATCATCTACCTGGTGATACCAAAGTCTCGATCCATGATCACACGTCCGTGTCCGATACAGAATCATCCCCCACTCGGAGCTCACGTGTCTGCTTCCTATCTGATTCCCACTTGGAGCTCACGTGTCTGCTTCCTATTCGGTTTTGATACGAAAACCGGATCCATATGTCCGTGTCCAATACAAAATCCTTAGAGCTCACATGTTCACACCCCATTACGGAGGTTCAGTAAAAAATCATAACCTCAGTGCAACACACGAGCATGTATCTAGTAATATCTGAAAAATCCAAAAAAATATATGAATTTTTATATATTATATTTATATTTATTGAAATTTTCTTTTAATTTTAATTTTAATGTTCTATTTTTTTAATAATATTATCAATTAAACCTCAGCGCAGCCTAGCAGTGTGGCTGTGCGCCTGAGCCTGTGGACCGTGCTCCCCTTCAGGCCTTCACGTGGCGGGCATATAGGAAGCTTTCGGAACCACACAATTGAGAGTGGCCCCATGCTGCATTGGTTGACTTAGATGGAACTAAAAGTACAAATACCCTCCTTGTATTCTTTGTTGTTTGTGTCCCTATTTACATCAAAACATGTGAAAAGAGGTCATATTGGTATGAGAAATTGGGCCTGATATTTTTCTGGTGGTATCCTGTACATACTGAGGATATATATATATATATATATATATATATATATATATATATATATATATATATATATATATATATATATATATATATATATATATATATATAGTTACTCCCATCTCATCTAGTACTAGCTGCCTCTAGATCCCATGAGGCTGAACGGGTTATTGGATTGGGAGGAATCCATTAAGGATTTAAATTTCGGATTGTTTTAGTTATAAATTATTTAATTTGAATTAATCGGCCAACGGTGCCTGGATTCTCGGTTAGCCTGTTGTTCGCTAGTTTTGAACGTGCCAAGTCCTAAAACTTCGCATGTTCTTGAATCCGTATGTGCCAGTACAAGTTCTTGGGAGTATTATTGAAGTAGTAACAGAGTGTGTACGTAGACAAGGGAGTATATACATATACTATTCTGAGTGCTATTTGAGTAGAGTACGTGTATATACTATTTTAAGAAGGCGTACGTGTATATAGTTTATTTTTACGAAGGTGTATGTCTACATACTATTTTTTTTAAAGGGTCTACATACTATTTTGATATTTTGAGTAGAGAGTAGGTGTACATACTATTTTTAAAAACGAGTACGTGTATATACTTTATTTTTACAAATAAAGGAGTATGTTTACATACTTTTTTAATATTTTAAGTAGAGAGTAGGTGTACATACTATTTTAAAAAGGAGTACCTGTATATACTTTATTTTTACAAAGGAGTATGTTTACATACTTTTTTGATATTTTGAGTACAGAGTATGTGTTCATACTATTTCAAAAAGGAGTATGTACATACTATTTTTCAGACCTTGATGTATGCAGGGGGGTATATATGTATGCCAAAGAAAGTACACGTGGCAGAGAAGTATAGATACTTTTTAACAGGTAGTATGTGTACGCAGTATACTCCTTTGAAGTGTTAGGAGATACTATAATATAATAATCTGAAAAAAGTAACACGATCGAAAGATACATCCATCGGAAAATTAATTTCACAGGTAACATTTTATTATTATGTAGGTATCAGGTGATACTCTAATCTAAAAAAAAGAGTATTTGGTGATACTATAAAATGACACTCATCTATCTAAAAATAAAAGAAAGAAGTAGTAGCGTGATGACACTGCTGCAGATCTTCTCCTGGACGATCGACATACTATTCTTTTGATTAGAAAAGTATGTACTCATACTCCATCAAAATGTATGTACACATACGTAGGTATGTACTCATACGTGTATGTATGCATACTCCCTATCCGAAAAGCATGTACTCATACTCTTTATCAAAAATGTATGTACACATACGTAGGTAAGTACTCATATCTGTATGTACTCATACTCTTTATAAAAAAAAAATATGTATGTACTCATACTCTTTATAAAAAAAATCTGTATGTACCAGTACTCCTTATAAAAAAAAGTATGTTCACATACTATATGTATATGCACGCCAGCTACTTCGGTAGAAGCCAACCCCTAATGCGGTGTATCGCTATATTTTTTAATTCAAGTATATACGCATATTGAGTCAAGGCCAGGCATCGATGAAAAAATCAACATTTTTTATTAATACTTAATTAACAAACTGTTGGATCCGTTCCTATATACTAGCTGCTATTAAGGAGTAGCCTAAACGGGTCACGTTTCCCAGCCCGATAACCTTCTCTTAACTCTCTTGGTGCATATACTCTCGGTGGGAGTAGTTACTCCCGGGAGTATAAAAAATGCACCCTATATATATATATATATATGTTATAGTAAATCACATAGTAAGGAGTTACTATAATCTCGTAAATTAGAATAGCAATTATCGTAACTCCAAGTGGCTACAGAATAAGTTATTCTGTAGCCAGCTATAGGGTAGTAGTTATATATATATATATATATATATATATATATATATATATATATATATATATATATATATATATATATATATATATGGAGAGTATACTCTATAGCTACCTACAAAATAAGTTATTTTATAGCCACCTCTATTTACGATAATTTTATATATTAATTTACGACAATATCACTATATATTTACGATAGTTGAATTACTATAACACATGGGGATATTTACCATAATGTTATAGTAAATCACATAGTAAAGAGTTACTATAATCTCGTAAATTAGCATAGCAATTATCGTAACTCAAAGTGGCTACAGAATAAATTATTTTATAGCCAGCTGTAGAGTAATAGTTATATATACGCATACCACCACTAGGCACTGCATGTGGCCGGACACGGCATGGGCCCCATAGACTTATTGGCACCCCGAGGGCCGATTGGGACCTATCGGTGGTCTGCTGGCCGACAAGCCCTAAATTATCTACCACACCACGTTTTCTTCCTCTCTCTCTCACTCCCTCGCACACACTCTCTCATCGCTGTGTCGTCGCCACCATTTGCAATTGCATCTCCCTAGTGGCAGAGGCGGCGCCTCGCGTGGCCTCCACCACCGTCACGATGGCCGTAATGATGCTGCACCCGTCGTTGTCCGTCTCCGGGAAGAACTTGGTCACAAATAACCTGTCGCTGCCCAGGTACAAAAGGTATGCTCCAACCAGATGCCGCGGTGGTATGCGTAGCCGTCGACGTTGGCCCAGATGTGCCGGCGATGTTCAGGTCGGCCGCGCACAGGCAGGACACTTGGCTGTCGGTGAAGCCAAGCGACAGGCTGTAGTCGGTGACATACTGCGCGCGTCCACGGAAGGGCAGCGCCCAATCGCCTTACTTGCGCCACGCGCGCACCGCATTGAACGCGTACGTGCCGTCCCTCGTTGAGATCCTGATGGCCGAGGCAGTGCCGGCATCGGCGAACGACTCTATGGTCACAATCATGTTCCTCTCGAACGGCGGCGAGGGGAGGAGGCTCTAGAACCAGTCCTGACGGTAGCGGTTGTCGGTCAGGGCCTCGAAGTCGAGGCAGTCCTGCTCCTCGACCCCGGGGCCCCGGCCGAGGTGGTAGAACCTGCCGCCAGCCTCGGCCCATGTGTCCTCGTGGGCGGGGCCACTTGACGTGGCGAGCATCGGGCCCGGCGCGCACGAATTCCCTGCGCATGTCGAAGATGATGGTGTGCCGGTTCCTGTCCACGCTGACGATCTTCTCCATGCCGCAGCCCAGCGGGAGGAACTGCCGGCCGACGGCGCAGTCGAAGCGCGCCAACGGGCACGACCGGGTAGCGCTTGGCGGCGCTGACCTCGGCCCCTCTTGGCCTCTTGTGCGCGCACGCCCACGCCCGCACCCGCCGCGAACAGAGGGCTCGTATCGATGCGGTGCAGCGTGTGGCTGTCATTGCTGCCGCTCATGATGAGGTAGATGAACCTTCGGATCAGCGCAGCACGCGCCGACAGTAGCGCTGCCATGGGTAGATAGATCTCTTTCTCTGAATCGTGCAATAATCGGGGGCCAGTGGATTGGCCGGGGGTGCATAATGAGCGATGGACGATGGACTCTTCTTCACCCATAATGATATTTTTTTAATGATTATTAATTGCAAATCTAGCATTTGGATACGAAGAATTGCAAATATAGCACCTTGTAGGCAGCGGGAGAGCCGCCAAGGATCTATCTGCCGCCCAGGATCCGACTAGGCTCCGCACGTGGCTGGACATGGAATGCTGGTGGGCCCTATCGGACTGATAGACATAGGGCTTCCCCAACACGACACGGTGGCTATTAGCCTCAACCTCCACGTATGCAATTGGTCTCCACCTCACATCCATCAGCTGCCTCGCAGGGTGTCAGTACCTCCTGCAGAAGCGCCGAGTGCTTCGTCTGACGAAAACTAGAAGCAGTCATCCTTGCGTGCATTGGAGAGTTAAAGCAGCAAAGCCTCACCGCGCTTTTTCACGGGACCACAGCACCAAAGACAGAACACTTGCAGGCGTAGGCTACTAGTGTGTCAGAGGATAGCATTCACTTGCGTTGAAAAAATTGATAGCTAGACGCTGCTCTATCTAGGTGGTCTGTTACTTTTTCCTAAGGCTAACACTCCTAGCAGCCTGCATTGCTGCTGCCCTTATCGGCCCCTGCTAGCCGACAGGACCTAAAACGTACCTGCTCTGCTCTTGTTGAGGGCCTTTTCCCGTTAAACATGCTAGAGCACTTGCGTGGATTAACTTTTTTAATTAATAGGTAGCGTGCCCGTGCGTTGCTACGGGATAGCTAAACTTTATACTAAAACACATGGATCGCACGATAAGATAACAATACTGTGAAATTAAATGCCGATGTTAAAGTGACATTTAATCCAAAAATTAAAGTTGAACAATAACCCACACGTTGCCGCGGGTCAACCAAAGGTAGTGATTGGTTGAATACATGATTTTGTTGTACATATATGAAGACTTTAAAAACATATATGAAGAATTTAGGTTAACTACCTATTATAAGTACATAAAGAAGAAAGGCTACACCTCAAATAGGTGCTAAAATAAATTGATCCCAGTACGACACTATTTTAATCTTAAAGGAAGGCTGAAACCATGAAGTGGCAAATTTGGACAATCCCATATGAGGATTCGAGCAAAGTATTCCTTTATGATGAGCTTCGACATAAGCGTTTGGGATTCATTATAAATATTTGCACTATATATGGAATATGTGACATATGATGAACTACTATGTGAAGCCAATATCATATGAAGTGTTTGGTTGAAACAACATGTCATATGCAACGCTCTTCCAAGTGTCAATGGAATCGAAGAGCAGGAGGGGTCCGGCATACAGCAGTAACATATCTCAGTTATACCATGTCAGAAGAGACCTCAGCTACAATGCAAAATAGATATGATATAAATGATTAGCTCGAAATGGCATATCATGTACAATATTATTCGAAGCAAGAATTAAAAAAATTGGACAATCGAAAAGAAGACTAAGAAGGGTCTGGCACAAAGCAACATCATAATGTACTCCCTCTGTTCTAAATTATAAGACGTTTTGGCTTTTCTAGATACATTGCTTTCACTATGCATCTAGACATAGTGTATATCTAAGTGCGTAGCAAAAATCATGAATATATAAAAGCCAAAACGTCTTATAATTTGGAACGGATTGAGTATGTCACATACACATTGTTAAGCCTTTATAGAGTGTGAAGACCAGAAATTTGATGACGCTATTCAGATTTGAGAGGTACTCAAAGTAAGTCCCACATCTATGTTTCAATCAGCAAGACCGTTGAGTTAAAAGTGATTACAAATGAAGAATTATAGGAAGGAGATCAGTAACCATAAATTCACAAACACATCGCTGCAGCTTGACTTCTGTATTTTTCTTTCTACTTTATCTATACTGCAAATCCTTTTCTTAGACAGATAAGCATAATGGGGCGAGGTAAAATCTAGATCAACATGTTCTATTATTGGTCGCTACACGTTGCAGGGTATCCAAGAAGCTGAGAACAGGAATAACAATCAGAACCAATAGTTGTAGTAGTACATGAGAAAACAGATCAGCCAGGCAGGTTAGCATGCTCTGTTCAAGATCTCCAATGTTTTTATTGTTTGCATAGTGCTTCAACAATAGATCACGGAAAGGAAGACAAAAATGAAGTGCCTGAAACAAGACACAGTGAGATCCAACATTATGAGGCAAACAACATCCAAAACCTCTTGAACAGAGGTGGCTGCACTATATGCGAAGCAAATACGATGAAAATGGAACTATAACAATCTTCCCAAAGTCAGCACCATCAAGCAATCAATCAGTGAAACAAAGATTGGCAGCCTACATATGTTAGCATAGTCACTAACAACAGGGAAAACGGTAGACTGACAGAAAGGAGAATTTTGGTAACCTAACAGAGGGAAACTATCACCACATTATTTTCATGAGCAAAGGGCGGTAACTGATGTACCAATGCACCCATTTGCAGAGTAGATCTTTAAGCTTATCCCTGCAACTCAAACACAACAAAGAACATATATTAAAAAACTATTTTGTGAATGTATGTGATACGAAACCAATTGATTAGATCTAGGAGCCAACAGTCAGTAAGTTACCTAACCATCATTATTAAGAATCATGTCTTCCCTACCCTTGCCAACTTCTATAGAAATATCAAATGGTTGACGTGCTGAAAACTGTACCAAAAAAAAAGGATGAGAAGACATTAGCTAAATTGTAGAAATACAAAATGGTTGACGTGCTGGAAACTGTTCTAAAAAAACTAATGGATGCTTATTTACATGCATACTGAAGGAAGACATTGAGACAGTAAGTAAATTTGATCACTTACGTTGATATGACAACATTACCTCCATGTGACTCATGTACATGAGTAGCTCTCCACTTGGGGCCTTTGGCTGTACATGAACAAAGTACTCCACAAGTAGTTGAAGGATCAAGAACAGTGTGGTAACGCTAGATATAAATGACCAAGCAACCTGATAGAGTGCATGTGTACACCAAGCCTATCAAGCTGCAAAGATAACACCTGTTAAGGTGTAACACAAAGCGCTGAATTGACGCAGAGTTAGCGTCGAATTGCCACACTACCATTCTGCTAAAAGTTTCAGAAAGTTACCTTTTTATTGTTGTCTGCTGCAATATCCCCTTCTTCCAAAATTCAAACTTTTTACTACTATCAAATCTGCAGTGTGGCAGCAGCAACACGCAGTCTGAACTCAAGATCAAATTTGTGATGAGACACTTAAATGGTCGCTCCGAGATTAAACCCCCAATAGAGAAATAAGATGACAAATGCAAGGTTGTCTAGTATGTCTTTTTGTTCAGATAAAAAATATCGGTTATTTTATTGCATTGTTGATCTTACAATGAATCTATCGTGTATTTACTTTACTGTGTAGGTGTCATTGACTAAATCAACAGACAGATAACAAAAGGGCACATAAATTCCACTTCAATGGCATTTGTGAAGGATTAAGTAATCAATTATCGAATAAGCATTGAAATAATTCTAATCTACCACTTTTCAACCAGGCACCATTTCAGTTCTTCAACGAGTTGATCATGGTCCATTGTTTCTGTCTTGATTTGCTTTCTATCAGAATTCCTATAATTGCCTTGACTGTAGACTTTGGTCAGTGGCACAAGGCACAAGTGCACAACTCGCTTCAATGTGCTTCTAATCTGTGCCGCTAGGTTCTTCTCCTCCAAGTTTTCTTTCCCATAGCCATGCTACTCATGACCTCTGTCTTCTGGCATGACTTGATTCAGCATACTTTTGAGGACTACGTCATGGTCATAATTTTGGGTCACAATAACAGTTGCCCGAAGTCAAATATATTGATGACCTCTAAATCCAATAATGGACAGTGATGTCCTTCCTGCATCAGGTATTCAGGTTTATGTACCCACTTCTCAAGATTCTCCATGCTAGTCATCAACCCCACAGGTTCCTTCATACCGATGAGCTGACTGCTAGCGAGATGATGCGGCTACCTGCTCCGGCACACGCTAGGCCTCGAGACATTTTTTATTGCAAGAGGGCTTTGCTGACAGTGGCACGATGAGCTACAACAACACTGAGCTCATCAGGTGCTAAGTAGATTTAGCACAGCTGGATGTACTGTTGCTGTGAATCAATTGAATAGATGCCCCAATATTTTTTTTGAGGAAAATAGATGCCCCAATATTAATGAGGTTTGCTGAAAAACAAAATTTGCACAATGATATGGACAACTAATCTGCCTACCAGAAATCAGAATAATCAGCATCTCATTCTTGCCCATTTATTACCTTTTTGCAACATGGCCAGCCAATCCACAGACACATTCATATCCCAAATTCAGAAAAGCAAAGCATGCAGAGCATTCGGCTGCTTCAACCTCCACCTTGGATGTGCCACATTCTTCTTCATTCTTCCCCTTGTCACAAATTTAGAAAAGCAGAATGAAAGAATGTTGCCAGTTAATTAGACAAGATATTTACAGTAATATGAAGCGGGCTATTTTGATCATCAATCTATAGTTAAGGTTGAAGTGAATGCAGATTCTATTCGCAGTCCCAGTTTGTGCAGAAATCCAAGTAGCACTCCCTGAAAATCATCTCTAAAAAAACCCAACATAGAGTGCCTGCTAAAAAAAGTCAAACAAAATCGGATAGCAAGCATTCAAGCAACACCACTCTGTGAGATCCTCGAGCCGGCGGAGGACGCTGACGAGGCCAGCCATCGCGACTCCATCGAGGAGCGCCTCCGGGTCATCCTGCTCACCTTGCAGCACGTACAGCTCCAGATCCGAGGGCCTGGGTTATCTTCCTGCCCCGAGCGAGGGAGAAGAGGCGGTGAGAAGGGAGAGGAGGTGGCGGCGTTCAGGCTTGGCTTCTCCCGATGGCAGCGCACTGGGATCGCGGGGGCTCATGCATTCGGCGAGGGCAACAATGGCGCGAGTGCGATGGCGAGGGCGACAATGGCACAGGTGCGACAGGGAGGGAGAGGAGGTGGCGGCGTTCAGGCTTGGCTTCTCCTAACGGTGGCACGCTGGGATCGCGGTCGCAGGGGCTCGTCCGTTCAGCGAGGGCAAGGACGGCGCGAGTGTGCGACAGCGAGGGAGAGTAGGTGCCGGCATGGGCGACCGCACAGAGGGGCACGGACGCACGGGGAAGAGGGATTTCGCGAGGGAGGAGATCACGGGATGCGGCTCCAATCTTTCCTAATGGGCGAGCCACGCAGGCGCGGTGGACGCGGCTTCAATCTTTCCTAATGAGTGAGACATGCAGGCGCGGTCCCACCTGGTGGCGCATGAGGTCGGAGGAGGCGGTAGACGGACGAAGAATTTTGTCACACCAAAAAAATGTCCATCTTTTGTCCTTTTTAGTTGTAGGATATATATATATATATATATATATATATATATATATATATATATATATATATTGTGTAGAATGAATAGGTGTGAGAAGAATAAATAAGGCACAATATTGCAGCAAGGTTTTGCCCTTATATGCACCAAACTCTATTAAAAATGTTCCTAGAACTTCTTTCTTCTGTAAAGCTTGGTCATTTACGGGTTTAGTGCGCTCTCTCTCTCTCTCTCTCTCTCTCTATATAGGGTGCATTTTATATACTCCCGGGAGTAGTTACTCCCATGATCAACAAATCACAGTGCGTATGTGTACATATTCATTTATCAGTTCGAGTATGTTAATATACTCATATTAAGATACTCTAGACCTTTACTATGTGAAAATTTTTCAAAAGAGCCCATATTTTTAATATATTATTTAATACTATGACAATAGTATATAAAATAAGTATAACCACATACTCTAAGTATACTTGCATACTTGACATACATAGTACCTTAGATGGTCTAGTATGATGATATACTCCGTCTACATACACTTCGTTAGGCCATATACGTTCTAAATCTAGAGATATACACATGGGAGTAACTACTCCCTGGGAATATATATATATATATATATATATATATATATATATATATATATATATATATATATATATATATATATATATATATATATATATATATATATATATATATATATATATATATATATATATATATATATAAGTTTCTCATTTTTGGGAGTACATATTCTAACTCTACTCTACTCCTTAGGTCCCTGTCTTCGGTGATGCCAACTCCAAGCATTGGGCTTTGCTTTTGCGTAGTGGACATGGTTACTATGAACTTAGTATAGTTAGCTGGACTTGCTTTGTAGTTGACTTGCATACTACTCTGAATCCACAGTTTATTAGCTGTCATATTGTTGTATTGCTAGTGTCGCAAACAATTAATATGTACTGATATGTTGGTGTTTGGATTTTGGCACATGAATGCGATGAATTACTTCTTGATGGATTACTTGTGTTAGTTATTAGTTACTTGTTGGTTTAATGTGTATTGTGTCTTGTGAGTGGACAAATCAATTTGTAGAATTGATAGATCATGTGCCTAGTGCATATGAATTTTATACTACCAAAATCAGGTCCTGTTGGCTTGACTATTTTTTCCCTATCGGCTGAATGTCAGGAATGGTTAAGGGATTCCTGTCGGTTACTATTTCTTGTCGGGAATTCCTGACAGCTGTACAGTCAGGTTTCTGGGTTGACTGGTCAAACCAGAGCCGTTAGGAACTGCTGTCAGGAAATGTATCCTGTCGGCTAACCGTCAGTAAATGTTCATCTTTCATGTTGAGCCGTTCCTGTCGGTGTGTTCCTGACGGCCAGCCCTCAGGAATTAGATTCCTAACGGTTTTTAGGCTTTTCCTGACGGTTTCAGGCCATCAGGAATTTTCTGTTTTGGGGTAGTGATAGTTTTAAATAGCGGGCTAAGGTGTTTAGCGGTGTACCTCTAAATCAGCTAATAGCGAAGCTAAATCAGGCTATAGCGGGATATATCGGCTAAATTGTACATGAACACAAATAGTGGCACCCTGCCTTAAAAGGCTATAGCGGGCTATAGCGGCAGCTATAGTGGGAGATTTAAAACATTTACACATACACATTGTTTGGCTTCATGTATAGAAATTTCATTAAAATATCTACTATGGCACCGCACAACCTCGCGTAAATTTTCCATTATATCGTTATTTGGTTTGCTTCACAAGCTATAAACCTGTTTTATGTGAAACATAATTTAAGGGTGGGTTTCTGTGCCACATCGAAATCAAACTTGATGTTATATATGCCTTTTCTCATTGCTTGGCTAGTTAGCTATCTACTGTCTTTTCTAACCATGGAAATTGTTGCAGGTGCTCCATGGGATCCAGACTTGCATAATACACTTGGCACCTTGACAAATCATGCTATGAAGTCTCTGCAGTCTTTGGTCTCAACAATGAGAGGAATAGGTAATTTAATTCAACACTAAGTCCATTTCCAAACCTTTGCCGGCCTCAATAAAGTGGTTAATCTCATTCCTTCTTGTAAGAGAATAAATACCGTATGTTCATTTTCACAAATGGGGTATATTAGTCGAACAATCCTAGCAGTTTTACAAATTAGACTTCTATCTGTATTACTAATCTGCGAAATTGATCGTTAGATGGACATGGAATGTTGTTATAGCCAAAAGTTACTAGGATGTGGTTGCCAAATGCATATCTCCTGAACTTTAATGTCATCCCCATAGTGTCACGGGCATGGAGATAAAAGTGGGTTGGAAGAGGTTATAGTTATTAAAGGAAGTAGTAGGACAAGGTCCTGGTCTCCTGGACCTTACTGGCAGTGCCATGATAGGCGTCATACTACCCTCACAAATGCCTTGGCCCTGCTTATAAAGATGCAGAGACCTGCTCCTAGCAACTTGTGTCTCTAAGCAAATCTGAACTGTCTCTTAACAAACTAAGTAAACCAAGATTATCTCTAACTAAATTTTATATCTAAATTTAGAAGGAAAAGGCTTATCTCTAAGCTTGTCCAATCCTGATGCCCCTGCTTCCTCTCAGTGTGCACACCATCTTGTTGTGACTTGTATACTGTAGATTTGTTTCTAAAATTCAGTAATATACTGATTCAATATTCAATATATTAGAAAATTACTGGCCAAATTTTTGTGTTGACTAGTTTCTTGGTGCTGACCTATATCATTTTGCTCCAAGAACAAGTGATTCGCCCTGCATTCCCTGCCTCTTATGTGGCCTCTATGATATTTTTTCATGATACAGTTCTATAGCTATAGTCCTACTGGTAGGAAGAGTTCAAGGAAGGGGAAATTGATCATTTGGAAGAAGGCTCGGCTCCCCTTATATAGTTGTGGGGGCCAGGTTACATGCAGAAGAGTAGGTTTCTCCTAGCCCGAGTGGCCAGGAGCCCGAGAGAGGGAGAAGCTAGTTTGCTTGATTGGCAAGTCTACCGGTCTTGTCAGCACGTCCCGGTATGGTCACCGAGAGCTTACTCCTTATGCAAAGGAGCATCGTACCACGATGACACTATGCCGGCCGTGGCGGCACCATGGGAATGGTGGTTGTTCACCAACTCCCTTGCTTGCGTGTGGGCTTGCGTGTTGATGTCATGGCTCCTTGCTTCCATTTCTTTAGGGGCATGTCGTGATGTCACTGTACGAGAGGAGGACAGGCGTCCCTTGCAGGCCTCCTACTTCCTGGGTTGTGGCTCCATTGCCCTGACCTCCTAGGGTCGGATCAAGGGCATAGGATCTAGTCAAAGTGGGAGAGCTGACTCCGTGTCATGGTCCCCACATCGTGGTGGGTGTGATCGTACACCCGTCCATCAGGCTAGACGGGATTTGGGCAGCGCTGAGCCACGCGGGGTGACGTGTAGCTGTGCCCTGGTGTGGTCTTTTCTGTCAGTAGGGCGCTAACCGAGGTGATGCTCTGCCCTAGGGTTGGACGGTCAGAGGGGCTGCCATTCCCTTGTACTCGGCAGAGTGCAAGTGCGCGCATCCTGTCCGGGCAGGCGTATTGAATGCGTCCACCTACCTCTCATCCTTTCCGTAGTGGCTAAGGCAGGAGGTGGTCGAGGGCACCGCGTGGTACATGGTCGAGAGGTGGGAGAGGTAGAGACGGGCTTCGTACGGCTCGGGCGAGAGAGGTCAGAGCAGGCCGTGTTTTGTTGGGCGTTGGCCAGCCGGGCTGCCCTTAGTAGCTCTTATGGCTGTTGGTATTTGTTAATGCAAACAGAGAAATCCGCAAGTGCATGGATACCGTTGTAACTTTCCCCCAGTAGTATTCCAGGGTATCGTATTTATCCACATGGAAGCAATGGTTAAAGAAGTTGATAGTTAACCATCTGTATCCACTAATTAGTATACCGACTAGACTAATGTCGGGGTAAGTGATCAAATATGATTCATGGATAAATGACACACACAGGAGAACTCCATGATAAGATATAACAATAGTCAGGTTATGTTTGGAGGACAACGGGTGAGCTCAAGCTCCTATATACTTCTCTATTACTTACGGTTCCATTCTAGAGCAGACCAAAGTGATAACTAAGCAAAGGTCAGACATAGCGATCACACCATAGCACTTTGGGACATCAGAACACTTGCCACAGACAGGGATGAGAACGCGGCTAGGAAGCTCCAACTACGGTCCTACAAACACCAACCCAAACGTGGTGAAATACGTCGGTCTTCAGGGTTGTCACCACTTGGGGCTACCACAGCTATCCCTGGAGTTGGCTGCCATCTCAGGTTACCTAGAGACTAGACACCATGTCTACCCTATCGATTACTACTCTAGTCATGATCTATAACTAGCACTCGATGCGAGCAGAGATCCCATGTTAAGGTGTAGAACAACTATATTTACCACACTTAGCTAAACACTAAGGCATGATAAGATAACCAAGATAGACATTCAAGTAATTAGAGAAGATAAATATAGTAAATCTCGAGTCTTACAAAGGTATGATAAAAATATACCAGACCTCTGATGATTACTCTGGAATTTGAGCAACTCTCCCTGACTCTCCCCACTAGCCTATACTCCCTCCGTCCAGTAATATTTACACCTCTAGAACTTTGCACGCAAACCAATGCTAGATATGAAATTACATAATTGCCCCTGTCCTTTCACCATGGACCCTGCGCCTGCCTGCTATGCGGTCGGCAGGCAAGGCAAATGGAGGACAGGGAGGCCTCGGCGTGACAAACGAGTGGTCGAGAGGCTTCCACCTACTCCCATCACTTTTCCTTTTTTTTATATGGCCATTTTTTTTATTTCGTTGCTGATCCTTGCAGCTCTGAACTGGCAGCTTTAGCCTCTACAGACCCTACACTGACCTTCCATTGTTGGACAAAATTTGAAACGTAGAGGTGCATTTATTCCCGGACGGAGGGAGTACTACTTTTTACGTCTTGAAAATGGAGAGAGAGGAGAGCCCTTGTGATATGTTCCAAGTGTAGACGGGGGTCCTCTGTTTCTAGGTGGAAGCTTCCTCGGAAGAATGGAGATATTCCTAGGAATATCCCTGGAGCCCTGCATTTGGCAAGTAGGAACCTGCTCAAGTCGGTTTGATGCCGCTTCGTACGCGTCGCGTAGACTGTCGCGAGCCGCCTTGGGCCTCCCCGTCTCTGCCCTTGGATGTACGCGCAGTGGGGAGTCTTCCACCGTCCCGGAGTCCCAAAGTCGATGTCGTCCTCTGGCCAGGGTCATCTCCGTGCGTGAGCCAGCGCTGGAGTGCTGCCTCCTGGGTGCCTCGCGCCACCTGCTGATGGGCTGGTCTGGCCGAGTGTTGGGCTAGCCGGTGGGGCCCAGCAGCATTGGACGGACACGACCATTGGAGTAGTAGTATGTACGAAGTACTTGCTGTGGTGACTTTTCCGATTTTCTTTTATATATATAATATGTGAAATTAATATCTTTATATTTCGTGCTCTGAATAGGACACAAGCTTTATCCATTTTGACTGTCTCGGTGAGTTCTTCGTATCGGTGCAGTCCAAATATTTATTTAAGACTATTTTGCAGCATCCAATATTTTAATATATTTTCTTGTCTAATATCCGCCGAGATGTATGTGTACTGACTAATGTTCTTTTAACGCACATTCTGAGTATATCCTGCAAAACAAATTCGAGCACCAAAACTCGTGCAAATCGTACCAAATTTTGAATCAAAACTAATAGCACTGGTTACTTGCACGAAATAAAGTGCATCCGATAACTCCTGTTGTGCTGTGCAGTGTGCAGCACAGCTGCGCCTGCTGCTTATTGATTGCCTGCACACACGCTGCAGAGGGGGCTGCTGAACTGAGTCTGAAGACTTGCTCCTCATTTTCTTGGCCCAGGATCGGGGCTGCAGCCCCGGCAGCCCCCCTGCAGATCCGTCCCTGCTGGGAAGAATGGAGATATTCCTAGGAATATTTTTGGATCCCTCAATATGACGGTGTTTCCAAATGAAAGGTGTACAAAACGCTTACATTGTTTTCACAGAGAAGAGCCAAGCTAGTATACAAATGCAATATGACAGTGTTTCCTAATGAAAGGTGGACAAAACGATTACATTGTTTTCACAAAAGAGCCAAGCTAGTATAAAAATGTGATATGACGGTGTTTCCTAATGAAAGGTGGCAAAACGCTTACATTGTTTTCACCAAGAAGGGCCAAGCTACTATACCAATGTCTGTGTGTATATATACCAACATATACTTGGAGCACGTATCATCACAATAGGCTACTGCGTTCTTCTTCTTCTTCTCCGGAGGTTGTCATGTATTTATTTGCTAGTTCTTGCTTTCAAAAATTTTCCTTTTAGCATTTCAGTAGACTGTTTGCTGCTCGGTTGGTATGTAGTGCATTCGATTAAGACATCTGCTTAGTATGAAAGTATGATATCATTAGTTTGAAATGACAGGTTATGTTTCTATTGATTATACCAATGTTGCTTGATTATTGATTCTTATTGGTGTTATAACAGTTACAAAAGGGAGAAAAGCTAAAGACAGTACGTGATCATGGCTGCCCCTGCCCTTGCCCCTGCCGCTCCCCCTCCCCCAGAAGTATGGGAAAACATGATAGGCGAGGTGATTACTATGGATAATATTAACCTGATGGTTGATCAAAGGCTAGATGTAGATGATTCAATTGTATATCCAATGGACTACCCCCCAGATCCAATCCCACCAGGATGGAAACGTCTTGTTGTCTTCTACAAGCTCGACGAAAACAATTTACCAACCATTTGTTGGCCGGCTCCATATGTTATGTATGGCAATAATGCCCCAGCTCCAGCTCCGACTGTTGGCTAGGTTGCCTAGCAAAGGCTACCTTTATACCTTTTTATGCCTTGATATACGAAAGGCAAGCATCAATTGAATAATGTGAGCGAGTGCGACATGTGAAGTTCCTTTTGTGGTTGATTTCATATATGTATGTGTATGTGATGAATCTGATGAGTAGTGTCCTACTCAATATATCTAATAATAAACAATGAGATGTCTTGTGTTGAGTAATATGTGTCTGGTGAAGTATTTATATATAGTCATTTTAGGCACAATTGTTTCATGAGAAATCGGTGAGCAATACTTGACACACTTATGTGGATGGTTCCCAGTATTGGCATGTAACATCCCGGTCATGGATTAATGCGACCACTGCTTTTGATCCAATTGTCCTATTCTTGGACATGCGTTCTAAGACATGATTAATAAAAATGAACAAGATGCATATAATATATATGAAACACTAGTTATAACCATTATTTATGGGTGTCACTGCTTGGTGCCTACATACATGCCCTCCACTTCTAATAAGGAGCATTAGTCAAGCATATATCCTAGACATCTCCAAGAATTATTTGGAACCACTTGTACACTACTAACTTCTAACCCTTGCGCAAGATGAAAAAAACGTTGCAATAGGCCCAATTTGGTTGCAAAAGGTACATGTTGCAACCAAATCGCGTTTGTTGCCAATGATTGCAAAAAAGTCACGTTGCAATAAGGTATTGCAACCGTTGTTAGTTTGGCATTGTAGTTGTTGGGATTTCTTGCAACCATTGTTGTCTGTTGCCAAGCATGGCAATAGGACGTTGTCACAACATTCACGGTCGTGCCAATATAAGCAATTGCCATGCCCGTCTTTGTAGCAACAGGTGGTACATGCAACGATTGATAGCATAGCAATAGAGACATTTACCATGAACAACATCGTTGCAATAGTCTGTATTGCCACGCTAGAATTTTGTTGCCTAAGATGTTATTGCCACGACCACCATGTCATAGCAATTACACCATTTGCCACACAGTTTTATTCATTACCAAAGATAATGTTGCCACGTAATTTCATTTGTTGCCAGAGATAGTGTTGCCATGCAAAATATTTCCTTGCAATTGGTTTTCTCCCCACCCAATATTGTTCCGTTGCAATCTATTGTTATCACAACAAAATATTTTAAGTTGTAAATACCATTTTTAGCATCGATGGATTATGGTGGCAATTGATAAAATAACAACTTAACACAATCGTTGCATTAAGGTTTTATTGCAATAGGAGTTTTTGTCACAACGCATATAATAACATTTGATACATGGCTTACAAAAGAATTAGAACATATTAGAATCAAATCCACACCCATACTAATTCAAATCAATCATTCATTAAATAGACAACCGGTTGAAATAGAATATTCAGACAAACATAATTAAGTGTCGCTTCAACTAATAATAACAAGAAAAGTAATATCGCTTGTTCATTGGTCTGCTTGTTTGGCATGTAGAATTTCTTGATGCCCTGAGTCTGTGTGCTTTGATCAAATTGTATCTTCCTGCTAAGACAAAAGCATCAGGTTTAGCTCATTCTGTCATCCAGCTCAATGAAAGCATCAACATATTACCATATGTATCAGCGTCTTGGTAAAATAGGAGAGATGAAATAAACAAAGGAACATACAAGGAAAAATTGTCTTATTTAAATTAAATCTAACCTCGACCAATTTGTAGTGGTCATGTCACATGAATTAACTTACTAAGCATGACCATGAATAAATGGCAAACAGAATGATAAGTATGGAATGACCTTATATTTTATTAATTACTAATAAGCTTGTTGGGGGCGCGCCAAGCCCTTGGGCACCCCCACGGGGCTCGTATGCTGTCGCCCTCATGAGGTCCCCTATTCGCCATAGCGAAAGGACAAGGGACGCGGGCGGAAGAAAGGGAAACCGAGTGCGCAGCTCAAGTATCACATGTCGTTTCGCTAGGGCGAAATGGCGGCACAGCGTTGGGCAAAGGCCTAATGTCTTTTCGCTCGGGCGAAAAGGACAGCCCTGCATCCCTCGGGATTCGCGGCCTTTTTTCCAGGGCGAGAAGCCGCCGTCATGTCACCAAGGAGAATTTCTTAGTCGCGTATTTTGGGCCCGGACAGTCCAGGCGCTGGGTCCGCTCCTTTCGTCATGTCGAAGAGGTGTAAGCGGACTGGTAATCATAGTGGTCGTCTAGGCCATTTCGCATAGTCGAATACTTGTCTTTTGCTTGCATGTCTGACCTTGTAGGTTTTCACCCGAGGGAGAGCTCGCCAGGGGACATGGCGCCGACAACCCTGACCTGCTGGGGACAGCTCGGTCGGCAAAAAAGTGGCACGGCGTGGGGACTAGAGGGCCGGCGCTACTTGAGGCGGGCGATATCTCCCAAAAGGCGAATGAGTCCCGGGCAAATGGGAATATTCCTCGAATGTGTAGCAGGTAGAAGGGTATTTTTGACCATGGAAGGCCTACGGGCATGTATAAAAAGCCCCCGGGATGGGGATTGTAAAAGGAGGAGAACCATATTCTCTATGAATACATCCGCCGTGTTCACTCCACCTAACGTTCAGATTGCTTGATTGGCTCGTGCAGCCACCTGGTGTTCGAAGGCCAAGGTCTAGAACAACATTGGTGCCCACCGTGGTTGTTGCTTGAGCTTATCATGCCACCAAAGAACAAAGCACTGAAACCACCAGCGGATAGGGCAGAGCCACCAAGAGCCGCGGCCGCCGTCGCCGCGGAGACGGCCACGCAGAATGGCGCAGCAGCAGCAGTGGCAGCATTGACGAAACCCCCTGCGCCCCATCTGCAGGGGCACGACCCAATTTCCCCCCGCGGTCCAGATGAAACGCCAGAGGGCATAGCTCAGGAAGTTGAATTTGACCAAGATGGAAACGAAATAGTGGAAGAAGACGAAGACGGCGAAATCACAGAACAAGCCAGGGATCTGAGGAAGTTGGACCAGTATTGGCAAGATATCGCCAGGTTACAGCACGAGAAAGTACAGCTGCTACAGCACGCTTGCAGCGCGAGATAGAGCCGACCAGACCCAGCGTGCAATCCGGCAAGCTGAAACACAGAGAGAGATTACTAAGGGAAATCCAGGGGTTGCACAGGGCAGGCGCCACGGCTGCTGCACCTGGAGGCGAAAACATCATTATCCCGGATGCCCCCCTGCTCAACGAACACGCAGAATACTGTGACCCGACTTCGCCCCAATCTCGGGAGCTCCAGTTATACTCATGGCCGCCAGGTTACAAACCTCGCATCCTGACTTTCGATGGAAAGATGAATGCCAAGAAATTCCTAGTCAGCTACGAAACAGCCGTGGTCTCCGTCGGGGGAGACACCCAGACTCTGGCAAAGTCACTTATCACAGCGGTCGAAGACATCGCGCATGACTGGTACACTTAGCAGATGCCACTTTCCGTCCACTCTTGGCAACAATTCAAGGCGGTGCTACTGTCCACCTTCCAAAGCTATCAGCCAGGAACGAAAACTACAAGAGACTTGCTAAACTGTATTCTGCGAGATGATGAGCCCTTTTCCAAGTACCTAGAAAGATTCATACAGATCAAGGCACAGGTGCCAAATGTCCTGGAAGCAACAGTGATAGCTGCAGCGATTGAGGGTCTAGCCATAGGCCAATGTGCTGTCCATTTCGCCAGAAACCAGCCTCAATCCGTAAAGGAGCTGCTCGAGGTAATGGGGCAATACGCAAGATCCGACAACGATCTGAAAAAGCGAAAAGCAACTCGCAATTCATGGAGACAGGCAAACAAAACCCCAAGACCTCCGCAAATACCAGTGCAGCGAAATGTCAGGCCTTTCCGCTCGATAAATAATCTCCAGGAGGAATTGGGGCAGTCTCTGAGAGATCAAGCACCCCCCGTACTGCCACCGAACCAGCAACATAGGGGCTTCGACCATCCTATTCGCAGTGTCCGTGGAGGCCGCGGAACGCGCGGCGGGCAAGAAGGCAGAGGAAGAGGCAGAGGCCAAAGACCCCCATACTGTACCGTCTGCGGCGAAAATGCCGGCCATGTTACAAAAGATTGCAAGTATAACAGAATGGGGAGAGAACTCAAGGAGAATGACAACGCTGCAAGATGCAGCGAACCATCCAAGCACGTGTTCCATAGTGCCAGTCGCGAAATCGTGCCCCACCAGCCTTTTAGTCAACCCTACATACCGACAAGCATCAGCACTATGCAGCTACCAAGTTACCTGCAGGGATACTACCATCACCATATACTTGGCAACACCCCGCTTATCAGGCATATCAGCATTTTGCTCAGCACCCAGTACACTCGGCCACCGTATCTTTGCCAGCTCAGCAAGAGCAACAACAGTCTAGCCAAATACACCTGGCAAAGCAAGAGAGTGCCCAGGAACATCAAGCAATAAACAATATCTTACCTTCACAAGGACATATATTCGCAATCACTGAGGGGTCCAATCAAGAGCATGAGAGCAAAAGAGCAAGAAGAGACTACAAAAGAAGGGGTTGTCGCAACGGCGAACGTCGCCAGTTTCACCCTACACAACATCCTCATAGACAACGGAAGCTCTGCTGACATCTTGTTCATAAAAGCCTTTCAAGCAAATGAATCTCGACAAGCGCACCCTTGAACCAGCCACAAACTCACTTTTCGGTTTCGGTGGGAAGAAGATCGATGTGCTGGGAAAAAAGCCATATCTGTGTCATTCGCCGAAACGTCACCTTCGATATAGTGAACATGGATTACCCGTACACCGCCATATTCAACCGAGGCGTTCTGAACAAGTTCAAGGTGGTGATAAAGCAAAGCTACATGTGCATGAAAATGTCGTCACCATTCAGCATAATCACTGTAAATGGGGACCAACAGGCCTCCAGGCGAATAGAAGGCAAACCTACCCCAGGTTATAGCCTCGTCAACAAAGTGGCGAAGAAGCCAAGCATCAACGAAGAAAATAGCAAACGCATAGTCAGCCCAAGAGCACAGGCAGCCGAAGAGATGGAAAGAACCCCATTGTCCAAGCTGGTGCTAGACAAAATGCGTGCATATTGGCGCTGACCTCACCCAACAAGAGCGAGACCGGCTCATAGATTTCCTCCACGAGAGCAAAAACATATTTGCTTGGTCCGCAAACGAACTCCAGGGAGTGAGCCGGGAGCTGGCACAACATAATTTGAACATCGCCCAAGGATCGAAACCAAGAAAACAAAAACTAATAAAGATGTCCACAGAGCGAGCAGATGCAGCAAAAGCAGAAGTGAACAGACCGTTAGACGCGGGCGTAATGAGGCCAGTGCAATACCTAGAGTGGTTGGCTAATGTTGTCATGGTTAGGAAGAAAAATGGAAAATGGCCAATGTGTGTAGATTTCACAGACCTCAACAAGTGTTGCCCAAATGACCCGTATCCACTACGAAGAATTGACAAGTTAGTGGATATCACCGTAGGTTGCGAAATGATGAGCTTGCTGCACTGTTTCTCTGGGTACCATCAGATTTGGATGAATCCCGAGGACGAAGAGAAAACTAGTTTGATCACACCAGGAGGCACGAATTGCTACCGGCGAATGCCAGAGGGCTGCCCAACGCAGG
Source organism: Saccharum spontaneum (assembly GCA_022457205.1). Lineage (NCBI taxonomy): Eukaryota > Viridiplantae > Streptophyta > Magnoliopsida > Poales > Poaceae > Saccharum > Saccharum spontaneum. Next base: position 52,503,681 of record CM039597.1, read on the forward strand.
CCCCACCTTTTCGAGGAGGACCGATGAAGTGTTCGACGAGCAAAAGGGAAAGAATCTGGTATCTTACATAGATGACATTGTCATAAAAAGCGACAAGAAAGAAACAGACATCCAAGATCTCCAAGAAACTTTCGAGACCCTGACAAAGAGTGGTCTCAAGCTAAACCCAGAAAAATGCATATTTGGCATCAAAAAAGGGAAGCTACTCGGCTGCCTAGTATCCGCAAGGGGCATAGAGGCGAACCCAGAAAAGACAGCGGCGATAATGAACATGAAGCCTAGTGGCACTAAAAAGATTCATCACAAGATCAGCCGAAAAAGGGTTACCGTTTTTTAGGATCTTACGAAATGCCGAGCATTTCGAGTGGGGGCCTGAGTAACATCAAGCTTTCAAGGACCTAAAAGCCTATTTAACCAAATTAACAACACTGTCCAAGCCTTCGCCTTCAGCCACCTTGCTCCTCTACCTGGCAGCTTCACTAGTCACTGTAAGCGCAGTACTAGTAGAAGAGAAAGAGCATGGAAACAGAATGAAACAGTTCCCCATATACTTCGTCTTGGAAGCCTTATCAGGAGCAAAATTGAACTATTCAGAGCTTGAGAAAATAGCATACACTATGGTCATGGCATCAAGGAAGTTGAAACATATTTCTAAGTGCATCGAATCAGGGTATTGTCAGCACTACCTCTCGACACATTGTTTCGAAACAGTGAGGCCATCGGCAGAATAGGAGAGTGGGCTGCCGAGCTAAACGAATACATGATCGAGTTTGAGCACAGATCAGCGATCAAGTCCCACGCACACACCGATTTCATCGTAGACTAGACACCGGCAGCTTTCGATACAACGCTCCAATTTGACCAACCCACTTGGACAGTACATTGCGACGGGGTATGAGGCATGTCCGACACAGGAATATCAGCGATCCTAAGACCACCCAATGGGCCCAAGCTCCGATATGCAGCAAGACTGGAGTTCCTTACCACCAACAACATAGCCGAATACGAAGTAGTGTGTTGGGCCTGCAAAAGCTAAGAGCACTAGGTGTCTGCAGATGCATAATCAAGTCCGACTCCCAAGTTGTTGTGGGGCATGTCGAAAAAGAGTTCACCACAAAAGAGCCAGAACTGATCAAGTACCTGGCAGCAGTAAGAAGAATGGAAAAACACTTTGCTGGTTTCTCTTTTCGACACACTCCGAGAAGCGAAAGCTGCAGACCTGTTTCTCTTTTGACATATTCTGAGAAGCAAAAGCTACAGATGAGCTGGCGAAAGCTGCAGCGCAAAAAGTGCCCTTGCCAGCAGACATGTTCTATCAAGAACTAACAATCAAGGCAATCAAAGAAGAGGAGGACCGCCCGCTTAGCGTGCATGCTATCTCTAGCGACGACTTGAGGGCACCAATATTCACATACCTCACTGGAACCTATGAACCAGGATCAAAGCATGAGATTGAGAGAATTAATTCTAGAACTAAGCACTACTCCATAGTGGCAGGAGAGCTATACAAAAGTGGAATCATAGCCCCAATGCTCAAATGCATCAGCAAAGAGCAAGGAGGCCAGCTGTTATCCGAGATACACTCGGGCATGTGCAGAGCTCACAGAGGACCACACGAAACTGCGCATAGAGCGATGAGGCAGGGTTTATATTGGCCGACAGCATCCGAAGATGCAAAGTAGCTGGTCCGTAGCTGCAAAAACTGCCAGATGTTCGCCAAGAAGCAAAAGGCACCAGCAAACCCAACCAGCTCAATATTCCTAACTTGGCCCTTACAGATTTGGGGAGTCGACCTTGTCAGGCCCCTTCCAGCAGCTCCAGGAAACCTGCGTTTCGCCGCTGTAGCCCTCGAATACTTCACAAAATGGATCGAAGCCAAAGCACTAGCAAAAATCATCTCAGGCACACTCATCAGCTTCGTCTGGCAAAGGATTATATGCCGCTTCGGCGTACCAGCATACATCATGGTGGACAACGAAAGTAGTTCAACTGCACACAATTCAGAAACTTTTGCAATGAGCTGGGGATAAAGCTAGCATTAGTGTCAGTCAATCACCCTGAGAGCAACGGAGCGGTCGAAAGAGCAAACAACCTCATCTTTACAGCAATATCAAAGGCACTATTCGATTCAACGAAAGGAAAATGGGCATAAGAGCTGGTCACTTCGGTTTGGGGACACAACATCTCGAGAACTAGAACCACATGATTTACACCATTTCGCATGCTCTATGGTGAAGAGGCAATCACACCGGAAGAACTCAAGCTGGGATCGTTCCGAACAGAAATAGCAGAAACAACCCCCATGCAGCGATATGTCAAACTCGAAGCCGCAGAGAACACCAGGCTCCAAGCTGCAGAAAACCTCGACAGATACCACCAAGAGACAAAACCATGAGAGACAAGAAAGTTCTATGAAAGAACATCAACCCTGGGGACATGGTGATCATTCGCCACCCAGACAAGCAAGGCAAATTACAATCACAATGGTACGACCCCTTCGTCATAGCGAGCATGGTCAAACTAGGGGTATTCAGGTTGCTCAACGAAGGAGTCGAAACAAGCCACACATGGAACGCGAACAATCTTCGCCATTTTTACCCTTAGCAAATAGCAATTTTACTCTCACCCCAAAGTGGGTTGTAATCTTCCGTTTATTTTGCTACTATGACTCAACAAGAGGTTTCACGCTCTTTTTCCTCACAGGGAAGCCTTTGCAAAAAGGTGTGAGGTTTTTTAATGAGGCGAACCTGTGTACCCCTCTGCCAATTTATATTCGCTCTTTCCCCCTTGGATCACCACTACAAAAATGTCGAAACGAAACCTGCTGGCGCAAGGCCTCGAATATCGATGGAACTCTTAGCAAACAAGATTGCATCATTTGATCACCGCCAAAATAGAGCAGTAACAAATTTAGCAACCTCAAACGGTCTAAGGACGGGACAAACACTTTGGCTCTCCGAAAATGTGAGAGACCAAGGACAATCCCAAGGGCACAACAATCGTTTTGCCACTCCAATAAAAGTGTGAGGATGAACAATTCAAGCCACGAGCAATGCCGACTATTCGTCTCTTGAAAAAGTGCAAGAGAGCAAAGTCAAACAAAAGCTATAAATAAAAAGCCAACACGGCAACGCAAACGGCGAGCCCGGAGGCTCATCGAACATCTTGCGCTAATGAAAATGCAGCGAGAACGCGCAAAATTAGCCCGTGTAAATGGCGAAACCAGCACACCCCGTCATCATACACGTCAAGAGAAAGCAAAAGCCAAAAGGCAATTAGACTGAACAAAGAACTCGCCGTACTGAAAAGGACGAATCCACATTCAAGAGCAACACCAAACTCATAGGGTAAATGTAGCAACCTACCACAACAACCAAAATTAACAACCCCAAGTTCCTGCAACCCTATAAATAAGACCCCTAGGGGGCTCAAGTCATAAGATCAATTTTTCAAGCTCAAGCAAAAATACCAGTGTTACCAGCAACACCCATCAGAATGGGTGCAAAGGGTGCATCGGGGATTTCACACATGAGGGCAGCGAGTGGGCTCGAGAGTTCATCAGGGGTCTCGGCTTTTGCCGGTGGAGCGAGGTCACGTGCATGAGATAAAAGATTGTATAGGCACAAAGAAATCAATACCGATGTATAGATGTCGTGAGAAATTATGTAAAACCCAAGCCACATACTGTCCAAAAGGTGCAAGCACCTGATTATTGCTACGCACAGAGCTGGAAGATGGCTCAACAGTATGAGGATGAGTCACCATGACAAGCAAGCAAGGAGGGATGTCGCAAGAAAAAACGTAACATCCCTTCATCAGGCGAAACCACACCCTTAAGCCCTGCACCTCCAAGAGTCTGCATCGTTGCAGCAGCTGTGAGCTGGGAACCACGATACTACAGCCCCACACTGCAATTTAGCTAGTTCGCCTAGCCATTTTGCTAATTCCCTTGAGCAAATCAGCCAAACAAGCAAGATGTTGCGAGCTAAGAAGCAGATGGAAAGATACCGATTGCGCATATCTGCCAATACACCCGACACCAATCTTACTTGTAAAAACATCTTTTCAACACTTCGACTACAAAACATGCAATAATTTAGTATCCAACACAAATCCCCTCGCCCCGTAAGGTTGGTGGGGAACGGCGTCTTTTTGCTAAAAAATGCGCCGAGGGGCTGGCATAGAAGCCTCACGCGTGCTCGACTATTCGCCCAAATCCCCTCGATCACCCCATAAGGTTGGGGGGACGGTGTCTTTTCGCTAAGAAACGCGCCGAGGGGCTGGCACAGAAGCCTCTTGTGCGCTCGACTATTCGCCCAAATCCCCTCGTACCATAAGGTTGGGGGGACGGTGTCTATTTGCCAAGAAACACGCCGAGGGGCTAGCAAAGAAGCCTCTCGCACACTCGCGTATTCGCCCAAAACTCCTCGCCCTGTAAGGTTGGGTGTGGGGACGGCATCTTTTCTCTAAGAAACGCGCTGAGGGGCTAGCACAGAAGCCTGTCGCGCGCTCGACTATTCGCCCAAATCCCCTCGCCCCGTAAAGTTGTGGGGTTGGCGTCTTTTCGTTAAGAAGCGCGCCAAGGGGCTGGCACAAAAGTCTCTCGCGCGCTCGCGTGTTCGCCTAATCCCCTCGTCCCGTAAGGTGGCGGGGGACGGCTTCTTTTTGTTAAGAAGCGCGCCAAGGGGCTGGCACAGAAGTCTCCCGCGTGCTCTCGTGTTCGCCTAATCCTCTCATCCTGTAAGGTGGCGGGGAACGACGTCTTTTCGCTAAAAAACACCAAGCCAGCCAATCAGCAAAAGCACGAAGCACAGTAAAAATTAACACACATCCACGAACATTCGAAGAATTTACACAGTAAAAAAGGCGAAATTACAAGAACTGCACATCGCCTACACACCAAACTACGCTCCGCCCCCAGCGGGGCAAAGATAAAAGTTATATCGACGGTTTTCCAAATTCAGCGTCATTTCTTCGGCAGGTTCCTGTTTGGGATCCCTTAGACCAGATGTCAAGGGCTCCCTGCGGTCTCGCTTGGATCATTCGCGGTGGGCTTTTCGCTCCTCCAAAACAGCCAGATCAAACTCTGAATAGAAAAACCTATTAAGAAATTTTGTTTTCCTAAGCATGTGGTGGAAACATGGCCTCAAAACACTGGCCATACTAGAACCCGGGAACTTCTCACGATGGCAAGACCAGGAAGCGCCTCCAACATAAAAACCGTTGCAATCAATCATTAATGGATAAACATCCATAGGTCGCGCAGGCTCCGTGTCAGGAACCTGCGCAGAGCCTGCGCGTCGAAACCATAGAAGTTTAATTTGAATCTTTACATCAACAACCAACCAAAGCTAACTGTTTGAAACTATCCGAAACGTCAAGTCCTAATTCTCTATCCCATCTTGACCAGCATTTTTGCCCGGAGCAGCCGCGTCATCTTCACCTAGGATCTCAGTAGCAGGAGTAGACAGAGCGCCCGCATCGCCTGAACCACTCCTGGTCGCACCCTCCCGGGTGCTTCGGTCAGCGATAAACTTCTTCACCTTCTCCTTGATAGCAGTGCACTCCTTGGGGGACTGCAAAACAGACCTCAAACACATAAGAACGCTTTTTGCCACCCACAAAAGAAGGCCCAATGCAGAGAAGAGACAACAACTTCGAAAAAGAACCATAACTTGCCGCGGGTCATGCAGCCCTAAGAAGAGCGAGATCCCAGCCATCGGGACACCAGAACCCATCAAAAAACCTTTTCGCCACGTCATCCGAAAAATTAGGGGCATTCCAGTACGACTAGGGATCCTTGATCTCAACCTTGTCGAGGTGGTCACAACCACACTCTTCCAAGGCTTGAGCGAAGGCGCTCTTCTTCCCTATGGCACTAGAGGCTATGCCGCTCCAATGGTTTGACAAGAATCCAGGATCAATCAGGGATTGGGAAGACTTGCAGAGAGATTTCTGTGATAATTTCGCAGGCATCATCACACACCCTATCACTCATGCGGAACTGAAAGGACTCAAGCAGAAAGGAGGCGAAAGTCTCAGGGACTATTACCGATGGTTCAGTGAGTTACGTGCTCAAGTACACGACATCACTAAACAGGAGGTCATTGAAGCTTTCTCCTATGGAATTCTAGCTAAGTGGCAATTCTAGGATTTCTGCAAAGAGAACCCGCGAAGCAACGAATAGTTCAAGTGCACGGTGGAAAGGATGATCACTGCGGAGAAGACTAGAGAAATGTTTCCAGATCAGAGCAACTGGGACAACCCTGACAGACAAAATCATTGAAATAATAGGCATCAAGATAGGAAACGCGGGCCTGACAACACTGTGGATGTAGCAGACAAAGCAAAGAAGTTTTCCAAGCTTAGGAAATTTGACGGCATTGAGAATATGCACTACAAATGGCACCCGAATGGAAATCACACGACCGGAGATTGTCGCATCTTTATTGATCGATACAAAAGAAAGGGCAACATTGGAGATAAAAAAGAAGATAACCAGAAAAAAGACAAAGACAACCAAGAAGATAAAGGATTTCAAAAATCTAAGGGGACAATGGTAGTGATCTTCGCTGGAGTCCTAGGTTCTAGGAGCAAGCATCAAGACAAGCTGGCTCTACGAACCATCATGGCAGTAGAACCGGCTACTCCTAGGTACCTTAATTGGTCGCAGTATCCAATCCAGTTCTCAAGAGAGGATCAATGGACTAGCGTAGGGAATGCTGGCCACTACCCACTAGTTTTGGATTCGACCATTGCTGGAATGACCATCACAAAGGTGCTGATTGATGGGGGAGCAAGACTGAACATTATATTTTCAGATACGCTAAGGAAGATGGGGCTGGATCTCACCGGGATGATTACTCCAACAAGTATCCCTTTCTATGGGATAGTACCCGGCAGGGCCACTATGCCACTTGAACAAATCACTCTGCCAGTCACATTTGGAACTCCCACGAACTACCGTACCGAGTTAATCAAATTTGAGGTTGCAGACTTTGAATCATCATATCACGCCATCCTTGGGCGACTAGCATTAGCCATGTTCATGGCAATACCACATTATCTGTACCTCTTGCTTAAGATGACAGGACCCAACCTGTCTTAGGTGATCTGAAGCGTGCTTTCGACTGCGATGCTCAAGCAATCCAAATTGTGACCAAGGCACAAGCAGCCAGCGGAAGGGAAGGGATAGCCACTATGGTAGCTGAAATAAACCCGAAAGAGCTAGAGATCCCGGCTAAGAGGCCCAACATCCTTGCACCACCGAAAGAAGCTGACGTCAAGAAAATCGACCTAGGCACCGATGATCCCTCCAAGACAGCAACCATTAGTGCCCACCTCTCTGCAATATAGGAACTCGTGATCACCAACTTTCTTTGGGATAACAAAGATTTCTTCGCTTGGAAGCCGGCCGACATGCTAGGTGTCTCGAAAGAGTTGGCTAAGCACAAAATCGACGTTAATTGAGGATCCAAGCCTATGAAGCAATGGTTACGACGTTTCTCCCCTAACAAGAAAGTAGCAATTAAGAAAGAAATCGCAAAACCGATGGCAGCCAGTTTCATAAGGGTAATTCTCCACCCCAATTTGTTGGCCAATCCAGTCCTAGTACAGAAGAACACAGCTGAATGGCGCATGTGCATCGAATATAAGGATCTCAACAGGCCTTGCCCGAAGGACCCGTTTGGGCTACTGCGCATTGATCAGATTGTTGATTCAATAGCAGGATCTACTCTATTATCCCTTCTTGACTGCTACTCAGGATATCATCAGATTGCAGTAAGAGAAGAAGATCAAAGCAAAACCACTTTCATCACACCATTTGGCGCCTACTGCTACAAAATCATATCTTTTTGGACTCAAGAATGCTGGCGCTACCTATCAAAGGGCCATCCAAACATGCCTAGGTGAGCAGATTAGCGAGAACACAAAATCCTATGTTGATGATGTAGTAGTTAAGACAAAGGACACGGAGATGCTAATTGAAGACTTGAAACACCCCTTTGAGAACTTAAAGAAGTGGAAGTGGAAACTCAACCCAAACAAGTGTGTTTTCGGTGTATTATCAGGACAACTACTCGGTTTCTTGGTTAGTCACCGTGGGATCGAGGCCAGCACCAAGCAAATCCGAGCTATAACAGAGATGGGTCCTCCAGACTGCGTCAAGGATGTGCAAAAGCTGATAGGCTGCATGGTGGCTCTCAATCACTCTCATGACTCGGCGAAAAGGGACTACCTTTCTTCAAACTGCTAAAAAGAATAGGCAAGTTTGAGTGGACTGAGGAAGCCAAGGATGCTTTCAAAAAGCTTAAGGTGTACCTCAATTCCTCGCCCGTTCTAACACCCCCAAAGAAGCATGAGGCTATGATGTTATACATCGCAGCAACCAACATGGTGGTCAGTACAGCAATTGTCGTAGAAAGGGAAGAAGAAGGGCACGTATACAAGGTACAACGACCCATCTACTATGTCAGCGAGGTACTTTCATATTCAAAGATTAGGTACCTGCATGCACAAAAACTACTCTACGCCCTCCTGATAACCTCTCATAAGCTCTGGCACTATTTCAACAGTCACAAGATCATGGTCGTAACTGACTTTCCACTTAGAGACATCCTACACAACTGTGATGCAACTGGGCGCATTTCCAATTGGGAACTTGAACCTAGGGCACTGAACATAGATTTCACTCCTCGTAAGGCCATCAAGTCTTAGGCACTCGTAGATTTTGTAGCAGAATGGACATAAATCCAACAACCAACACCAGAAACCATCCTCGACCACTGGAAGATGTACTTTGATGGATCACTAAAACTAGGCAGGGCTGGCACAGGTGTCTTCTTCATATCTCCAGATGGAAAACAACTCAAATATGTTCTTTAAATCTTCTGGCAAGCTACGAACAATGAAGCAGAATACGAGGCCCTTATCCATGGGCTTCGAGTAGCCATTACTCTTGGAATAAAGTGACTACTCATCTACGGTGATTCGGCAGTGGTCGTCAACTGAGTCAACAAAGATTGGGATTGCACCAAAGACAACATGGGCGCCTACTGTGCTGAAGTATGGAAACTTAAGAAACATTTTCAAGGGAGAAATTCTACATGTCTTGCATGATTCAAATATTGTAGCAGACGTCCTCGCCAAGCTCAGATCGGACAGGCCGAAAGTCCCACCCAGCGTGTTCATAGAGGAGTTGTCAGCTCCCTCTATCAAACAACCCAGTGAGATAACCCTTGAACTACCAGCTCCCAGCACCCAAATCTTGGTAATCACTCCGTCATGGACTCAAGCTTTCATTGATTACATCAAAGAAAATAAACTACCAGCAAACAAAGAGGAAGCAACCCGAGTTGTTCAAAGGGGCAAGAACTATGTCCTGGTAGGGGACAAACTCTACAGAGGAGCCGCCTCATCAGGAGTACTTCTCAAATGCGTCTCATGAGAAAAAGGCTAAGAAATTTTAGGAGAAATACACTTAGGATGCTATGGTAATCATGCTGCATCTAGAACGTTAGTTGGCAAAGCCTTCCGTTCTAGATTCTATTGGCCGACTACTTTAAAAGACGTGAAAGAACTCGTCAGAAAGTGCAAGGGCTACCAAATGTTTGCAAGACAGGCTCACGTCCCAGCACACAACCTTATATGCATCCTGCTTGTTTGGTCGTTCTCCTGTTAGGGGCTGGATCATCAGGGCCCCTCAAGAAAGCCAAGGGTGGTTTTGAGTAAATTTTTATGGCCATTGACAAGTTCACCCAATGGATCGAGTACAAACCACTCGTCAAGTACAGCGCAGCCAAGGCAGTCGAGTTCATCCAAGACATCATGCATCGTTTTGGCATGCCTAACCGATTCATCATGGTTTTGGGCTCTCCTTTCACAGCTATTGAATTCAAAAGTTGGGCACAAGACTACGGTATCAGCATCGATTACGCATCAGTAGCTCACCCCGAAGCTAACCTAGGATTGGGCGAGTGTATCTTTACCTTCAACCCAGATGAGAGTAAACATACACTCACCGTATCCTAGGTTATTCAACCCAGATGAGAGTATATATACACTCGACCTATCCCAGGTTATTCAACCTGGATGAGAGTAAAAAGGCTACTAAGCCTACACTCAACCTATCCCAAGTTATTCAACCCGAATGAGAGTGAACATACACTCGCCCCATCTTGGGTTATTCAACCCATATGAGAGTAGACTAACACTCGCCCTATCCTAGGTTATTCAACTCTGATGAGAGTAAACATATGCTCACCTTATCCTAGGTTATTCAACTTGGATGAGAGTAAACTAACACTCGCCCTATCACGGGTTCTTCAACCGGATGAGAAGTATATATACACTCGACCTATCCCAGGTTATTCAACCTGGATGAGAGTAAAAAGGCTACTAAGCCTACACTTGACCTATCATGCTCAAAGCGCTCTAAGTCGCGAACTCCATACAACACTTAGCTAAACACGCTACAATACGTGTCAAGCCCAAGATCGACTACTTGGATAACTCGTTTGAAGAATAAAAGGCGAAGACACCCATATAGAAAGAAAGTTGCATTGAAAGATATAAAGTTTCATATTTACAAGCAACAAAAGATGTAATCTACAAGCAAGGAGCTCGAACACAAAGTTTGTTTACAATGAGGTCAGGCGCTGTCATCAGGAGAAGGAATATTGGTGTTCAGATTTTCAGCAATCTTCCTGGCAAGTTCATCAACTTCGGGCTCTACCTGCTCGACCGCATCCAAGTACTCTTGGCTCTTAGCATCCTCTACAAGCTTCGCCAAAGGAACAGCTGGAGCAAGAACCCGGACCTAGGCCAAGACATTCCTGGTACAAACTTGGGCGCACTTCTTGACAAACTGCTGAAAGCGAGTAGGGATCAGTGGGACAAACTGACCCCATGACTACCCTTCAACCGTTGGAGTTCGAAGAAGGTCGGCGATCGAGCGAAAAAATTGCCACAAGGCATTCCAATTCTCCGTAGCTGCTGCCAGCTTGCCAGTTAGGTCTTCTATGGTTTTCTTAGCGTGCACAAGATCCTGGTCAGCCCCACGCCTAATCAACTTGACAAGGGCAAGTTCTTCCTCAGCAGGTTTAGTTACCTCTTCAGCCTGGTTGTACACCAAATCAAAAAAGGAAGAGAGAAAGAGAAGGCATTTACCAGAAACAGTTCTCGAAAAGAAGCCATGACGGCCGTCAAGTTTGCCCATGCAGCGGACAACTCGGACAGACGATGGGTAACATCAAACTCCTACACCACCTCATCAGCTAGATGCTAGTCTTCTACAAATCGACCGGCTAGGGAAGGAGATGGCGAAGAAGTCAAAGCCAAGACTAAAGCCATATCTAGGGCAGCAGAAGCTCCAACTATAGTCGCAGCCGGGTACTTTGCCATGGTCACGCTCTCCTCAACCCGGACAGATTCAACTTGGTCAATAGAAGTCTACGCAGCCAAGGTCCTCACCTCCACCGCCGCTGTCGTACTGATGGTCTTTTCTCAATCTTGAGACCTAGTGGGCAGAGAAGGGCTGACCGCGAGAGCAGACTCAACACGGCCAGAAGAGGAACCTGGCTGAGGGCTAGGGGAAGGCATCGATGATGACCTACAGAGTATAAAAGAACTCCTCAATAAGAAAAAAGACCCAAAGTAGAAAGACAGACGAACAAATCGAAATAACTTACTTGGCAGTTTTCTTCTTTTAGCCAATACCTGTGAGCCAACCAGATGGCTTGGGCGGAGGCATGGCTGAAGATAAGATATTGGCATCTGCCTACACTAAGGCTGGCAAGATAGGCATCGTGGCTCCACCAAAACCCTGGCTCGTTCGTCGACTACAAACAAAAGAAATTGAATCATCATGACAAAAGAAGACGGATCATCAAGGCTAAAGAAGTCGGATCGTTACAGACAACATGGATAGATATTTTGACTACTTACCGATGGGTGATAAGGGGCGCACTATTGTCTTCCCCCTCATCCTCATGTAACTCCACCAAAGTACCATCTGAACAAATGAGAGAACTCAGATAAAGAAAGAAACCAGAGAGGAAAGGCAAACCAGAAGCAATGATTTTCTCACCTAAGAGCATGCTACCTGTAATATGGGTTCTCCGTGGACGAGGCTTCTTTGAAGCCGATGTATTGATGGAAGAGCCGTCCACCCACGCCCTCTTCTCGGCAGATCGGGTACTTGGGCCACCGGAAGAGGGACATAATCTACAAATAGCAATCCGGGTTCACCCGTAGAATCCCTCGGAAGGATGACTATAGCTCCAGACTCACTCATCCTAGTAATGGCCCCCTGGTTCCCGCCTTCTCCAACCCTGCTAGGAAAGTTCTCCAAAGGCAGTGTAGGCATGTCATCGAAGTTCTGCCCCCACTGCTACAAACAACCAAGATCAACATCTACAAGCCTGAGCAAGGAAAACAGAGAAGAAAAGTACTTTCAAGACAAAAACAAACTTACAGATGGTGGTGGATTCGTAGCAGTGAACTCGTCGACCTTATGCGGGACGACACTCACACCCTTCAAGATCTTCCAGAGGCGCTCCAAGATCTCCTCCTCCGTCAGCTCCCGAGTCGGAACCATACGAGATGGATCCTCGGCCCTAGCATACTCGAAGCCATAACTCTCCCTCGCTTTCAAGGGTTGAACCCGGTGATGGAGGTAGCTGGCAACGATGCCAAACCCGATCAAACCCCGTTGCTTCAAAACCTTAATCCATTCAAGGAACGGCTTGATCTTCTTAAGGTCTTCAGCTAACAATGGCATCTTCTCCCAATGATCGTTGACGATCGGCCCGGTGTCTGGATGAACAACAAGGGGTGGCTACACATTGCCAGCGTAGAACCACTTGGTTCTCCAATCTTTCATCGAATCAACAAGAGTATACTCAAAGAACTCTTTTTGCTTGTTTTGACGAAATTGGATACCACACCCACCAAGAACAGAAGTATTGTTGGATTTAGGGTGCGGCTTCAAACAAAAGAAGTAGTGAAAAAGGGTAATAGAAGGGGGATGCCAAGGAAGGCTTCACAGAAATGAACACAAACAGAAAGGTGAAGAACCCCGTTTGGGATAAGAAGGTTCATGGAAATATCAAAATAACTAAGAAATCGATGAAGAAAAGGAGAAGCTGGAAGGCACAGACTAGCGCAAGCAAAAGGAACAAAAAGAATAATCTCACCAGGATTGAGAGAAGGAACCCAGTGCCCTCTAGGCGCCTTCCACTCAGCAAGACCCTGATCCTGGATCAATCCCTCATCTGCCAACTCCTTCAATTGCTCCTCGTGGTGGAAGGAATAGCTAGGAAGACGCAGTAGCCCTCATGGCGAGAAACTCCTTGTTCTCGATCACCTCAAGAACTTGATCTTTGTCCACCTCGGTGATCTTCTTGTTGCTCAATATATCCAAGTTCTTGCCCTTACCCATAAAACGACAACGCTCTCCCAGAAAAGGGTGTATGACCGACGAATGGAAAGTGGTGGATGGGCGGTGATGGATGAGCAGCGGCGGCGACTACGACACTCATTAGAGATGCTAGGGTTTGCAAACACTGGAATGTAGGAAGGCAAGAGTGAAAGTGAAGAAAGAGGAAGAAGAAGGGGGCCTTTATACGTTTACAACAGTAAAAAATGCGACCCATTTGACGCGGCTAAAAAGACAACAGTTGGATTTCCATCTCAGATTAACTGCCTGACGCAGCCGAAATGACAATGGCACACCTTTTCACACGAAACGGTGCAATGGGCAGATTTCAGACTTATCCATCCATAGAAATCATTGCCGAGTAGTTTCAACCTGGAAAGCTCAGAAAGAACTCAGCAATTACAATATAAGCAAAGAAGTTTCAGGAACAACCCAGAAATCATTCAGAAGTACTTGGGTAAGCGTAGAAGACAACAATCCGAGAAAAAGATTCTTCCCATTACAAATATCTTCAAAAGATACAAGATTACAAACCTTACAAGACCCATCGAACTCGGTACTACGACAAACAAGGTAGCAACAAGGAACCTAGTGGAATTCGGCTCCGCAATGACTATGTGCTCCTAATTGCTACTCGACAGAACACACTCTACTCAGCTACACTATTTTCTTCAAAGGAAGAGCGTAATGCATCAAAGATTGGTATCAATGGCATAGCGGGACAACATGGACCAGGTGGGGCTCACATGCATTAGTCTATGCAAGTCCGATGTGATGCTGGATCAGGTGCTGATCTACACCAGACAGTCGCAAGGCAGAGTGGAAGGATTAACCTGGAGCTGCTGGATCAGGGAACATATCCCACATCATAAGACTTCTTCCATCTGCCAGAATGGACTACCCAGCGCAATGCCGCTGAAAGATTAGTCAACCTCTAATCTCTATCACAAGACTTCTTTCATCTACTACAAGCAATACAAGATTCCAACTCACGCCCGAGGGCTGCTCTACCTCACAAACCATCGTATTCATGACTACAAGCTTCAAGCTCTACATCAAGGCTTCACTGGTTTACAGCAGCTCGCCAAGAGGGTATTTATAGACCAAGGAGTGGTGTACATAGACCAAGTCCACCAACAGATTCAACCTGACATCCACCAGAAAAAGGGTTCAGAGCAGTGACAGAAAGTCAGAACAGTAAAGTGGCCACATGAGAAACTACAGTGCACCAAGATGGCATATCTAAAGGAATATTCCAATACTTTTAGACACATGACTATGCTACCTTTACTACGCAACGGCCAACCAGCAACTACCTCTGACAGAAAGACATTAAAAGACTCCAGCTACCTGAGTAAACTACAAAACGATCCATCGTCCGAGTTCTTTTCATAAAAGAACCCAGACACAGGCTTGGAGGCTGCAAGGTACATATCCTCAGGAGAGATTTTTAGTTTTTTTAGCTCGGAAGATTCAAGACCCTCCAACTTTTTGTTCCAAATAGCAAGAGGCTCGGGGGCTACACTTAGTGAGTGCACATTTTCTCCGAAAAAGCGCACATCACTCAAGGATTTTTTCACGAAAGACCACTTCAAGGTTTCTCTTCGAAAGAACCCAGACCAGGCTTGCTTCTTCTGTCAAGACTTGAGGAAGCAAGGAGGCTTTCAAGTTCAACCATGAAACGCTCGAGGGCTTGTCGATATAGGACCCACTGGGTTCCTCATCGGAACAATTATTGGCAATGGGCCCTGGCCTGGCCCACCGCCAGACAGAGGAGGTGTGATGATAGACGACGCCGATTCTGAGTAGAACAGGCCAAACTAGCCAGACTCCTAATAGAAAGTACCTTCTGTAATTAGATCAGGACACCTTCTTTGGATCCGACTAGGATTGTAACTGCACCATAGCTCTCTACCTATATAAAGAGAGGCTGTGGGCACCCCTTGTAACAAGACAATCATAACAATCAATCCAACGCAAAGGCTAACGCCGACTGGACGTAAAGGCTATTACTCAATCACGATGGCCCGAACCAGTATAAATCGGCTATCTCTTACGTTAACCGCCGACTCCAGCATATGCCAAAGCCCGAACAACTATCCCGAGTACCCCCGTGGTAGGCTATCGGTGGTAAAACATTGACAGGCCCCCTATTCGCCATAGTGAAAGAAAGAGGGACGCACACGAAAGAAAGGGAAACCGGGTGCGCGGCTCAAGTATCACATGTCGTTTCGCCAGGGCGAAATGGCGGCACAAAGTTGGACAGAGGCCTAATGTCTTTTCACTCGGGCAAAAAGGCCAGCCCTACATCCCTCAGGATTCACGACCTTTTCGCCAGTGCGAGAAGCCGCCATCATGCCACCAAGGAGAATTTCTTAGTCACGTATTTTGGGCCCGAACGGTCCAGGTGCTAGGTCCGCTCCTTTCGTCATGGCGAAGAGGTGTAATCGGACAGGTAATCATAGTGGTCGTCCTAGCCATTTTGCCTAGTCGAATACTTGTCGTTTGCTTGTATGTCTGACCTTGTAGGTTTTCGCCCGAGGGAGAGCTCGCCAGGGGACAGGGCGCCGACAACCCTGACCTTCTGGGGACTGCTCGGTCGGCAAAAAGGCGGCACGGCACGAGGACCAAAGGGCCAATGCTACCTGAGGCGGGCGATATCTCCCAAAAGGCGAACGAGTCCTTGGCAGACGGGAATATTGCTTGAATGTGTAGCAGGTAGAAGGGTATTTTTGTCCATGGAAGACCTGCAGGCATGTATAAAAAGCCTCAACTATAAAACAAAGCTCAACTAATATAGTGTCCTTGTGTCTTTATATACATGCTATGCGTGAGTATGGAATGACCAGCAGTGAGGCTGTGGTGTCTGTAGGAACTATAAAACAATAAAATTTAATGGAAATAAGGATATCATTATATGGTTCCTGTAGAGCAGCATTGTTAGGTACATAATTTCTGAAATTAGCGATTTCAGTTCAACTAGAAACATTGGCGCGGCTTTGCCGCGCCCTCCACAGAGGACCAACCTGTGATATACCAAGGAATGTCATGGTGTGGAGATGTGATATACCAAGGAATGTCATGGTGTGGAGATGGGGATGGATCGAGTGGAGCGAGAAAGCCACTAGCCATTGAGGCCATAGAAACAGTTATCCATTGAGCTGATGTTGATTGTGCAACCGATACTCCTTCAATTACTGAAATTGTAGTTATTGTTCCATCATAACATATAAGATTCATTCAGTTTATTCTAAAAGCTATATACACAATTGAATTTTAAAAGACAGTTGGAGAGTAAACACCTATTAAAACATAGCTAAAGGAGCAGAAGCTCAAGTTTGCATCACGAAACTGTTTATCTGGATACTTGGCGTACTTTCGCATACAAGGTAGAATCTTGGCCTGAGGTCAATCTTGCAAATTTTGTAAATAGAACTTGACAACAACTTTACTTTCCAACTTATGAGTATACAAAAGCTAGTAGTAGGGAAGGGTACAGGGACATGGCATTATCTCAATCTATGTATACAGTTGAATATGATGGCTATACATAATCAAAGATAACAGCACAACTGTATTGTCTCATGGATTAAATTTTCCTTATACTCGTCACCAAATTTTAGCTATAGAAAGATGCAACATATCAACTATCTACAGTGTGGAAACATTAACTGGTAACTGTCCAGACATGATTTGAAACAGACGAACTGTTGCTTGAGGGTTCATACATACATGGTTAGATGGACCAATGCTCCCGATGAATTAGTACTCAAATGAATAGAGAATGCCTTATGCCACTATTGAGGCTTTTGGCTAAATCTTTGCATGCTTGACGAAGGAATATTGGTGTCGTTTTTAGTCTTTTTTAGTCAAGCAGTAAGCTGGGGACCTCCTTTGTCCTTTGTGCATTGTTCTAAGTACTAACTGAAGTAAAACCAAATTAATATCCACATTTAGTCTTACAGAATTTGAGTCTTCCATTCTTGGAATTAAGCGAATAGGTGAACTACCAAACATATATGTCTTTTCTATTACCAGTATTTTCAGGTGAGAACATGCTATGATCAATCGCAAAACTGTTGGCAGCATGAGTTTGATATGATGCTCTTTGACATTTCATAATGAGGTGCTAACCTTGCGAGGTAAGTAGCTTGCAGGAATATCTAAAATTTTGATTCTTCACTTGCGCCAGATTGCTGGAGGATTTTTTTTTCTGTTGGGAACTATTGCTGGAGGATTAGTAAAGTGGCTTTAGTAATATTGCACAATGTTGCAAGGGCAAAGTCCATCATTTTCCTCTGAAATCAATATAGCTAATAGTAATAATGTGAAAAAATGGGACGATAGAAACAGAGCAAAAGGAGGAATCAAACCTGAAAGAGATGTGGCTATAGTGATAACATGATGCCGCATGGTTTAGCAAAGTGACAGGAGTGTGACTATGGGATATGCAGAAAATATTTGTCAGTATAAATTGAACTTATGGGTACATTATGATTATTGGGTTCAATATTGTATAGTCTGGGGCATACAAGAGATAATATGAGGTTGTGATATTGAAACATGAGATGTTTCAGTGCAATTAACATCATTAGAAGGAAAGGATATAATAATCTTTATAGTAACGTCATACCTTGAAAACTTTTTTTTTTAATATTGGATCTCTGTCATACCTTTAAGATGTAGGTATTATAGAAATCTGAAGGTACTAAGGAAAACATTTTGAAAATTTGAGTATTACCTTAGCAAAACACATAATATCTTGGACATGCAATATGTCAAATAAATACTATGCGTGCAGACCATAATAGAGAAGAAATAGCTATTACAGGTGAAATCTTAAACTTCTGATGCTAATCAGGAAATGCACTAAGCAACATATTCAAGAATACTAGTACCTTGTCAGTAGTTGACGGTGCATTGTTCTTGAGCTCGAATCGAATGAGTTGAAGTTGGCGTTGCTAGTTCTTCCATCTTCGTTGTTGTGCATCTACATCTGGTGGAACGTGTTCTCTTCTAGCTCTTGCTATCTAAGAACTGGAGGCTTACTGCTTTGCGCTAACGCGCATCAGGATGCAGTTGAGCACGCGGACTCTAGTGTTCCTGTGGTACCAACTGCAGCATCGACGGGGCATAGCAGTTAAGCAACAGTGGACGTTGGCTTGACATTAAGCTTGGTGTGGATATTGGCGCTTGGCTCTTTGTACCCTTCTTGTCCGGTGCTGGGCGGCATTACGTCAAACAGGTTGCGTGTGCTGACGTTGAGACAATGCTGCAGTATGAGAGCGTTGGCTCCTAGCGCGTTGCCTATCAAGCCACTGCTCGCGGTTGTTGGCGTAGAGGAGCGCCAGGTCGCCCATTTATACTGACCAAGGACGCAGCAGCTTGGTGCCATCGTCGGTGTCCCACATACACCCTACTCCAGCGCCCCTGGTCCAAGCAGAGCGCGTTCGCGCCCGTTCACTGCGCCTTCAGCTGGCCGTGCCAGCACCTGCTCACCGGCGGACCGCATCCCTGCTGTGTCGCCTCGCCGTTGGGTCGCAGCATGTGGCCATGCCCCTCTCCACTGGACGGCAGGAGCGGCGTTCGCCTTCGCGGCTGCCGCTTCAGGCAGGGAGGCAGCAATTGCGTGCTGCCTCTGCGGCATAGAGGACGACGCACTCCGCGTCTCCGCGGATGTGGCATGTGAGCAGGGAGGCGGTGGGTGGGCTGGCACGCTGGCCGCGCTCGCGAGTCGCGTCGTGCCAGTTCACAGCGGGTTGTCCTTCCTGAGGAACGTTGTTGGTTAGGGGAAGGCCGTGGGGGTGGCAGCGGCAGCGGCGGGATCGCGAGAGCCCGGGTCTTCAATGGACGGCCTGATCAAAGAATACGAGGCCACGTGGCTGATGAGAGGCTAGAGCCGCTGGGGCAGATTTCGTTATTGTAAGATAAGATAAGCATGTTCTCCATTGCATTCGCAAGTTCTTGTGAAATGGAAGCAAATTTTTCTGAATCATTTAAAACTATCAAGTTTGTCTACTTATCCTATAGTAAAAAGCGATAATAAACACTCAAGAAAAGGAAAGGGGAAATTACATGGTTGCTGTTACTTCCAAAGTAAAAAAGAAAGGTTGAGAAAAAGAACAGGATTTATAGGATGACTAGACCTCTAACTTGCCTCTACATCAGCTTACCTTTCATATGAGCAGCAGTTGATTTCGTTTCGCATGCTACAATGAACCTATAGTTAGCTTGCACGCGCAGGAAAACCATGGTGAATGCATATTGATGAGATTACTTTGCCAAAATTGTACTAATTTGTGAAAAAATTCTGCAGAGTTCTCCTTGGTTTATTCACATCAGTGGAACCTCTAAATAGCTTCACTCTCATTTCTTCTACTGCAAAAGCAACCACACACATCAGGTTAAACATGTATATATCTTGGAAAACAAAAACTAATTTATATCCATATATCCAATCTGTTGCTTTCTTGTTTCCATGGAATGTAGATGATTGTTCTGGGGCTGCGGATAAGTTTATCATTGTCAATCTCTACTATCTCCATTGAAATATCCAATCTCAAGATTACTTAGAGCAAAGTGCAATAATGTCATTACCTGTTGTAATGCATTTCCATTGATTTTTTTTTTTTTGACGTTATGCCACAAGCACCCTTTGGACTACATTTGGAATGGCTCCACATTAAATATCTATGATCGCTTCCATTTAGTGGTTTGGTACACAAGTTACAGAAAATTCAAATAACCATTTGTCACACTTATCCTCCATTAGCTACTAGGAATCTCACTATTAAAGTTTTGTTGATATACGCTAGATAGTAATCGAGAGGCAAGAAAAGACTAATTTTGCAAGACTCTTTACCATCAAGTCATGAACTTCTTTGAATGCCAACTACGAACGACCTTATGGAAACCCTGCATTTCAAGGAGGAAAAAAAGGGGATGAAAAAAATCAACATGAGCTGTTCTAGCTTGAACCCAGAACATGCTTTTTTTAGTTTCAGCAAGGCAAGTATCAGATAGGAAAAGCAAAATTGCTAGAGTAGGAGCAAGAAAAATTGTATTTCAGTTGTTAAGTAAATATCATTCCGAACTGCAGCTCAGCATCCTAAGCACTCTAGGCAGTGTCCTAAGCGCTCTGTATAATGTTTTTCTTCAGCTACTGTGAAGCAGCACAAAATAAAAAAAAAAGGTTTCAGAGAATCTGGTTATTGGTTGGTTATTGATGGTAGGGCTACTACCAGTTCTGTTAAAGTAGCAGTCCGTATGGATTATTGGCATTAACATCTCACATTGTCATGACGAAGAAAGATTAAAGTTAAAGATCAGGTAGCAGCAGTTTAGGATTTGGTTATGTTTACCTTCAGCATTGACACCGGATGAAAATCTTATCTGAGGCCTGAGTTGCAGGAAGCAGAATGCCTGAAATACAAAAGACACGGCAAGGTTATTTCTGGTCAGATTTTGTTAGAAGGCACAACTGTTTTTCAGAACTTTTTTCTGGACATACACTACTCATGATAGAGAATATCAGAACAGAGAACAGATGCAGCACATGATCGCAAGCCAAACATTTCATTAGCTAGCTCTGAAGGTAAGAGTTGTAGGAAACTGAACTCTGCCTTGTCTTCAACTCCGTGACAGACAGTTTCAGGAGTTCAGTTTTCTCCAACCCAAACTATCTCGTTATGCTTTTGCCAGTTTTTACCTGCATTCTTTTCTCAACAGCAGTACTACTTTTGGTTGTCTTTGCAATAGTTCTAATAAATACTGCAGGTCTGCAGCAAGTTTGCAATAGTTCTAACAAAAACCACCGTAAAACATTCACATTAATATTTCTTATCTTTTTCCAATGGACTTCGCTAATCCAAAATATTTGAACCAGAGGGATGTACGGCAACAAAGATTACTAGTTGATGAACTATGACTCCTTCAGCCTATCTCAGCTTTGCAATAGTTCTAACAAAAACCACTGTAAAACATTCACATAAATATTTCTTATCTTTTTCCAATGGACTTCACTAGACCAAAATATTTGAATCAGAGGGATGTACGGCAACAAAGATTACTAGATGAACTATGACTCCTTCAACCTATCTTACATAATGTACCTGCAGGTTCTTGTACTATTTCATAATTTCCGATGTTGGGTGCATATAACTTCTAAAATGTGTCTAGCGACTGGAACACAAGCTGTTGAGATTTCATGAACTCCATTTTATCTACTTTCAACGAATTTACAAAGCAAGGTCTTCAGTTCGACTCTCAACGAATTCACAAAGCAAGGTCTTCACATCCATTTTTTTTTGGGGGGGGGGGGGGGGGGGGGCTTGGGGGTGCTGTGCGTCGTCCGCTGGCCGCTGAAGACAGCGTCGGGGGTGGGGACGCTCATCCCGCGCCATGTCTCCTCGAAGCTGGGGCGGCTCAGCACTATGTCGACGGTGGGCCAGGTATGCGGGGGCTGCGACTCCGGCTCAGCACTGGGGACGATTGTGACCCAGGACGGTGGCACAGGTGATGGGCGCGCCGCGCGGGATGGGTAGCGGCCTAGGAATGATGGTGGCGTTGTGCGGGTCTGCGGGAGCCGGGAGGAAGTCGGCCGTGCGGCGGCGCTAGGGTTTGGAGAGGGGTGGGTGCTTTTTTTTGGGGGTCATCTTTTGGCACTTGACGGGCCCATGTGTTGTGGTATTGGGCCATTATTTTGGCGCCCATGTCTGGCCGCTGAATTGTTGAGTTTAGATGTTTCAATTTTATGTGAGTTCCATGGACACCGACAGATAAAAAATAATACGGAGTCAAATATATTTTTTATGTAAGATTTTCAATATCTATCTACTATAATGCACCAATCAAAATTATACTAGGTCTCCCCATGAAAACGTCCCCCGCTGAAAGCCTCCAACCATTGCAACATATGTATAGCCACTGTAACATATGTAATATTCAGATAAAAACATTTGCAATATATATCTCATAAAACAACTGAAACATTTGAAACACACACTTGCAACATGCTTTTGAAACACTTGAAAAAAACACCTGAAAACATTTGAAAACATTTGCAAACATACAAAACATCTAGATAAAACACATACAACATATGTGTGAAACATATCCAACATCCAGATAAACACACTTACAACATACATCCGCAAGCACATATAAAACATTGTAAAAGACCTTTGCAACATATATACCTGTACAACCATTGCAACATATGCAACACCGATATAAAATACTTATAACATACCTCTGAAACTTTTGAAAGACTCAAAACATAAGTTTGCAACATGCTCTTTTTGCACAAACATCTCTTTGTTGTTTTGCA
Organism: Saccharum spontaneum; assembly: GCA_022457205.1. Lineage (NCBI taxonomy): Eukaryota > Viridiplantae > Streptophyta > Magnoliopsida > Poales > Poaceae > Saccharum > Saccharum spontaneum. Next base: position 52,526,447 of record CM039597.1, read on the forward strand.
AATAAAGGCTCGTCGGTGCATGGAGGTCACCGGTTGCTAGCCGGTGGTGCGAAGTTCGCCGACGACGTGGAGCTGGGAGGAGACACATAGAGGGCGGTTGTGGGGGCAGCATTGGCACACGGTGCATGCAGAGGGGGTGGTTTGCGCATGGAGGCCACCCGTGTGCTCAAATGCGGAGCTGGGCGGCGCAACACATAGGGCCAGTGGGGGCGGTGCGGGCGGCAGTGACGCAGAGGGAGGGTGGGCGCAACGCGGGTGGCGCGTTTCTGCCTCACATATGCCTTTCACCACAAGGGACATCTCTAGGCTTATACAGGCCGGAGGATTTGGCTGTGTCGCTTGGGGGAACAAAGAAAAGTAGACAAAGGGAAACAAAGCAAAAAGAAGAACGTTAACGCAGTGAAAACAGATAAGAAAGCGATGAGTGGATGAGAATAAGAGACTTGGAAATGAGCAGGAAACAAAATAAATGCAAAGTTGTGGTGCACGTCACGCCATGCGTCCGTTTGGAGGGAGCCGATGGCGTCACACGTCGTGTTTGTAGTATTACTGTTTAGAAAATACCATGATTTTGTGAAATACTTTAGTTTTAGAGTGCCATGAAGTATTTGGGTGCAACAAACTTTATGGATTTGAATACCATGATATTGCTGAAACTGTAGCCTTTTTGAAGTTTTACCTTAGATGTATATAATATAATATATATAGAGAGAGAGAGAGGTAGAGATTATACATAGGAGTACAGGAGAAATTAATCTAAGCAGATGTTAGAAGACCATGCTACCTCATATGTAAAAAGAATATAATTTGAGCTTGCGCCAGCAGATCTTCAGTCATTTGCAACTTTGAGTAAAATATACATGAGGTCCTTAAACTTGTCCAAAGGTTTCGTTCGGGTCCACAAACTCTCAAAATGTATTTTCAAGTCTCAAATTTATATTGCGATGTTATCCACGTCCCAATCTTTCAAAATGCCATTTTCATGTCATCATATTTGTTACGAAGTGTCATCCAGGTCCGTGAACTTGACACAGGTTGCACAAAAAAAACTACATACTTCTTGGCAGATCAACTTTGGCCATCAAGCTGTCTCAAAAAAAAACTTTGGCCGTCAAGAAAAGTGTTGGCTCTCAAGGTAATTCGGATATCTGGTAGTGTACTCTAAGCATCTCCATTATGCTTGCTCTTATAGTTCCATCCAGATTTTCTTAGCTTGACTTAATTTTGCTTCATTACCTATTGGCTTTGAGAGATTGTGCAAGACATATGTCATTTGCGTGGATTTTGGTCTCGTGTAATTTCCTTCCCCTCACGAGGATCAAGTTCAAACAACTTCTCAGCAGCAATCCTTCTTCCTAGCTCTGTCTTCCCATGCATCTTGCATCCCCCAAGTAGTGCTCCCCAAACTGAAATGGAAGGTCTCATTGGCATCCCCTGTATGATCTCATAAGCTCGCTCTTCTATTCCTGCACGAAAAAGCAAGTCCACCACGCAAGTATAATGCTCAATTCTTGGTTCAATCCCAAACTTCTGCTTCATTGTCTCGAACCACTCATACCCATCCTTTGTCAAACCTCCTCTGCTGCATGCCGTGAGAATACCCATCCAGTAAGTAGACGTTGGGGGTCTTCTTCCCTCTATTTTTTTCTCAGAAATTTTCTTCCTTCCAATTTTGTTTGCCCAAAAGAGAACTCTTTTCTCTTTCAATAAATGATCATCAAGCGGTTCTTATTCGAAGAACCCTCGCCTTTTGTTTATCTTGAGACTCAATCAACGTGGCTCTAGTATGAATCGAGAGTTTTAATTGAACTCATCCATAGGATCGCAACAAGATAATTGGTTCACGATGCATTGCTTCTCGAAATCAAGATATTGGAATTGGATTAGTCAATCGATTCATAACTGCCTTTCAAGCACAACCATTTCGAGCACAACCAATATATATTAGAACCCCCTGGAATGCGATGTGGCATACCCAAAAGCCATAAGAAATGCATGGGAAAGAAGGTCGGATTAACCCCGAAAAAAGTGATCCAAAAATGGATTTGGCAGAGAAGAGAATTTCTCAGCCATATTGCTCCTTGAACTACTCGTGTTTTTTGGGCTGCTAATTACTTACGAGTCCTATGTAACTGAAAATTTCTACCTCTGCTTAATGCATAGCGTGCCAAGGCATGTTCGAGAAAAAGAATTATTGACAAGTGTGATGCAATCAGGTGCTGTTTCTCGACCCATTATCATTTCATCAGACACTGCAAGTGCATTCCGAGCATCACCGATATGAGCATAACCTTTATCATCGCATTCCATGTGTGACAAGATTTCGCTGTGGCATCTCGAGAAATACCTGCTCCGTGTCTTGGATACAGCCAGAATTCCCATACATGTCAACCAATGCACTACCAACAAAAATGTTTGCATCAACGCAGGAACGGATAGCCTGACTAGAATCCAAGTTTGGGCAGCCTTAGCTTGCTCCCACAAAGCCAATTTCTAGTTGTTTGGTTATCTGCGTTATCTAAGCCTGGCTAGTAAAAGATGTGTTTGGTTACCTGGTTTGTTTTGCATAAACTAACCTCTTCTTCTCATCGGTAAGTTTAACCCCTTTCATGCCTTTCATCGAATAGCTGGTGGGTGCAGTAGGATCGAGGCACTAGCAAGCACCTCACCGGCAAGCAACTGGGCGATGAGGCATCCGCCACAGCAACAGCAACCGCCTCTAGTGGATGTCCTACTCCGGCGGGGGCCACGACGTCCACGTGCAATCGACGGTCCCTGGCCATCTCGATGTGCGTGGAGGAGCAGTACGTCTCCAACTCGTTCTTCACGGGTGGCATCAACAGCGTCACGCGCGCGCACCTCATGGACGAGGTCATCGACTCGGAGGGCAGCCACCCACAGATGGCTGGCGCAAGGGATACTCCTGCACCGTTAACGGCTGCGACGCCAAGGTCATGAGTGACGAGTGCGGCGATGAAATACTCCCTTGCGAGTGCGACTTCAAGATCTGCGCCGAGTGCTTCACTGACGCCGTCAAGAACGCTGGTGTCGTCTGCCCATTCGTTTCGAGCCATGGCCATGGCGCCGCTGCCATCCTCCGCACCCGAGCGGATGGGATGGGAACGGTGGTGCAGAATCCCGCCGGAGTGGAGGGGATGGCGCGAAGAACGGCAACGGCGGCTGCCCGAATCCCGGCGGAGCTGGGATGAGTGAAGTCCGGCGGCCCTGGATTCGCATCAAGAGCAGAGCGAGAAGAGTGAAGTGCGCCGGAGCAGAGCGCGACTCCGAGCAGCGACGAGGTGAAGTCCGGCGGAGCAGAGCGATTCCGAGCGGTGACGAGATGCGAGATGGGGCTTAGCCAAGCCAGACTAGCAAAAAACACCCACCCATCTCTTTTTTCTGGAGGCAGGCTAAAGCCTCTAAAGTGGTTTAGTTGGGCCTCACTTCGGGCTATTTACAGGCAACCAAATAGCTGTTGGAGGTTACTCACCCAACCAAACAGGTCATATGTTTCGCGCTTAAACCTGAATAGCAAGAACCATTGTCCATTGATAATATATTTCTTTGTCACATAGAGCCAATTTAGTTGGTCTGCTGGCTGAAGAATGTAATTATCATAATCCCTCATGATGATGATTACAACGGCAATTATCCAAACCACTCAGTATCTCCCTCCTAGTCCACATTGACAAGCACACCTGCACTGTTTGCTAGCTAGTGCTCCCCCAAACAGAAATGGAAGGTCTCATTGGCATCCGTTGTATGATCTCATAAGCTCGCTCTTCCATTCCTGCACGACCAAGCAAGTCCACCACACAAGCATAATGCTCAATTCTTGGTTCAATCCCAAACCTCTGCTGCATTGTCTGGAACAACTCGTACCCCTCACTACTGGAGCCGGCGGCTTTGCCGAGGGCCCTAGGCTCTCGGCAAAGCCTCTCAGACCCTCGGCAAAGGCTTTCCCGAGGGCAGCTCTTGGCAAAAACCCGATTGGCAAAGCCTTCTTTGCCGAGAGCCAGCGCAGCTATCGGCAAAGAAAAGGCGCCGTTAACGGGCCCGCCTTCTTTGCCGAGAGCCCATTTGGCTGGCTCTCGGCAAAGAGTTTTCTTTTTTTTTGAAAAACTCTTTGCCGAGAGCCAGTTTGGCCAGATTCTCGGCAAACATTTTCCTTTTTTAAAAAAATCTCTGCCGAGAGTCTTGCTGTCCTGGCTCTCGGCAAAATATTTTCTTTTTAAAAAAAATAACTCTTTGCCGAAAGCAAGTCTGGCCAGGCTCTCGGTAAAGTCTATCCTTTGCCGAGTGCAATGACCGTTGCACTCGGCAAAGGCAGCCTTTGCCGAGAGCAACCTCGGCAAAGTGGGAAATTTTGTTTTTTCTTCTAATTTTCCATTTCATTACACATACAAATCACATTCATCACATATAAATCACATTCATCACGTATAACACATATATCACATGTACATATCACATTCATCATATATATGTCACGTTCACATACACCACGCATATAGCACATTAATCACAATATTTGAACCAAACGAAAGTTAACCATCACAAGTTATCATCGAAACATAATAAGTTTTCAATCTAAAGTTCACAATCTACTAGAGACAACACTTTAAACACACTCATGGCCAACCTTGCCCTGGCCACCCCGGAGAAGCAGTCCCGCCTTGACCCCCGGGCGTGTTCCATCCAGGCGCTTGCGGGTTGTTCGAACCCGCCGACGGAGGCTGCAAAAATTAGATGTCTATGACAGACATGCAAATGCAGAAACAAAACACTGAGGAATCGATACTCACAGGAGTAGCATCCGTGTTCTGAGACGGCGGTGGAGAAGCCATGAGCGCCGCGGGCACCTGCATGCCCTGGGAGGCCATGAACGTGATAAGATCTTGCATCTGCTTAGCTTGGGCCTCCAACCGGGCCTCCATCTGGGACCGCATCTGGGCCTCGGCAAGCTAGCGCTCCTCCCTTTCTCTTTCCAGGCGGGCCTGCGATAATACAAAGGGAATGTTAGAACAATGCAAACATTTAAACATCAATGTACGACGAGTAAAACAAAAATAACCTCAAGCTCGGCGACCCGCGACTACGAAGGCAACGGGCGTGGGCGTATGGGGACGCTCCCGCTCGTGGTCTGTGCTCGGAGCTAGGTCAGAGTGGGAGTGGAGGGCAAGTCGATGACGCCGTCGCCAAGCCAATACCGCCTATGCTTCTTCCCTCCTCCGACCCTCATCACGAGGCTTCCATCCAGGTCCTCGCTGGCCGGATCAAAGTCGGCCCCATGGACCGCCCTTGCCGTTTCTGTGTAGTCAGCGAGGCGGGTGTCGACGCTGGAGTTGGAGTATGCCTCGGGGGGTCGTCAGGGTTGTAGGAGGTCTCCGGTGCGGTGGTCTTGCCCTTGTGGGACATGGCATATGCCATGAACGTGCTGCAAGGCCGGCCACCTTGTGATGCCGTCTGCGAGGAAGACAACAATATGATTAGTAATTAGGCAACATTTGAGCGTTATAATACATAAAGTGTTTCACGTACCCAAGCTTGTGCGTACTCAGCGAGGTTGCAGTTGCCCTGGTGGTGTGGTACACCTGGCATCTGCAGACGCGCCTCCCGGGCCTCGGCGTGCTGGGCGGTCCACTCTTCAGAGAGCCACCGGTCCACGATCATCTCCCAGCACTCGGATAACGACTGGCACCATTGGAGGACCATCTGCACATCATCAAGTATTTCACATATAAGTGTCAGATGAAATGAGCATAGCTTAATCTCAAAAGGAATCACTTACCTGAATGTACTGCGCCCGACTCAGCGTCATGCCTCTCGCCTCGACCTTCGACACCCTCCGTCCTTCGACCGTGGCGTTGTAGTTGACGATGGCCTGAAGTCTCACCTCATAGATGATGTCGGTGACGAGCTTCCTGCAGGACCTTGTACTCACCACCTCTGCATGTGCCTCCTTCCCCTGCTCGCACCTATAGAAGTCCTGCATACAGATGCAATACAAACTCTAAGTAATTCAAGAAAAGTACAATGAATGCGATGTTGTGTGACGAAGACTTACCCACAGCTCCGCTCTGACCCTCGCCGCCTTGTTTGGGTAGTCCGGGTCTGGGGCGACGGTGTAGTGGTCAAAGGTGTAGGCCGGCTCTGTCTTCCCGGCATATTGTACTATGCCGGGGTAGTGCTCGCGGCAAAGGAGACCCAGGATGCCATTGGGTTTGCGGCCGCGACCCTCCACAAACTCCCAATGCCTGCACAAGTGATACAGAAAGATTATTAGTTTCTATTTCAATTTTGAACATATCATATGAACGAGTAGTTAAAACATGTACCTTTGTCCAACGGGGCGGATCACTGGGCGTTGGTGAAGTGGTATCGGTCGGGCCGGGAGGCTGGCGGGACCTCGCAAGTAGGGCGTGGACGCCCCTGAGGCAACCGAACCCTCATCTGCCTCGGCCGACGGCTCATCCTCCTGCTCGGGCTCCTCCTGCCCCTCGTTCGCCTGAGCCTCGGCCTCGGGCGTGGCCGGCACCTCGTCCTCCGGTGGAGTCAGCTCCCTCCGGCGGCGACCCCTCCTTTTCCGAGATGGCCCGTCGTCCTGCGAGGCCCGGTACAGGGAGCTCATCGACCTCTGATGTCCGCCCGACATCTTGGCTCGACCTCCTGTATTTAAACAGAACAAACAATATTGTATTAGAAATAACATAATGAAATATATGCAAAATAAATAAAACCCTAGATCCTAAGAAAAAACATAACAGGAGTAGAATATAACATAATATTACGTGAATTAGAAATAATCTGCATCATCGGGATTAGCCGGAGCATAAGTGTCATTATCGTTGTCAACCATGTCTAAGTACTCCTCAGTATCCGAAGAATGCCTATCAGGAAAGAAGTGGTGCGGACACTATGTGCAAGACTGGCTCAAGAGAACATAAAGGATGACATTGGCAAGATCATGAAACTACTATGTATTAGATCGAGTTCAGGGTGCTCACATGCATGGTATGCAATTCACAGACCATCAACATGCACTTGTCATTAGATGTGTGCAAATTTAAATAAATACAGTATAGAACTGTCCCTCAATTCACTTGTCATGGTCTTGAGGTTTGTCTATTAGATGCTTGATGCACTATTCAACTTCAAATCTTTTTTTTTTTGAAAGGAGATTTACTCGGCTTTTAAAAAAGCCAATTAAGGTTTGATACAAACTGAGTATACCAGTTTTCAATGAGACCACACACAGAGACCAGCTAAACCTTGCCACGCCCCACTAAAGATCACAAAGACCGCCAAAAAAGACACCCAACACGAACACACAGGCCAACTACAAACTTAGATAACTGAGATATCCAAGTCAGGATCAACTTCAAATCTAACTATTCTTTTAGGCCTTGAAATGAATAAAATTTGTTATGAGTAGCACCTGTTTTCATTTTCCTTGTGAGGATCTAGGCCTGAGTATATACATCTCAGGTATTAGCAAATATGCACAAAAACCCACTCATGACAAAGAGAACATATACATCCAACAAAAAATATTAACACTTCTTTCTTAGGCGTGAATATTGTAGAGCTGTTGAATATCTTAATCAAAATGTCCCGCAGGAGAAGAAGTTGAGATTCATCAAGATTTTTTGTTTTCTTCTAATAATAGCTGCTTTCGATATGGTGAAAAATTATTTAGAATATGTTGAAAGCATACATTAGGGACCACTTATGCATTTCAAATCATGTGAATTAATTTGCTTTGGAAATAATACTTGTCTTTCTGTTGCCAGGCATAAAGTTATTCAGACTGAGTGACTACAGGGTACAATTTGTGGTTTACTTCGCCTACATAAACTTGCAAATTTCGTTTGCTTTTCTTATGTCAACATACTTTTCAAAAGTCAGAACTACAAGGCCATAGTAACACTCAAAAGATTTAGCTGTCGAGTGACTACTGGCAGCAGAAACACAGAAACAAATCTCTGCTGCAAAGCGGGTTCCCTGGTTCATATAGCACACAAAAAGTTTGGCAACTACGTTATTGAAACAGCTATATCGCCACAGTACATGTGCTCTGATCCGTCCCAGGGAAAGGAAACCTAAATCACAACACACAGAGCCAATGCAAAACTTGACTGTACATATACCTACCGAGGACTACCTCTATCTGCTAGCAAGACAATGACTACAACTAATGAGCAACAGGTGCAATAGAAACCAGCTGAGCAACTTGTGGGAGGGAGGGAGGGAGGGACAGGGAGGGGGGAGGGAGAGGGAGGAAGTACTTGAACACGCCGGGTCGCTCCTCCCGTCGGGCCCTCCCTGGCTTCCCCTCCGTGGACGGCGGCGGCGGTCGGCGGCGCCGCGGGGGCGGTGGCGCGGCCGTGTGGGGGTGCGGTCGGGCCGGGGCGAGGACGCGGCCGGGCGGCGGCGCCAGCGCGGGGGCGGGGGCACGGCCTGGCGGGGGCGATGCGGGCGAGAGGTGGGGGGTGAGGGGCGCGGTTGAGGGGCGGCCGGTGCGTTGTGAGGGGTGAGGGGCGCGAGTGGTGGTTTTGATTCAGATAACTCCTCTTTGCCGAGACCTAGATCAGGCGGCTCTCGGCAAAGAGTTTTTCTTTTTTTTATTTTCTTTGCCGAGAGCCCCAGCCCAGGCTCTCGGCAAAGAGGCTCTTTGCCGAGAGCCGCCTAACTTAGCTCTCGGCAAAATATATATAATTTTTAAAAATTTCTTAACTAGGTCCGGCGTTCTTTGCCGAGAGCTAGGTCAGGCGGCTCTCGGCAAAGAGTTTTTATTTTTTTATTTTCTTTGCCGAGAGCCCCCAAGCCAAGGCTCTCGACAAAGAGGCTCTTTGCCAAGAGCTTTAGGAGGCTCTCGACAAAATATATATATTTTTTTTGGATTTTTGCTCCCAATTTTTTCCTGTAGCCTTGATATAGTACTAGGTGGCCATGTTTGAAATTTGGTGTATTTTCCATTCATCTTGCTATATTTCACGCATTTTCTTTATTTTCTTTATTTTTTCGGCAAGACGCACATTTGAACTGTAGGTGCATGAAATAATGAATCTCAGCGATTCAAAAAATGATATTCATTCTTCCGAGAGTATTTCAACACCGTATCTAGGGATAGACGCGAAAACTCGACCATCTCGTGCACGAGACATGGCGACCAAGTTGTGTAGGATTTGATTTAAAAATATATAAAATGCGAACGGAGTCGGAAAATCATGAAAATAGACGGGAGGCCTTGACAGGATACGTAGAGTTTATGGAAATAATTTGGGAATGTTTGGAGCAAGTTGTGACACAAGATGGTTGAAACCCTGAGATCTCCGCACGTGACATCTTGTTATCACATGTGGACTTGCGGCACAACTTGCTTCAAACATTTTCAAAAAAAAAATTATAGCCTCTACATGCGATGTCAAGGCCTCCCATCCATTTTCATGATTTTCCGACTTCGTTCGCATTTTATATATTTTTAAATCAAATCTCACGCAACTTGGTCGCCATGTCGCTTGCACGAGATGGTGGAGTTTTCGCGTATGTCCTTGGATACGGTGTCGAAATACCATCGGAAGAATGAATATCATTTATTGAATCTCTGAGATTCATTATTTCATGCACCTGCAGTTCAAATGTGCGTCTTGTGCAAAAAATCAAAAAAATGAAAAAAAATACACGAAATATAGCAAGAGGGATGGAAAACACACCAAATTTCAAATCTCGACTTCTAGTACTGTAGCAAGGCTGCACAAAAAATTTGGGACCAAAAATCCAAAAAAAAAGTTAGCCGAGAGCCTTGGCTGAGGCTCTCGGCAAAGAAAAATATTTTGCCGAGAGTCTAACAGCAGGCTCTCGGCAAAGATGACGGCGTAAGTGGGCCGTTTGTGGGGTTGAGGCTTTGTCGAGGTTCTGTTTGTACCGAGAGTCGAGCTCTTGGCAAAGCTTGGCTTTGCCGAGAGCTAATCTTTTCTGAGCGCAGGCTCTCGGCAAAGGATTCTTTGCAGAGGGGATGGCACGAAGAACGGCAACGGCGGCTGCCCGAATCCTGCCGGAGCTAGGATGAGTGAAGTCCGGCGGCCCTGGATTCGCATCAAGAGCAGAGCGAGAAGAGTGAAGTGCGCCGGAGCAGAGCGCGACTCCGAGCAGCGACGAGGTGAAGTCCGGCGGAGCAGAGCGATTCCGAGCAGTGACGAGATGCGAGATGGGGCTTAGCCAAGCCAGACTAGCAAAAAACGCCCACCCATCTCGTTTTTCTGGAGGCAGGCTAAGGCCTCTAAAGTGGCTTAGTTGGGCCTCGCTTCGGGCTATTTACAGGCAACCAAATAGCTGTTGGAGGTTAGTCACCCAACCAAACAGGTCCTATGTTTCGCGCTTAAACCTGAATAGCAAGAACCATTGTCCATTGATAATATATTTCTTTGTCACATAGAGCCAATTTAGTCGGTCTACTGGCTGAAGAATGTAATTATCATAATCCCTCATGATGATAATTACAACGGCAATTATCCAAACCACTCGGTATCTCCCTCCTAGTCCACATTGACAAGCACAACTGCACTGTTTGCTAGTGCTCCCCCAAACAGAAATGGAAGGTCTCATTAATGACGGTGAGAAACCAGCAGTCGGCAAAGCCTGCCGTTAGGGCTAACGGCGCCACGTGGCTTTGCCGACTGCTGGCGTGGCAGTTGGCAAAGCCTTTGCCGACTGTGTGCCACGTGGCAGTCGGCAAAGCCACCTTTGCCGACCCAGGCTTTGCCGACTGCTCTTTGCCGACTGCCACGTGGCTTTGCGGTCGGCAAAGCCTTTGCCGACTGGGTTTATGCCTTTGCCGACCAGGGCAAGCAGTCGGCAAAGAGGCGTTTTCCTGTAGTGATTGGCATCCGTTGTATGATCTCATAAGCTCGCTCTTCCATTCCTGCACGACCAAGCAAGTCCACACAAAAGCATAATGCTCAATTCTTAGTTCAATCCCAAACCTCTGCTGCATTGTCTGGAACAACTCCTACACCTCCTTCGTCAAACCTCCACTGCTGCATGCCGTGAGAACACTGACAAGCTAAGTGTGATGTAACTGGGTGCTGTTTCTCGACCCATTATCATTTCATCAAACACTGCAAGTGCATTCCAAGCATCAGCAATGTGAGCATAACCTCCTATGTATCCTCGCATTCCATGTGGCAAGATTCCGCTGTGGCATCTCGAAAAATACCTGTCATCAGTGTCTTGGATGCGGCCACACTTGCCAATATCCCATACATGTCAACCAATGCACTGGCAACAAAAATGTCTGCATCGAATGCAGAAACGGACAGCAACTGCATGCAGAGTCCTAGCAGACCTGAGCGTGAGGGCGTGCAGCTGCTGTCCTCCTCTACTACGAGAGGAGAGGCGCTGTCCGCTTGTCTGTTTCGTGCACGGGACGCAAAAGTCTTGCTGCTCTTCCAAATCCAAAACAACCTCCCTTGTTTCTCCAAGACTCCTCTTCCAAATCCCGACTATAAATACCTGTCGCAACGCAAAGCAAACGACGTAGCCTCGCTCGCTCTCCCCCTCATCTCCAATTCTGGAGATGTGCCGTCTCGGTCGTCGTCCCATCATGGCGCCGCCTCGCCAGCTCCCGTTCCGCCTCCACCTCTTCCCCATCCTCGTCGCGGCCGCCGCCTTCCTTGCCACGGTAGTGGTTCCCGGGGCGGCGACGGCGCAGGGGTCGTACTGCCGGGACTCGCTGGCCGGGCTGAAGGAGTGCGAGAGCTTCATGTACGGCGGCGCGGCGGCGCCCTCCGCCGCGTGCTGCGCGGCGTACGAGGCCGCCTTCGACGCCGACCCCTTCTGCCTCTGCTACGTCGCGGACGGCACGTACGGGCGCGCCACCGGGTACGACGTCGACGTCACCCACGGCCTCCAGATCCCCGCCCGCTGCGGCCAGGCCCAGCCGCCCATCGAGCTCTGCAACAGTAAGTAGCTATAGCTAGCCCTCCATGCATGGTCCATGAACGCAAACGAAACTGTTTTCTGATCGGTACGTACGTGTTCGATGGATCGATTTCTTTGTGTCTTTTTGCAGTGGAAGGGCTGGTGCTCCCTCCCTACGCGCCGCAGGACACCCCGCCGGCTCAGCCTCCGGCCGCCGGCGCCGCCGCTCCCAATGTGCAGCCGCCTTCAGCTTCAGGTACGGTTAATCATCAATCGCTAACGTTGCATTGGGAACGTATAGACAGCAGGTGCAGCTGCTCATGTCGATCGAATCTGGTGTTCTCATAGCCTATCGTTTTATTTTGGGGTTACCGCAGGGTCGTCGTCGTTGCCGGTAGCGCCGCCGACATTCACCTCTCCACCGCCACCGTCCTCAGGAGCGCCAGATCTGCTGCCAGAGCTTGTCATACTTGTAGCCGTCGCCATCATCCTCCTGAATTACATCTAGATCCATCCTCAACTCCATCGACGCTACTTAGATAGATTGATATTTATGATAATAGCGTGTTCACGTGTACCCAACAGATAGGATGATAAGGGAGGTCTTTACATAGTTTCAGATTGATAGCAAGTAGTAGTAGTAGTAAAACATGTTAAATCATGTTTTAGGAACATCTTATATTAGGAGGTGCTTTTCCATGCATTTTTAGCATGAGCAGACGTTTTGGTAGATTATATAACTGTTTTTGTACAATATACATGTACAGAACTATGAGAGTTCTGTTTGATTGCGTTACAAACCAAGTGAATGCAAACTACTTCTCCATGTCCCCAACACCAATGAGGTCTGTATTCCTTATCCTTACCAGACGACGTAAAACTTGAGTGCAGACTCTGTCTCATCTCATTCAGCACCGTGTTTATGCCATGCATCTGTCTCAGAAACAGAAACATTCTCCAACGACATGCCTTGAGCACTCACTTTCAACCAATGAGGGAAGGCCGACGTGATCTCTTCTCTTCAAGATTTCAGACACCCCAGCGGCTCCAACTGGAAAAACGTTAATTTGTATACAAGGATTGGCTCTTTCCCTGAAATTTCTTGTGGATTCATTCCTGCAGTGCAAGTTTCAGCTCTGGAGATTGGTTCTCTGTCTAAACTTTGGCTTCCTCGACTCCTTCATGTTGGAAACCACAACTTCATTCAGTTTCCTCATGGAACTCAACAGATATGACACTATGTTCAGTTCGACTTCATCCCATGGCTGCATGGCACATGCTGGTGGACCCCAGCCACAGTGCCTAAAGGTGTTGCCACAAACCGGAAAAATATCATCTTATCAATCAAAAAGGATGCATTGCTACTTTTTTATGCATAGAGCTTGCCCTTAAGCTTGATCGAAATCATTGCTTAAATATCCGTAATACAGCTGACTCACCGATAAAGATGATATCCATGGACCTCTCTCATGCGCTGAATAACATAAGAAAAAGGGTATAATACATTGGTAGTCCTTAAATTTGGAACATACTTATCATCAATTTGATTCCGGGGTCGCTAAACTTGTCTTGGGCTCGAGCACTCGTCTAAACGGGTTTTGACCCGCTTCATATACTGACGTGGCACGTTGACTTAGCACTAACATGGAGCTAAAATGTTGGCCGGGTCTAATACATAAACTTGTAGGGTGGTTCCATCTATGTTTCAAACTTCCAAAGTTGCATACCTAGTCCCCAAACTTGCTAAGCACACCACATGAGGTGCCTAAACTTGCACGACAGTGCCATCAACTTCTAAAACTACAAATTCAAGTCAAACATGCTAATCAGGCAACATGAGGCCTAAATTACTATTGTTTGCAATAAATTGTTTGTATGGCTGCTGGCTGTGTACCTGGCATTTGGGCCCACATGCCATCCCTTTCTCATCTCCTTCCCGGTCTACTCTATCTAGCCCGTTCGCTTCGCTGAAAAGTCATGGCTGAAAGTACTGTTCGCTGATTTATTGTGAGAGAAAAATACTATTCCGGCTAAAAAAACAAGCTGAAAAGTATGGATTATAAGGCAAGCGAACAGGATTTGGTGGAATCCGAACAACAGTGTACAACAAGCTAGGCCTTTCCCGAGCGTGGATCTGGTCGTCGCTAGAGCCCAGGGCAAGGAGTCTGACTCACCCACGACCGGCCGCCGTCAGGCCTTGGTTGTGGATAAGCTCGATATAGGCGTGTGGAGGAAACGAGGGAGTGTGCAGAGGCCAGCCATTGCCACTTGGTCATGGCGGCCATGGCGCTTCTGCTGCTCGGAGGTGCTCCAACTATTGTTGGCGCTAGTGCTTGGGCTGCAACAACACAAAGAGAGTGGTGACGGCGGCACGAGAGGGTGTGCGAAAGGAGATGAGACAGACACTACATGTGGACCCCACCTGGTATGTGCAGAATAAATAGCCACAAAAATATCACAGACATCGATAAGTTGGACCAATATTCTCAATCCCTACTTTCCTATTATATTGTTCAATACGTTCGCGGAGAATTTTATTAATTTCGTCGACTCGAAGGGTTGCCATTAGTGTTTCTTTAATTTTTTTTTGGAAGCAAGGGAAAAATAATGCCTAAATTCTAAACAAAAGTAGAAGTTCAAAACCTAATAAATTTAATTATCTCTTCCATTCTATGGCCCCGAGAATGCCAATATTAGCACGAATCGTACGAAAATGTACCTGATGTGGCCCGATTAGCAAGTTTGGAGACCTGCATCTATATTTTTGAAAGAGATCTAGCCGGCACTGTCATGCATGTTTAGATACCTTCTGTGGTTAGTTTAGCAAGTTTATAGGGTTCTAGATATGTAATTTTAGACGAAGTTTAGGACCTAGATGGAGTAGCGCGGGCGCCCGAAACAAGTTTAGGGACCAAAAATCTAAAATTGAAAGTTCGGGAGCATGGCATCGCCTCCTAAATTTAGGGGCACAGACGTGTTTTACTCTAAGAAAAAACATGCTCAACTTTCAGTACAGATCAAATATATAAAAATATTAAGTAAGAACAAGTATATAAACAAAGAATGAGTTGCAAAATTAGCTTACAGTAAGTATTACAATGCGACTTTAAAGTCAACATGATGGTTATATAGTAACTTGCACAGAAAAATATAACTTGAGTGACGTTTTGGTACTGTTTTGCATGTTAAGAAAAAATAAGATAATTTTAACTTCAGACTTGCTAGCGCCCAGACTCCGATCCGGGGCATGGACGGTGCTCCCACGCCTGCGCCTGACATACGTGGCTCCCTCTCTCCACACCCATCCCGCTCCAAAGGCTACGCGGGCCCACACATGGGCAGGGACCACCCGAGCCTGGTCCGTTTCACGTGCCCACATGCATGCAGTAGCACCACCAGCAGCAGGCGCGCGCGCAGCGACCCATGGCGGCGCACTAGAAGCAGCAGCATGTGCTTCTCTGATCTACTTTTGAAACATCCAAATGAAACACTTGCAACATTCGTCTAAAACAGATGAAACACTTGAAACATGCGTGTACAGCCATAGCAACATGTGCAACACCAAATCTACTTTTGAAACATCCAGATGAAACATTTGCAACATATGTCTAAAATAAATGAAACGCTTAAAATATATGTGTATAGCCATTGCAACATGTGCAACACCAAGATCTACCTTTGAAACATCTAGATAAAATATTTGCAACATACATCTCAAACACCTGAAACACTTGAAACATAAGCTTGCAACATGCGTATTTTGTCATTATAATATGTGCAACATCTCAATCTACTTTTGCAACATCGATATAAAACACTCAACATACCTCTAAAGCACCTGAAATACTTGAAACATATGTTTACAACATACTCTTTCAGCGCAAACATCTTCTTGTTGCTTCGCAAATAAAGGCTCGTCGGCGCATAGAGGTCAGCGGTGTGCTCGCCGGTGGCGTGGAGTTTGCCGGCAATGTGGAGCTGGGCGGCAACGCACAGAGGGCAGGTATGGGGGCAGCACAGGTGGCGGCATGCGCAAAGAGCGGGCAGGTGGCGTGTGGAGGTCACTGTTGACCTCGCCGGCAACATGGAGTTAGCTGACAGCGCACAAAGAGGCTAGGTCAGGGTGGCACGGGTGGCTGTGGCGCAAAGGGCGCTTGAGCGCGGCGCGGGTGACACTGAGAGTGGGTGCAGCATCCGAACCTCGGGTTAGAGCGTTTTAACTTGCGTTGTATTGTTTGACTAGGCTTTTAATTTATATTAGCTTTGACCCACGGGTATACTCTGTTCACAAATAGACGTGGACATGACGTCCAAAATATAAATTTAACCGGCATCTTTTTTATATATAAATAATATATTTATTAAGCATAGCAAATGTATGTCTTTGTGAATCTATATTTTTTTGCGAAACCTAGTTATAGATACAGATGCTCACATATACGAGCGTACACTTACCCCTATGAATGCACGCACGCACACCCTATCACTATGGGCACCTCCGAAGAACTTAGTTGGACCAGCAAATTTCGAGATTGACGAAGTCACCACAGGCACCTCGCTATCGATGACCACGTCGTTTACCACTGAAAGAATAGTGCCGTTAAATCCCAGATTAAATCCAGGAAAATGCATGAACAGGTTCCCCCACAAGAAACATTTGTGAACCTATATTTGAATGATACATATCTATTTGTATCATTCGGAATTATTTAAGTAAACATATAAACAAATATATATTATGCATCCAAATTTTGATGGACTTAAAACAATACCAAAACGTCACTTTTTTTGTGGCCGTTTGGAGTTCTACATAAACATATTTTGAGATGCATAATCGTTACAATGAATGATCATTGGTGGCAGGTGAAATAGAGACTAAGAGAGTTTACATGGATGGCGGTGGCGTCATCCATGTGAGGCCCAGAGGAAGATTAGGCCCCAACCTCCTAGTGGTCTCGAGGCCCAGACCATAGCAGATCCAGGCCAGTTGCTACTTCGCTAGCGTTTAAAAAAAAGTGCTACTTCGCTAGTAGTCACACAACCCAATTTGCCACTGAGGTGGCTTGTGCCTCGTAATCTACCCTACTAATGCACTAATTTTTTCTTCGCTAAACCCACAAAACAAAACCTCCCCCACTGAGATGCCCACCCTTCATCCACCCAAAAAACTGTACCTAGAAAAACGATATTATTAAAACGACCGTTCTGGATTTACTTTCAGCCTTCTCACTCCTTACTCACTCATATCTAACGGTCAGGATTGTGTGTATCATCCCTCCTCCTCCTCCTCCCACGCCAAGGAACCCAGCCGCGCGTGAGAACCCTCCTCGGTGGCCACGGTTCGATCCCTCGTCCGCTCTTTTTTAACTCTCTTTATCGCTTGATAGACCGCGCCACTTCCGCGGCGCGACTCCCCTCCTGTGCCCCTCCCTCCGCCTCCATTGCCGCTGCTCTCCTGTGCCCCCTCCGCCTTCACCACGTAGCCGAACCTTTGCGCTGTTAGGTTGATCTCTTCCCCATCGGGCCCAACGGCCCGCTGGACCTTGATCACGCGCCCTGATCGGGGGCGCCCAACCCTTCATGGTTGGTGGGCCCCGTCACGTTGCACCCCTCTCTTGATCGGAGATTAGGGTTGTCGGTGGGGAAAGTAAGGATGAGTGCTGGCGTTGGAGCTGGAGCTGGTGCCGGCCATCTCGTTCGTTGGTGATGCTCTGCTCACTGGCAGCGACGGTCGGAGGAGGGGAGCGCGACGCAGTGAAGTACGGTGGTGCAGTGGAGTTGGGGACAGAGTGGCGGCACGGTTGGTGGCGTTTCCCGTCACTAGCTGCGCCCCTCTCTTGATCGGAGATTAGGGTTGTCAGTGGGGAGTTTCCCACCGACCGCGCCGCCACTCCGTTTCCGACTCCACTGCACCACCGTACTTCACTGCGTCGCGCTCCCCTCCTCCGACCGTCGCTGCCAGTGAGCAGAGCATCACCAATGAACGAGATGGCCGACACCAGCTCCAGGTCCAACGCCACCACTCATCCTTCGGACGGTTTGCACACGCCCCTCACTCCTCTCTCTCTCTACCTCTTAGATCTCTAGTAGATCTTGTAATAGGACCTGTTTACTCCCAAAATGCAAAGGTTCACCCCACTGATCTACTGCTACTCGATCCAACATGTGCAAGATCCGTTGTAGCCGCCGCCACTTCCTATCCTCCAATGCCACCGCCTCCGTGCCCCTTCTCCCACACAGGGAAAAATATCGGCCAATAGAATCCGAAATTTCCGAGATATCCCATTTACCGGCTAGGTCCGAAATTTTTCCTCTATCGTCCGAAATTTTCATATTTTTAAAATTTTGTCATCCAAATAGACGCCAAAGCCCACCCAATACTCAAACCGTAATCCATGTTTAATTTTCTCTCCCCATCTCTTCTAAGTTCAAATTGCCACCGCCGCAACACACTCATCACGCTCCAGCCGTGTCACTGTCCTCCTCATTGAATAAGCAATTGATAATATGTTTTATTTAGTTTTTTATATTAGATTGTTTAGAAATGATCTATATGTTTTCCTGAACAAAATGGGTCTTTTTTGTCTAAATTTCTTTCGAAATTTTATTTCTATCGTCGATAAATTTCCGATATATCCGATATTTCTGTTTATCGGTGACCAACGAGATTTTTAAAATACCGGTAGAGAAAACCTTCGATCGTGTGAGGTGCCGACCTGGACAGGGAGCAGGAGCTCGGCGTGGGCGCATGGCCCTCAGCGGATCCGGAGCAGGAGGAGAAGAACAGCGACGAGAAACGGAACGAGATTGGGCGGCCCATGGACAGGCGAGGCCAGGCCCGCGCGGTGCTTGGCCGCCTCCGCCGTGCGCGCCGGCCGGGGAGCCCGCCAGGAGGGGAGCCGCGGCCTGGAGGGGAGCGCCGCCGTGTGCGTGGCCGCCGCGGGTGAGCGTGGCTCCGCCCTACGTGTCGTCTGGGGGAGCCCGCCTAGAGGGGAGTCGCCGCTTGAGAGGAGCGCCGCCATGTGCGCGACCGCCGCGCGGCTCTGCCTTGCTCGTCGCCCGCCTGGAGGATAGCTGTCGCCTGGAAAGGAGCGTTGCGCCCCAAATCCAGCCATCGCGCCATGACGTACCTCTGCAACGCCATGCCGCGCGCTGAAGACGCCGTCGTCCGACACAGCCTCCTCCCCGTGCTCTGCTCCCGGCTGCTAGCCATCGAGTACCTCGACGTAGCTGAGGAGGTAACCCAAAAGCTCTTACGACCTGATCGGGCGATCAGCGATCACATTTATCTGATGCGCTTTATCCGACCATTCTGTTGCGTATGCAGTGCTTGCAAGCATTTGAGAAGATATGACGGATGCAGCCGCCCAGTGCCTGCAGGCTGGCATGATCAACGCTGTTCTGGCATTCATTGACTTCTTCGCAGCAAGTATTCAGGTTAGAATCTTAAAGAAATCACATTTCAAACTGAAAATTTGTTACGATTGCTAATTTGATGCCCACCCCTTGTTTAGATGACATCAAAATTCCAAGTTTTTTCACTCTCTCTCCATCACATCAATTTTTAACCGCTTGCATGAAGTATTAAATGTAGGTAAAAAATAACTAATTACACAGTTTAGTTGTAAATCACGAGATGAATCTTTTGAGCCTAGTTGGTCCACGATTGGACAATATTTTTTAAATAAGACGAAAGTGGTACTATTCATCAGATTGAAATTTTTTCCCAATCTAAACAAGGGCCCACTTCCATAGTTCAGAGGGTTGCAGTGTCAGCTGCCTGGATTCGGTCCCAACTCTGTGTGATCTTCTGCAATCTGAGGACAAAGTGGTACTGTTGTTCCCCCATCTAACTAAGATCATTTTGGCATAAGAGTTCCCTGCTTTTGTTTCTTTGGGCTTCTTTCTAAACTAGCCTGTACTTCACTTGTGCCAGTGAAGTCTCTATTTGAGCTGGGTGTTAGTAGCACAATAAAGTGGATTTTGATCACTTCAGACATCTCCCATGGCATGCTATACTTGCCTCTGGAAAAACAAGACAATCAGGTTGGCCTTTTCACATCTTTACTTCCAGCCAAGTCGTACTAGAAGTGCATAGCTGATATGATCTGTTGCTAGCTGCTAACAATAATTCTTTTATAGCTATCATGATATATGAATTGACATTTTGAGAATCCAAATAATATTCCCATTGCATTTAAAATAGTTTTTAAAAATTTATAGAAAAGAACATCAATAAATATGTAGAAATTATGTCTTCGTGTTTGCATGATTGAGTGTGTAGTGTTATGGTGGAAGTAGAGTCAGTGCTCCACTGTGTCGTGCATGGTAGGCTCGTGGTCGGCCGGGGGCATATCATCGTCAAATATGATGGGAAGGTAAAGCTCTCAACTGCACCTTTTCATTTCTATTGCTCAGACTTCAAATCTATCTCTGAAAAATTATATGTAGTAATACAAATGTATGAATTAAGATTTTTTATCATTCATTGGATCATGGAGCATCATGCGTAAATTTCATTAGGTGTGTTTAAAAGTATCTTGGCTACAGAAGGATTATGGTGGTGTTTCTGGCAAAAAAAACTATTGCAACCTAGGTTACATTATGTATTTATCTCTATTGAATAGCTGGACTGCTACTCTATTTTCTTTTGTTTTAAGATTATTTGTAGTATGCATGGCCATATACAATTGTGTCAGACTTAAACCATGAAAAAATGTCGTTATTTGATTGTTTTCATATGCATCCCTTAAATGAAACCGTAGCGTTAGCACATACACTATACTAGTAATTAATAAAAAGGAAAATCTAAATCTTATCTGAGGGTTGACGACTCCAGTACTTAAATTTTAGTGTTTTAGATTTGCCGCATGAAGGGTAAAGAAGTTCGCATTTTATAGCTTGCTAACACTTGAATTTCTACATTAACCTTAGCTTGTTTATACCAGAATTAGAGGTAGTTTAATTTACACGTGAGTTACTGTTTAATTTAGCTGTAATTTTTAGTAATGATGGTGTGATAAAAAAAATAGGGCCATAGGCTCATCTTAGTAGTCTTTTTTTTTTGCAACGAGGCTCATCTTAGTAGTCATGGAAATGAGGACAACTATGATGAAAAAGAGATCTGCAAACTACGTTTATTTGTATCACTATTGCAACTCAATCATGCAAGTTACTTATAATCTTGTTAAGCACAACTTTACAAAACTGTTTTTATAACCTCAATAATCGTGTACTCACTTTGTCCCACATTCTAGGAATTTCAAGACAAATTAAGAAAGAACATAAAAGACGCATGTACCCTCATTTTATTTTCTAATTGACGTTATCATCAACGCGATTAATGGTGATTGGTTGATAAATGGAAAGTATTTAATGTAAAATTAGTTTTTGTCCTCTAGAATGCATTCTATTTGAGGAAAAATTTTGAATGCTAGAATACACACTACTACAAAAAAATCTTTTGCGATGCGTTTTGAAATTGTTTTTGGAGGCGGGTAGCACTGAAAACCGCCTCGGTTAATGCCTCGATTAACTGAGGCGGTCACTTTTTATTAACCGAGGCGGTTACAAGAAACCGCCTCGCAAAATTCATTAACGGAGGCGGTTATTATAAAAAGGCTCGCCTCCACAAATAACCCTTTTAACCAAGGTGGTTCTCCTAACTGGCCCGTCTCGGAAAAAAATGCTGAGGCCCAGGTGGCCCAGACCGAGGCCCGATAGACGCTCAAATATAAATATCCAACCTAGGGTTTCGTCCTCACCTGACTCTCTCCACTCACTCTCTTCTCCCTCAGTGCCGTAGACCACACCCCTCGCGACTTTCGTGAGTCTCTCTCTCTGCCTCGCCTCTCTCCGCCACTCCCTGACCGCTTGGCAGTGCGGCCTCATTGGCGGTGTTCTACCCTCGCGGTGGCCCGGTGGTATGGCGCGACGTGGCAGCCCGGCCTCCACCACCCCGACGCGACAGATCCAGCAGGTGGAGGAGCAGCGGCTCCTCAGGCGAGCAGCGCCCCTTTGATGGGTGCAGGGGCGGTCTGGGCGACCGTGGACGACGACAACGACCATGGACGGCGAGTAGCACCCCTCCTTCTCCCCTCCCTTGATGACGACAACCATGGATGGCCAGCAGATCCGGCAACTGGAGGCCGGATCCGGTGACGTGGAGTATGGGTCCGGCCTCCCTTTCCGCGGCGGTGCTCCAACTCCTACACCTCTACCATCTCCGGCGGCGGAGCGGGCTTCCCCACGGCGGCGCTCCTCCTCCTCCACCTCTACTTCAACTTCAGGTGAGACGGGAAGGCGGTGAGGAGGCTGGATCTGGTGCCGTGGACGTCGAATCCGGTGGCGTGGAGGCCGGATCCGGCCTCCCACGGCGACGCCCGGATCAGTGAGAGGCGGTGGCGGCGCATGGATGGGCTCGGCTGGCCCGTGGATAGGCTCGCTGGGCCTGTCCAGGATTTTTTTTTTGTTTTTTTATTCGATTAACCGAGGCGGGCAGACAACCGCCTCGGTAAAGGCCACGATTTATTGTGACCTTTGATCCGAGGCGGTTACAAAAACCGCCTCGGTTAATTCTTTTTGACCACCACGGTTAAGATTTGTGTAGTAGTGACACTATATTACAGGACGATGGAGTATAAGCTATACCTAAGGACAAAATGGTCCAAGGCAGAAATTTGAAAAGGTGTAGCGAGACTGTAGGGGTGGATCCATGAGAGGAGGGAAATTGGGGATTAATGCCCCTACCTACTGGAGCTTCATGAAGAGAAAAAGGATTATTGAGGACTGAAAGCAAATAGTGAGGAGAATGGAGATTGGTGTCCTGCATCTATTACCGTCTCAGCCAACTATGACGGTTGTATATAGTTAGCTCCATCATTAGGTATGCCATGAAGGCTACTGCAATATTGTTGGTGGACCCCATATATACTGGGCGTGTTGGGATCGGAACCTAAACCAGGTAACTGGCCAAGGAACCAAGCAAACATGGCATATAAGCATGTACACTATGAGAAACAACTAACCGTAGCAAGATAGCTATCAAGGGGTGGATCCAACACAGGGTAGCCGGTAGTGGATTGCCACTGCCAACACCCCCAGCCACATAGACGACACAAGGAAAAAAAGATCGAGAGGAAGTAGAGGAATTGGAGGAAGAGGGAGATGAGCTCGCCCCATTAGAATTGATTCCTACATCTAACCGTTGGTAGAGCACTTTGTAAATTCAGTGAACTACACAATGAGCTTGGTAAACCGCAATGTGGAGATGAGATGTAGGGCCTATTTGGTAGAGATTCACCAGCTCCAGATTCACTAAAACCAGATCTAGATCCACTTTTTTTTTGCCAAAGACTTCTACCTCTATCAGCTCCACCATGGATCGGATCCACCAAAAGGGTGAATCTGGCCCTAGATTCACCAAATTGGTGGAGCTCCTCAAGGGGTGCTCCACCAAATCCATCTGGAGTTGGAAAAAATTACTCACCATGCCACTGATTATTGCAAAAAAAAATGGTTCGTTCTTTCTTTCCCCCATCTTCTCCATCGCGACTCACGCTGCTCACCTGCCCGAGACCGCTGCGCTGCCCGCCTTCGGCCGCCGTGTCGCCCATCGCCGGTGGCACGCGAGCCACTCACTGGCTGCGCGAGCCCTCCCCGACCGCACGCGTGCCCCAGACCGCTGCGCCGCCCGCCTCCGTCCGCCGCGTCGCCCACCGCCGGCCGCGCGCGAGCCCCTGGCCGGCCACCCCCGACCGCCACGCCGCCCTCCCCTGGCCACGCGCGAGCCCCTCGCCGGCCGTGCGAGCCCCTAGTTCGCCATGGCCGCGTGCGCCCCTAGTTTGCCGAGTCGTAGCCGCTCCCTACCAGAGCTCGAAGGGACGGCAACCGCCCGGCGGAATCAGCCGAGTCGCAACCGCCCGACTGAGCTCGCCGGACCCATGCTCCTCGCCCGCCGGAGCTCGCTGGCCCTGCGCGCCTTGCCTCTGGACCTGTCGCCGCGCTCACCTGTGCTCTCGTCCAAAAAGGAAGAAGATGCCGTGCTTTTTTTTTTCTTTTTTTCCTGACGCACGGGCCTAGGTTGTCAGTGAGGTAGAGACAAAAGTGGAGCTGTATCAAACACTTTGTTGAATCTCATATCCATTGTGGAGCAACTCCACCGTGGATCTTGGTGAATTCCAGATCAAGATTCACTTTCTGGGGTGGTGGAGCTCTACCAAACAAGCATAGTGCCCACTAATTTACACACACATATACGGACAAAATTCGAAACCGAGATTGCTCGCTTTGAGCAATCAATGTACAATGTGGTTTTCCAAAGGGATTGAATCAGGGAAAACTTTACTTAGGCCTTGTTTAGATGCATCCTAAAAGTTGAAATTTTTTCACTCGCTCTCCATCACATCAATCTTTGGACCCATGCATGAAGTAGTAAATGTAGGTAAAAAAAATAACTAATTACACAGTTTAGTTGAAAATCACGAGATGAATCTTTTGAGCCTAGTTGGTCCACGATTGGACAATATTTGCCAAATAAGATGAAAGTGGTATTATTCATCGGGTTGAAATTTTTTTCAATCTAAACGAGGCCTTATTATGTGTACAAAGATGTTCATGTTCACAGTAAATGCTATAAAAAAAAGTTTGCCAATTCAGTCTTTTAGATGTGTTCATCGAGGGGTTACGTGCGCTTGATGAGTGTATGCGTCTATAATAATTTGAAAAAAAGAAAATGTTATTTTAAAAGTTTTATACATAATTTGCACTTAACTTTATACCTTTCCAAAAGTAAAAACTTACATCAATAAAAAACTTTAAAGAAGGCGATTAAAAAAACTCATTGTTTTCAGTCCTATGTGCGTAGGATGGAACGGCTGCAGTCCCCGTGCAGCCATGCTCATCCGTTCCATGGCGTGCACCGGCCCAGAAACGACACCCTTCACCTACTCCCCTGCCCGGCACAACCTGCGAACACTCCAAGTCCCAAGCACTCTCCTCCCCTGCAAGCAGTGGTCACGTGGAGGTGGAGCGCGGCCACACCGCGCCGCGCGCCACGCCACCTCGGCCGTCGTCGCATGCCTGCTCGCTCGCTCACTCACTGTCACACGGCCGGTGCCAGCCTGCCAGGCTGCTAGCAGCCAAGTCACACCGAACACGGACGGCCACCGCGCGACGTGGTCTCGCCGCGCGACGCCCACGCCCCGCGCGCCGCGCCACGTCGCTATGCACGCCGCCACGTCCCCGATCGATGGACCACCTCCTCATCGTCGTCGTCCCGACGCATGCGCCGCGTCGATTATCCACTTCCCCGCGCTTCTATAAATACCTCGCCTCATGCTCGACCATGGCCATCAACCCACCCATCTCACCTCGTCCTTCACACAGGCCACTCCTCTAGTAGCTTGTGATCTGTCGACGATCGCCGGTCGGGCGGCGGACATGGGGAAGGGTAGTGGGGGTGCATGGTGGGGGTTCCTCCTGCTCGCCGGCGTGCTGCTGGCCGCAGCCGCCACGGCGGGCGCGGAGGAGGAAGACGGAGTGGCCAACCTGGACGGCAAGGAGGAGGACCTGCGGTGGTGCAAGAAGGCGTGCGAGTGGCAGTACGGAGAGGACACCCCGGGGAAGCGGGAGTGCGAGAGCCAGTGCCGCAAGCGGCACCAGCAAGCTGACGCTGACGCCGCCGACGAGGTGGAGGACGGCGGCAACGGCAGCATGGACATCTACGGCTCCCACTCCGGGAGGGGCGAGTGCCGGCGCCAGTGCATGCGCCGCCACGAGGGCCAGCCGTGGCAGACCCAGGAGTGCATGATGCAGTGCCGCCGCCGCCGCGGCGGGCAGGCCGAGGAGGAGGAGGAGGAGGAGTATGAGAGCGGCCGCGGCCGTGGCGGCGAGGGCGGCGGCAAGTGCCGGGAGAGGTGCGAGCGCCACCACCGTGGGGACTGGTGGGAGAAGCAGCGCTGCCTGATGGACTGCAAGAGCCGGGAGCAGGAGGAGGGCGGTAGCGGTGGCCGGCGCCGCGAGGAGGACAGCGGCCACCGCTGCCAGTGCCAGAAGAAGTGCGAGCGCCACCACGACCGGGGCCGCAAGCAACAGTGCGTCGAGGCCTGCGAGCGCCGGCGACAGGAGGGCCAGGACAGCGACCGGTGCCAGAAGAGATGCCAGCACTACGGCGACCGGCAGGCGAGGCGGTGGTGCGTGCAACGCTGCGAGCATAAGCAACAGGAGGACGCCGACGAGGAGGACAGCGACCGGTGCCAGAAGCGATGCCAGTACTACGGCGACCGGCAGGCGAGGCAGCGGTGCGTGCAACGCTGCGAGCATCAGCGACAGGAGGACGCCGCCGACGAGGACAGCTACCCCGGCGAGCGGTGCCAGAAGAGATGCCAGCACCACAGCGACTGGATGAAAAAGCTGCGGTGCATGGAACGGTGCGAGCGCGGGCGACAGGTGGAGGACGGCGCCGCCGACGAGGACAACAGCGACCGCGGCGACCGGTGCCAGAAGCAGTGCCAGCACTACCGCGACTACGACAAGAAGCAGCAGTGCGTGCGCGACTGCCGCCGCGGCCGTGGCAGCTTGGAGACGGCGGTGGCCGGCGCCATCCTCGAGGTGGTGTGACGGCCGGCGACGACGACGTGCATGGCGTGGCGCGGCTAATAATAAAAGGGTGTACGTGTACGTGTCACCGGGCGTGGCTCTCTGCAGGGATCCACATCGACCAAGTACTACTGCTCGTTCGTACGTATATACGCCCGTGTATACGTACGTACGTGTGTAGACGTCTTGCTGCACGTAGCAGCTAGAGAGATCGACGTGGGAATAAAGAGTGGTAGCTGCATGCACGGCGGCCATGGCTCTCCGATGAGAGAGCTAGCTGTGTGTGTATGTGTGATGGTGATGTTGTTTGTCTAAGTACGCTTGTACTAGTTGAGAGGCTGTGTGTAAGCGAAATGTGGTATAAATAAGTAAAGGGCGCCTTTTCCGGAATTCTATGGTTAAGTTTTCTCTTCTGTCGTGGTGATAATTTTTCTAGCTATAGAGTCCTATAAAGTTGAATTGCTTCGTCAGTTTTCTTGCATTATCAAACCATGGAACTAAGGCCCTCCGCAGTGTGCAGTGATGCTAGAAAAAAAAAGGGCTCCATAAACGAGAAATTGGCATCGATGTTACTAGGTTGCAGCTTGGAGCATCATTTATTTACTGTTTTGTGGGTCCCATAAGCCAATAAAAACTAAATCATGTATTGTGTCGCATAGAAGCTCACTCCTGCAATAATATAAGCTAGTTACTTGCTCTAAGCCAATTTCTTAAATAGTTCTAACTTAGAGCTATCTTTTCTTTCTTCAATTAAAATATGAAAAAAATACAAAAAACTATCTTATGAGTCATCAATTGCGGGTGTCGTCACACGCCGCTGTTCACCTTGCTTTATACGGCCCATACCGCTTTTCTAACACCGGTTCTTGTTGTTCCAACTCTCCAAAGAGGCTTCTCCACCGTCTCTTATAGAAGACATAAATCGACACCTCGCAAGCACATGACTTTGCGAGCTATTACTACTAGCCTAAACAATCTTCATGTCGCCATGTTAGAACATATCAATTTGATTGCTGGACAACTGCATAAGTTTATAGACATCTGTATGAAACGGCACACATATCGAGCTACTTAGGAGAGGCACGTTAAACAGGTGGATGCTGTAATTCTAGGCAGCACATACAAATTATAAGCATGTATTTTGGCTGGATCAAATGTTAGATTTATATATGTAAGCATTGACACAGAGCCAAAATATCACTACCTTTTCTCATTTCTCATGTATTCTACTGTAATCTCTCCTGTCTAGTACACACTACACATGCAGATTTTGGTTGGCCTACACAAGAATCTACTAGTGTTCTGCTACCATCAACTCCGTAGATAATTATACGTAGTTTTTCTGAACGGCAAAAGTTATGGTTTTTCATCTTACAATACACATGTACACATCAAAGTTAAAAGCACACGATGACACGACAAAGTTTCCTAGTTAGCTAGAAACCCCTGAAGGCTACATGTACCGGAAGTCTGGAACTTCCACATGGAAGTTCTATGTTCTATGCACAGCTTCAAGAGTCATCACCGCTGTTCGAGTCCACAGAGGAGGAAGGTGAGGATGGTGAGTCAGGAGACTGGTACTGCACTTGAGGCTGTCCCCACGTCTGGTTCATGAAGCTCTGAGCATGGATAGGTTGGGGGCGGCGAGATGGATGTGAGGAATGCTTGTGTCTGTGGCTCATATTGATTATTTGCATCACAATGTCCATGATCGTGGGGAGTAGTCTTGATAAAATCGTAAGAAGAGCAGACAGCTGCACATAGAAGAAACTCAGTTTGAGATCAGTGCGAAAATACAGTAGTAAGATTCAGTTGCACTGAAATGCACTAGGCAGAAACGCAAGAAAGAACTGCACTGCTTGCAATGAACAAGACAAGAAATTGAATTCCAAGGAGCAGAATCATATGTAGTAACTTTGGGATCTAACTTCTGAATAAAAAGAATTCTCTGTTCTTACCGTGCCATGACGAAAATAAGCAGTGATGTCATATTGCAGCCATATGGCATATGACAACACAAAGGCAACAAAGAGCCCTAGAAGGTACAATGGATTCCTGTAACAAAAAAAGGACAAATGAACCCGTTAAACATGCTGACAATGAAATCTGCAATCTGGAAGTGCCGCAGTCCTGTAGTCTGGCTTACCCAAAAAATGGGAAGCAAACAAATAAATTATTCTAGTAAAATGATTACCTAAGAAGAAACATAAATTCGTTGTAGCCTAGTATTGCCAGAAGCAGAATAGTCCATGCAGGTGGCAACCAGCTCTTGCTACGCCTATGTGCTTCCTGGCATGAGGAATTCAGATTGGCAGAATTTGAATAACAGAATGCAAAATGAATTCAGATAGAAATTTCATAAACATAATTCAACAAAATGCAAGTGATACAGATGGCCTGACAAAACAAGTATTCTAAATATATGGAAAAACAAGCAGGGATGAAATCTAGTATTGGTGTTCAGAAGTCTGTGAAACCAAGAAAATCAGTTCCATAAGGTTTTTTTTTTGGCCGAGGATTCAGTTCCATAAGTTGATCATCCAACAAAACTGTGAACATGGATCATATTTATGCAAGTACTGGCTCCAAACAGGATGATCAATTGATGACAGTAACAAAAAATTATACCTGCATAGACATTGCTTGCGCAACAGAATACTCTGTCTCTGCTTTGAATTGCCTCCAGATGGATTTACACTGCACTGGCGTAATCAGTGTATCCTTTGGTGAAACCTGCACAAATACATAAAGCATTCCAAACTATTTCTCTGTAGAACATCCTAAACCATAAATATCCAAGTGTAGTGTAGGCAACAAAACCTCTTCCCACGTGCTTGAAGCAAGTGGATCAGAAGCAAATTCTATGCTCCTCTTGTGGGAAAGGGGTCCGCCATCTAAAAGAGCAGTAGTCAGAGCCCGTTCTATTTTGTCTGGTTTATCATCTAACCGAATAGCTGCCATTACAGACATAAGTCTTAAAGCCTGCAGTGCAACATGAGAACCAGATGATGTTTTCCATGGATGAGCATAATAAATAAGCTCAGACACCCTAGAAGTATTGTGATACTGATTAGCTGAAAAATGTCATGTCTAAATACCCCTAAGCGTGCTTCTCTAGTGATTGATCGGATATCCTCATTTCCCATCCATGTCCTTGGCATCAAATCCCTATCATGGCTCAACACAGTGAAAAACCTACAGATAATCCAATCATATTAGGTACAAAATATATGAACACTCATTGTAGTAGGACATGAAAACTGACATTGCATTATCCCTTTTCCATTTCCCGTCAAATAACAAAAAAAAGAGAAAATTCTACCTTTCTTTCATGCGCATCAGAACGTTTCCAGCTTCTTCTCTAGCTTTCATTTCTACTACACTTCTTGCATGTTCCCTCAAGTCTGAGACCATCTTACTGCAAATTGTCTGGTCTAGTTCAAACTCAGAAAGGGAAGCTGAGAATGCAAGAACAGCATTTTCAGTCTCACGCCTATATAGTCTCCTAATGCATGCCCAGCAGTCTCTCTCGCCAGTTTCCAGTATTGATTGTACAGGCCCAGCAATTGCGTCTGACAGCTTCTTCTGCAATATGCAAAATGGTAAAAGGTCAAAAGATATAGATGGAATGTTCTGAATTGACCATGACATTTAGAGGTTGTTAAATCAAGGAAAGTAACCTCATAGTTAGCTTTCAGTTCTGCCAATTTTGCATTCCTAATAGATTCAACATGAGCTTGTATATGCTCTTGCAGTTTATTCCTAGCTTTTGAAGCATCCCACTGCACATGTTTAACTGCTGTATCTGCATAAAAAAGAACTAGAGCCTGAAATCACTGAATTGTAGATTGTCAAATATAAGAGATACATAATATCATATAAGCTGTCTGCATGTGTGTTCCTCACTTCATTTGCTCAGTTCTGAACAGACCAAGTAACGGTGAAGGGATAAGGCAGACCAAAAAGGAGACAGAAAAACAAAAACTGCTGTTGTTGCCACTGCCTTTTACTCTTCTTGTGGCTGCTAACTTTGTGCTCTTGCTATCGACCACTGCAGCGCTGTTATGTGGGAATGTTCTCTTACGGTCCTTCCATAGGTCACGGTTCAGACCCTCATTGCCCATATATTTTTTTATGGTTACAACTAGCCGGGTTGGGCATTTCATATGCACTTGCATATGCATGGTCTGTGCCTTTGGGACCCTGTCCGCCTATTCCTGTTCCTTCCCCGGAGCTTGTGATACCTGAGAAAGCTACTCTGTACTACACAACGAAGCTTGCTACAAAGGGTTTTCTGTATGTAGTGCTATTCTATTGATAACAAGCATCATCCATTCCAGGATGACACATGCTACAACAAAGGACTCCAGGAGCCTAGGATTGCATTAATGGTATATTGTCCACCAGAAGCTCAACAAAATCTTATTGTAGACCTTAATTATTTTTTTAGGAAACAGGAGGGGTAGCCCCCTGCTGGTTAATATACATTAATAGTAGAAGAAAAAAGAGGTGCAGTAGCGGTTGTTCCCATACCTCTTATTCCAGCATCAAACTCTTCCATTGAAGCTTGAGAACACTGACGAACTGATTCTGCAAATCCCTCTGTGTTCCTTAATGATTCTTCCAGATCACTTTTGAATTTGTTAAGAGCCATAAGATGCAGGTGCTCCATTACTCTCTCGATAGCAGGATATGTGTGCTGCAAAACATTCCATTACTCTGAGATAAAAAGGCCAGCTACAAAGAAGATGAAACAATCCACCAACTACCAAAGAAGTTGTAACAACAAACATCTGGTTTATAACATTATATCAGCCAGAACTATGTATGCATCAGTGCATAGGAACTTGGAAGTGCATGATAATTTTTTTTTTTACTAAAAGCACTGAGTGTTTGCAGTTTGCACTAAGATGACAGTGGTTGGAACATATACTCAAGTATATCAAATAATAACTGGAGAGACAAAATTTTCATGAACCACTGATTCTTAAGCAAACTTAGTAATAGTCCTTGAGCTTGACCATGGTCCTCTTCAAGCATATATAACAAATAAAATCATCTAGGATAAAAACTCTCAAATCAAGGGTTATTTTGATCATTTGGAAATGAGTTACTCACATCTAGCATTGAAGATTGTAATTGTTGCCGCTTAGCAGCTCTTACACCTTCATCAAAATCCATGGTTTCCATGTCATACCTGCAATAAAAACGGTACAATAACTTGTCACATTGGCTTACAAGCAACAATCAGATTAATTCACAAGAACTCTGAATTTTGCTTAGTGTTATCCAGGATTAAAAATATGGTCAGTCACCTCAGATATCAAACACTCTACTCCCAGTTATTGAGAATTTGCATGCCTCCAGTATAGTTTAAATTATTTCAACACGAAGAGGGTAGAGCACTTAATCCAGTACCAGTATTAACGCATTGGAATTCATAGGAGTAACAAAGGGAGAAAAAGGAGGGCCATTATAAGAAAACCAGTAATTAGATCAACTTATTGTCAGATACCAACTTAGTTTCCATATAGACAGTCCACGATTAAATGTCAAACAGCATGAAAATGCATCAGCATTTTGTCTCAATACTCAAGAGAATGAACTGAGGCAAGTAGTTAAATCTAGCAAATTCAGGTTTTGAACACACAGATTCATGGCAGCCACTGTGTTTATCTTAACTTTCTAAGAGAAAATCTATGATGATAATTAGTTAGATCACCCACTCTGATAGATAAGAGTCAAGAATAGCACTGAGCTTCGTTCCGAAGCTTGGTGGCAGACCAGATTTTACAGCTGCATCTAGCTCCAACCAACCCTGAAGAGCAGAATAATTCCCATTCAGCCAATCAAACAAATACAGTAATACAGAATGACATAAGAACATTGTCACCTTATCGGACAAAAAGTTTTTGAGCTTTTCATTTGCAATCTCTTCACATCGAACAGTAGCAACCATGACCTAGAAAAAATACAAGAAAAGTTACATTTCAAATATAGTGTGTCGACATGTCCACACACAAATTATTATTACTATTTAGTTTTGTAGCATTGATGGCAAATAATGGCACAATAACCTTGTGAGCAGGAAGGTTGAGGTCCTTATTTTCACGTATTACTTTCCAAATCTGCAGTGCACTGAGACAGAAGCCTGAAGCAGGTACCACACCTCTTCTATCAGCTGCAAGACCACCTGGTGCAATTGAATGATAAAACCTCTGCCTTAGTTGTCCAACCTGCAAGGAAAAACAATATATGACATAGTACAGTAAAATGTCTTCTGTATCATTAAAGTGAAATAAGGCATGCATAAATCTGAACTCATAAGTTCCACTGAAGATGAAAATTTCATAACAAATGCAATTGCATCCAATAGAGAAGAGAAGGGAATGGAATACACTGAAGAGAGAAAAATAGAATACTTGTATGTCCAGTCTACCTGCTCCTTAAATAGTTCTTCTTTCTCTTCATAACTCGATAGAGCAGCGACCTCCACCTTTATATTGCAGAAAATATGAGTCAGTTGATGCATGAAAGCCTTACTTTCAGGAAACTGATGCACCGACATTGAAGAAATCACTAAGTGCTGCTTCCTTGTAAGCTTCTGGTTTCTGAACAGAGTCCCATATCTGATAGAAAAAGACAGTGATTGATGAGAATTGCGATATGACAAAGAGGAAAGCAGATAAGAAGATAATAAAGCATTGACACCTTCTCAATATCCTCCTTGAGAGCTTGTGTTAGGTACTCTAGTGGAGTCTGCAAAAACAGGAAAAAAAATCAGAGCACAAGAAAAGTCAAACAAACTGAAAATATCAAACTGCAGAAATAGAGAAAGAAACTGGACTCCGTCTCTGGAACTGTACAAACCTTTGTTTTATCACGGATAACAAGTAGCAGTGTCGTCTTGCGAGGGTTGAATAAACGCATCAAGACCTTAATAAAGAGAGAAATGATAATAAATGACTGAACATGGGAGAAAAGGAATACTGTCTCACTGTAAGAAGTATCACCTGAAATACTGTTCTCAAAAGAGGCCTGTTAGCAGCATGTTCTCGCCCAATATCATGACACCACCTGCAGATCATATAATACTTAAATATCTCCCTTGCTCACCAAAATTTTAACTTTCAATTAAGCAGTAATATGTGAAATAGAAACTCACAAATTTATCATAACAATGTCTGAAACTGCAAGAGCAAACAGAGCACTCTGCTTCTCGAAAGCTGTATCATCCTGCAAGAAGAAAACATTAGTATATAAGTGATAGATAACATTAGCAAAACCATAGTAATCATTTGCCCATCAGTGGTAAACCTAAAACACAAGAAATTCCAAATTTGTGAAAACCATAAATGACTGACTATGTATAGTTTAAGTTGACGCAAGGAAATCTTTGCCCAACACAGAGAACGGGTATGATTAATTCAAACCAAATTAACTACACTAAAAAAAATGGATGCTCAAATGAGTTGCTTGTATTCAAGCAGCAGAGTGTAAACTAGTGACTGACGTGGGGAAGGGACAAAGGGACATGTATAGCTCCAAGCAACCAAATGCATTAATCACCCACATGGCATATTATTGGCAACATTATTCACAGTATAGTAGTCCTGAATCTCTAAGATCCTTAGTTCCTTACAGGAGAATTAACAACGGCACTAATGTTGCATGTGAATCAATCCAAGTACTATTAATTACTAAACACAGCCAATTTCTTCTTGGCAGGTTAGATGCCATAGTACATAGCAAATCTGGTACATGCAAATTGTAATTTGGCAACCCGTCAGCATATGATGAGTCATGGTAAAGCACAACGCACATAAGAGAACACAATAACATGCTACAGGGAGGGGAGGACCAATGGGCCATTATTCAATTAGTAATTTCGAACATGGAAAACACAATTTGATGAGAAAGAAGAACACTTGTTCGGGAACATTTAAGTGGAGAAATGGCTGCAAGTAGAACTTTCACCTGCCCTCGCTCCCTCCCGTCCGTCCCCTCCAGGTCCAGCACAACAGTGAACGGCTCGATCCCAACAGCCTTGGCGATCCAAATGCCCTTGGTGGTCTGGTGCCTGGTGTGAAAAAAAACAAACGGGCAGCACATATGACCCAGGACTCCACACATCACAAATGTAGATGATGTAACGAACAATGCTTGTGCTCTCGGTGTTCACCTTCCTTTCAAGGCATCCATTTCCCTGAAGCTTGTCCCGAAGAGGTGGTTGAGCAAGGTGCTTTTCCCTGGCCCGTGTACAAAGCAGCAGCCGTTAGAGACGGCCCTGAATCCAATCCAAGTACCAGGACAAAATCGCTAAATGACGGCATCGAAATTGAAGCCTAGCAGAGCTCGACGATCATTGCACGCAACAATACATGGACGGGGAAGGGAACCAATCAACTGTGCAGTAACAATGTAATATAGTATTTATTTAGACGCAAATTGGCAACGGCTGTAATTCTGGGGGGAAAAATTGGCCACGCCTCAATTACGTGGGTCATTGTCGATTCATCACCGATCGATCGCCATGAACAGCTGACACGAGGGTAAGCTAAGACACGAGAATTTCATCCGGGACATAACTGAATGTCTGAAACTGTGAATCCGTTCACTACGCCGACTCTGCACAAAACCCAGTGCGCGAGGACGCCGCAGCACCCCTGTACTAGAAGCAGAGGGGGGAGGACGGAGGAGGAGCAGAGCAGGGGAGGGAGGAAGGAAGACGCGGGCTAACGTATACGTACCGCTGCCCTGGGGCCCGAGGATGGAGACGACGGCGTAGGAGAGGCCCCGCCCCCGGAGCCCCGCGGCGGCGGCGGCGAACCGCTCCATGGCGGCCGCGTCCATCTCGCCGTCCGCGCCCACCACCTGCGCCGCGTGGCACTCTCCGACGACGCCCCCCGGCGCGTCCATCGATCCCTTTCTCTCGCTCGCCGGAGGACCGAAGCGAAGCAACCCACGTGTTGCAGCAGAGCAGAGCGGAGGCACCGCGACGGCGAGCGAGAGAGAATGAGAGGGGACGCGCAGAGAGAGACAGGTGTCGCGTTGCGCCGCTGGTAGCCCTGCTAATGGGTCGGGTGCAAACGGGTATTTCGGGGTGGGTTCTGCTATGGAGTTTATTTGGATGGGTGGAAGCGGGTTTTAATACCTTGCGGGTTGGGTTGGGTTGGGTTGAGAGCAATTGTGGGTTGGGGCGGGTTGGAATGGGTAATTAGACGCACGACCCTCGCTCATCGCTTCGTTCCAGGCCTCCCGACGCCTACAGAAACGCGCCGCCGCCCAATCCGACGGCCGCCGCCCGCCCCTCCCTCGAGCCGCGCCGGCGCCGGCCACCGCACCCACCGCGACCTCACCCCACTGGCACGTCCACGCCCACCCCCGCCGCCGCGCAGTCCGCCCTTCCATCCCGGCATGGCAACACCCTAATCTGGTGGGAGTCGAGCAGATCCTGGGTGGCAGCAGCTTGATCCAGGGCCCAGTGAACCAAGCTCCGGCGCAGATTCTCCGTCGCATCTTCTGCCCCAGCACTAGCAGCACCGCCGCCATCCTCTCCCAGCTCCGGTCCAGGTTCGGCCAGTCTCCTTCCCCTGCCTCGATCTGGAGCCTAGTGCAAGAACCAAGAAGTAGAGGACGGTGAGCGCCGGCGTCATGTGCACGTGCACACTTTTTATGTGATAAGGATAACATGTTAGGCCAGTGTCTGAAGTATTGCAGCGAGTGAGCAACTGGTGCTCCCCTGATATTTTAGCTGTAGCTTGTGTGAAATGACAGTTTGTTACATTACATATTGACGGGCTCTAGGAGCACATACGTATACATAGGATTCAATCTCTTTGCCTTTACTGAATCTTATAGCTTGGCGGCCTAACATTATCTGGCAATGGAATAGTATCCTTACTTGCAAAACTGAGCACGCTGTTTATATGAATATTAGTCAGTATTGATTTGAAAGGAGTGCACACAAGTGGAGAAAGAACATTTGAAGGAAGCTGATGACACACTTTAGACAGTTTGCACATGCATATTGAGGGAAACAAAGCAAAAATATCATGCCAGGCATATTCCTTGCTTTGCTCCCGAAACTCAGAGCGAGAGAGAGCAGGACAAGACACCAGGAAATTCTGGGTAATAATTTAGCGCACTAGAAGTTTTTGTCACATCACAAACAAGCCTAAAAATTTAGCGCACTAGAGATATAAACATTGGGTACATTCTTTTTTGTAACATGTGGTGTATTAGTTGTCATTTTTCGTGTAATTTCCTTGTTTTGTCTGTTCTCACAAAATTCTGTTGGATGATTATTTGCAGGGAAAACTGTATTTACCAGTGATCATGCACTGAAACTTGAGTCAGTTCCAGATTGCATAGCTATTATT
The DNA here is from genome assembly GCA_022457205.1 of Saccharum spontaneum. Lineage (NCBI taxonomy): Eukaryota > Viridiplantae > Streptophyta > Magnoliopsida > Poales > Poaceae > Saccharum > Saccharum spontaneum. The sequence continues at coordinate 52,563,349 of CM039597.1, forward strand.
GGAAGTGGTTACATTGGACTTTGAGTTCAGTGATGTATACACAGCTCTTGGAAGTGAGGTACATTAGAAGTTCTTGCTCTGAAATTATTTGCTACTCTGTCCATACATTTCTGTATTGTGGATTTAAACTTACCTCATTGTTGTTTACGTGCAGGACCTTAGCAGACAGTGTGGTTAGCTACCAGCAGTAGTGGATTTGGGAACAGATGTCTTCTCATCATTCTGAACAGATAGGACTGATGTCTCCTCATCGGTCCGAGGGCTCGGGCACCAATGCAAGCAATGATGACCATTCATCGGGAACACCAAATAGGAGATCGAAAGTTTGGGAACACTTTGAGACAGATCTGGTTGAGGTAGATGGTGCTCTAAAGGCTGTTTGCAGATACTGTGGCATGAAGTTGGCTACTGGAAAATCAGGTACAAACAGTTTGAGAAATCACATCAAAGATTCTTGTCGAAAAATTAGTGAAGATGATAGGCAAAGATTTATTGCCACAATTCAGAAACAACCATTTGTAGGTCCATTTACCTTCAATTCTCAAAGAAGCCGTGCGTTAATGATAACTTGGTCCATTCGGGCAGAGGTTGCATTTAATAAATTTGAGGACCCAAGTTTTTCACCATGGATGGCATCGTTGCAGCCCACATTTAATTGCATTGGTCGCCAAACAATCCGCAATGATTGTGTTACAATGTATGAGAGAATGAAGCAAAAATTGGAAAGTGAATTGCAAGGCCTTGATTCTCGCATATGCTTCACTTCCGATCTGTGGACATCTAACCAAAAGCTAGGATATATCTGTCTAACAGCCCATTATGTCGATGCTAACTTTGCTTTGCATAAGAAGATAATTTCTTTCAAAGCTGTGAAGTATCCACATAGTGGTCTGGCCATTGAGGAAGCAATTACAAGATGTATGACAGAGTATGGAATAAAGGAAAAGATGTTTACTATCACCCTTGACAATGCAGCCAACAACAAAACAGCTTGTGACCTTTTGCAAGAAAGTGGCAAATCGGATATGCTATTCAATGGTGAACATCTTCGAGTTAGATGCTGCGCTCATATTCTGAATATTCTAGTCCAAGATGGTATGACTATTGCTGATGCAACAATAGAGGTGATCCGGGATCTGATTAGGCACATTAATTCCTCACCGAGAAGAATGCAAGCTTTTAATGAGATAGCTGAAAGAGAAGGTCTTGCTACAAAGGCTGGTTTGGTTCTTGATATTCCGAACCGTTGGAACTCAACTCATGCAATGATTATTGAGGCCATTCAGTATAAGATCGTGCTAAGGCGGTATGCTGCATCAAATCAAGAACCTTTTCCATCGGATGATGAGTGGAGAAAAATCAAGGCCATAGGTGAGTACCTTGGGGCTTTTGAAGAAGCTACAAGGGCATTCTCAGCTGATAGATATCCTACTGCACACATATTTTTGGATAATGTTCTCTGCATTCACCAAGCTCTGAAAAATTCAGCATGGCAAACTAATCAAACCATACAGAATTTGGCTAGAGCAATGGAAAGCAAGTTCAGTAAGTATTGGGATGGGAACTATAATATGGCTCTTGTTATTGCCACAATACTTGATCCAAGAAAGAAAATGGACTTCTTAGAATTCTTTTATCAGAGGGTGTGCAACTTCTTTGTTGATATTGACACAAGCATGAGTTTGGCTAGAGAGTGGATGACTAAGTATTTTAGGAAATATGAAGAGATCGTTAGGACAAATGGTGCATATCCAGTGTTTCATACTACTGTATCTAAGGGCATTGTGGGTTCGCCTGTGCTAGGTAAAAGAAGAATGCACCAGGAGTTTGCTCAATTTAAAACCCAAAAGAGAGCTAGCAGTATTCAAAAGTCCGAACTTGATGCATATCTGGAAGATGAACATGTGAGAGATGATGAAAACTTTGAGATCTTGAGCTGGTGGAAGACAAATAAGGACAAGTATCCTGTCCTATCAGCTATGGCACGAGACTTTCTTGCAATACCGCTCAGCACCGTAGCTTCTGAGTCTGCGTTTAGTTTGAGTGGTCGGATTCTTGGTGATAATCGAAGCTCAATGACACCTGAAACCCTTGAAGCCCTTGTTTGTGTTAAGGATTGGTTGTACAAGTTCCCAGACAATGAGGACAATTCTCTGATTGTGGTTTCCTAGCGCAGGTCAGTACAATTGTTTCATAAGATTGACATAGTTTTTGTTCTTTGGCCATTTCTAGTAAATACATATGTTTCATTAATGATTTTTCAGAAGTGTTATCATTTAATGGTTTGTCTTAGTTTCCTAAATAAGTACAGGATGCTCCACTTACCTCACTGTTTAATGGTTTGTCGACAATCACTTACCATAATGTTGACATAGTTGAGCATTTGACTGGCTGCAGTGTTTTTTTATGTTTCATTCTGCATTCTCTGGTAGACATAGTTGCTCTAGAAATTACTAGATAGCTCAACCATCCTTTTCAACATAGTCAATGATCTATCCAGTAATCATCGGTGAAATTGCTGAATGGATTATTACATCATAGGAAGAGCTGTTACAAGAATGTAGACCAGACAACCAAAATAACACAGTAATGGACACCAGATTCTGGCGTTTCTCTTTCCCCTTCCCGCTGCAGTGAACGAAACAATTTCACCTCTCTGGAATTTTCTTGCTAACTTTTGAGTTTTGATTGCTTGGTAGGAAGGCGGTCCATTACTTGCTGGTTTAGTAGGGCACATCTTGATATTAATTTAGCATGCCTGTAGAGAACCCTAGCTCACTCTTGTATAAATATTGTTCATGGACCTTGGTCATTTGGCAAAGCAGCCATGCCTACAAAGATATGTGCGCTGCCTAGCTTAGCTAGAGGCACTACTACTGCTAGTGATTTGACGCCAATTCATGGCTGATTTGATCGAATTAATTCTAGTATGAGCGTTGAAACGAGTTTTTTTTCCTATTCTAGTTCTGCTATCGATTATCTTTTCTGTGTCATTCCATTTTCTGTGTTATGAGCTGTGACACTTTGCTTGCCCTGGATGATGATAGATTCTGGATAGTGATTGATTGATTACTTTGCATCACCAGCTGCCAATGCAGTCTCAAGTTTGTGCTATGTAGGCATGACTGCTTTGCCAGATGATGAAAGTGCAATGTAAATATCTTGGAAATTCATTAGATTTGCTTACATGTGAACCAGCTCCAAACAACGATCCAGCCTCTGAATCTGTGTGTTATTTTACAGGTCTTGTCTTCAAGTCTTCCTTCCACAGCCTCTGAATCTGTGTGTTATTTGGCTTCGGTGACTGAAATGGTGGCATAGTGGTGTTCATCGGATCCATGTTTGCTTCAACATGAGATGTTTTATCTGGCAAAATTTTGAGGTCAAGTTGTGCTAAAATCTGGAGTATGTAGCAGTGAAGTGTTGCAGCTCATCTAGTATTCTGCAGTAGTGCATTGTTCTTGAATCATGTAATTTAATCAATTTAATTTCTTGCTGAATGAAGAAATTAAATTATCCATCTCACTTCTGTTGAATCATGTAGTAGTTGCTGAATCATGTTAACTCTACAGTAGCCCGTAGATGTTTTATTTTGCAAGAGACGATGGCAGTATGTATTTAACTTTTGCAGTACACGTTCATCTGCTTTCCATGGGTTTCCGTGGGTGCAACCCACCACGTGGGTTGGGTTGGGCAGTGCAAATGAGTGGGGTGGGGTGGGTCGGGTTAATTGTATGATTTTGTGGGGTGGGCTGGTATGGAAAATCAAATACAATTCATTTGGGCTGGGGTGGGAACGGGGTGGGTTCTCGCCCATTAGCAGGGCTAGCCGCTGGGGTGGTGGGGGGTTTATACGTGGTTTTACTTACGGAAGGAATATAGAGACGTCGGATCGATTGCGACCCACCCATTCCGGAAGGGAAGTAAACTAGAGAGCCAGAAAAGGAGCCATCCAGGGGCTTCCAAGCCATACGTGGCTTGCATTGCAACAAAACGATTCCGTGCATTTGAACCCTGCGTGCCAATAGTTTGGTGACGTTTTTCATGGACTCATGGTTCCTCCTCATCGAGCGATTCGACCGAGGGCATGTTTGGTTAGTGCGGAATAAGGCCAGGAATTATTCTTGCTCATCAATATTGTAGAAATTAGACAATCGTTTTTTTTTCTAGCTCCCTCCATTCTAAATTATAAGGCATTTCAAGAATCTTGGAGAGTCAAAAACATCTTAAGTTTGATTAAAATTATAGAGAAAATTACAAAAATTTATAACATCAAATAGATATACTAGGAAAATATAATTAATAAAGAATCTAATAATACTTAATTGGTGTCATAAATATTATTATCTTATCATATAAATTTGGTCAAACTTGAAATCCTTTGACTCTCCAAAATTCTTGGAATGCCTTATAATTTGGGATGGAGGGAGTATTTCATTAAGAAGAAGAAGCACATAAACAACCAGCGCTATCCGGGTGAGGTACCAGAATAGAGAAGTTTACCGACACACACAACCCACAGGCAGTCTTAGAAGGCTACATTTTGGATAAAGCGCGCGACAGAAAGCGGGAGGCAGCAGCATCCCTAGTTAGGCACAATAAGGAACTCGCAAATCGCTGTGAAGCCGGCGGCGACCCACTCATCGGTCTCCTCCAGAAGGGCTCGCCTGGTTAGCTCTACCGAATAGGCTGTCCTGTTGAAGACCCTGGCATTGCGTTCTTTTCAAACCTGCCAGGAGACAAGCAGCAACATGGCGTCGAAGCTCCTCCTTAGGTTTGCAGGAAGCAGGGACCTGGAGTTCATCCACCAAGCCGATAGCCTAGAACCCGGAGAGGGCAGCAGCGGTTCCCAGCCCCCCGGCCGTAGTAGTCGGAACCACAGATCTCTTGTGAAGACGCAACCCACCAAGAGATGATCGACCGTCTCGTCCTCCTGACCACACAGAGCGCGCATTCGGCGGAGTCCTGCAGGTCGTGCTCATCCTGCAGTGTGCCATCCAAATACGTGCGTGCAACGCAAGCTAGAAGAAGAATTTAACCTTCGGTGGCGCCGATGCCTTCCAAAGTTCCTCCGCTCCATGCAGGGAAGACATGCTGAGGAAAAAGGAATGATAAGCTGATGAAGCCGAGTAAACACCATCGGGCGTCCACTTCCAGACAAAGCGGTCGCCGACGTGTGGCCTGAGCACGATGGACTCCAGCTTCTCCCAAAGGACGACGTACTCATAGATCACCGGCACAGTGCGAGCCCCAGTGATATGTCTCACCCACCGACGCTGGAAGAGCGCGTCCTTGATTGACATCTTGTGGAATCACATGCCAACGGCCTAGAACAGGTGCGGCACGAAGGTCCTGATTTGTCCTTTCGGCAACCAGGCATCGGTCCAGAAGCAGGCCAAGGAACCATCCCCTAACTCGACGCGCACGGAACTGGAGAACATGGCGCTCACCATTTTTTCAGGCCTGGAAGGCAGCCTCGTCCAAGGCGGCGCGCCGGGCAATCTTTTCTGCCACTCCCAGCGCAGCCACAGCGCAAAACCGATGACCCTGAGGTCCGGGATGCCCAAGCCTCCAAAGCATTTGGGGGAGCACACCACGAGCCAGGAGATCTTGCATTTGCCGCCGACAACGTTGTCTGTGCTTGCCCACAGAAATGCACGTCGACACTTGTCTATCTGGCTAATGGCCCACGGCGAAAGGCAGCACGTAATGGACACATGCACCGGTATGGCTGACAGCGTCGCACGCGTGAATGTCGTTCTCCCGGCCGCGTTCAATAGGTTGCCCTTCCAAGTCGGGATCCGGCGCGCTATGGCGTCCATGAGCTGCTGTTCGTCAGCACGTCACAATCGTCCGACCATCAGAGGCGAAGACCTGGCGGACGGCAGCGATGTCATCTTCTGAGAATCGTTCCAGGTGTCCATTCCGAATCTTTAAGGATTGTACGCCACGTTTGAGCAAATTCTAAATTAGGCTTCCAAGCCATACGTAGGTACAACGAGATGAATTGCTGTATTTAAGGTCTGTTCGGAAGACTGGTTTTTGTCTAAAACACTTGTAATTTACATGCGTGTAAATTTTTCACACTTAACTCGAAATTAGTCGTTTGGATGACCGATGACCATACTAATTTTACAATCGGATTAGACCAAAACTGGTGTAAAACAATACAGACCTCCTCCGCTCTGTAAAAGAAAACGACAATTATCGGGCCCTCCCGCAGCCCCGTCTCGCACCACTTCTCCGCCGCCCAACGCCGCATCCTCCATCCCCGCATGGCCGCATGCCTCCACTGCATGCTTAGATCTCCTCCGCCGCGGCGCCGCCCCCATGGCTAGATCTAGGATTTGGATGGGAGAAGTGGATGGGCCTCTTCCGCCTGAACTGCTGGGGAGGCAAAGGTCGCAAGGAGGAGGCCAAGACGTCCAGCGGGGCAGATGGCAACGGGTACGCATCTCCGTGATGGCTGCATGCGGTGGGCAGAAACTTTCCATCCTAACATCATTTCAGAGGAGTGAAAAAAAATCAATGGTATTACTGTGCACAGAAAATTACAGATGGAAGTCATTTACAGATGTAAAAAATCACCAAGCAGCCAATCATGCCCTTAATTTGAGCCGATGGTTTAGTTACATCACTCATGGTTTACTGCCATACGATCCTCCCTCCGTTTGATCGAGCAATCCAATTAAATACTGATACATGCCATCTGAAGCCCTCTCCTCCGCATTCTCTAGGGGTGTGTCTGAAAAGATGACCAAACAATTGATACTGCCACTTCTCCAACTAAACCACTCGGGCGAGCTCCGCCCTCTGCGCCGGCGGCCACCCCGGCCCCGCCGCCCCCAGATCCGTTTCCGCAGCCGTGCCCCCCTCCACCTCATCCCCCCTTCCCCTACCCCAGCAGCTTCCGTTCTCCCCCATTTCTCCGCCCCGCCGCCCTCCGGGCGCCGCTGCCGCACCGCCGACGCCCCCCTTCCGCGGATCCGGGCCCGTCCGGTTGGGCCCGCCCTCGCCCCCCTGGATCTGCGAAATGGAGCACGGGTCCTCTGCCCGCCGCTCCTGGGCGGACGAAGTTGATGAGGCGGAGCTCGCGGCATCGGCAGAGCTCAACTCCGGCGCATTCCTTGGGGGCGCCTCGCATCTGGGGGACGACTTCGACAACGGCCCCCTCACCGACGGTCTCTCGGGCTCCCATGGGTACGGCGAGAAACTATCCTTCACGGATTCCGAGGCTTCCGACTATGACTCCGAGCCGGATTCGCCTCCGGCAGACGACAGGGGCAAGACGGTCGTGGCTGGCGGCGGGCGCCGCAGACGCCCGCACCGCCGTCGCCGCAGGAACCCTGACGGCTTCATGGCGGCCGCCAGTGCCTCCCACCCGCCGGTCGTGGGCCCGCTGCGACTGGTGTTGGCCGGCGGCACTCCCCAGCCACCCACCCGACACGCGCGTCTGGTGCGCCGGATGCGGAAGGGTTCCACTAGGTTCAGAGCCACCGATGGTGGCGCCGGCGCACCTCGCCTCGACAGCGCAAGCTGGTGCCGCCCCACCTCAACGGGAGGTGCTTCAACTGTGGGAGCATGGACCACCTTAGAGCGGCATGCCCCTCCCGCCCGAGGTGCCTCAACTGCGGAAGTGAGTGCCACCGCCAGCGCGACTGCCCTTTTCCCACCATCCACGCTGTGGCTTCCGAGAAGCGCCGCCGCTCCCCGGGCATGGCGTACCACCGTGGTGCGCCACGGGTTAGACCGCCCCGCCACGTCCCGCCGGCCGGCTCTGATGACGGCACCATCTCGGCCCGGTTGGTCTCCTTGGGCCGGTCTACTTCAGTACCACGCGGCTACGCTCTGCCCTCCCCCGAGCCGCCCGCACCTGACGGCGCCGGTACTCACGCTGGTGGACGCCACACCGGATCGCTCCACCGGTGACGGACGTCGCCACACCGAGCTAGTTGTTGTGCCTCGCTCCGCGGAGCTTGAGGCCGCAGAGCACGACCTTGGGTTGGCGCTAGTGGCCGTCGTTGCCGGCACTAGACCCCAGGTGTCCCCTGCGATGATTCACAACTACCTAGCCACCATGCTCGGGATCACGGAGGTCTCGGTGCGCCATCACGAGCCTGAGGATTTCGAAGTCAGGTTCTCCAATCATAAGGATGTCCAGACGGTACTGCACACCAGGGTGCCCCGACCACCCTTCCTCCTCATCTGGCACCCTTGGAGGCGCACTTCGCTCGCGTCCGACGGCACCTTCCGCTACCGGGTCTTGGTGGGGATCACCCGGGTGCCCCTTCACGCACGCTCTGTTGCGACGGCTCAGGCCATCCTGGGATGGGGGTGTGCCCAGATCGAGCTGGCTCCGACGGAAGAAATCCCAGTGGATGACGACCGTGAATTTTTCGTTGCTGCTTGGTGTCTGCACCGCGGCTCGTTCCGGAGGAGAAGGCCATCTTCATCCCGGAGCCGAACGCCCGCGTTCCAGGCAACGCCCTGTGGCTTGATGAGGGTGAGGCGGTTCTTAACGGACTGCCCGGACTGCGCTACCTCGTCCGTCTCCGTGTGATCGAATACCAGGATTGGGGCACTCTGCCACCATCCTCGGATAAGGGGGCCACGGTGGCAGGGGGCACAGAGACGACGACGACTCAGATGTCAGTGACTTCAACCGTCGCCACCCACACCTCGATGTTGGCGTGGACTTCCAAGCGCGGGGGCCACGGTCATTCCGGCTGGCGCCCGCGGATGACGACGTTCCCCACCTAGGCATACGGCGGGGGCCCACCTTCATGCCGCGGCGATTCGTCCTCATTGGCTCTATTACCTGCCCGCTGGGCAAGCGCGGCCCGGTCTCCATCGGTTCTCGCCCGGCCGCGGCGATTGGGGCTCCGCACCAGCACCACGCTGCCCGCTCCGCGGCGCACACGACGAGCGCCCCGGAAACCACCGCTGCGGCGCTCGAAACTCCGCGGCGTGCTTCCTGCGCCGACGCCCCCATGACAACCGCCCCGGTGGCTACCCGCGTGCCCGCCGACTTCTGTGATGATGCAGCCTTGCTCGGAGACAGCCCGCTCGTTGCTACTGCACCCGGCGCTACAAGGCCACTTGTAGGCTTGGACCTGTCGCTCATGGAACCTGCGCGGTGCGCGCCTCTGTCGGCACCATCGAGCTCTACGGCGGCCCCTTCGCCGCCCCTGGATGACATGGAGGTGTTCCGGAACCCCCCTGACTCGCCTCAGGGCCTTGCCGCAGTCGTGGACAAGATCAACATCTCCCTGCTCGCGCCACCCGCTGAGCCGGCGCTGGTGGTAGTGGCTCCACCTCTTACTGGTACGTCACCGGCGCCTGCTGTCAATGACGCGGCGGCTGCATCTCACCTGGCCGCCGCTCTGCCGTCTACGGAGGCAACCCCTGTGGCCGCGCGTCCAGACACGTCGCCGCCCACAGCCTCGCCCGCGGCTGCTGCCACGCACCCCGTGGCCTTGAACCCCGAGGCGCCAGCTGCTGCTGCAGCCACACACTCAGCGGCTTCAGTTACTTCATTTGTTGATTCCCTCAAGCTGCAGCTGCAGGAGCTTTTGATACGCACGCCGCCTCGGACCAGGCGTAATGATGATGACTGGATCCCGCGTCGCAGTATCCGCTTGGCGGGCAAATCGCATTTTCGTGACCCGCAGCCTGAGAAGCAGGCGCGCCGTGTAATGCTCAACAAGTGGGCCGGACGCCCTGATAATGCTTCGTCTGGGACCCCGGATGCCATGATCGCGGTCAAATTCCATGACGCTTTCGGTGCCTCCGTCTCCTCTTCCAGGCGTGAGGCCATGCGTGAGCTCTTCCCCATGCGCGGCTCCCGCTGGACGAGGACCGCTGCAAGGCTGGAACGCGCGCCGCTCTCTTCGCCATCGCAAACCGGTTCTCCATGAGTACCAACCACCTCGTCATCTGGAATGCCCGCGGTCTGAACAACCGGGCACGCCGCAACGTAGTCAGAGACATTGTTGAGCGGCAACGCGCGTCGATCGCTTGTTTGCAGGAGTCCAAGATTTCCAACCTTTCTGTATCCATGAACACTGAACTTACTGGCACTGACTTCGACTACACATTCCTTCCGGCTGTGGGCGCGGCGGGCGGGGCCGTGACCTCCTGGCGCCGCGACATCTGGGCGGCGTCCTCGTTCTCTACTCGACGCTTCTCGGTCACCATTAAGCTCTCACAGCTTGATGGGCATGGAGCCCCCTGGTGGCTCACTAACGTTTACGGCCCGGCCACCAGAAATGATAAGCCGGCCTTTCTCCAGGAACTGCGCGACGTTCGCGCCAACTGCCCCGGCCCCTGGCTGCTGTGCGGCGATTTCAACTTAATCTACCAGGCCAGCGACAAGAATAACGGCCGTCTACACCGGGGGCTTATGCGCCGCTTCCGACGGGTCATTGACGACCTGCAGCTCGACGAAATCTACCTCTCGGGACGCCTCTTCACCTGGTCCAGCGGCAGGGACCAGCCCACACTGGAACGCCTCGATCGTGCGTTCGCTATGGTCGAATGGCTGCAACTGTACCCGAGCCATCAACTCCGCAGCCTATCCTCGGATTGCTCGGATCATGCTCCCCTCCTGCTCGTCCTCAACACTGAGCCATGGGCAGTCCCGAGGTTTCGCTTCGAGCCATGCTGGACCAGGATCGACGGGTTCCTGGACACCGTGTGTGCAGCATGGGGGCCGACCAACTTTGACGTTGATGCTTGCAGGGGACTTGACATGAAGCTGCGCAGGCTGGCTCCTGCACACGTGTTGGCAGCATCCGCTTTCAGCTCGCCGCGGCCAGGGCCATTATCTATGAGTTTGATGTCGCACAGGAGACGCGCACTCTGTCGCATGGCGAGCGGGAGCTACATCGCGAACTTAAGGGAACCGTCCTCGGACTCGCGTCCCTCTACCGCTCCATGGCGAGGCAACGGGCACGGTCCAGGCACCTGCGCGAGGGAGACGCCTGCACCAAGTACTTCCACCTCCAGGCCTGCCACAGGCAACGGAAGAACTACCTTCTGGCCATCTCCCACGAAGGCCACACGTTCACAGAGGAAGAAGCTAAAGCTGACGTCATCTTCTCCTACTACAATGGCTTGCTGGGCACGGTCTTTCAGTGTTCGCACCGCATTGACCTGGCCGCCCTGGAGCTCCCCCGCCTTGACCTTGCCGAGCTAGAGCTACCCATCACGGCGGATGAGTTAGCCATGGTGGTCCGCGAGACCCCGGCCGACAGGGCGCCTGGCCCGGATGGCTTCTGTGGAGCTTTCTATAAGTCGGCTTGGGAGGTAGTGGGGCCTGATGTGCTCCGAGTATTTCATGCACTTTGGGAACTTGACTTTCGCAGCTTCCAGCACCTTAATGGGGCGTTCATGGTCTTACTCCAGAAGAAAACTGCTCCAGAGGGCCTCAAGGATTACAGACCTATCAGCTTGATTCATTCCGTGGGCAAGCTGTTCGCGAAAGCTTTGGCGCTCCGCCTTGCCCCGCGGATGCCGGAGATCGTTAAGGCCAACCAATCGGCCTTCATTCGCGGACGTAGAATCCACGAAAACTTCCGCTCCGTCCAGCTGGTGTGCCGCTGGTTGCATGCTCGTCGCTGCCCCACGATCCTCCTCAAAGTTGACCTCGCAAAGGCTTTCGACACGGTGTCATGGCCCTTCTTGCTAGAGGTCCTTCAGCACATCGGGTTTCCTCAGCGCTGGCGCGACTGGATCTCTGCGTTGCTCGCCACAGCCAGCACCAAGGTGATGACGAACGGTCGGCCTGGGCGTCGCATCCGCCACGATCGCGGACTCCGGCAAGGGGACCCGCTCTCACCATTCCTGTTCATCATTGTCATGGAAGTACTCAACGCGTTGTTTGCCGAGGTGGATCGCCGAGCACAGCTGACACCACTGCCTGGGAACATGATCAAGTTCCACACTTCGATCTACGCGGACGACCTCGTGATCTTCCTTGCGCCATCCACGCTGGACTTCACCTGCGTTCGGCAGCTCCTGGAGCTCTTCGCCGGCGCCTCGGGCCTTGCTACTAACCTCGAGAAGTGCACCATAACACCAATCCGCTGCTCCGAGGAGGATGTTGCAGCGGTGCGACAGGTGTTCCCCTGCCGCCTTCAGGAATTCCCCACGAGCTATTTGGGAGCACCACTGTCTCTATCCAGGCTGTGTCATGCAAACGAGCAGGCCCTCATCGACAAGGTTGCCGCCAGGATCCCCACCTGGAAAGCCGGGCTGCTGATGAACGCCGGAAGAGCAACGCTGACACAGACTACCCTATCGGCGATCCCTGTCCATGTCGCCATCTGTTGCGCCCTCTCTCCCTGGGCCATCGGGGAGATCGACAGGAGGCGCCGTGCGTTCCTTTGGGCAGGGACGGACAAGGTCGCCGGCGGTAAATGCCGGATTGCGTGGCCTGTGGTCTGCTCGCCTAGGGACCTTGGTGGACTCGGCCTACCGGACCTCAGGCTCATAGGCTTCGCATTGCGCCTACGCTGGGAATGGCTTCGACGTACACAGCCTGACGTCCCCTGGGCACACTTGCCCTCACGGCCGGAGTGGGCCGTTGACAGGATGTTCCAAGCCTCTGTCTTGGTCCATCTGGGCGATGGGACAACGGCACGGTTTTGGACGAACGCCTGGCTCCCGGATGGGGCCATCTGCAACTTCGCGCCAAACCTTTTCCGTGCTGTCGGCAAACGCCGGCGCAGTCGCTCTGTGCGTGACGCCCTCAACAACTGTCAATGGGCGAGAGATATCACCGGTGCACCGACTGCCATGGTACTGACTGAGTACCTGATGCTGTGGGAGTTACTCGAGGACATCCAGCTTCAGCCTGGCGTACTGTGCTTTTTTCGTGGGCAGGATGCCGCTGCTTGGCGCGAAGGAAATTTGGCGGGCCTCTGCCCCACCGAAAGTCAAGTTCTTCTTCTGGCTAGCCCTGCACGGCCGTCTGTGGACCGCCGAACGCCGACGTCGACACGGGCTACAGGAAGGCGCGGAGTGCACGCTATGCGACCAACAAGACGAGACCAGGGACCACCTCCTCTCCTCTTGCGTCTACACCAGGGAGGTCTGGCACCGGCTCCTGGTGTTGGTCGGCTTCCAGCACCTCTCCCCGACGGCTGACTCTACTCTAGCGGACTGGTGGCAACAATCACGCATGCGGGTGCCTGGAAGCTTCAGGCGAGGGTTTGACTCCCTCATGCTCCTCGTCTCCTGGGAAATTTGGAAGGAGCGCAACCGCAGGACGTTCGACAACATCTTCAGGATGCCGATCCAACTGCTGCCTTTCATTCGTGATGAGGGCAACTCTTGGATCATGGCTGGGTTCCGGAGCCTAGCTCCGCTCTTCGTGGCGGTCACCTAGTACCCGCGTCGCTTGCCTACTACCGTCGCACAACATTTCTTCCTCAGCCACAACCCTCGAAGCACCACCGTTTTAGCCGGTGATTGTTGTTTGTGTGCCGCCCTTTGGACCTATGGCACCTCGCCATTAGGGCCGAGTGGCCGTTTGTAAGACTCTAAATTTCTCTTAATGAAGTACGTGCAGCGCACGCTTTCGAAAAAAATTGGTCTGAAAAGAATAGGTTTAGTTGGTAGCCTTCATCTACTCAAATAGCCAAATATGTTTTTTTAATTATATACCGATCCACCCAGCTAGAAGCCTAGAACGAAGAAGATAAAGACAACCAAACACCAAAAATATATCCTATTCTCCTCTCTCCCTCCCGGAAGCCAAGAGCCCAAGAATTGATTTTTTTTTTTCTCCTTTTCTCCGTCCTCACTCCAATCATGATAAACATCATACTTTTTTTTAGAAGTGACAAACATCATAGTTAAATTAAAATCGTGCCTTTGGTATATTGTCGTAAAGATACGAGGGCCCATTTCTTTATAATATCTGTGAAAGGAAATAGCAAAGCCTCCAGACCGTTTCGGGCCATCTGAATGTTGGGCTGCATTCTTTTCCATAGGCCCGACCGCAGGAGGCCTTATCCGATGTTATCATGTTAATGCTGGACTGTTCCATGGTTGAAGAAGATTCGAGCGCTACTTCATTTTAGTCCAAATTTCCAAATATCTCCCGGCTGATTATTTGCCTTAATTTAACTCGGGTTTTAACTACTTTTTTGTTGAGGTGATTGGGGGAGAAGCGTGCGTATGTAAGTAGTACTATAAGTCTGTTCGCTTGGCTGAAAAGTCATGGCTAAAAATATTGTTCGTTAATTTGGTGTGAGAGAAAAATACTGGTCGGCTGAAAAATATAGCTCGCACCGGTCGTGCCTCCTCTCAAGATAAAATAGTACTCTTTGACCTTACTGTACTGGGTAGTATATCTTTTGTACATTCTCCGGGTAGGTGACGAAGATATCGGAAGAGGCGACTTGAAGATCTCGCCAGGAGGGTCGTAGTCAGAGTCACAGGTAGGTACCCAACCTGTTGCAAGAATCATATATTCATATATCTTGTCTACAATCACACTACCTGCACTGTTCTGAGATACAAGGTATATCTTGAGTTTGTCTTAGCGTTAAAATATCTTAAGTTTAACTAAGTTTATAAAAAAGAACAAGGGTATTTGTACTATTATAAATGAGCATAGCTATTACATTATAAGATATATATTTTTATAATTAATTTACCTCTTTGACGAGGTAGATGTTGATACTGCTATTTATAACACTATTTAGATAGTTTGGCTTACGACATACTTAGAATTCATTCTATTTCAAGACAGATGTATGTTAGTATAAGAGATTATGACGTACTAGTATACTACTTACAACCACCAGCCTTTGGCGCTAAAATGTACAGTCCATTGAAATGGATTTCACATACGACGTCCCACTATATTCCACCGCTCCTCTCCATGGAAGTGGACTAAGATTTCTTCCTAGGAATTGAAGGGAAAAAAAAGTAATATCAAGCCGCACTATGCTACCCCATAATCAATGGGGAACAAAGTCGCACTACGGAAGCTAGCCGATAGTCGTAGATATCAGGCCTCAGGGAAAAAAAAACAAGAAGATTTACATGAGAGAGACCTCATTAAACACAAGGGATGTACGAGATGTGGCCGTCACCAAATCAAGTCGATCAGCGTGAATACGAGGGCTCTTCAGAGCATGAACAATGACATATACTATGCGATAGGTCGTATACATCTAGAAAACTAACTAATCTAAAGTAATCATCTACCGTGTGATATCAAATCTCGATTCTGCTCATGTTTCCGTGTCCAATACGAATCATCCTACGCGTCCGCATCCTACCTGGTTCCAATACAGAGACTGGATCCACGTGTCCGCGTCTAATATGAAGTCCTCAGAGCTCACGTAGTCAAAAGAAATTTTGATGCCAGTGCAACGCACGGACATATATCTATAATACTAATAATAATGAAGCGTCGTTGGACAGTGTCAAAACTCAAGACCGCGCGCGTACGGTGTTTTGTATATAAGTTGAAACGTCCCTTGTCCAGAAGCTAGCTAGGACAAGTAGTATGGTAGTTTTTTCACGAAAATTCTTTAAATTAAAACCACTTGGTCGTAGCCATCAGGATAATATCAACACCGTGGGGGTTGATCATCAGCGGCGACCGGCTGAGCTGGAGCTAGTGTAGTGGTTTTGTTGCGCCGTTTTCGAATTGCCTCGCGCCTTGCGTTTGGAGTTTTGGACGTGTTTGGCTGGGCAAACTGTTGCTTGGCAAATCAGCATTTTTGACATCTTGACATGGAAATGGTTCTCTTGCAGCATAGTGAGAACCTCTCTGATATGTAAGAGATGATCTTCCCAAGACTTACTATAGATGAGAATGTTATCTATAAACACAACAACACATTTTCTAAGTAAAGGATCAAGTATCACATTCATGACTATTTGAAATGTTACTGCCTTCCTGTGACTCCATATGGCATTACCCTATACTTATAATGTCTATTGTGAGTTTGGAATGCAGTTTTAAACTCTTCACCAGCTGCCATTCTTATCAGATGAAACCCAGAACAGAGGTCTAGGGATGTGAACCAAGAAGAGCCATGAAGTTCTTCTAGAAATTCCTCTATTATGGGCAAAGGGTACTTGTTTTTCTGTGTTAGTGCCTTCAGTCGTCTAAAATCAACACATAAGCGCCAATCTCCAGTTTTCTTGCGCACCAGCAAGGCAGGTGAAAGGTCTTGATGGCTAGAGGGGGGGGTGAATAGCCTTTTAAAATTTTCTACAAAGACAAGCTAAACAAGTTTATCAATATAACAAATAGCGAGATGCGAGTTTTGCTTAGCCTACGGGGTGTTTGCAAGCCACCTATCCACTTCACAATTCTAGTATAATGGCACTCAACCGCACAAGTCAAACCGAGAAGGTAACTACAACTACAACTAGCAAGCTACACAAAAGAGCTACTCTAGCAAAGCTAACTAGCTAGCAAAGATAACTAAGAAAGTAATGCAGAGTTGAGTTAGGAGAGTTTCACCGAGGGGCGAAGTATTGAGCCAACCAATATGATCAACAATGAATACCAAGACAACCGAACACCGGGATCAATCAATCATAATATGAAAGTGATGACACGAAGATTTATCCCGAGGTTCACGTGCTTGCCGGCACGCTAGTCCCCGTTGTGTCCCTCTTCACCACGTGGTTCGGTGGCTAATCGGTCTCACACCGAGCCTCTCAAAAGGCGCCACAAGAACTTACCAAATGGCAAAAGGTTGCAATGACACGAGCAATTTACTAATGTTGCCTTTGGCGCTTCGCCGAGGTAGGCACAAACCCCTCACAATCACCGGAGGTGGCCAAGAACAATCACCAACTCTTGCCAACGCCTCCAAGCTGCTCCAAGCCGTCTAGGTGGCGGCAACCACCAAGAGAAACAAGAATCCCGCAGCAAATCAACCACCAAGTGCCAACTAGATGCAATCTCACAATGCAAATACACTTGGATCACTCAATCTCACTTCGAATATGCAAACAAGCAAGAGAGATGAGTGGGAGGAGAGTTGTTTAGCTCAAAGTGCTCACAAGTATGTCAAAATGTCCAAGAGTTGGAGCCTTGAGCCGGCCAACGAGTATTTATAGACGTACCCCTTCAAATATAGCCGTTACAAACTTGAAACAACCGAAGTCGTGCTGACCGGACGCGCTGGTTGACCTGACCGGACGCGCCGGTCGCACAACGGCTATTTTCTGAACTACTGACCGGACACGCCGGTCGCAACGACCGGACGCGCTGGTCACGACCGGACGCTCCGGTCCCGTAACTGACCGGACGCGCTGGTCAACCCTGAGCCGCGCACAACGAAACAGAGACCGGACGCGCTGGTGAACTGACCGGACGCCACAGTGCCCGCGTCCGGTTGGAGTCCAGTAAGCTCCCTGGACGACCGGACGCGTCCGGTCGACAGTGACCGGACGCACTGCGCGTCCGATCGTCAAACTAAAACTCGCGCAGACGCTGAACGCTGACCGGACGCGTCCGGTCAAACAGTGACCGCGTCCGGTCCAGCGTCCGGTCACCACTGTGACCTCCGTTCGCTTCCTTTCGATTTCCGACTTTCGGCGTAGTGGAAAATAGTCGTTTCAACTCCTCGAAAACACCTGAATCCCGCCTCGCAAGCTCGGCGGGAGGGAGAGAGGACCCCAAACCCTCTCTACCGCTCAAACTCCAATGCCATCACAAATGTGCTAACACCACCAAGTGATCATCACCATGTGCGAGTGTGTTAGCATTTTCACAATCATTTTTCGAGGCGTTATTAGTTTTATCCACATGCATATGATTATGAAATGCACACCTAGAGGCACTTAGGAGTTCAATAGCCGCGTCATTCCCCTCTTTATAGTACGGCTATCTATCCTATAATGTAACCACACCCACTAGGTGTCTTGGTTACTAAAACACAACCCTTAAGCATATACCTTTGCCTTGATCACATAGGGTTGCATCCAAATCCAAGTGTGGCCATCATGATCACCATGTCCATCTTGCCACCAACCTTGGAATGTACTAATCCTCATATGCTACATACAACTTAGGCATAGGATTAGTACTTAGGCATTGTCACTAATTACCAACACCAAACATAGGACTTTCAATCTTCCCCTTATTGGTAATTGGTGACAACCCTTTCACAAAGATATTATGATAAAATTTTGATTGAAACCATGTCACATTGTCCAAGTATATTACCATGTGTAAGAACTATGGACAAGTGATCATGAATTCAAATTGATAGCAATGGCTCCCCCTACATGTATGCTATATGTTTGGATTTTGGAAGCATACATGTTAGATAGGAAAGATTAGGAGCATTGACTACCAATAGGTG
The DNA here is from genome assembly GCA_022457205.1 of Saccharum spontaneum. Classification (NCBI taxonomy): domain Eukaryota; kingdom Viridiplantae; phylum Streptophyta; class Magnoliopsida; order Poales; family Poaceae; genus Saccharum; species Saccharum spontaneum. Next base: position 52,581,699 of record CM039597.1, read on the forward strand.
CTAAGTGTTTTAGATTATAGACCTTTGAAGCGTGATACCATCGGAGTAGCGATAAACACCATCTTAGCACCTTGTGTAGTTAGATACCACTTGGAAAAGCACAAACATAACTAGAAACCTTGTGAGATCAAAATTATAAGCAAGGCTCTAGTACCACTTTGAAAAAACATGAAGCAAGAAAAATCTATCTACTTCCTATTTATGTTAGTACTTCAATACACCATTCAATTGTATACTATCAAGTCACCACACAAGCAAAGTATTGGAGAAAAAGAAATGCATAACTATGCATCATACATATGAAGTGCACATAGAAATGCAACATTCATGTTTAAGAGCTTGCTCCCCCTACTTGTGTGCTCAAAATTTTAGTTGATCCCCTTCTTTTACCAATTCTCCCCTTTAGGATTTCTCTCCCTTTATAATCTATCTTTGTGAACAACATTTTCTCCCCCTTTGGCACCAATGACCACAAGGGACCAATTTTAGATAGATTATCATGTTGAATTATGGGGTGAGGATCAAGTTTGTGATTCAACCTAGATTGCTTGCACAAATGAAATGCTTCGGTTTGATCCAAGGGCAAGCTTCTTCACACCTCACTAGAAGGGTTATCATGCACCATGTTGAAGCAAATATTTAGACAAGTGATCTAGATTAAACACTTAGGATCACAAGCTACTTAAACAAGTTATATGCTACCACTAGATCATACAAGACATGGAAACAATAGTGGCACCATATAAACTTCAAATTCATTTGATTTTCATGAATGAGCCTAGAACATGTAAATTATGACTAGATGCACTAAACAAGTCCTTAGCATAGAATGTATGACATGTCAACCAATTATACCTTGGGGCTCGAAGGAGAGGCATGTCATAATATTGGGGTGCATCAACTCATGTTGGAGAAGTTAAGTATGTTCAACTCATTCTTTAGCTTGTGAAATCTCTTCTCATCAAGTGGCTTGGTGAATAGATCGGCTAATTGATCTTCGGTGCCCACACTTTCAATAGCAATGTCACCCTTTTGTTGATGATCTCTAATAAAATGATGACGAACATCAATATGCTTTGTTCTTTGATGTTGAACAGGATTGTTGGTTAGCTTCACGGCACTTTCATTGTCACATAGCAATGGCACATTCTTCAAATTGATTCCAAAATCCTTCAATGTTGCCTTCATCCACAAGATTTATGCACAACAACTACCCGCGGCGATGTATTCGGCTTCGGCGGTAGATAGTGCAATACTATTTTGCTTCTTGGATGACCATGAGACAAGTGATCTTTCCAACAATTGACAAGTCCCGGAAGTACTCTTTCTCTCCACTTTGTCACCGGCATAGTCGGAATCCGAATATCTAACTAGCTCAAAACTTGCACCTTTGGGATACCATAATCCAACATCTTGTGTATGCTTCAAATACCTCAATATTCTCTTTGTTGCCTTCAAATGACTTTCTCTTGGTGAGGCTTGAAATCTTGCACACATGCATACACTAAACATTACATCGGGTCTTGATGCCGTCACATAGAGTAGGCTACCAATCATTGATCTATATAGCTTTTGATCCACCATGTTGCCACTCTTGTCACTATCCAAACTTCCACTAGTGCTCATTGGGGTTGTAATCCCCTTTGCATCTTCCATGCCAAACTTCTTGAGCATATCTTTGATGTACTTGGTTTGGCTCACAAATGTTCCTTCCTTCATTTGTTTGATTTGAAGTCCAAGAAAGAAACTAAGTTCACCGATCATTGACATTTCAAATTCCTTTGCCATCATTTTCCCAAACTCATCACAATAATCTTGATTGGTTGAACCAAAGATGATATCATCAACATATATTTGCAATACAAATAAGTCTTTCCCAATCTTCTTGGTGAATAGAGTAGTATCCACTTTGCCCATGACAAATCCTTTGGTTAGCAAAAAGTCTCTCAATCTTTCATACCATGCTCTTGGTGCTTGCTTCAATCCATACAAAGCTTTCCTTAACTTGTACACATGGTTGGGTTTCTTGTCATCTTCAAAACCGGGAGGTTGCTCCACATACACCTCTTCTTGAATGTACCCATTGAGAAATACACTCTTCACATCCATTTGATATAGCTTGATATTGTGAGCACAAGCATAGGCAAGTAAGATCCTAATTGCTTCCAATCTTGCAACCGGGGCATAAGTTTCACCAAAGTCAAGACCCTCTATTTGTGTGTAACCTTGAGCCACTAGTCTTGCTTTGTTTCTTACTACTATTCCATCTTGATCTTACTTGTTGCGAAAGACCCATCTTGTTCCAATGACATTGTGATCCTTAGGCCTCTCAACTAGTTCCCATACTTCATTTCTCTTGAAGTTGTTGAGCTCTTCATGCATTGCATTTATCCAATCCGGATCTCTCAATGCTTTATCAATGTCCTTGGGTTCTTCCATTGATACAAAAGAAGAGTGAGCACAAAATGATGCCAATCTTGATCTAGTTTGAACTCCCCTTTGTATGTCACCAATGATAGAATCCAATGGATGGTCTCTTGCAATGTTAGTTGGTTGAAGCACTTGTACTTGATTGCTTGGATGTTGATGTTGATCATGAGTTGGAGATGATGAACTAGCCACTTGTTGATCTTGTTGCACTTGAGATGATGTACTAGCTTGATTTTGCATTAGAGACCCACTAGCTTGTGTAATTGGACTTTGGAGCACTTGATCTTTGTTGTCATCCACATCAATCACTTGCTTCGGCCTAATATCACCAATATCCATTTCTTTCATAGCATTGGTCAATTGAGTTCCTCTAACATCATCCAAATTATTTTCCTCATCTTGAGAACCATTTGTTTCATCAAACTCAACATCATGAACTTCCTCAAGTAAGCCACTAGCCAAATTCCAAACTCTATAAGCTTTGCTAGTAGTGGAGTAACCAAGTAAGAATCCTTCATCACATTTCTTCTCAAACTTGCTCAATCTAGTGCCCTTCTTCAAGATGTAGCATTTGCAACCAAATACCTGAAAGTATGCAATGTTGGGCTTTCTTCCATTTAAGATCTCATATGGTGTCTTCTCTAGGAACTTGTGGCAATAGAGACGGTTGCTATAGAAGCAAGCTGTGTTGATTGCTTCGGCCCAAAATGAATGACTCACATTATACTCATTTAACATTGATCTTGCCATATCAATTGGTTCTATTCTTCCTCTCAACTAGGCCATTAGATTGAGGTGTATACTTAGCCGAGAATTGATGTTTGATTCCAAGCTCATCAATTCTTGTATTTCTAAACTCACTTCCATTGTCACTTCTCACTTTCTTGATTGTGGTCTCAAATTTATTTTGCACTCTCTTGATGAACTTCTTGAATATGTCAAATACATCACTCTTGTCCATAAGAAAGAATACCCATGTATATCTAGTGAAATCATCCACAATCACAAAGACATACTTGTTGCCACCAATGCTTGTATATGTAGTTGGCCCAAATAAATCCATGTGCAACAACTCAAATGCCTTGGAAGTACTCATAATGCTTTTCAATGGATGAGTGTTGCCTACTTGCTTTCCGGCTTGACATGCACTACATAGCTTATCTTTCTCAAATGTGACATCCTTCAAGCCTCTAACTAAGTCATGCTTCACTAACTTGTTCAATTGCTTCATGCCAACATGACTAAGTCTTCTATGCCATAACCAACCCATACTTGATTTGGTGAGCAAGCATGTTGAGAGTTGAGTGTCACTAGCATTGAAATCAACCAAGTATAGATTCTCATATCTAAAGCCCTTGAAGATCAAGTTGGAGCCATCAACACTAACTATCTCCACATCATCAACACCAAATATGCACTTGAAACCAAGATCACATAATTGAGCAACCGAGAGAAGATTGAAGTTCAACTTTTTCAACTAAGAGCACATTGGAAATGCTATGATCATTTGAGATTGCAATCCTTCCAAGAGCCTTCACATCACCCTTACTATTGTCACCAAATGTGATACTATCAATGCCACTATCATTTGATTTGAGAGAGTTGAACATTCTTGAATCACCGGTCATATGTTGAGAGCACCCACTATCAAGCACCCAATGCCTTCCTCCGGCCTTGTAATTTACCTACAAAATAAATTAATGTTTCTTAGGTACCCATACTTGTTTGGGTCCTTGGAGGTTAGTAACTAAGCTCTTTGGTACCCAAATGGCCTTCTTCTTTGGACCCACAATTGGTGTACCAACAAACCTAGCATGCACACCTTTCTCACCCTTGGTAAGCACATAACAAGAATCAAAAGGAATGTAATCTATTTTAGCATAAAAATTGTTGTTGTTCTTGTTCATTTTATTACAATTAATCTCTAGATGCCCAACTTGCTTGCATCTATTGCAATAACGACCATTGCTCTTCACAAAGCGAGACTTTGGAGTAGCAAAAGCCGCCTTGCCCTTCTTAGGAGTATAGCCCAAACCCTCTTTGTTAAGAGAGAACCTTTGGCTACCCAAGTATTTTAGCAAGCGGGCATCCCCACCATAGGCATTGCCTAATGCGCGGGTGAGATCATCCACCTCTCTCTTGAGAGTCTCATTCTCAACCACAAGTGATGAATCACCAGTAGTAGAGGTAGAGTTGGTTGTGGTGGATGATGATGAGCTACATGAAGCATTAGTAGGACCAACAAATAAAGAATCATCAATAATATCACATGTTAGTCCAATATCACAAGTGACAATCACTTGCTCCTCCTTAGCTTCCTTCATGAGCTTCTCCAACTTGAGGTCCTTCTCCTTAATGAGCTCAAGTAGAGAGGAGTGGGCTTCCTTAAGCCTAGTGTGAGCAACTTCAAGGTTCTCGTGGTCTTCCTTTAGACACTCACAAGAGGCCTCTAGCTCATCAAAGGATTTCCTAAGAGCTTTAAGCTCTTGTTCAATTCCTTTGCACTCCTTACTCTTTTTGAGAGCAACAAGCTCTTCCATCAAGGCATCATTTTCATTGCTCTTGGCAATGAGCTCTTGCTCCAAGATTTTGCACTTCTTGGTTGTCCTCTTGTAGCCCTTGCTCATTTGATCTATTATGCCCAATAGATCATCCTTGGAGTAGTCCTCATCCTCCTCATCATCACTCCTACAACCATCACTAGCACAAGAATCATCATCACTATCATCATATTTTACCTTAGTAGGCTTGGCCATAAGGCATGTCGATGTAGTGTCGAAGATGGATGGCTTGTTGGAGAGGGCGATGCTTACAATGGCTCGCCGAGTGGTCCTCTCATCATCACTAGAGCTATCATCATCACTATCGGAGTTATCACTATCCCAAGTGACCACATAGCCACCACCCTTTTTCTTCTTGTTGATAGTGAAGCTCTTCTTCTCTTTCTTCTCCTTCTTATCCTTCTTGTTTTTCTTCAACTTCAACTCCCCATCATGATATCTTTTATCTTCATAGGGACACTTTGCTACTACATGATCGGGGCTATTGCAATTATAGCAAAGCATCTCCTTTGCCTTCATGAAGTCCCTTCTCTTTCTTGCACCATATCCTTTCTTCTTCATGAACCTCCCCATCTTGTGCACTAGGAGGGCCATGGTCTCATCATCGAATGGATCATCATCATCGCTCTCCACCTTGCTCTTGCCCTTAGAGGATGAAACCTTGAATGCAATGGGCTTCTCTTGCTTGACCTTGATCTCCTTCTCATCTTCATCTTCATCATCATCATATTGAGCATCGGTCATGACATCTCCAAGCACTTGGTTTGGAGTCACCTTGTCCAAACCCTCTCTTTGGATCATCTTCCTCAAGATAGCAAACTTCTTAGGTAAGTTCATCAAGAACTTATGTGAAAAGTCCTTGTCCTTGACATCTTCTCCTAGGCTCTTGAGATCATTGACAATAACTTGTAGCCTATAGAACATCTCCGGTATGGACTCATCATCCTTCATCTTGAAGCTTGCAAACTTATCCTTGAGCATATAGAGCTTGGCACTTTTTACCGTTAAAGTGCCCTCATATGTTTCATCTAATCTTGTCCACACTTCACTTGCCATTTCAAGATCCTTGATTTGCTCAAAGACCTTTGCATCAATCCCATTGTAGAGAGTGTTGAGAGCCATAGTGTTGCATTGGTTGTTGATGCGGTCATTGTTGGTGAGGTTGTCGGGATCAATGATAGCATAATCATGATGTGTCACCTCCCAAACCTTCTCATTGATAGAGCCAAGATATTGCTTCATCTTTCTTTTCCAATGATCAAAAGATGAGATACCGTCAAAGAATGGAGGCTTGCCCCCGACATGGTTGAACACAACTTGAGCCATCTTACACCGAGGTTGTTAAGCCTTACAAACGGTGACCACTGCTCTGATACCACTTGAAAGGTCTTGATGGCTAGAGGGGGGGTGAATAGCCTTTTAAAATTTTCTACAAAGACAAGCTAAACAAGTTTATCAATATAACAAATAGCGAGATGCGAGTTTTGCTTAGCCTACGGGGTGTTTGCAAGCCACCTATCCACTTCATAATTCTAGTATAATGGCACTCAACCGCACAAGTCAAACCGAGAAGGTAACTACAACTACAACTAGCAAGCTACACAAAAGAGCTACTCTAGCAAAGCTAACTAGCTAGCAAAGATAACTAAGAAAGTAATGCGGAGTTGAGTTAGGAGAGTTTCACCGAGGGGCGAAGTATTGAGCCAACCAATATGATCAACAATGAATACCAAGACAACCGAACACCGGGATCAATCAATCACAATATAAAAGTGATGACACGAAGATTTATCCCGAGGTTCATGTGCTTGCCGGCACGCTAGTCCCCGTTGTGTCCCTCTTCACCACGTGGTTCGGTGGCTAATCGGTCTCACACCGAGCCTCTCAAAAGGCGCCACAAGAACCTACTAAATGGCAAAAGGTTGCAATGACACGAGCAATTTACTAATGTTGCCTTTGGCGCTTCACCGAGGTAGGCACAAACCCCTCACAATCACCGGAGGTGGCCAAGAACAATCACCAACTCTTGCCAACGCCTCCAAGCTGCTCCAAGCCGTCTAGGTGGCGGCAACCACCAAGAGAAACAAGAATCCCGCAGCAAATCAACCACCAAGTGCCAACTAGATGCAATCTCACAATGCAAATACACTTGGATCACTCAATTTCACTTCGAATATGCAAACAAGCAAGAGAGATGAGTGGGAGGGGAGTTGCTTAGCTCAAAGTGCTCACAAGTATGTCAAAATGTCCAAGAGTTGAAGCCTTGAGCCGGCCAACGAGTATTTATAGACGTACCCCTTCGAATATAGCCGTTACAAACTTGAAACAGCCGAAGTCGTGCTGACCGGACGCGCTGGTCGACCTGACCGGACGCGCTGGTCGCACAACGGCTATTTTCCGAACTACTGACCGGACGCGCCGGTCGCAACGACCGGACGCGCTGGTCACGACCGGACGCTCCGGTCCCATAACTGACCGGACGCGCTGGTCAACCCTGAGCCGCGCACAACGAAACAGAGACCGGACGCGCTGGTGAACTGACCGGACGCCACAGTGCCCTCGTCCGGTTGGAGTCCAGTAAGCTCCCTGGACGACCGGACGCGTCCGGTCGACAGTGACCGGACGCACTGCGCGTCCGATCGTCAAACTAAAACTCGCGCAGACGCTGAACGCTGACCGGACGCATCCGGTCAAATAGTGACCGCGTCCGGTCCAGCGTCCGGTCACCACTGTGACCTCCGTTCGCTTCCGTTCGATTTCCGACTTTCGGCGTAGTGGAAAATAGTCGTTTCAACTCCTCGAAAACGCCTGAATCCCGCCTCGCAAGCTCGGCGGGAGGGAGAGAGGACCCCAAACCCTCTCTACCGCTCAAACTCCACTGCCATCACAAATGTGCTAACACCACCAAGTGATCATCACCATGTGCGAGTGTGTTAGCATTTTCACAATCATTTTTCGAGGCGTTATTAGTTTTATCCACATGCATATGATTATGAAATGCACACCTAGAGGCACTTAGGAGTTCAATAGCCGCGTCATTCCCCTCTTTATAGTACGGCTATCTATCCTATAATGTAATCACACCCACTAGGTGTCTTGGTTACTAAAACACAACCCTTAAGCATATACCTTTGCCTTGATCACATAGGGTTGCATCCAAATCCAAGTGTGGCCATCATGATCACCATGTCCATCTTGCCACCAACCTTGGAATGTACTAATCCTCATATGCTACATACAACTTAGGCATAGGATTAGTACTTAGGCATTGTCACTAATTACCAACACCAAACATAGGACTTTCAGCAGGAGAGGAGTAGGGGCTTGTACTGACATGTATCCATCCCTTCTCTAGCCATGTCTGCAATTTGAGTTCCCATTTCTGTCTTCTGTGTTGGGTTGTATCTATATGGTCGCAGGCAAAATGGCTGACCACCTTCTAAGAGTGGGATGGAGTGATCTCCAGGCCGTGGAGGTGGTAAGGCTATTGGTGGGGCAAATACAGTTTTGAACTGATCAAGTAACTGTTGAAGATCAGTAGGTATGGACAGCTCAGGAGAGTCAATAGCTACTACTGCTTAGACTTGCACCAAATACAGAATTGAGTCTGTTTTGTCAAATGCCACTAACTTTTGTGACAAACTGGAGGCCCTAGCTATACTTCAGAAGGAATTCCTTGAAGAGCGACTAGCTGATCTTGATAATAAAACTGTAACCATCTATCCATCCAGTGAAGTTTCATTGGGTTGTGTGTTTCTAGCCAATCCATCCCTAAAATGACGTCATAACCTCTTAATGGAATAATTTTCAGAGTAGTGCAGAATGTAAACCCTTGAGTACCCAAATCTGGTCACGTAACTCATGAGTACAAGATAAGACTTCTCCGTTTGCCACTCTAAATTTGACAGATTGTGAGAGTAACCGCTAGGGAGAGAAATTTGCTGCTACTAGATCACTAACAAAACTATTAGAGCTTCTAGAATCAATCAACATGAAGACTTCTCTGCCTTGGAGATAACCCCCGAGCCTAATAGTTTTAGAGCCTTCAATGCCATTTAGAGCTTGGACTGAGATGACCATCAAATCATCACCAGAATCAGATTCATCTTCCACTGGTGCATTTTCAACTTCATCATAATCAGCAATGCATTTCCAGATGTCTTCTATAGCATTGAGAGAAACAAAAGTAGGACACTTATGGTTGGGTCCCCACTTTTCTCCACACTTGAAACACAAACCCTTGGATCTTCTATAATTTTTCAATGCAAACAATTTATCTTCTCGAGATTGCTTATTCTTACTAGAATCAGTCATCTTCCTGTCTTCAACAGCTCTGACAGAAGTAGGGACTGACATAAAAGCTGGTTTCATTGGTTCTTGAGTATTTCTCTTAGAGTATGATCCCAATTCAGACATCTTGATGGGTTGGTCTTGAGATGCTTCTTCCTGCAAAAGCGCCAAGGAACTAGCAGTATCGATATCTAGAGGTCGGTGCATCATAACAACAGCACATATATCCTTTTTAAACCATCAATGAAGCAATTGGTAATAATAGAAGGTTTGAAAGATGGGTCATGAGCTAGTAATTGGTGGACGAGGTCACTAAATTGTTGAACATATACAGAGACCGGTGGTTTGTTTGATGTGGAAAAAATGGCGAAGCAGGTGGTTGTGTCCATCCTTATCGAACCTATTACAGATAGCTAAAACAAAGGATTCCCAGGTCATTTTACTGATGGCGGTCTGCATCGTCTGAAACCAGAGCGCTGCAGGACCAACAAGTCGCATGGTAGCTAGACGAACCATCCAGGATTAGTTTGGTAAACATCAAAGTAAGTTTCATAGCGTTTGATCCACAAATGAGAGTTTGAGCCATCAAACTTATGGAATTCGACCTCAGGGAAGGGTGTAGCGGGTGGGTAGGGTGGGTAAGGAGGGTAGTAACGCCAATCATGATGCCCCGAACCATCTGCATAAAACAAAACAGGAGTAGATTTTGGAGGGGTGTCGCACCTATCACTAGGGCCATTTCCGGGGCGATGGTGTACACTGCCCTGAAATCGCCCCTCGGTGAGTTGATCCCTTGTCGTGGTCTAACAACCCAGATGAAGCCTATGGCGGGTGGAGCTCTAGGTGAGCGGAGCTCGGCATCTTGACGCTCGGAGAGGCGAAGTGATTCTCCCGAATCACAGCGGTGAGCAGTGGTTGAGCGAGGGTGACCACCCCCGACTGTTCCCCCTCGGATGACTCCAGAGGTTGCCCCTGCGAAAGCAGAGACCCCAGTGCTCGCTCGACTTGTTCGTCGAGATCCAGCACCGCATGCTCCAGCTCGTGGACGCGGTTGTCAACTTCAAGCTTCTAGGTGAGTATCTCTGTCCTCAAGGTCCGCATCTCCAACATCGAACTCTTGAGCTCATTGATTCCCTTGGAATTTTCGCCCAACAACGCAAAGATCTGCCCTAGCTGCTCTTCCAGGATCGCCATGGCCATCTGTCTTCGAGTGTGGTATGGATGCAATGCCAGGACCGCGATTTCCCCACAAATCGACTCACGTGCTTGGGAATTACGGTGAAATCTCTGGCGGCAGCAACTCACTGCCCTCCAAGGATTTCAGTCAAACCCGAAGCGTTTGCAACACGATCGATGGAATGCGGAAATGCGAGCAGTATCGGGAGGCTCCGATACCGGATGTGACCAAACTATGGTAGAACAACGATAATTGGATAGTATTTAGGTGGAAACTCGGTTGGATGCTGGCCGATCAACGAGATCGCCACACCGCCGCCGTTGTCGCCCTCAGGCTCGGTCAGAATACAAGTCCGAGTTCATGTTCCTCACGGCTCTCTGTTCGCTTACAAAAGGGGAACCGCAATGGGCTGCCTCATTCTTGGGCCACGCATTGTCCCTTAGTTGATCCATCTGGCCCATAGATCCGACTGCTAGGCTTCTTTGTACGCGCGAGCCCACGCACCCTTCCCGCCAGCTCTTCATCAGTGTTTGCCTCCTTCTCCTTGCCAACGCCTGAATCAACAGAATCATCTCCAGCAGTAGTAGTTGCCGTGCCGTTGGTGACAGTGGATAGATCAGAAGGCCTGTGATAAAAAAAAAATTAGAAGCCTGTCTTGTCTCATAGGAGAGTTTAAGGCTTTCCAAGTAAAGAGAGATTGTAATCAAGATGCAAATGCTGTAGCTAATTTAGCTAGGCGCACAAAACATTCTGCGGCATGGTGGGGTCAGGCACCTGCGTGTGCTCAGGACCATCTAATAGCCGATTGTATTAATGCTGGTGTCTAGCTAATAAAGCTCTCTTTACTCGGAAAAAAAAAACCACCAGCCTTCGGCGCAAAACTAGTACTAGTGGGGGGCTGATCATCTATTCCACCGCTCCTCTTTTTGGAAGTGGTAGGAAGAAAAAAAATAGTACTAGTTTTATTCTTTAGTTTTTGTTAAACGATAATACCATTCTTATAATCAATAATAAAGCTGGCCGAAGGATTTGTCAATAACAATCACACTATGCTATATACTCCCTCCGTCCTATAATATATAAGGTGTAACCATTTTTTTTATTCTAGTCCCATAAGACCAGTCTCAGTGAGGATTTCATGGCTCTGTTACCAATGCATCCATATTTTGGAAACAGTGCAGAAGAGTTTAATCCCCATGAAACTCTCTCTATTTCCATGAAACTCTTATCATCTCTCTCTTCATCAATACGGTATCATATCAGCCTATTTAATGCCCATGAAACTCTGATGAAACTCCACTGAGACTGGCCTTATACAAGGTGTGCTCTCTCTGGACGCATGCACGTTAATGCAATAGTACTTAGTGTTTTGAGAGAGAATTAACAATATTTCTTGGTCTTTGAACGAGCGGTGGTTAAGCCTTATATGCTGAGGCGGAGAGAATATCTCATTAATCAACGGGGAACAAAGTCGCACAACGGAAGCCGATAGTCTTAGATATCGCCCTCAGGCCTCAGGCACTACCGGACACTGTGTAGTTACCGAGTGTCCCGACAATTACCGAGTGTCAAGTCACCAAATATGAGAGATCGAGACCTCATTAAACACACGGGACGAGATGTGGCCGTCACCAAATCAAGTCGATCAGCATGAATACGAGGGCTCTTCAGAGCATGAACAATGACATATACTATGCTATATATAGGTCGTATACATCTAGAAAACTAACTAATAATACTAATAATAATGAAGCGCCGTTGGACAGTGTCAAGGCCGCGCGCATACGGTGTTTTGTACTGAAAATACAAATAAAGCATCTCCAAGAGTACCTTATTTTTTCTTCCTAAAATCTTGATGTTTTCCAACTCCTAAAAAAATATTGGGAGGAATAAAGATAGTCATCTCCAAGAGTTTCTAATATTCCACTTCCAAAAAATCAAAAGGTGGGTCACATGAGTTGTGATGTTTTGCATCAGGAATCCTAAATTTGTTTCTATATCCATTTAAGCCCTCCCACCAGATTTTTCTCTCTTGCGATTTTCTCATCTGGAACCTTGTATTTCCTCCTTTTCCTTTCCCACATGGAGACCACGGGAGAAAATGACGGCGCAAAAGGAGCGCGCGACGGGGAGGCGGATACGCACGACGGGCTGTCCGCGTATCTTTACGCGCATCGGGCCTTTTTTCCCAAGTGCTAAAAGATTAGGAGGTCATTTTAGGAGTTGTTGGAGATGGATTTTTTCCATTCTTCCTAAAGAACAATGATTGTGAATGATTATTAGGTACTCTTGGAGATGCTCTCCTCTGTTTTTACTAATAATAGCTCCTCTGTTTTAATAATACTAATAATAGCTCCTCTGTTTTTACTGAAAATGGCTCCTACTACAAAACATTTGGTAGGGCTTTTTCGGAGGAGCTAGAGTCAGAGCTGGGAAGAAGCTCTACTAAACAGACCCTTACCGTAATTTAACTCGGTTTTTAACGACTTTTTATTTGAGGTGATTGGGGCCGAAGATACTGGAAGAGGCAACTTGAAGATCTTGTGAGGAAAGGTCATAGTCATAGGTAGGCAACCTGTTGCAAGAATCGTATTCATATCTTGTCTACGATGACAGTACCAGTGTTCCGAGGTACAAGCTATATCCTAAGTTTGTCTTAAAGTTAAAATATCTTAAGCTCAACTAAGTTTATAGAAAAGAACAAAATGAGCATAACTATTACATTATAAGATATATTTTTTTATCATTAACCTCTTTGACGAGATAGATGTTTAATACTGCTATCTATAACATTATTTCATGGTTTTAAATAGCGAGCTAAGGCTAAAGTGTTTAGCGTTTTATAAACCGTAATTAGCGGACTTTAGCGGCAAAATAGCGATAAAATTGTGCATGAACGCAAATAGCGGTACAATTTTTTTCAAGCTATTTCGGGCTATAGCGGCAAAAATAGCGAGCTATTTAAAACCATGCATTATTTAGATAGCTTGGCTTATGACATACTTAGAATTAATTCTATTTAAAGACAGATGTATATTAGTATAAGAGATGATGACATACTACTTATTACAACCACAAGCCTTTGGCGCAAAAAATGTATAGTCCACTGAAATGGATTTCACATACGACGTCGAACCTACTATTCCACCGCTCCTCTTTTCGGAAGTGGTAGGAAGAAAAAAAAAGTAGTACTAGTTTTATTCTTGAGTTTTCGTTACACGATATAACCATTCTTAATCAATAATAAAGTTGGCCGAAGGATTTGTCAATAACAATCACACTATGCTATATACTGTCTTTTTCCTAATATATAAGGCGTAACCATTTTTTATTCTAGTCTAGTCCCATAATAGAAGGCATGCTTTCTTAAGACGTGCGCGTACATCGCAGTAGTACTAGTGTTTTAAAAGAGAATTAAATATATTCCTTGGTATTTGAATCAGCGGTGGTTACGCCCTATTATATACGGAGTACTATAGGATGATGGAGAGAGTATCTCGTTAATCAGCGGGGAATAAAGTCGCACAACGGCAGCCGATAGTCTTAGACGTCACCCTCAGGCCTCATCAGGACAAAAAGAAAACGACAAGATTTAAGAGAGGGACACACAATATGAGTGATCGAGACCTCATTAAACACACGGGACGAGATGTGGCCATCACCAAATCAAGTCGATCAGCATGAATACGTACGAGGGCTCTTCAGAGCATGAACAACGACATATACTATGCGATGTATATAGGTCGTATACATCTAGAAAACGTAACTAATAATACTCATAATAATGAAGCGCTGTTGGACAGTGTCAAGACCCGCGTACGGTGTTTTGTACAAATCGAAACGTCCCTTGTCCAGAAGCTAGAGCTAGGACAAGGAGTAGGTTAAAAACCACTTGGTCGTAGCCATCGGGATATCAGCACCGTGGGGGGCTGATCATCGGCGGCGGCCGGCGACCGGCGACCGGCTGAGCTGGAGCTGGTGCAGTGGCTTTGTTGCGTCGTTCTCGGGCTGTGTTTAGTTGAGAAAATTTGGGTAAAAAGTTATCGTAGCACTTTTCGTTGTTATTTGGTAAAATTTGTCCAACCATAGATTAATTAAACTCAAAAGATTCGTCTCGAACTTTACAGACAAACTATGCAATTAGTTATTTTTTTACCTACATTTAATGCTTCATACATGTGTTTAAAGATTCGATGTGATGGGTGAAAGAGGAAAATATTTTAGGTACGCATGGCAAGTGAACGCGGCCTCGAATTGCCTCGCGCCTTGTGTTTGGAGGACGTGTTTGGCTGGGCCTTGTCGAGTCTGACAGAACGCGCGGGGCCCGCGGGAGCATCCCGGGAAGCTTCGCTGCGCTTGGACCGTTTTACCCTTGGGATACGGGGCATCTGGCTTCAGCGCGCTGCACGGGCCTCGGGCCGATTGATCCAGCTCTTGAGCGGCGCAAGCTGTTTGGTTCAGAGTGGCAAAAGGCTGCCTTGGCTTGGTGTTCAGAGCCTGTTTAGTTGGAGCTCCCACCCAAAAAGCAAACCCAAAAAGTGCTACAGTACTTGTCACATCAAATCTTGCGACACATGCATGGAGTACTAAATGTAGACGAAAGAAAAAACTAATTACACAGTTTGTCTGTAAATGTCGAGACGAATCTTTTGAGTCTAGTTAGTCTATGATTGGATAATTTTTGCCAAATAACAACAAAAAGTGCTACAGTAGCTGAACCCAAACTTTTTCACCATCTAAACACACCCTCAGTTTTGATGGTCTGAGCCTCTGAGGTTGGGATGAATATCCTTAATTAATGCGTGGCCGGATCATCGGTTTCTAATACGTAGTCAGGTCTTGTCTTGACCACCTCAGGAATCTTTATTTACTTACGTACATTAATACACAAGCCAGCAATAGTTAAATGACGATGCTCTCAATCTTCAGATTCGTTGCGTCATGTTGTTCCCTAGAGATGAACGAACAAGGCCGGGCCAGCTAGGTGAGGTGTGTTTGATATGGTGGAGATGAGGTTGGAAATGCCTAGGCGCGTTTGCGGGACGGGAGAGCATAGGTCGCACAATCGCGCTTGTGAACGAAAGGAAAATACAGCCATCCATTTCTACGTGCATGTTACACGAGGAACATGGATAGAGCACTCACTTCGGGTGTAATGTATGATTGATCCAATTGATTCCAAGGGGCCGTAGCGAGCTCCAACGTGACGCGTGATCAGATCACAGTGCTCCGCTGAGGCCGGTGCCGAATGCCAAATCTCCTCGTCGCTGTCGGCGTCGACGTCAGGCAGGTCAGGAATAGCAAGCATATCCCCCCGTTCCGGGCTTTGGAAATCGGCTCGCGCTTTCCTCGTACCTTCCTCAGGCGCCCGCGGTCCGTCCGGTCCAGCACGTCGCCGTCTCCGCGGATGATCGTCTTCCACCTCTCTCCACCCGCGTCTTTCCCCCGCCTGTATATATAACCAAACCAAGTTCACCCGGAGACTAGAAATTTCGCCGTGATACCACAAAACACATCCACCAACCAACCACCGGAGCGGCCGCTACCCCGCCGGCGCACCGCCACCGCCAACACCGAGGTAGAAGAGGGCCCGATCGAGGCCGAGCGAGCCGGCCAAGGACCTCCACCACCGTCGCTGCAAGCAGTGCAGGACGATGCTTCCGGGCGTGGAGCTCGCGCGGCGGCGGCGCGTGCACTACCGCGGCGACGTGGCGTCGTCGGCGGGCGCGGCGGAGCACCACTACTACGCGCACGCCCACCACGCGGCGCCCGCAGCGCCCACGGGCGTGGCGGGGCCCGCGCTGGCGGCGCGCATCCGGCTCGAGGAGAAGCTGCGCGGCGCCGCGCTGCCGCCGGCGTCGCCGTCCAGGTCGGTTGCGTTGCCTCTCCCTCCCTCTGCTTCCTCCCCTGTTTTGCATATGCACGGCTCCCGTTGGGAAGATAAGCGACCTTTTCAAAAGATGATGGGAACATGAGCGGAGGAGCAGCAGAAGATACACGATCATGCCCACATGTCGATTCTCTGTTTGACATGACAAAAAATCAGCTAAACCAGGCCGTGTGCCATACTGTTCATCATGCTTGGCCGAGGAGGCATTGAGCTGAATTGCCGAAAGTGACATGGTTTGCTGGATCTTTTTAGGTAATATATAATCGGAATAGTTTTAGTTTAAACTGTCGCTGTTAGCAAGAGCCCATCTGATTACGGCACCATAACCTGCGTCCTGCGGGGAGTTCGATTGCAGCATCGGAGCAACTCTGAATTACTGCGTGATCACTGATCATCACTGCTACTAGAAGCAGTACTAATATAATATAATAGGCCTAACAAGTAACAACACCCGCAGTCGATAGATTCTGGTTTTCTCTCTTTCGTCGATCCATCCCAATTTCCATGATGCGTTGCCTTCTACAAGATTCTAGATGCTCTACTAATTGCAACTGGCAAGCGGACGATGGAATCCTGCACGCGCTGTGTGGTCTGGCTTTCTCCGCTCACAAAGAAGAAAGCTGAGTCAAAAAGGAAAAAAAGCAGAGGGTATCTTGCCATGTGATGAGAAAAACACTTTGGATCCGTTTCGACATTCGATCGAGTATCACGAACGGGTCAAACCTAGGTTAGATGATTCAGCACCCCCAAGACAGAGTATGAAACGTCAGCAAGAACTAACTGTTTGACTGGAAAACTGCCTGGCTGCTGGCTGGCTCAGGCAGTCAGGCTGCTCAGACTTCCATTTTCATACTTGTTTTGCTTTCTTCAAAACGCGTTCGGCATGAGTCGTGATCTTGAATCCGTAACAAACATCAGAATGAACAAACCTCTGTCACGCTTATTGTATTTTGATTTGAGTTATGTGATCGTGTCCTAACCTACTCCTAACTAACAAACGCAGGTGGAGCAGGCTGATGCGCGACGGGAGGTCGACCCCGAGGCACCCACAGAGCACCCGGCGGCGAGACGAGCAAGACGTTGTCGTCCCGGCGCCCGGCGCCGATCGCGAGCCGGAGCCATGGCGGCCGGCGCCTCCCGACCCGGCGGCCCTGCTGCAGGCAGCGGCGGATATGCCGGCGGCGTCGGCGTCGACGCGGCGGCGGCGCGCGGAGCTGACGCGGACGCTGTCCAAGGTGGACGTGTGCGCGGTGTGCCTGGACGAGGTCCGGGAGGAGCGGCGGCAGCGGGTGACGCGGCTGCCGTGCTCCCACAAGTACCACTCCGAGTGCGTCCTCCCGTGGCTCGCCATCCACCCGGACTGCCCCTGCTGCCGCGCGCTCGTGCCGTCCGCCGACACGCTCGTCAACGTCTAGCTCTAGAAGGGCGGAGGGGGCTGCCGACGCCATGGGTCTTGTCTCTTCCTCTGCTGACGGCAGAGGGATTTGGCGCTGACAGAGTTGTTTCGGCTTGTTTGTTGTTCTTGACGAACA